>CM053400.1:49858214-50218075 GCA_028644305.1 Xerus rutilus
GGAGTAAGTCAAATTCTGTTGTTGTTGTTGTTTTTATTTTTTGTGTGTTTTGGTATCAGGGATTAAACCCGGGGAGGAGGGGTGCTTAACTACTGAGCAACATCTCCAGCCCTTTTTTATTCTTTACTTAGACACAGGGTCTTGCTGAGTTGCTTAGGGCCTTGCTAAGTTGCTAAGGCTGGCTTTGAAATGGCGATCCTCCTGCCTCAGTCTCCCAAGCTGCTGAGCTGCTGGGATTACAAGTATGTGCCACCATGCCTGGCTCAAATTCATCTTCACAATATCTTGCCAGGATCATAATTTTATGGGGAGTACATCAAAATTTATATATAAATGTTTAAATACATAATGAAGAGCTTCTTTTCTTAATGCATGTAAACCCCACCACCTTCTAGGTGGGAGACAAAAGAAGAATCAGTGGTAAAGGGTGGCTGGTGAATCAGCCCAAGTCTGTCCCTGGCATTCTTTGCCTTCATTTATCTGCAATATCATCATGCCAGCATATTCTTTTATACTCTTGGCCATCATTGGGCCTCTCCCTTAATTTCTTTTATCCAAGATGAGGCAAGAACTAGTACATCCAAATGAAGTTTTATGACACACAGATAACAAAGGGATAATAAACAAAAGAGCACCAGGAAACTCAATCAGTGGTCTAAAGAGGTTTTTGGATTTTTTTCCATGTAGAAATAAATTATCTGGTAGATTTCAGTAATATCAAAGAAGGCTATACACACACACACACACACACACACACACACACATACACACACACGTACATAGTTAGCAACTATTTCTAAACAAAATGTTAAAATGTGTTCAGAACATGCTATAATGACAGAATGTTCCATAACATAGATCTTGTCCAATATTCTGTATTAGGATATTCAAAAATATGAAAAGAATTGTCTGACATCATTGAAGACTAATGGACTCTTCTGTAATTCAGGCCTTTTGATATCCAGTTTGCCTCCCAAGGTCTCCATGGGCCTTAATCACTAAAATCCAAAAGACATTGTAAATCAAATTTATGATATTTGTAGTATTTTATTGAAGTTTATTATCTTAACTTATTTCATAACTGAAGAAGTATCTCAATACATTAAAGAAATCTTGAGAGTTGCTACTAACTGATAAATGTGTTTGTATGCTCGTAAGGCCTGAGGAGAAATGATGGTTGTTAGAAAAATGTAGGACTGGAAGATAATTGCTGCTGTCCTTTCATTTCATCAGGTGGGACTTTTTTTTTTTTTTGATAATTAGTCACTCAGGAGATGGTCACATGGTAACTGGATGACCAAAATTGTTCTGGCCCAAGGATTTGCCAGAAAAAATCATCGATGCATGGATAATGTAAGAATGGGATCCTAACTAGAATAAGATATATTCTATGCTTGTACAATTATATCAAAATGTATTCTGCTCTCATGTATAACTAAAAAGAACCAATAAATAATAATAATAATAATAAAAGATGCTAACACAAAGGAAATATTTAGCAAATTTGCCAGCAAAGAGCAGGTAGGATGGGCAGAAGAGACAGAGACAAAGAAAGAGACGTAGTTTACCTGGAATGTCTGACTAGAGACTTTCCAGCTTTTTCAGGTAACCTTCTCTCCTCTCATAGTTTATCCATCTGCAATCCAAGGCTACTCCATCTGAAAGAGCTCTATCCCTAGGTCCATTACTGTCAGCAGTAGCTATTTTGCTTAGTTCTTAGATGAGCAATTGCTCATAAGCAAACTCCATCAGAAGAGACAAATGAAAATAACAATGGAAGCACAGAACCTCTGAAAGTCTTTGGGCTAAACTACAGGAAGATGGTATTATTTCTCAAGTGCATTAGACCAGAAGACATCATGCAGCATTAGAAAAGGTGTCAAACATGGTCACTAAAATGAGACTAAGGAAAACTAGGTTGCCCACAAAACCTAGGAGAGGGCAATAGTGTACAGTATTGAAAGACTGAGCAAACTCGTGATTCTGGCAGGCATGAGAATTAAAAGTGTCCAGTCAGCGTGGTGGAGCATGTCCTTGGGAGTTGTCATAGGAAAGAACATACCAAATCAGAGTTATGTATTAGGCCTAGTCGGAAGGCTAGGCCAACAAGCTATGCAGAGAAACCAAGGCACAGCTCTGGTCCTATGGACTGGAACAGCCACAGGAATGTCAGAGTCAAAACACTTGGAAGATACCAGCGTACATGGGTTTATTCAGCACACAATTCTTAATCCACGGCTCCACTTGTTGTGTACCAGAGACAACAGTGACAGGGGGTCAGTAAGGGCGCTAGTTCTAAATCTTGGCTTTGCTGCTTAACAGCTGTGGGACTTGATGGGATAAGTTATTCCTTTGAGCCTTAGTTTACCTCTTTGGAAAGTGAGATGACTTTAAACTCATTGGACTTTATCAAGAACATTTAAAAATTCTTTTAGTTCATAGATGAGGCATTATGCATAGCAAGCATTCAGAAAGAGGTAGATATTTTTCAAATTATTTTTGTATTGATGAGATTAAGGTTGCTGATATGTTTCTGACCTAGTTAGGACTGACTTAGGAACTGGATGAGTTTTTCTGATAGTGGTGGTGTAAGTTCTAGATAAGAAAATTAAGGAAGCTGAGGAACTTAAAGAGGTACGATCTGAATCTCAACCATAGAGGCTTTACAATTTTTATCTATTTTGTTAGTTCTCTTAAAGTTTGTTGCTAAATATAAAGTACAGAAATTTTATGGACTGGTCACTGCAAAATTTTAAGGTTCAAACACTGAACAAAATCCTAATTAAAAAAGAAAATATACTTCAAACCAATTTTTGCCCATACCATTACAAACACCTGAGAGCTGAATAAATGAGGCATTACAGTATTTAAGAATAGGGGGCTTCTTTTTAAAAATTTACAAATGGTGATCATTATGTATTATATACATGTATCAAATTATCTCACTGTGTCCCATAAATTTGTACAATTAACATAAAAATTAATAAAAAAAGAAAATTACAAATGGAAGTAAATATTAACTTTGTAGTGTCCAAGGGCTTCCATCTCCCCGTTAGTTGTGAGAATAAAGGGACCGTATAAAATGAAAAAGATTCATAGAGCAGGAGGCCTTTCCAAACCATTTCTAAAATGCCTATAAGTATATGTAGCTTTAGCTCTGCCCCAGAGAAGTCCAAAATATGGGAATCATTTATTCACCCATTCAACAGTAACAACAAAATTGAATTGAGTGTCTATAGCACTGGGAGAACAGAAGTGAGCACTGCACAGTGCTTGACCTCATGGAGCCTATATTCCAATGGAGGGAGAGAGAAATAAACCAATGTCATGCAATTCAGGCAGAGACAAGTGGAATTAAGAAAAAATACAGCAGAGAAAAAGGCCAAAAGACTTTGTGAGATGATATTCAGCAACAATGTCAGAGATGGGCTCTCTCTGCAAAGAGAAGGTAAGCTGGAAACAGAATTAAACGAGGAAATGAATCTGACAGAACATGAGCCTAGCAGGGTCCTCTAACAGATCCCATCAAGCTCTGCCAAAACGCACAGCAGTTTCTGCCTTGACAGCGATGCCCTTTCCTGGCTCAGGGGTATGACTCATGTTTTCTCGTGTGTGGCAAGAATGTGACTTGTTCTACGTCTACTCTGCCTCCTGTGTCACCACAAACTTCCATCTCTTTCTAAGACCATCGGTATTTTCATACTAGTGGCCCGTCCCTAAGGATTTAGAAGCTCAACTTTTGAGGTCCCAAAGTTGTGAATGTAAATGTTCACTTCTTATGATTCTGAGTGAAAGAAAAAAAATAGGAAGAAATCAGTTTAGATAGCTTGAACTCTCTATATCCAGAATCTACAAAGTCATTTTGGTAGCAGATATTTTTTCCTCTGGCAAGATCTTGTGTCAAACAGATTGCATATTATACAACCCATAAAACAGTGGGACTATTCTGAATAAAGCAGAGGTGGAGGACTCAGAGCTCTCACTATCCAGAAAATCACAGGTTGTTCCTCAAAGCCCTTAGAGAAAGTTTCCTTTGAAACAAAGATGAGGAAGATTAAGTTAAACAAGAGTGATTTTTTTTAAAAGAAGTCTTTAACATTCATTCTTCAAATGTCTGCTCAATGAAAGGCAGTATCCTATAAATTGGGAACACCAGTGAAAGATGGAAGGGGATAAAAAAGAAATCATGTATTGATCTCGCTCAGGAGATAAGCCAGTGAATCATTAACAGTTAAAAGCATATGGTTTGTCCATATAATTTGGAAGCTTAGATCTTTCATTTCTTAGTTGTGTGGCAGTAGGGAAGTTAATCAACTTTACTATGTCTCAGCTTCTTCAGATATGAAATGAAACCTCTTATCTTGGTTCTTGGCCTCTGCTAGGTATCTTCAGACATCATGGGTAAATCAGATCCCTCCTCTGACAAAATCTTTACTGAATGGAACAGTAAAGATACAGCACAATGAGGACCCTTGGAGAGTCAGGATCAGGGCAGTGATCTGGGGCCCACACTGTACTGGATCTGTCCTGTAGTCATTCCTCGATCCTAGTCCCAGTCATTCCTATGTCCCTTGTCCAAGGTCTATTTTCCACAGTTACCTTGCTATGGAGAGTCTTGCATTTTGGTCAACATCACACACATCAGACATCACTTTATTCTGGCAGATATGTGGGTTTCCTTTCTTCTTTGGTATTAAGAATAAGCTAGTTCCTTGATAACAAGTATGAAGTCTGTCCACCTGGGCACTGATTGAGGAAGGGGAAAGGCCTAAGTGCCCAGAGGTGCCTGTGGAAACACAGCATGTGCCCATGCTCATGTGTGCAGGGAGCGGTGTGGGGGTGGGGGATTTGGGGGATGGGGAAGGGCATGGCAGCAGCCTTTTTGATCATTGTAACTACTGTTATGGTTTGGATGTGAGGTGTTCCCCAAAAGCTCATGTGTGAGACAATACAAGAAGGTCCAGAGGAGAAATGATCAATTTGTGAGAGTCTTAACCCAATCAGTGAATTAATCCTCTGATAGGAATTAACTGAGCAGCAACTGAAGTGGTCCAGTGTGGCTGGAGGAGGTGGAGCATTGGGGGCATGGCTTTGGGGTATGTATTTGTATCTGGCAAATGGAAATCTTTCTGTCTGCTTACTGATCATCCTATGAGCTACTTCCCTCCACCACACCCTTCTGCCATGATGTTCTACCTTACTTCAAGTCCCAAGGAATGGATATTACTGTATATGGCTTGAGACCTCCTGAAACTGTGAGCTCCCACATAAACTTCCTCCTTTACAATTGCGCTAATTGGGTCCTTTAGTCACAGCAGCAAAAAAGCTGATTAGAACACCTATTTCACAGTGTCAAAAGTACAAAAGAAAAATTTGCACATAAAATAGTTACACAGTGCTGTGGACATAGTAAGTATTCAATACACAGTGGCTGCTGTTCTACTCAATAAGCATACAGTGTGCTTGCACTGGAGTGATTTGATTTCAAGAAACAGAACACAAGTTTAAACTACCGTAGACAATAGGGCTGCTATTTGTGTTTCCTTCAGAAAAGAAGGAATCACACTTAGTTACCTGACGGAATCATACACAGAAAATAGTTTCACAGATGTTGGAAGGCTGGAAAGGTAAAAGGACACTGACCTAATGCAGAAACGATAACCATTAAGAGGAGTGAACTCGACAACACAAGGGATAAGTTTCCAAAACTACCATCTCAGAGGAGGGGCTCCATGCGCTTGATGCTCAGGCTCTCACCCAGCTATAGTTAGATTCCCTGGGGCCTGTGATGATCCATTACCAGGAGTGTCAGAGAAGCTGGAAGCTGCAGCCAACTGCCACCACTGGCAAGATGCTGACAAGAACAGTCAGAAAACAGAAAAGCCTATCTGTCTCTTCTCCTTAGATATTCTTATCTCCCTTTACTGCCTCCTGTAATTTGGATTTTAAATATCCCCCAAATAGCCATGTGTTAAAGGTTTGGTCCCCAGGGTGGTGCTATTGGGAGAACCTTTAAGAGGTGGGGCTTAGTGTGAGGTCTTTAGGTTATTGGAGCCATGCCCTCTCCTCATTCTCTTTCACTTGCTAGCCATTGGATGAGTGGTCTTTCTCTGCCATGTGAGCCCATTGTGATGTGCTGCCTTGTCATAGGCCCACTTGACCACGGATTGGAACCTCCAAAACTTTGAATCAAAATAAATCTTACTCTTTATAGTCAGATTATCTCAGATATCTGTTTTAGTGACAAAAAGCTGACTAATACCCTCCTGTAAATTAACAGGAAGCCAGCTAACAGATGAGGCTTGTAGAATGTAGAAAGAAGGGTTGGAGCTGAGAAATAGCAGGAAAATCATTTGCAGACTGGCTCAAGGAATCTGTCTCAACTCAGAAACAACTTAAACCAAGATCTACACATTGCAAGGATTTTCTCTTTCTCTATCTTCTGTTTCTTAATTCTCCTCAGTTTAAGTAGTTGTATTCTCCATGACCACTAACTAATATCTCTCAAATCTGACCTCACACACTTTGGCCACTAGAGGTAGATTGAAACAATAAAACCATATCTGCCTTTACCATAGTCTTAAACAAGTAAGACCTTGACCTAAATTTGCAGTGGTTTTGAGTTTCAGGGTTTTCTACATCCTTCTTCAAGTTGTGATGAATAAGATTGTGTTAGACAAGATAAGGATCATGAAATACTTGACTTTGGGGGAATAGAGATGGGTTCATCTCAAACTTAGAAGTAATAAGGAGTATTTCTGAGTCATAATATTTCTATAGGGGTCATTGGATTTTTTAAGGAAAAATTGAGATTCTCTTAAGAATCAGACTCATAGTGTAAGGTTTTAGACATACCTCTGTTCTACTCTTAGGATAAAATAGTTAGCTTCCAGGAATGTTTATCTCCTTGAGGCCCCTTCCTTTCCTCCCACTTCAATTTGTCTAGAATCCCATTAATAACCACATCACAGTGAGAAAAGAAAGAGAAAAACAATATTGATGAAATTTAATTCAGACTACTATGTTTATTCTTTAGGATTCTCAAGAATTTGGGAGCAGGCATAGCAGAAAAACAACAGAGCCCAGGTTTGCCATGTATTCACATTTTTTTTTTTTTGGTACTGGGGATTGAACTTGAGGTGCTTAACCACTGAGCCACATCCTCAGTCCCTGTTTATATTTTATTTAGAGATAGGGTCTCACTAAGTTGCTTAGTTGCTTAAGTTGCTGAGGTTGGCTTTGAACTCACAATCTTCCTGCCTCAGCTTCCCAAGCCATTGGGATTATAAGCATGTGCCACCACACCCAGCATGTATTCACTCTTCATCATAAGTCTTCTTTGAGCCTCAAGGTTTTTTCATAGTAAGAATAATAATAACAATTACATTTTGCATATAATGTGAGGACCCAAATCAGGTATGTTTTTACTTTAAAAATCACTTCTCTGGCCCCTTCTGATTTCCAAACATAGACAATCTGATGACCAGCATGAATGCAGCTGAGGACAGAATCTCTGTGTTGCCTACTCTGATGCAATTAACCTTTGCTGAACTTGCTGCTTAGCTTGCTTTACCTGTTCCTCTGCTAAAACTAGAGGTCATTGGGCTCAGCAAAGTTCAAGGTCATAGTGAGCCAAGGCTGAGATGGACACAGAGCTCAGAAAGGTCAGTGCTATTCTGGAATCAAGTTCAGCTATCATATGGATGCTTTGACTTAAGGAGAATGGCCAAGACTGATAACTAATTCTACATCAAGTTGTGGAACTAGTAGAGATTAGGCAAAAAAAAAAATGTGAATAAAGATATAACAGCCTTAATTTTTTTAAAAACAAAATGAATCCCCTTTAGTCAAGCTGTGTCTTTTCTAGATACCTAGCATCTCAGTTAGCCAGTCATTCAAAGGCAATAGTTTTAAAACCTTCCATGACTTCTTATGATTTCTAGGGTGAAATCCAGACTCCTTAGTTCTTCATCCAGGGCACTTCCTAAGTTAGCTACAACCATTGTCTTCATTTCTCTAGCTTTCATTGCATTCTCTCGGTGATACTGCTTTTTCCTTATTAGGTCCATCCACTCATGACTCTGTCTTGGGCATAGGTTGTTCTCTCTTCCAAACTGCCCACCGTGACTTCTCCTACTTACATTTCAATACAGAGATCCAATATCATTTCCTCTGTGGTAGCTGAAAATTCTCAATTGTTTCCTAGTTATAGCACACCCAACAAACTGCCGATAATTAAAGTGGCTTAACTTCTAACAAGGCTGTGAATAGTCTCATGAAGGTAGAAGCTAGAGCTGATTCATTGTTACATTCCACATTTATATCTCCTTCCACCTCATGATTGGCATTTAGAAAATTTTGAGAGACAGTAGGGGGTAATTCTCCCCCACATTATTATTTAGCCCTGAATCCACTCTGTTCTGTGATTCCCTTTACAATAAGAATAGCATGACAGAGTGGACAGCAGATTCCTGGGTGATATGGACCTTGTTCTGGCTGGATTTGCCACCTGCTTGCTAGGTGGGCCATGATCAAGTTGCATAACTTCTGTGAACTTCAGTTATTTCTAATGGGAGAGGAGATGCAAAATTTTTAAAGTCAGTCATTACTGCATAACCTGATTATGCCATAACATTTTGCTTAGTCCCCAGAGTGGCACTACTGGAGGTGGTGGAAACTTCAGGAGGTGAAGTCTTAGGGGAGGTTTTGGGGTTATTGGGGGCATACTTTTTAAGGTGATTGTAGGGCCCCATCCTTTTCCCTTTTCCTCTTTTGCTTCAGAGACACGAGGTGAGCAGTTTGCTCCACCACATAGTCTCCAGCATTGCTATCTGGCTTTCCAGAGGCCTACAAGCAATGGGTCCATTAGGTCATGAACTGGAAGCTCTAAAACTGTGAACCAAAGTAAACCTTTTCTCTTATAAGTTAATTATCTCAGATATTTCATTTATAGTGACATAAAGCTGGAGAACACACTCCTCACTCCCTGAAGGAGAGGAGCCAATTATTATCGTTCATCCAGAATTATGATTATTCCTTTCCCTTCCCCAGTGATTGGTTTATTCATGGATATGCTGTGCAGCCCTGGCCAATAGACTCTAGGGAAGCATACTGCTGGACTTTCTGACTCTGGGGAAACATTTTCTTATCCTGATAAAAAGATCTAGGTGATGACGAATAACTCTTATATTTCTATCTATGGCTGTGAGCACATCATGCTGCTTCAGCTAAGGGGAGGGGAGGCACTGCCTATGGAGTGTAAATATTAAATCCACCTGGTCTTTTATAAGAGCATTATCCCACTGGGTTGGCAAACTTTGGAAACACCTACCTTCAGATGTCTTGTTTTGTAAAATAATAATAATAAATTGTTTAAGCTTTTCCAGGTGACACATTACTGTGGGCAGGGAGGGCACACATGTATGCGAGCGCTTCCAACCTGAAGGATTATTTAAAAGATAGCACTTTCACAGGAAAAATGTCTAGGCAACAATTAAAAAGTTTTATCAATAAATGACATGGGAAATCTTATGATTTATATGAGGCTTAATATTCATTAATCTATATACACAATATGATCTCAACTTTTAAATTTATTCAACATACCTTTTACACAATGTATTGCAGACACAATGTTCTTGTGTATAATAGAATTGTACTGAAATGTTGGTAGAAGATTGGGTTGCTGAGGAAACAATAAACTAAACACAGGAAGAAAAATAATTTCCAGTTCAATGGCAGATAATGTCATTTCTAGAAATCTAGCAACTGCCAAACTTTCATTTATCTTAAGTTTCTCACTGGCTATATTGCTGTATGAGCCTCTAGCCATGTACCAAGATGCTAAGTTTCCCAGAATGAAGCTAATACACTTCTTGTTTCTTTTTCTGCATGGAAGTACTTCCTTGTCTGGCCTTTGCCCATTTAAATCATGATCTGTGTAAGTGGGCTGGTGGTTTGTCATAGCATATTTACCTATTGCCACCAAAAAGGTCCCTCAAATGCTTTCTGTCCTCCTTCTCTGCAAATAAGCCAGAAAACCTCTCCTAGAGACAGAAGTCTGTCTTTAATCTAGAAGACAGGAGCTGCTACTGTGAGTTTTTAAAATGGTGATAGCATTTAATGTATCTGTTAAAAAAATACATGCATATCTTTAGCAATATTTATCTCTGGGAAGGATCATGGAATTTTTTTTCATTTTATGCTTTCATATTTACAAAAATTTCTATAATAAGTATTAAGTCAAAAAAAACTGAAGGTTTTTCTAATAGCTTTCAATCCTTGCATTTGTAATGATGAATCACAGATACAACTGAATCTTTAATGAGCTATGATCAGACATTAAATCTTGTAGCAGTCATGATCATCAGCAATATAAAAATACTTTTTATTGTAAACCCCTATTTTCTAATGTGATGACTTTCTAAATGAGCCTGAACTTGAGTTTTTATGAACCAGAGTTTAAAAGGAGCATGCCAAGGTGCATTTTGAATTAATAGTGGCTATTAATTTATTTTATTATCATTCATTTCTCCCTTCTCAAAAAGATTGCATATATACAAAAAGACTCATTGCTTGAGAGCTCTAGTTCATTAGATAAGCATTCTTGTGAGTGTGTGTATGTGTGTGTGTGTGTGTGTGTGTGTGTGTGTGTGTGTTTACAAAGGAATAGCCTTGATCATTAGAGTAAACTGTGTAGTGTGTAATTGATTGTGTATTACATACAACATTTTTGGAATCAAAATCTCATTTAACTGATTTATAATTTCTTCCCAGACTTCCATTCTCTCAAGGCTTACTTTCTTTGCCTCTTATGCCTTTATTTGTTCATATCAAGCTGTATTTTATTTCCCCCATTGCTGTAATCTTTCCTTGACTGCCTGCTGCTCACAATGCCATTCAGCCAAGAGTACTATTATATATTTATCTTCATACAGAGAGGATTGCACCCCACCTTCATAGCGAAATCCCAAAGTGAAGAAAACAGGAATAATTTTCCTGCTATCCAGACTACTTGAAAGCCTAATTTTCTCAGAGACACGATTGAAGAAATTGAGAAAATTAGGCTTTCAAATAGTCTGGATAGCAGGAAAATTTTTCCTGTTCTCTGTCAGAAAAGGAGGAGGGAGAAAGTAGAATATCTTCTTGATATTCTGGAGACAACCCAGGAAGAATGTGCCTGGCCATGTGAACTAGTAAAACAGTTTGGGTTTTTAAATCAGATGACCTGAGCTCTCTCCCAGCTCCATCTAGTTCTTGTTGGTTGACCATGGATATGTCATTAAAACTGAGCCTCACTTCCTTCATGGAAAATGGGACAATATATCTGTCTACCAGGGTTATTATGAGGATTTGAGATATGTATGCAAGCAGTTATAATTATATATATCCACTTCATGTCTCTGATATCAAATATATCCACTAATTTAAAACCTAACGTTTAATATTCAAGATAACATATAACATTGAACAAATTATTTGATCTCTCTGTTCTTTAGTTTCTTATCTGTAGTACAGGAATAATGTTATTCCTCACTTGCCTCCAATTTCCATTGCTTTATAAAAAGAGAATAAAAGAGAAAAGCTCTGTGTTTTAGTCAGTCTTTTCATAGCTCTGACCAAAAGAGCTAACAAGAACAATTTGGAAAAAGTTTATTTGGGAGCTCATGGTTTCAGAGATCTCAATCCATAAACAGCCAGCTCCATCCCTCAGCACTCGAGGTGAGGCAGGACATCATGGCAGAAGAGTGGAGCAGAGGAAAGCAGCTGGGAACAGGGCAGTAGGAAGCAGAGAACTCTGCTCAACAAAGACAAAACATATACCCCAAAGGCATGCCCTCAGGGACCTACCTCCTTTAGCCACAACTTACCTGCCTAGAGTTACCACCCAATTGATCCCTTTTAGGGGATCAACACAGTGATTAGGTTAAGGCTCTTGTAACCCAATCATTTCACCTCTAAACTTTCTTGCATTGTCTCACACATCAGCTTTCGGGGGAAACCTTATATCTAAACCATAACATCGTGTCACCATTATCATCACCTGCATTAAGTATTTTTTCCTTCTTACAGTGACAGACCTAGTTCCTGACTTTTGGTATGGAAAATATTTCTTTTAACTTGAAATAATTTAGCTATTTGATCTGGGTCCACATCATTCAAGAAGGCACCTTCAATCAGTCTGGGGATACTATCAACTGTTTGTAGAAACATGAACACACTGGATAGAATCCAGTGACATTTGTTCTCTGGTTTGGGATTCTTTGATAATTGCTTGAATGATTTCATGGCTGAAAATTGCTCACCATGGACAAGCCAGGGCCCTTGAGCACTCATAGCCAAAACCATTAAACTCAATGTGACATGAAAGGGCAATGTCCTAGAGGCAAGGATACAGCACTATCAGAGTCCAGCTCAGGCAAAGCTCCAGGCTGGCTCTCCTGGTAACTATATTGACATCTCCAAACTAGGCATGTTGACATACAACCTTTCAACCTAATTTCCCTTCCATGGCTAGCTTTCTAGTTATTTTCAAGAGAAAGCTAAAATAAATCACAGAAAAATGCTTCTCTCATGACTATATAAAATGGTAGTTGCAGATTTTAAGGGGGAAAATTAAACAGAAAGGTAATTGAAAGGTAAATTGGGAACCAGGGAGTAATAAAACAAAGGTGAGCTACAATGAGAGCTATCCAATTATAATTCTATGGAGGGATAAGAAATAAAACCCCCATCAAATTCTCCATCATAGAAACATTCATTTAAGGCCTGCAATTGTAAATAATTGTTCCAATCAAAGATTTAAGTGAGGCCACAATAGGTGGTTTGTAAACAATCAGTTAATGAAATGAACCATAAAAATGAGGTAAAGAGTTGTAACATCAACTATAAATGCAGCTTTTTCCTTGCTTTCCCTTTTCAATGGAGCAATCAGTAATGGATATAAATAAAATAGAAGTGTGTGCCTGGCAAAGTAATACTGCTTAACTGGAGGCCATGATCAGTCACCTGAATTGCTGACTACAGAGTGTGACTGTATAGAATCAGAACATATGACCAAATCCACAACCGAAGCCTATTTCATACATTAGTACTACACATCTTAGCTTGGTGTATTCATTTTTAATTTAAAAATAATCTTAATAGTTATTATTTTTAAAACCAAAGGAATAAAGGGTTTTTTTTTATTTTTGGCTTAAATAAAATAGAATACAGAAAAGTATTCAATAATAATCCCAGCACACAGAAATAACCACATTTGACTGTTTGTGTATTTCATTCTAATCTTTTTTTCTTTGCATGCACAGGCATAAAAAACTATTATAAAATAAGAATCATTCTATAAAATTTATATTCTACTTTTCCCCACATTGATCGTTATTTTAGTCACAAAGATAAATGTCTAATTGTCTAAATATTCATAGCTTTTTAGAAAAATAAAATTAGAGAAGAGATTCAAAGACTGTTAAAGGGAAATATGCTCTCAACTGTAAAATGAATGAGCTTCATAAATTAAAATAATCTTTTGTCAAATAAAATAAGAAAAATCTCAGGATTAGAGACAAACTCAGAGAATGTATAATTCAACCCCTGTGTAAATGTCTAATTCCTTCTAAGGCATTCTTGTTAAAGGAGTACCGTGGCAGCACTTCTCAGTGGAGCCCTTTACATTTTCAGATGATTCTTATATTAGGTAAGACAATGCTAGTGCCTATAATAGGTAATACAGCCAAATAAGTCTAATCAAGTAAAGCCCAAAATAGTTTATCTGATTCGTAGCAGGCTCCCCATCAGGTACTGATCAGGTCATAAGCTCCTCCCACCTTTGGCATGTATCTTCAAAGGTTTCCAGATTCATTAGCAAGTGGAAGGAAAAAACATGGAAGATTATACAAAAAAGGTATCTTGGCCCAGTCCTGAAAGCAACAAATGTCACACTCTGTCAGTCAGAAATCAATCACATGGGTACACCTAACTACTAGGGAGGTTGAGAAGTGTTTTTGAAACTGGTATCCCATTCCAGATGAAGAGAGACAAGTTTGGTAAATAGCAAGCCAACCTCTGCCACAGTTCTGTCCAGCCAAAAGTTCATTCTCATCATAAGCCAGAATTCCACATAGATTGCTTCTTCCCAGTACAATATAAAATAATTATCATCTCTCTTCCCTAAGAAAAATCCCACAAATGTGTAAAGAATTATTTTATGTCTCTGGTATGCCTTACCTTTTTTAATCTAAATGTTCCATATTTCCTTCAATTTCTTTTTGAAACTGTTATGGATTGAATGTGAGGTGTCCTCCAAAAGCTCATGTACAAAACAATGCATGAAGATTTAGAGAAATGATTGGGTTATGAGAGCCTTAACTCAACCTGAGAAATAATCCCCTGATGCGATTAACTGTGTGGCAACTGAAGGGAGGTAGGGTGTGGCTAAAGGAGGTGGGCATGGGGGCGTGGCTTTGGGATATATATTTTTTATCTAGCAAGTGAAGTCTCTCTCTCTCTGCTTCTTGATCATCATGTGAGCTGCTTCCCTCTGCCACACTCTTCTGCCATAATGTCTGCTTCACCTTGAGTCCTGAGGAATGGAGCCAGCTTTCTATGGGACCTCTGAAACTGTGAGGCCCTAAATAAACTTTTTCTCCTCTAAAATTGTTCTTCTCAAGTCTTTTTTTTTTTAAATTTTTTTTGTTTTATTTGTTGATTGACCTTTATTTATTCATTTATTTATATGCGGTGCTGAGGATCGAACCCAGTGCCTCCCACATGCAAGGCAAGCGCTCTACCACTGAGCCACAAATCCCAGCCCTCTTCTCAAGTCTTTTAGTCACAGAAATGCAGCCCCCTGACTAAAAGAGAGACATTATTTTTGAAGCACGGTCATTAGGGACCATTTGATACAAAAATCAACAAATCACATATTTCAGTATTCCCTAAAAGCATGGATTTGAGGCAGGAGTATAACATAAAGAATATGCATAATAAAACTCTTTAGGCATCTATAAATTATTTAAGCTCACAAGCAATGTGTGTAACACAGATTTCAAACATCATGCAACAGAGCATTAACAATGGGGATTATTTGCCCTCTCAGTAACAACTAAGGCACCCACACTATAGACATCAAGATGCCAAAATGAGCCTGAGACAGTGTCTCCATAGGTTCCCCAAATGCAGATTTATAACAAATTATTATGAGAAAATAGTTCAGGTCTCTTAAATCCCTCAGTCAGAACAAAGATTAAAAATAAGATCATATAGATAAAAATGGGAAAGGAGACATCTTTGAGAAGTACATCTACTTTGCTGTTAGTTCCCCTGTCACAACTTTGGAGCAGAGGTGAACTTGGAATCTTCTCATCTCAAATCTGGTGATCTTCAAGAGAATCATCACTTGGAGAAAAGTTATATGTTTTCTATAGTTGGGAGATGCCAAGAAGATTGGTGTTTAGGAAAAGCAAAGTGGACTGGGGACTAAGGTCTCCCTAAAAAGACAGAAAAGAGGTGACCAATTTGAGAAACAGCCAAAGAGCACCTCTTCATTGAGATCAATTTCTATTTCAGGCTTCCTCAGGGCAAATGATGCAATAATATTTTCTGTATGTCATTCATGGGCTACACAGGAGAGTACCAGTGTGTAGTTTCTTGAGTCCTGTCCAATAGAGCCACCTGGAGAATCAAGAAGATATATAAAAGCTGAAAAATAATCACAGGTTATACCGTATTGAAAAGGGTGCATCTGCCCAGGTCAAAAGAAATGAAAGAAAGTAGAACCAGCACACCACCTTCCTAGGGCCCACAAAAGCACTCATAGAAAAATTCAGCCTTTATTATCTATTCAGCTGATCCAGAGGTACCAATTTAATCATCAACTACTAGGGCCATAGGGTACGAAACAAAACAGACAAGTAAAACCCATCAATCCCCTTATTTTACCTCCTTACACCTTGCCCTATGATAACCACAGGTAGCATGTGAGCAGGGGCAGAGACCAGACGATCAGGGACCATGACTCCTTCCCATCATGGCCTCCAATTTGAAGCAGACTCAACTAGAAAAGAGAACAAAATGAGTTCAGAGTTTTGCTAAAATAGAGTTTGCAATCCATATACTGAGTAGGCAATCCAAAAACAGAATTGAGACAATATTCACAGTATTTTTTTTTCTTTTTTCTTTTTTCTTTTTTCCTATACTGAGGATTGAACTCAGGGATACTTTCTCACTGAGCTATATCCCATACCTTTTTTTTTTGAAACATACTCTTGTTACATTGCCAAGGCCGGCCTCAAACTTTCCAGGCCTCCTGACTTAGCCTCCCAAGTTGCTGGAATTAGCACAGTGCCCAGTTTGTAATTGCAAATTAAAATAACTATAATATTGTATGTTCCCAAGACTGAGAAGAAAATTTATGAGGCCTTCCCAGCTTCCATAAAGTTATAAGGGGAGATGGTCACATGTAGTGCTTGTTTGACAGACTGGCTCTATGTGAGTATTTGCAAAATTCACTAATGTAGAATATCTACTTTCTAGAATATTCCAGATAAGAGGAATTCAGTGTAGCCACAGGATGCATATGCCATGAAATGGACAAAAAAGAACACTCCTGTATTAGAATGGGATTGACTATGTTTTGATAACAACTCCAGAAACATTATCAATCCTACATGTACAAGTTTATTCACATGCATCTAGTTTCTTATTCACATACATCTCAAAGAGCTCTCCAAGGCTGTTCTTTTCTGCTATGGACTAAATGTTTGTGTTTCCCTCCCTGCAAATTCCTATCTTGAGCCAGGCATGGTGACTCGTGCCTGTAATTCCAGCACTTTGGGAGGCCGAGACAGGAGAATCTCGGGTTTGAAGCTACCCTCAGCAACAGCAAGGTGCTAAGCAACTCAGTGAGACCCTGTCTCTACATAAAAATACAAAATAGGGCTGGGGATGTGGCTCAGTGGTGAGTACCCCTGAGTTCAATCCCCAGTACCAAAAAAAAACAAAAACAAAAAACTCCTATCTTGAAATCCTAACCTCCAGTTTGATCGCACTAGGGGTGGGGCCTTTGCAAGGTAGCCTCATGAACGAGATTAGTTCTCTTATGAAAGCAGTTTGCTTTTTTCTCTGCTCTCTGCCAGTATACAACAAGAAGTTGGTTGTCTGCAACCTAGAAGAGTGTCCTCACCTGATCCCAATTATACTGTCACTCTCATCTTGGAATTTTAGTGCCCAGAACTCTCAGAAATAAATGTATGTTTTTTACAAGCCATCCAGTGTGGGAAGCCATCCGTGGAATGCATGAGGGACTTCTCTTCGGTATGGTAGCCAGGGAAGAGGCGGGCTGGCATTTCAAAACTTCTGTAGCATTCTACAGTTGGGGCTGTCCAATGCAAGTGCTCCTCCTCTTCCCCTCTGCTAAGGAAGTCCTCATTGCAGTACTGGAAATGGGCGTTTCCCATTAGGAATTGAGACAACCAGCCCCCGCCTTTTTCCTACCTTGGTAAAGAATGTTTGATGGCGGGGGCTGAGGTTGTGGCTCAGTGGCAGAGCGCTTGCCTCTTACATGCGAGGCACTGGGTTTGATCCTCAGCACCACAGAAAAATAAGTAAACAAAATAAAGACACTGTGTCCATGTATAACTAAAAAATATTTTAAAAAAGAAAAAAAGAATGTTCTATGGAAGGCCTTTGAAGTTCTATGGAAGACCTTTTTAAGTTCCTTATAAATAAGGCACACACGGGTTCATTTTGCCAGAAGCCAGAAGCTAGAAGATAGAAGATAGGTACTGGAAGCCAGACCCATTTGGGTTACAGGGCCATCCTGCCCCTGCTTTTTAAAACTATTTTCTTTGTTCTGTGGTTATTTTGCCATTTTATTTCTCATAGTTTTTATTGCTCAGCCAGCCCATCCCACCTAAGGGAACCATCTCCACTGCCCACACGGGATGTGCATGGCAACCCAGTCTCCTATAATTTGTTATAATAGCCTGAATAGAATAAGACACCTTCTAAGCAGGGAACCAGCCTTCCATGGGAAGTGGGAGGGCTCTGCTCCAAACAAATAGCTTCCAAAGTCACAAAAGAGAGACCCTGAAGAGCTCACATCCACTCTAAATGCTGCAGTGGAGAACCCACGTCACTTCTGTTCAAAGCATTGGCCAGAACTAGTCACATAACTTCATGTGACCTTAGGGCCTGGTATGTCTTCTTATGTGCCCAGGAAGCGAAAGGAAGCTGGATATGGTGAGCACTGGTTATCTCACCCACATACTTACTGCCTAGCTGCTGCATCATGCACACAGAGAAGGGTCATAATGTCTATGTCCTTTCCTAACTGGAGACCTAGCTGTCAGCTCAGGTCCCTCTTAGGAAGTGGCTTTGCACCAAAAGTTGAGGAATGTAATAGCACACCCTTTCAAGATACTAATTATCTACAATATGAACAGTGAACACACATATAGAGAGGTGAGGAAAATAAGGTTACTGAGAATACTGCAGGTTTAAATACAGACTTGTGTCACTATTGAATTAATAAGTAATAATGTCTGGTATGTTTCAAAGTATGTTTGAAAAAAACATTCCCCAAGGAATTAACTGATGAAAATTATTATTTGTTGCACCTCTTGAGTTAGAATTAAACAGAAACATACACAAATGATGCTGAGCATCGTGAAATAACAGTCATTATAACAATATTGTTACTTGATTAAACAGACTCAGTAGGCCCAATGAGAGGCAATGTGTTTTACAGGCATTTTACCCTACTTTAGACAAAGAAGAAGGTGACAAAAGAGACTCAGAACAGTCATACCAGGATTATTTTAGCTGCAAGCAACTGAAATGTTTTTGCTTAAACAACATGGAAATGAATCACCTCAACAAGTTCAAAGGTCTATAGACAAACCCCAGGGATTACGATTTTACTGTGTATTATGCTTTAGATGAGTTGTCCCCAAAAACTCTTGTGTGAGACAGTATAAGAATGTTCAGAGATGAAATGATTAGATTGTGAGAGTTGTAACATAATCAGTAGATTCATCCACAGATATGGATTAACTGGGTGATAACTGTAGGCAGGTAGGATGTAGTTGGAGGAAATAGGTTGCTGGGGTGTGACTTTGGGATTTACATTTTATTGATGGTGAGCAGAGTTCCATCTCTGCTTCCTGTTTGCCATGTCCTGAGCTGCTTTCCTTCCACCATGATTTTCTGCCTCACCTCTGGACCACAGCTATGCAATCAGCCAACCAGAGACTAAACTTCTAAAACTGTGAGCCAAAATAAATGTTTACTCCTCTAAGTTGTTCTCTTGAGGGCTTTTGGTGATGAAAAAACTAACTAAAAACAATGTTACCAAGGCCCCATGTTACTCCTATTTTCCCACTCTGTCACCTACAGCATCAGCTGATTCTTCATTGATCATAAGATGGCTGCTACCAGGAGATGTTTCCAAATCCACATTCAGTAGGAAAAAGAAACACTGCTTTTCATTTCTCAGAAGCCACCTGTTTCCCATTAGATCAGTGATTCTTAACCAGGTAGAATTATAACCACTTAAGGGAAATGTGGCCATCGGGAGACATTCATGTCTGTCATTGGGAGCAGAGGTGTTACTGGCATCTGTCAGGGAAAGATACCAGTCCAGGCTGTACACAGGATAGCCACCCATAGCAAGTGATTACCCAACACCAAATATCAATAGATCTGAGGTTGATAAAAGCTGTTTTGGAATAAAGTTTCATAAGGCTAGGAGACACATCCATGCTCACCAATGTGTTCCCAGCACCCAGCAGAGTGCTTGGTATACAGAAGATCTATGGTGTTTTAGTCAGCTTTTGCATTGCTGTGACCAAAATACCCAATAAGAACAGCTTAGAGAAGGAAAAGTTTACTTGGGGCTCATGGTTTCAGAGGTCTCTGTCTATAGCCAGTCAACACCATTGCTTTGGGACCATGGTGCGGCACCATCGTGGTGGAAGAGTGTGGTCAAAGCTGCCTCACTCATGGCAGCCAGGAAGCAAAGAGTCAGGAAGGGACCACAGGAAATTCATCTCCTCCAGCCACACCCCCACCAGCCTGCAGTTACCACTCTGTCTATTCAAACTAGGATAGACTGATTAGGTTGCAGCTGTCACAATCCAATCATTTCACCTCCAAACACTTCTGCTTTAATGGAGCAGCTTTGGTTGGGGGGCATCTTAGATTCAAACCATAACTTCATAACACATCTCCGTATAAAAATTTACGTGAGCCTCCATGGCCAGGGTTATCTGAAGACATATGCTGTTTGAAATGTCCTGAGGATTAGGGGGAACCATCAATAAAGGACTGCTGAGAACAAAGACTTTCAATTCTCATGTATTTTGTCCCTCAACCTTTGCAAGAGATTGCTAGTATGATAGATAATGTATATAAAATATCCTCTGTAGAATAGCATTTAAACAGGTGCTGTCTTCCTGTTTCTCTTTTCCTCTTTGGGCTTTCAAGTCTCCATTCATTTTACAACCAAAGGTAAAGTCTGGAGTGGTTTAGAAACACTGTGTTTAATGATGTTGAAGGAAGGAAATTAAAAAATAACTAAGAGGCTTTGGTTACATCTTCATTTCTTTTTGTGCTTATTGGATAATTCTATGTTTGGAAACTACTGTTTAAGAGAGAACTTGGAGAAAGAATACAACTTCTAAAAAATTTTTTCATTTTTTCTTTATAGATATACATAACAGTAGAGTATATGTTGATATATTATACATACATGGAGTATAACTTATTCTAATTAGGATCCCATTCTTGTGGTTGTACATGACGTGGAGTTACACTGGTCATGTATTCATATGTGAACATAGGAGAGTTATGTCTGATTCATTCTACTGTCTTTTTTAATCTCATTCATCTTCCCTTCCATTTATTCCCCTTTGTCTAATCCAATGATCTTCTATCCTCTCTCCAACCCCGCAATTCTGTGTTAGCATCCACATATCAGAGAGAACATTCGGCCTTTGGTTTTTTGGGATTGGCTGATTTCACTTAGCATGATAGTCTCCAGTTCCACCCATTTACTGGCAAATGCAATAATTTCATTCTTCTTTATCCGTAACTAAGACATTGTGTGTATATACCACATTATCTTTATCCGTTCATCTGCTGAAGGGCACCTAAGTTGGTTCCACAGCTTAGCTATTGTGAATTGAGCTGCCATAAATATTGGTGTGGCTGTGTCACTGTAGTATGCTGATTTTAAGTCCTTGGGGATATGCCAAAGAGTGGGATAACTGGGTCAAATGGTGGTTCCCTTCCAAGTTTTCTAGGGAATCTCCATACTGCTTTCCAGAGTGGATGCACCAATTTGCAGTCCCACCAGCAATGTATGAGTGAACCTTTTTCCCCATATCCTTGCCAACATTTATTGTTACTTGAATAATACAACTTTTATAAATGGTCATGAAAATAAGGAAGGTGCAAGAGGTATAATTGAATCCATTAGAAAATCTCCATTAAGTCTCTTTTGCATGACCCTGCATTGTACATTTGAGATGACTCAGATGCTTTAGACCTAGCTTCTAGAAGCTCAGAATACTTCAAACTTAAGATCTCATGGGAGCTGTAAGATATAAACATTAGTAAAGAGCTATCAAGTGTGTATAATTCATAGCAGTTTATTACAATTCCCCAAAAGGAGTTTTAATATGATATCAAAGGAATGGCCAGGTCCAGAGTAGTGGAAAGCAGTTGTAAACAATTTGGTACAAAATGAAGATTATCATAGGTTGACTTCATTTGAGAAGTTTTCAGAAATCAGATATGAGATAATTTTAAAAGAATGAACAGTATTCAGGTTGATCCCCAATATGTTGCTCAGGCTAGTTTATCAAAAATAATTTCTTTGTGGGAGTAGAAGTTGGTTTATTTTACTTATTTCCAAAACATACACAACTCCAGGAAATGATTCATCATTTCTTGATATTTTCTTTTTGAATTAACATTACTGAAAATCTGCTTTAAAAGAAATTTCAAGGTGAGTTCCCATATATACACAGCCATGCACTGCAGGTCAATAAAGGTGGACCCACAAGATTAAATCACAAATGATATTGTAGATGTCTTAATTTGTTTAAGTACATTCCTTTATGTTCTCATGACAAAATCACCTAAGGATACATTTCTCAGAATGTGTCCCCTTTGCCAGGCAATGCCAAACTATATTCCCATCCACTTTTCCCTGAGGTTCTTCCTACATTATGCCTCGTGTCTAAGTGACTGATAAATATCAAGGAAATCCTGAGTTAATAGTACTGTTCTGTAGTTCTGAGCCACTGCTAGCAAAATGTTAGAACCTTGTCCCTGTCCCATTTCCTTATGAGGTTTTATTGTCTCAGTGGCTTCTGTTTTACTCTTTTAGCCTCTGGTGCCAGTTCCTGCACTCCACCACCCACCTATTGATCTCTCTCCTCTTTAGCCAAAGATGTGCTTCTAACACTCAGATCTGAACATGCCACTACCTTGATTAAAGTTGTCAATGATTCTTCACTGCTTGTAGAAAGTCTTCAGGATACGTGTGCTCCTGTGGATAATAAAAACATTCTGAGAATGCTAGCAAGGATAGTTTTAAAAGAATTGATTTCCAGCCAGGCACAGTGGCATATGCCTGCAATCCCAGTGACTGGGGAGGCAGAGGCAAGAGGATTGCAGGTTCAAAGCCAGCCTCAGCAACCTAGAGAGGCTCTAAGCAACTTAATGAGACCCTGTCTCAAAATAAAAAATAAAAAGGGGCTGGAGATGTGGTTTAATGGTAAAGCATCCTTGGGTTCAATTCCTGGTACCAAAAAAAAGTTGATTTTCAGATATCCAATTTCCATGTATTCTCTTTCCTAAAGTTAATGTACCTGAGATGTCACCTGGTTGAAGAAGCCCTGCAGTTAGTTGCCTTTTTTTCTATTTTAAAAAAACAAAACAAACAGGCACCATCACAATTAATCTAAATAAGTATGGGAAATACCCTAGGTTGGAAACACCTGTGAAGCATCACAAAAGGAAGCAATTTGAAATATTACTATGGATGTGGAGACAATGACTCTCATAAGTGGGTAATGAACACTTTTGAAAGTTTGATGATTTCATTTTCATTGTTTTCAAAGATTGAAGAAAAAAATTAAAGAACCTCAAATGTTAGCTACTAAACATAGTTTGATAATAAATCACTATGTAATTTTAGGCACATAACTCATAAAAAATTCCAATAACAAAAACTGAGTGATATTGCTAAAATAAAACTTCTTCCCTTCTTCCATTTCCATTTCCTTTTTATATGAAATTTCTCTCAGAACCTTCATCCTTAAAAATGGGGAAAAAAAGGAAATAGAATTGATTCTGATCACTGACTCATTCTTTTTTTTCTTTTTTTTCTTTTGGTACTGGAGATTGAACTCAGGGGCACTCGACCACTGAGCCGCATCCCCAGCCCTATTTTGTGTTGTATGTAGAGACACGGTCTCACTGAGTTGCTTAGTGCCTCGCCATTGCTGAGGCTGGCTTTGAACTCACGATTCTCCGGTCTCAGCCTCCCTAAGTGCTGGGATTACAGGCTTGCGCCACCGCGCCCGGCTTGTCGATCACTGACTCATTCTAACAAAACTTAATATTTATCCATGGATTTTTTAAACTAACTTTTAAAAAAATATTGTCCTTTGTATTCAGAAAATCAGTGCCAAATGTTAATGATTATGTTTAATATTTATCAAAATTTGTAATATATTCATAAATTTTGACAAACCATAAATGTCCTATGGTTTAGTTAGCTTTTTCACGGCTGTGACTAAAAGATCTGACCAGAACAAACTTAAAGGAGGAAAAGTTTATTTGAGGACTCATAGTTTCAGAGGTCTTCATCTCTAGAAGCCTGGCTCCATTCCTCAGGGCTTGAAGTGAGGCAGAACATCATGATGGAAGAATGCGGCAGAGGGAAGCAGCTCACATGGTGATCAAGAAGCAGAGAGAGGGACTCCAGTCTCCAAATACAAAATATATACCCTATAGCAACACCCCCAATTCCCATCTCCTCCAGCCACACTCTACCATTTCTGTTGCCACATAGTTAATCCCTATCTGAGAATTAATTCACTGATTAGGTTAATGCTATAACCCATTCATTTCTCCTCTAAACATTCTTACATTGTCTCACATCTGAGCTTTTGGGGGACATCTCACATCCAAACCATAACATCACATATGAATTTTGGACAGATTTACTAACCAAATATGTTTATTGCTAATTTAAAAGAATATTTTCACATTTTCAAATTTGTGTTGGAATTTTAGGTATTTGGATAGGAATTGATAAATACTCCTGTGTTACTAAAATAATTATGATGATAATGCTATGAAAAAATTGAAAAATATCTAAAGTTTCAGAAATATTTTTCTTTCTTTCTTTTTTTTTGCACCAGGGATTGAATCTAGGGTCAGTTAACCACTGAGCCACATCCTCAGCCCTTTTTATGTTTTAATTTGAGACAAGGTCTAAGTTGCTGAGGTTGGCTTTGAACTTGCAATCATGCCTCAGCATTTCCCCAGCTGCTAGGATTACAGGTGTGAGCCACAGCACTCAGCTCCAGAAAATTATTCATTCATTCATTCATTTATTTATATTCGTTCTGTTTAGTTACCCATGATGATAGAATGTATTTTGACATATCATACATATGTGGAGTATATGTACCCATTCTTGTGGTTGTACATAATGTGGAGTTACACTGACTGTGTGTTCATATACGAACATGGGAAAGTTATGTCCGATTCATTCTACTGTCTTTCACATTCCCATCCCCCATCGGTTACTCCCATTCCCTCTTGTTCAATCCAGTGAACCTCCACTCCCCTCCACTCAACCTCCCCCCCCCACCATTGTGAGTCAGCATCTGCATATCAGAGAGAGCATTTGGCCTTTGATTTTTTGGGATTGGCTGATTTCACTTAGTATGATAGCTTCCAATTCTACCCATTCACCAGCAACTGCCATAATTTCATTCTTTCTGGCTATTATTACATTGTATATATACACCACATTTTCTTTATCCATTCTTCTATTGAAAGGCACCTAGGCTGATTCCATAGCTGAGCTATTGTGAATTGAGCTTCTGTAAGATTAATGTGGCTGTGTCACTATAGTGTGCTGATTTTAAGTCCTTTGGGTATATATACATCTCGGTGGTCTTGAAATAATATATACCAAACTCTGAAAGAAAATGGATGCCAGCCAAGAATACTATACTCAGCAAAACTAAACTTTGGAATTGGTGATAAAATAAAAACTTTCCATGATGAACAAAAGTTAAAAGAATTTACAACTAGAAAGCCTGCACTACAAAAATAATAAGATATTTCATGAAGAAGAAACAAAAAATAAAAGTGAAAACAAGCATTGGAAGGAACTACACAAAACAAACTGTGACTCAATGGAGAAAAAAATTCAAATTAAAAACCAGAAATAAATCAAAATGACAGGAAATAAAAATCATATCTCAGTAATGATATTGAATGTAAGTGGTCTAAACTAAAAAAGACATAGACTGGCAAATTGGATTAAAAAACAAGACCCAACAATATGCTGTTTCCAAGAGACTCACCTCATATGCAAAGACATCCACAGACTGCAGGTAAAAGGATGGCAAAAACATTATCATTCACATGGATCTTGTAAACAAGCAGGGGTTCCTATCCTCATATCAGATAAAGTTATTCAGAAGGGACATAGAAGGACATTTCACACTGCTTAAGGCAATTATACATCAACAAGACATAACAATCATAAGTATTTATGCCCCAAACAATGGGGCATCTACATACATCAAACAAACCCTCCTCAATTTCAAGGAGCAAATAGACTACAACACAATAATACTGAGTGACCTTAATATCTTTCTTTCACTAATGGATAGAGTCTTCAAACAAAAACTAAATAAAGAAGATATAGAACTAAAAAATACAATTAATAATTTAGACTTACCAGACATGTATAGAACATTTCATCCATCAATGACTGAATACACTTTCTTCTCAGCAGCACATGGATCCTTCTCTAAAATAGACCATATTTAGGTCAGAAAGCAACTCTTAGCAAGTACAAAAAAAAAAAAAAAGTAGAGTTAATATCTTGCATCAGATCATAATGGAATAAAATTGGAAATAAATAATAAGATGAAAAATAGAAGCTACTCTAACACCTGGAGACTAAATAATACACAATTGAATGATGAATAGATATATGAAGAAATCAGAGGTGAAATTAAAAAACACTTGAAGGTAAATGAGAATAGTGATACAACATATCAAAATCCCTAGGACATTATGAAGGCAGTACTAAGAGAAAAGTTCATTGCCTCGAGCTCATTCATTAAAAGAATAGAATGTCAACAAATAAATAACCTGATATTATATCTGAAAGCTATAGTGAAAGAGCAAATCAACACCAAAAGCAGTAGAAGATAGGAAATAATTAAAATCAGAGCTGAAATCAATGAAATTGAAACAAAAGAAACAATGCAATAAATTGACGAAAGTTGGTTCTTTGAAAAAATTAATAAAATTGATAAACACTTAGCCAAGCTAACAAAGAGAAAGAAAGAGAAAACTCAAATAACTAAAATTCACAATGAAAAAAGAAATATTGCCATGGATGCTACTGAAATACAGACAATAATCAGAAACTATTTTTTATGTTCTCCTGATTCAATTTGGGTGGGTCATATGTCTCTAAAAATTTGTTGATATCTTTAAGATTTTCTTTTATTAGAGTATAAATTTCAAAATAGTTTTTCCATGCAACTTGTGTAATACATTCATATACCCTTCAAGATCGTAGTTGAAGTTTTCAGTACCTGGGAACATAAATTTAGAGATAGGGTTTTTAAAGAGTTAAGTTAAACTGAGATCATTAGGATCATGGGCTCTAATCCACTATGATTGGTGTCCTTATGAGAAGGGAAAATTGGAGCACAGATAAAGATAGAGGGAAGATGGCATGAAGAACCTTTTGGGAGAAGATGGCTATCTTTAAACCAAGAAGAGAGGCCTGGAATGGGTTCTTTTCTCATGTCCTTCAAAAGGAACCAATCTGCCAACCCCTTGATCTTAGGCTTTTAGTCTCCAGTAAGAAAATAAATTTCTGTTTCTTAAACCAGCCAGTATGTGGTGCGTATTATGGTAGCCCTAGCAATCCAATACACATGGTAAAATTTTTCAAGAATTTCATATTGAAGAACAAAAAACCACAAATTGGTAAGACAATTTTAAAAAACAAGATGCTTTAAAGTCTATTAATATTTTGTTATAAAGCTATGTTAAGACAGAGTAGCTGTGGTATAGAGACTGTATTAGTAGATTTTCTATCACTATAACAAAATATCTGAGATTATTAACCTATAAGAGAAAAGGTTTGGATAGTTCATGGTTTGGCATATTCTAATCCTTCATTGAAGTGTTTCATTGCTTTGGGCCTCTGCTGGGGATGCCTGATGGCAATGTCAGAAACCATGTGGCAGGACAAAACTACTTACATTATGATCCAGGAAGAAAAAGAGAGAAAAATAGATCAGAGCCTCACCATCCCCTTTGATGGTATACCTGCAATGACCTAAGCACCTCCTATAAGGCTTTATTTCATAAAGATTCCACTACCTCTCAATAGGGCCAAGCCTTTAACACATGGATCTTTGGGGGACATTTATCCAAATGGTAGCAGAGACAAATAGACTAGTGGAGTAGAATAGAGAGTGCAGAACCAGTATTTAAGGAAAACCGATAGACCACAGATGCAGAAAAAGAGTCGGTGAAAGGTGCTGGGTCATCTGATACTAATGGAAAAAATGAAATGGAATTCCTACCTCATATGATACATATAAATCACTGCCAAGTGGATTAGAACCTGAAATACAGAAAGAATACATTCAGACATTTAGAATATGTTGGAAAATGTCTTCATTTTTACATACTCAGGACAGAAATAGATTTGTTGAATAAGACACAAAAGCCGTACACATCAACAACAAAGTCACTCAACTACATTAAAATTGAACACATCTGTTCACGAAAGGCACCATACAATGTGTGCAAAGATAAATTATATGAGAAGATAAATATTTATGTAACTAACAAAAGAAATATTCTCAAAATACATAAATGACAATTACAACTCAGTAAGAAGAAAGCCCAACAGTCTAAAGGGCACAGTATATGAATAGGCAAATCTCAGGGGGGGAAGCATGAAAAGAAGTTCCATCCCACCTCCAAGGGAATGAAAATTAAAACCATCCCTCACAGAGTCAAATGTTTAAAAGTCTGTCCTACCAAATACTGAGAGGGTGTAGGTGTGGGAGGGCATACATCTCTCTGTGGGAGAGCCAATGGGTAGAACCATTTCTGAAAACAATTTAACAATATGTAATAAATTTAAAAGAAAAACAAGCCGGGCGCGGTGGCTCACGCTTGTAATCCCAGCACTTAGGGAGGCTGAGACAGGAGAATCGCAAGTTCAAAGCCAACCTCAGCAACAGCGAGGCGCTAAGCAACTCAGTGAGACCCTGTCTCTACATAAAACACAAAATGGGGCTGGGGATGTGGCTCAGTGGTTGAGTGCCCCTGAGTTCAATCCCTGGTACCCAAAAAAAAAAAAAAAAAAGAAAAACATACCTTATAATTCAATACACATAATGAGATGCATTGACATCAAGCTAAAATGAAACCATTGTTAAAGGAACATACATAGAAAGCAAAAAATAAAAATTAAGGAATTGGAATCTTGAAATCAAATTCAGGTCAATCTTTTTGAAGTGGGTGTTAGTAAAGCATTGGGGGGTGATAAACAGAAACCCAATCAATTATGCTAAAAATGTATTTCTTAATATTATTACATTAGATTTTTACCTTTTGCATATTTTAAATGCTTCATAATACTTTAAAAGAGAACAGTGACTACGGTGTAAATTCTTCTACATCCTAATCGTTACACTTTTAGCTGTCATTGTTTACTTTCCTAGCCATGATTTATTATATCCCATAAGTATTTTTACCTTTAGAAGTATGATCTATGGGCTGGGGCTGTAGATCAGTGGTAGAGCGCTTGCCTAGCATGCGTGAGGCACTGGTTTCGAGCCTCAGCACTACATATACATAATAAATGAATAAAATAAAGATCCATCAACAACTAAAAAAATATTTTAAAAAGTATGATCTACATGAAAATATGAATATCTACAGTTTGAATAGGTAAAGGCAGATTGGTTATATATTAGAAAAATTTAACCAAGAGAGAGTTTTTATCTCTTTACATTAAATAGCAAGAAAATATAACAGATAAATCTAAGAAATTTTTCCACGGTTAGAATGACCATCATTCATCCTCCAAACAAGAATGCTTTTGAGAGTGAAATAGAAAAATAATAACTTAAGTGGAGAAATAATAAATCTGGGACCTGAGGCAAGAAGGACCAGTCTGGACAAACCTATCTTTATTTGATCATTTAACTAAACAATGTTCTTTGTTTCATTCACTGCTTGTTAAACTGAGCTTTCTTCTTAGCTCACAAAAATATAAAAATATGAATAAAAATATTTTGTGTGTCTTTGTCATAGCTTTCTTTATTAGAACTGATTCCTAGACTTCTACATCTGACAAACTCTTCAGTGATCCAGAGAAAATTTCCTGCAATCTGTCACCAAAAGGTGCATAATAATTTGCTTATAGGTGGAACTGAGTTAGAGCAAGGTATGGCTAGTAAAGAAAGTAGGAAACCAGTGGAAAAATGAGAGCTCTGGAGAGGTATTTGCTTGGAAAGTGTCTTTGGTCGTTAGCGACTTAATTCATACACTGGAAGTCATTCCTGAAGTCGAAGTGAGTGGGAAGACGGTCTGGAAACTACTTTTTCAATGTTAGACGTGAGAGATGATAACCTTCAGGGGATAATTAGAGGGGACAAAGTCCTGTAGAGAAAGGGAAGATATCGCCTGCTCAGCACTGATGGATGTCAAAAAAGTAAAAAGTACTTAAACACAAGCCCATGGTCACATGATATACACATAGTATACACTTAGGCGTGTCTGTGAACTTGAAATGTAAAAACTGAGTTGAATGTCAGGTGGTGCCTGGCAGGTATCTGACAATATAAAAGATTTTTAGGGGAAATTACATTAAATTGAATTTTCAAAAAAAATGATACACATCAATTTCCAGCCATGAATTTATAGTCAGAAATCTTACGAAGTAATATTGATCAGAAACAGCAAACTGTAGAATTAGATCCAAAAAGATTTATGATTAAAATTAATAGGCAGATAATGTATTTTAAAAGAATGTTTAGTAAGCTTAAAAAACCAATGACCAGCCTGGCATGGTGGCGCGAGCCTATAATCCCAGCACTTAAGGAGGCTGAGACAGGAGAATCGCAAGTTCAAAGCCAGCCTCAACAACAGCGAGGCGCTAAGCAACTCAGTGAGACCCTGTCTCTAAATAAAACACAAAATAGGGCTGGGGATGTGGCTCAGTGATCGAGTGCCCCTGAGTTCAATCTCCAGCACCAAAAAAAAAAAAAAAAAAACCCAATGACCAATAAGTATCAAAGTATGATCAGTACAGTATGAAAAAGGAAACAAAACTTTTAGAAATGAAAAATGTAATACGTGAAATTAATACTCAAAGGAAAGGCTAGATTCAACACAAATAAGATAATTAGGGAATTAGAAACTGAAGAAATTTCACAGATTGCATTTTAGAGGATATTTTTAGCCACTTCTTTGTTACTGATTTCAGCATATATTTGTGAAGAACTCATGGATCAAAGAAGAACTTGTAATGGAAAACAGAAAACATACAAAACTGAATGTAAAATATAAAATACATCAAAACCAGCAGGGTTGAAGTAGAGCCATATTTGAAGGAATCATATGCTGAAAATGCTACTATTGGAAGGAGATTATAAAAATAAAATCAGAGATCGACTCAAGAGACAACAAAGATGAAATAGATGATTTCAATAACCAAATCTAGTAATGGATAACAAAATAAATATGTGTTGAATTTGTTCCAACTATTCAAGATTTTAAACGTCAGAGACAAAGTAATATAAATGGACACAGTGTGTTCTTATGAAAAGAGGAAAAGCCCCATTAAACTCTCAGAGAGGTGGGAAGCACATTCAATAAAATTCAACAGCCACTCCTGATAACAGTTTTTGTAAACTAGGAAACAAAGGCAATTTCCTTAATCTGATACATTTTATCTTTTCAAACCCTACAGGAAAATATCATAGTCAGTGTAATACTGACGTTTTCCTTGTATTACAAAAGGATCAGCTAATACTAAAATAATGGGAACTATTGCAAGGGCAGGTGTGTGTCTTTTGCAGGGAAGTGAGCTTTAGTGGGTTGCACTATAACGTAACAATAAAGTCAACTTTTCCATCCTGTAGTTGGGCGTGCATGGGTGGCTTAGAAGCACAGATGGCTGGAATTACTCTCCAAGTTGAGTTGGTGAAAGTGAGTTGGTGGTGGTTTGGGTTGTACCAGTTTTAACTTATGTCTCAATTTTAGTGGCTGTTTTTACAGCATCAAATCAAAGTTCATTACTTAAGGCATAAGAGAACTTGAGAAGAAAATGGGACAGCATAGTTGAAATCTAGGCTCTTCTGTGAAACTTGAGGTGGTGCTTGCCTGTTGGAACTGGACGTTAATACAAGACTTTGTGTTTTGTTAGCAAGGATTAATCCAGAAAGCACATCATGCACCATGGAAATTCTTTCTTGTGTTCTTGGAATGATATGATGTAAAACATGAAAAGTCTTTTAAAAACCTTTTTATACAACTATTTTGTGTAATTATTTCTAGAATTTTTATTCTTAGATTAAAACAAAAACAAACTGCTTTTCTTGGTCTCTGCATGCAGACAGAACTGGGCTCAAATTCTAATTCTTTCTCTTCTAATTATTTGTTTTTTGTATGTAAGCTTTCTGATTCTCAACTTCTTTATCTGTAAAATGGGGATAATCACAGGTATTTATCACTGGGTGTTTCACTGATAAAGAAATAACATTTACTGTACTTAGCATAGCACCTAACACAAGGTAAGAGCTTCACAAGTGGCTGTCATTCTTTTTTTAAAATATTTTTTTAGTTGTCAAGGGACTTTATTTATTTACATGCAGCGCTGAGAATCTCAGTGCTTCATACCTGCTAGGCAAGTGCTCTGCCACTGAGCCACAACCCCAGCCCTTTCATTCTTTTCTGTTTGTATTTCCATGTCAGTTTCCCTTTTGAAGCAGCTAACCTTTAAAATCCTGCTTACACATTCCTATGTATGTTTAGCTTTGCATTGGTGAATGGTGGCGAAAAGGCTGCACCTAAGATTAGGACTGAGTATTAAAGGTGGAACAGCACCCTCCTGAGGACAAAGCAAGTTTGACAGCCATTGTCAGCCAAGAGTCCCTAGAACACAGCCAGATGCACATTGCCTTGGGACCAAAAACAGCTACACACCTGACATGACCCAGGGCAGAATAAAAATGTCAAGCCCCTTGTTGAAAATTTATGTGTAATTTTAAGATGGCAACAGAGCATTAAACCCAACGAGGCACCATTTGAGTTCCTGGGCTATGTGTAAGTTAACTGGTTACATGTCCAGAAAGCTGGCCCTGACTAGAAGGATCTCTCATTTCCAATTTTAGGGAAAAACAGGATTTGAGTCTTATTAATGAAACAAATGGGTCTCTTATATATGATCTTGACTCAGAAAAGCCTTGTTTCAGTTTGGGGCTCTGCTGGAAAGCATATTTGGGACACTCAGTTTTCTTCCACTGGGTGATTTAGTTCTGTAAATAGACTCTTTTTGCCTTCTTTTAGCATTAAAAGTTCACACATGTTATACGAATAAAATATCTCCGTGAATATGTAATTACATTTAGAATTTATTTCCTTGCAAAGGGGTTACTGAAAAATGCCAAGATTGTCATGGTGTTTACCACTAAGGCAGAAAGAAATGACGAGAATTTGCGACGAGATATGGGGAAATGGGCTTGGACTCTAATAATATTTCATTCCCAAATCTAAATAAATACATACTAAAATTCAATAGAGTAGGCTGGTAGAAATACACACATTAATATATTAAAGTATAAGCTTCTGTGTTTGAAATATTTCACAATGTCAGTATTTCCAAAGGTCCTAAACTAAAGCAATTATGGCCTTTAAATATCATTTGGGACATTAAGAATTTGATTCAAGTTCTGCCATGCAATATGGCTACATGACCTTGGAAACATTAATTTAACTGTCTTTGCTCCATTTGGTCATAAATTTGAGAGCTGAATGTAATCCTTAAGACTCCTTTTGGGTTATTATTCTACATATGTAAAATTAAGACTATAGAATGTAATTTGAAACAAGTCACAACCTAGGAATGTTTATTCAATGTGTACCATTATAAACTGGGGGAGCAATATGATCAAACTTCAGTAAACCCCAAGTCCAATTGAACAAAATGGATTTTTTTGACCTTCCCTTTTAAGAGATGCCTACTATCTGTGCAACAAAACAAACAAAAAAACTCTCCTGTCGAGTATTCAACAACTTCTCCATTTCATTTTTCAACTCAGAAACTTTAAAACTTCTCTATTTCCAGATATTTAGCATAGGAAATTGACAAAGCGTGAACAAACCTAGGATTCCACAGGAAAAATGGATCAAGTTATTGGTTCCCTCCTCATGGGCAGTTTTAGCAGTCTTTACAGTTGTTTGACCAAAATATTGTGTTGGGACAGGATTGAAAACTCACATGCATATGTCAGATAAGTAGTGGGGTAAGAGATGAGATGTGATCAGGAGAGAGTGGCAGGGCCTTTCCTGTGTGTCAGTTTGAGCCTAATGTTGGAAAACTTCCTATTTTCCAAGAGAAGATAGAAATCTGGACTCATATGAGATAGCTCTCAGTTTTTCTATGTTGACAACTAATTCAAATCTTTTTTTAAAGTGCATTGTCTGTCACATAAATGAATACTAAGTAAGCTCAGAGAGCTTAATTCAATTCATAATATTAGTATTTTGCTGACTGCTTGGCCAAACTGTGTTTGTTGGATTTTATTACAGTTTTGAGACTTTTAGTAATATTACTATCATATCTAATGGAATTGAGGCTATTTAAGGTTATCTTTCCACCCTAAATTTTTGGTCACTTAAGCTCTTAGTTCACTCTCATCCTCTTAATATTACCTATATCCATATCAATAATATATATCATATATGTTATATATATAATATAGGTATAGATAAAGATATATAGATATAGATTTTGCAGCTCGCCTGTTCAGACCCTTGATGTCTCCCCCCAGTGATCTTGCTGTCCACTTTACCTCAGCCTCCTCACTCCCAGGGTCACACTGTAGACCTTGTCAGAACTGTTAATGGCAATCGAGCTATAATCCCACCCCACTCTGAGCACCACCTTTCATCTTTTCCATTTATTCCCTCTACCTTGAGTTCCAACATCTCGATCTCTCAAAGCACCTCTAGTCAAGTAACTATTTCCCATTTTTCATTATCACTTCAAGCTTCAATATCCTCTCTTGCTTCCTACTCAGCCTAAAAATTCCAAAGTCAATACTTAGAGCCACTGATTTGCACATATTCCATTCCTCACTCATTTCTATCTTCATCTTACCCTGCAGGCAAAACCACAACCTGATTAAATCCAAATTTCCTCTATTCTACATCTCAGTTGGAGCTGAAACTTAGGGGAAAACATCCAACCATGCTAATGAAAATCATCTTAAATTCCCAAACAACAGTTGTCTGAATTGCTTCCAATTATCCTGCATTTCGCTTTTAACCGTGGGCAGTACATGGTAATTGCTAGTAATAAGAGGTGTATATGTACAATGGGAAAAAAAGTATAATGTCTAACATCAGAGGATGGTGAGATTATGAACACTGTAAATGGAGGAATTTACAGTGATAAGAAAGTGATAAGAAAGAAAGATTTTAAGGCAAAAATATTAAATCATGCCACAGGTAAGTAAAATGCTTCAGCAAGACCTGACACTATGGGCAAAATTGATGAGCTTCCGAGTATGTGGATCAAAGTCCACACTGGAAGCCTGCTAGCTTAGTATGCACTCAGGAGAAGGTTTCAAGTTTATTGAAGGACTAAGGATTAGCAAGGTGAAGACGCTATTGACGAGCACTTCAGTGCAGCTCTTGGATGTTCAACAGTTCAAGGCCTATTGCACTCTACACAACATCAAACAGTGAGGAGACCAACCGATTCTGGGAGACTCTGGTGCCCTGGAGAGGCTCAGTGTGTGTGTGTGTGAGTGAGTGTGTTTGTGTGTGTGTGCACGCGGGGGGAAGTGATTGATTAACAGTCTATTCTTAATGTAGATGAAACTGATCTATTTTGAAAAAAAAGAAAGAAAAGAAAAGTTACCTAAGACAGCACCCATTAATAAGAAAAAACGTTCCAACCTGATCTTAAAACTTTGAAAGCACAAATCACACTTCAGTTTGGTTGAAACTGCATAAAGAAAATACATGGGAAATCCCCTTCAAACACTTCAGGGTAATAACTTAGACTTAGAAATAGCCTTTTAAAACTCAGTCTAATTGGGCATGGTGGTATGTGCCTGTAATTCCAGTGGCTTGGGAGGCTGAGGCAGGAGGATGGTGAGTTCAAAGCCAGTCTCAACAAAAGTGAGGCACTAAGCAACTCAGTGAAATTCTGTCTCTAAATAACATACAAAATAGGGCTGGGGATGTGGCTCAGTAGCCAAGTGCCCCTGAGTTCGATCCTTGGTACACCCCCACTCCTGCAAAAGAAACTCAGCTTCTTTATTTTATGTATGTTGCATTTTAAAGAAAAGCTTTTATAATTAAATAAAAGCAATAATGATTAAAACAATCACTTTCAGATTATGTTTAGTTATTTCTATTTTGTCTACTATTCATAACTCTAGGCTGTGAAAATCTTGAGGAAAGAAACTACCCTCTGTCTTTGCATCCCTGGTACCAAAACTTTCTATTAAAGCAGGCACTTGGAAAATACATGTGGATTAGATAAGAAACCATTTCATTTCATGCTTTTTGTGTCTCTATGTTGATGTCTACACTTCCACTATAATGTTTATTTCTTCCAATTTTATGAAGTAGCTTTTATAGGAAAAACTTTTTTGTTTAGATGGGATGTAGAATGTCAGTTGGAAGGTTTTGTGTTTGGGTGTAGGGGAACTCCAAAACAGCGTCTCTGATTTTGTCATCTTTGAAGTCAGCAATGTCCCTGAGTGCTTCAACTGCCTGTTCTGAAGGCAGTTGTGTGACTTTGCAGTGGATGTAGGCTTCCAAAGGTGCGTGTCTTCAGGCTCCACAGAGATAAGCCCTGATGGCATTGAGGCTTGCAGTTGCAATAGCCACAGTCTTGGTGGTAGGGGATGTAAAGAGGACTGGGATGTTCACTTTCATCACTATTATTTAATATACTACTGGCCATCTCAGCAAGAACATCTAGGCAAGAAAATAAAGGTAACCTAAATTAGAAAAGAAGAAGCTATCTGTGTCTGCAGATGACATGATCTTATACATAGAAAACCTAAATAATCCACAGAAAATTATAAGAACACATAAATGAATTCAGTGAAGTTGCATGACATAAAATCAACATACAAAAACCAACCATTTTATACACAGATAATCAATGTATTAAAAAAGAAATTAAGAAAGCAATCTCATTCACAATAGCTTCAAACATTTCATATTTAAACAAGGAAGTCAAAGTGATTTACAATGAAACTTCCAAAACACTGATAAAAGAAATTGTAGAGGACACTAAAAATGGAAACATACTCCATTTTCATGGATCAGAAGAATCAATATTGTGAAAAATGACCACACCTCCCAAAGGATCGATAGATTCAATGCAATTCCCAGCAAAATACCAAGGATTTTCTTCACAGAAATGAGGAGGGGCCACCTAAAATTCTTATGGAACCACAAAACACTCACGGTAGCTAAGATGATCCTGGGAAGAAAACATGCTAGAGGCATCACAATACCTGACTTTGAAACATACTAAAAGCTATGCAAAAACAGCATGGTATTGGAATAAGAACAAACACATAGGCCAATGGAAACAAAGTAGAGAAACCAGAACTTGATCCATGTTTATGCAGTTAATTGATATTTGACAAAGTCACCAAGAACATACAGTGGGGGAAAAACAAAAACAAAGACAGTCTCTTCAATAAATACTGCTGGTACCCACACAGAGCCTAGGCAAGCCCAAGACCCCCTGCTGACCCTGTGGAGACCAGACAGACCCAAGATAGCCCCACCGATCCACGCCGAGCCCAGGCCTAGGCACAGGACTGCCCACCATGCTAAGGACCATGCTCACATACCACAGACTGCATCTCCAAACAGGCTGCCCAAAGCCATCCTTTGACCTGCCCTTTCAGCCCCATCTCTAAAAGTGGTTACCACCATCTTGGGACACCTCCAATGCCATCACATGGATCTTGTAAACAAACAGGGGTTTCCATCTTCATATCAGATACAGTGGACTTCAAACCAAAATTAGAATGGATAAAGAAGGAGATTTCATACTGCTTAAGGGAATCATACATTGACAAGACATAACAATCATAAATATTTATGCCCCAAACAATGGAGCATCTACATACATCAAACAAACCCTTCTCAATTTCAAGAATCAAATAGACCACAACACAATAATACTGGGTGACTTTAACACACCTCTCTCACCACTGGATAGATCTTCCAAACAAAAACTAAACAAAGAAACCATAGAACTCAATAATACAATCAACAATTTAGACTTAACAGACATATATAGAATATTTCATCCATCAATGAGCAAATTACACTTTTTTCTCAGCAGCACATGGATTCTTCTCTAAAATAAACCATATGTTATGCTAAAAAGCAACTATTGGCAAATACAAAAAACAGAAATACTACCCTGCATTCTATCAGACCATATAGAATGAAATTAGAAATCAATGATAAAATTAAAAATAGAAGCTACTACAACACCTGGAGACTAAATAACATGCTACTGAATGATGCATGTACAGCAGAAGACATCAGAGAGGAGATACAAAAAATTCTTATAGATAAATGAGAATTCCAATACAACATACCATACTCTGGGACACTACAAAGGCAGTGCTAAGAAGAAAATTCATTGCATTGAGTTCATTCATTAAAAGAAGAAAAAGTCAGCAAATAGATGACTTGACATTACATCTCAAATCCCTACAAAAAGAAGAACAAATCAACCCAAAAAGTAGTAGAAGACAGGAAATAATTAAAATCAGAGTTGAAATCAATGAAATTGAAGCAAAAGAAACAATTGAAAAAAACTAATAAAACAAAAAGCTGGTTCTTTGAAAAAATAAATACAATTGATAAACCCTTAGGCACTTTAATGAAAAGAAGGAGAGAGAAAACTCAAATTATTAAAACTTGTGATGAAAAAGGAAATATCACAACAGATACTACTGAAATACAGAAGATAATTAGAAACTACTTTGGAAATTTATACTCTAATAAAATAGAAAATATTGATGACACCAACAAATTTCTAGAGAAATATGAACTGCCCAAAGTGAATTGAAGGGACATACACAATTTAAACAGATGAAGTTCAAGCAGTGAAACAGAAGACAGCATCAAAAGTCTACCAACCAAGAAAAGCCCAGGACCAGATGGATTCTCAGCCAAGTTCTACAAGACTGTCAAAGAAGAATTAATATCAATATTCTTCAAATTATTCCATAAAATAGAAAAGGAAGGAACCCTTCCAAACTCTTTCTGTGAGGCTAGTATCACCCTGATACCTAAGCCAGACAAAGACACATCAAGGAAAGAAAACTTCAGATCAGTATCCCTGATGAACATCAATGCAAAACTTCTCAGTAAAATTCTGGCAAATCTCATACAAAAACACATTAAAAAGATAGTGGAATATGATAAAGTGGGGGTTCATACCAGGGATACAAGTTTGGTTCAACATATGGAAATCAATAAACATAATTCATCACATCAATAGACTTAAAGATAAAAATCATATGATTATTTCAATAGATTCAGAAAAAACATTTGATCAAATACAACACCTTTCATGTTCAGAACACTAGAAAAACTAGAGATAGTAAGAATATACCTCAACATTATAAGATGTAAAGCTATCTATGCTAAGCCCAAGGCCAACATTATTCTAAATGAAGAAAAATTGGAAGCATTCCCTCTAAGAACTGGAACAAGACATGGATGCCCTCTCTCACCACTCCTATTCAACATAGTCCTTGAGACTCTAGCCAGAGCAATTAGACAGAAGAAAGAAATTAAAGGGATACAAATAGGTAAAGAAGAACTCAAAATATCACTATTTGCTGACAACATGATTCTGTATTTAGAGGATCCAAAAAACTACCAGAAACATCTAGAATTAATAAGTGAATTCAGCAAAGTAGCAGGATATAAAATCAACACCCATAAATCAAATGCATTTCTATACATCAGTGATGAACCCTCAGAAGGAGTAATTAGGAAAACTACCCCATTCACAATAGCCTAAAAAAAAATACTTGGGAATCAATCTAAAAAAGAAGTGAAAGATCTACACAATGAAAACTACAGAACACTAAAGAAAGACATTGAAGAAGACTTTAGAAGATGTAAAGATTTCCCATGTTCTTGGATAGGAAGAATTAATATTGTCAAAATGGACACAACCAAAACATTACATAGATTTAATGCAATTCCGATTAAAATCCCAACAACATGCCTCATAGAAGTAGCAAAAGCAATCATCAAATTCATTTGGAAAAATAAGAGACCCAGAATAGCCAAAGCAATCCTTAGCAAGAAGAGTGAAGTAGGAGGCATCACAATACCAGAACTTAAGCTATACTACAGAGCTATAGTAACAAAAACAGCATGATATTGGCACCAAAATAAACATGTAGACCAAAGCACGGAATAGAAGACACAGACACGAACCCACATAAATACAGTTATCTCATACTAGACAAAGGCACTGAAAACATACATTGGCGAAAAGATAGCCTCTTCAACAAATGGTGCTGGGAAAACTGGAAATCCATGTGCAGCAAAATGAAACTAAACCCCTATCTTTCCTCATGCACAAAACTCAACTCAAAGTGGATCAATGAAAGAAAAAGTAGGGCCAAATCTTCATCATGTTGAATTAGGTCCCGACTTCCTTAACCAGACTCTTAAAGTGCAAGAAATAAAATCAAGAATCAATAAATGGGATGGATTCAAACTAAAAAGCTTCTTCTCAGCAAAGGAAACAATCAACAATGTGAAGAGAGAGCCCACAGAGTGGGAGAACATCTTTACTACACACACATCAGATAGAACACTAATTTCCAGGATATATAAAGAACTCACAAAACTTAACACCAAAAAAATAAATAACCCAATCAATAAATGGGCTAAGAAGCTGAACAGATATGTCTCAGAAGAAGACAACTGATCAACAAATATATGAAAAACTGTTCAACTTCGCTAGAAATTAGAGAAATCCAAATCAAAACTACTCTAAGAGTTCATCTCACTCCAGTCAGAATGGCAATTATCAAGAATACAAGCAATAATAAGTGTTGGTAAGGATGTCGGGGGAAAAGGCACACTCATAAATTGCTGGTGGGACTGCAAATTGGTGCAACCAATCTGGAAAGCAGTATAGATATTCCTTAGAAAACTTGGAATGGAATTACCATTTAAGGGAACTCCTATAAACTGCTGGGAATGTAAATTAGCCATTATGGAAAGTACTATAGGGATTCCTTTAAAAAATAAAAATAAAATTCCCACTACTAGGTATCTATTCAAAAGAGAAGAAATCATTACACCAAAAAAATACTGACACTCTCATATTTATTATAGCACTATTCACAATATCTAGAATATGGAATCAGGATATGCCCTTTGGTAGATAATGAATAAAGAAAATGTGATATATTTACATAGTGGAATACTATTCAGTCATAAAAAGAATGAAATACTAGAATTTACCCCAACATAATTGGAACTGGAGGTGATCATGTTGAGAAAAGCCAGTCACAGAAACACAAATATTTCATGTTCTAACTCATTTATGAAAACTAAGAACTCAATCTTGTAGAAAAATAAAATGAAATAGTGGTCACTAGAGCCTGGGAAGAGAGGGGGATTGAAAGAAGTTGGATAAGGGGCAGCAAAACACAGAGTGGAGAAATTACTTCTGGTTCTTCTTAACTATTGGGTAAAACAATCTACAATATATTTTTAAATGACGCGAATAGTATACATTTTCCAACAAAAAAAGATTCATTATTAAAGAGATGAATGTACTTTTTAACTAAATTTCTTTATTGCATGTTGTATACATATATTAAATTACTGTAATGTACCCCATAAAGATGTACAAATATTACATTTCAATTAAAAATAGAAAAATAATAAAATAAAAATAAGTAACATAATCAATGATTGCACAGGCATGATTAGATCCTTAGATATAAGCCAAAACATTCCCAAGAATACATATTTAAAAGACTATAACTAGAAACTTTAAAAACCCTTTTTTGGGGGCTGGGGCTGTAGCTCAGTGGTAGCGCGCTTGCCTACCACACATGAGGCACTGGGTTCGATCCTCAGCACCACATATAAATAATAAATGAATAAAATAAAGATCCATCAACAACTAAAAAAAATTTTTTTTAATCCTTTTTTAAAAGATTTTTTTCTTAAAAGGTTTTTAAACTCAAGAGTGGAAAAAATGTCATTAAGAGTTTCTTTTAAGGGGCTGGAATTGTAGCTCAGTGGTAGAGCGCTTGCCTCGCATGTGTGAGGCCCTGGGTTCGATCCTCAGCACCACGTACAAAGCAATAAAATAAAGACATTGTGTCCATCTCAAAATAAAAAAAAAAAAAAAGAGTTTCTTTTAAATCAGAACCCTGTTCTCTGAGCATGTTGATTAACTGAAAATTCTTTTGCATTTAGAATTAACTTTTTGAAAGTCGAATAGCATTAAAATGCTGTTCAATGTGCTCAACGCTCAGTGTGCTCTATATTGTTTTCCAAGATAGACATTAAAGAAGATTAAAGGAATAAAAACAAAAATGTCCAGTAACTTGGTGCTCAGTGTCCTTTTAGACACAGAAAACTATTTATGCCACCTTTATATCTGCTATTTATATTCACATGGCTCCTTTTGTGGATGATCTTGTTTCATAATTTATTATCTTTCTTTTTTTGCAGGAGTTCCAGATAGACCTTGGATCCAGGCAGAATTGAGAAACAGGTGCTATAGTTCCATGAGTTTGGGCAACACACACACACACACACACACACACACACACACAGAATAAAAACAAAAAATGTGTGTTTCCCTGTTGCCTCAATTTCCTCATTTGTAAATTTAACTCAATGTTTAAAGCATCTCTGTATTCCAGACACTGAGCTTGGATAATCATAAAAACGATCTGATTCCATCTTTGGAAGAATCCTATAGGGTAGTAAATTTTGCTCTCATTTTACAGAAGAGAAATCTGGGGCTCACAGAGGTGTAGTTATTTCATAAAGATTAGGCAAGCAGCAAGATAGAAGCAGTAGACATAATAACCAGATGTGGATAACTCCTGAGCCCAGGCCTTTGACGCTAATGCAGGTTACCACCTTCCAGGAAAAATGGAGATGTGAGTACAGTCCATAAAACTGACCAAATGAGACAACATAAGAAAGACATTGCTAATACTGAATCCAAAGAAAGATTCTTGCCTGTGTTAGTCAGCTTTTCATCACTGTGACAAAATATTTGAAGAAAACAACTTGAAGGAGGAAAGATTTAACCTGGTTCCAGAGGTTTTGGTCCATGGAATCCTGGCTGTATTGCTCTGAGCCTGAGAGAGGCAGAACATCATGGAAGAAGGGCATGGAAGAGGGAAGCTGTTCATGTCATGGTAGCCAGGAGGCAGAGAGAGAGAGGAAGGGGCTGGGGACAAGATACAGTCCCAATGGCATGTCCCCCAAGGACTCATTCTCTCCAGCTGGGTTCCACCTTTTCCAGTTTCTGCCATTTCCCATCAGGTCACTTGCTATGAACCCCTCATTGATTAGGTCATATTCCTAATAATCCAGTCACTTCCCACTTCTGAACTGCACTAAGGACCGAGCCCTCAGTGTGTGAGTCTTTGGGGGACATTCCAGATCTAAACCCTAACACTGCCTCAAGTTACAGATTTCCCAAAGTTAGACCGTCAGGAGTCATCTCAGTGTCTTCCATCTCCCTCTTCCATATTCAGTGAGATTAACTGATGGCCATCCCATCATGTAAGCCTAAATAGAACAAATAAATAAATTAAACATGAAAAAAAGAAAATTCAATGTATTTAGTCATGCATAGAAGGTACAGACTTATAACTATAATGGACCCTCCTTCCATTTGCAGATGAATAAACTGAAACACAGGAATTTTAAGTCACCTTCCCAAGGTCATCTGACAAGATAGTAACTGGAGTGGAACTAGCACAGAGCTCTCCTGGTCATCCTCTCTTTTCTTTATATCATGCTGTCAGACCTTCAAGAGGTGGTATGATGCTATCAAATGACACGCTCATTAAATATTTACTGAACACCTATTATGTGTCAGGCACTGTGATGTAATGGCAAGCAAAGGAGGCAATGGCGAATGAAAATGTCGCAGCCTCTCTTGGGACTTAGAGTTTAGTGGGAGTTAGAGACACATTAAATAGTTATATGAATACACAGTTATACACTATAATGAGCACTATAAAAGTGACATAGTGCTGCTCTGAGAATGCAGTCTGATCTGACAAGGTAGATGAGATCTGTGGGAAGTCCGGCTAAGCATCTCCAAGAAGGTGATGTTTGAACTAAAATCTGTGTGAGAAATGGGGCCAGAGAACCAAGGAAAACAGAGTGGTTTCTAGCTGCAAATGTTACAAAAACTTGGTTTCCAAAACCCAAAATAATAAAAGCCAAAACCAAACTCAAATACACAAACCAGTCTGTCCGTCTGTATCTGAACATAATGGGTTTTCCCCAAAGCCAATAAGCACAAACAGGAGATAAAAAAGTAAAGAAAGGCTTATTACTTATCCAAGTAAGGAGAGTGCTGGAGATACCTTCCAAAGTAGTGTGTCTCCCTGAATAAAGAAAGCATGAGGCGTTTATTGAAGAAACTGAAGTACGTTCATTTTGGAAAGACTCAATATCACGTGTAGAGATGGACACATTTCTGAGCCTGCTCAAGTAGAAGTGATGTTTCTTCATACATCTTATGTCATAAAATGATAAACAGAAATGTCTCCAATTTTGCATTACTATGAGATTATAATGAGTAAAGTTTACTCTAGTTTACCTACAAGAGTGAGTTTAAGTGGTTGGGCAATTTTGGCTGGTTTCTTGTAGCTGTCCCTGGAGGGCCTTATCTGAAACAAAAGAACAACTTGAAGGAATGTGAAGTGTAATTCCTTCAATAATTCAGCTCTCCAACCTCTAGCTCCCACAAGTATAGGAGTTTGCCCCTAGAAGTTACTGCCTAGCAGCTACCGAGTCCAGAAGCACGGTCCCCCAAGCCAGTGTAATGTTCTGGCAAGCAAAATGAAAACATCCTGGGAGCAAATTCTCAGCAGTTACTTTTGGAAGCTAAGTCATAAATGCTCAAAAGAGTCTCAGAGCAGATTGAAAAACCAAACAGGCAGATATCAAAACACTAGGGTTGTCACAGGTGGTAGATGGATGATGGAGATCCATGAGGAATTGTAAAATTGAGTGTGCTATATTTGTTGCTGTCTACTTGGTATCACCAGTCCCTTTAAAGGCTGAGTATTACAACATCAGAATACCCTTCCCTGTTAGAATTTTCCCATGAAGGAATTTGCATGTGATTTGGAAAGCAGAGGCAAAGCCAAAACCATTACACTTGGAAGATTGTAACAGTTATTCCTGGCAGGTTTCCTGACCTCATCAGCTTCCTGTTCATTGCAGTAGTTCACAGATTTGCCCACAAGAGGCAGCTTTCCCTGTTCCAGTGCTGGAGAACGATGTTAACCTGATATCACAGTGAAAATCTCTCCAGTTGTCCAACTTCGACACTCCCTATATTTCAGTCCCCCCCACACACCAGATCCTCCCAATTTGCATAAGCTCTAATTTCTATATTAAATACTGGGTCTCATATTATATATTCTAGCTCTGTTTTCCCAACCAGATTCATGCAATTTTTGAAATTAGAAGTTGTTGTAGGCACACAGAAACATGTGGGTGAGGATCTTGTATTAGTTCTCTGAAATGATTAGATTTGAAGTTACTAATCTTCATTTTCAGAGTAATGGACCACTGGTAGTTTATGGAGGCAATATAGTTGATTGTCATGATTCTGACATGAATCACTACAATAGATAATCATGTTACCTTGACAAATTCCCAGACATGAGACAAATCACAGATCTGGAGTTCTTTTTAAAAGATATTCAGACATGGTAGACAAAATATGGCCCTTTTAATATGCCCATATCCTAATTCTTAGCCTCTGTAAATATGTCCTGTTACACGGCAAAGGGGAAATCAAGGTTGCCGGTGGAATTAAGTTTTACAATCAGCTGACCTTAAAATAAGGAAATTATCCTGAATTATTTGTGTGGGTTTAATGTAATCACAGAGGTCCGTAAAGATGGAAGAATGAAGCAAAAGAGTCAGAATCAAAGAGATGGCATCATGAGAAAAATTCTGCTGGTCACTATTGGTTTTGAAGATAAAAGGTGGCAATGAGCCAATGCAAGTAGATTCTAGAAGATAGAAAAGTCAAGAAAGCAGATTGTTTTCTGGAGCCTCCAGAAAGGATGATAGCCCTACCAAATATTCCAGGAGTTTGGCAGAAACTGATTCTGAACTGATTGTTCATTCTTGGAGATCCAAATACCAACTGTGGTACATACTGTCAAAGTAAGACTTATCAAGGCTGTGTGATTAATTAAGTCTTGGCTCATGGCTGTCTCACTCTAGATCCATTAGACCTTCAACCTATTTCCCCAGTTCTGGAAATTACAGTTGGAAAAGGGATGCTAAGATATGCACATTAATTCCTTGACCTGTGAAGTAACAGGTATTCTTTTGAGAAAGTCCTCTCGTTACTAAAATGGTAAACCAAACATGATACCATATCAAATACTTGAAAATGGACATCCACTCTGCCCATTCAACTTATGAACTTGGCCTGTGCAGAGATAAGATGAATTCTGGAAATGGTGGTGAATTACCAAAAATTTATCCAAGTGAATACTTCAATTGATATTATTGACCAGATTTTTACTGTATCAAATCAACACAGCTCCTGATATCTTGTGTGCAACTGTTAATCTAGGAGATTTTTTTTCTGTACTTGTCCATATAGAGAATAAATGTTAGTAAACATAATTAAGAAAAAATGTTCTTTCACATGGCAGGAACGGCAATATTTTCACTGTTACCTTACCTCAGACTTCTTTTATAACCCAGTCCTCAGGGACCATGATTGTTAGGCAATTCCATAGGACATTTTTTTGACCCACTGCATTGATGATATCAGGCTGATTGGAACTGGAGAACAGAAAGTAGATAATATTTTTGTATAGCTTAATAAAGCCCATGCATGGCAGGTGGTGGGAACACAAAATTCAGGACTTGCCCATTCATTGAAAAATCAGAGGCATCCAGACTCAGTAAGATTTCTAGGAGTTCTGTAGTCTGGTATGAGTCAAGATCTTCCCTACAAAGTGAGGAAAATGTTGCTCCAAATGCTAGGGGAAAAATGTAACATTTAGGGTGCTTCTTTGAATTTTGAGGCAATCTATGCTTCATTTAGTCATGCTGCTTTGACCCATTTATTGAGTAACCTGTTCAGACTGCCAGTCTCCAGTGGGGGACGGAGCAAGAAAAGGCTCTGCAACAGGTCCAGGCTGCTGTCCAAGTTGCTACGCCACTTGAACCATGTAACCCTACAGACCCAAGAATAAAGAAGCACCCATTCGCAGGCATGACTGTTGCATGGCCACTATCAATAAATAACACTGCAGACCTCTTGAATTTTGAAGTGAAGCTATGTTGTCTACTGTAATAAGTATTTTCTTTTTGAAAAACAGCTTTTTGCTTGTTCCTAGATCCTAGAAGTAACTAAATATTGGATAATTGGCTGCCAAGTTACCATGTGACCTTTGTTTCTAATCATAAAATGTTTCTTTCTTGGCTCAAGAAGTTATAAATTTGCATGTGCACAACACTTCATCAAGTAGAAGTAGTACACACAAGACAGGGCTTGAATAGATCCTGAAGACACTAGCTGCAAGGCATCATTTCCCTCAATCAATAACTATGACCTCATGGTGAGTCCCCTATGACCAGTTCTTTGACAAAAACAATGCTTCTTTGCCTATGGTTCTGCATTATATGTGTTAGCAATTGGAAGTGGGCAACTGAAACACTGAACCATTCAGGAGTGACCCTAAGGAATGGTAGTGCAGCACATCCTCAGGGAAAAGAACTTGGTGCCATGGTCCTCATTGGTCATTTTGCTTGGAGGGAAATCGATGCTAAAGAATAGACTAATACTGTTTTGTGAGCAATAACAATGTATCTAGATGATCCTGGAGTTAAAAGGCACAAAATTGGAAATTTAATTACAAGGAGATCTGAAGAAGAGATAAGTGAATAAAACTCTCCAAATTGACACAGAATATCTGAATATTTATGTCCCATGTAAACACTTACTAAATGGGTAACATAGCAGGGGAAAGTTTCAATAATCACAGGAACAGGATGATCCTATGTGCATATGTTCATCAGTCTCATTCTCCCATCATACTTTTCCTTACCCAATGTGCTTATGATCAAAATGGCCCTAATAGCAGGAATGAAGACTGTGCACTCACCAGGGCTGCTAACTGTAATCTCTGGCCAACCTGCCAAATGCAAAGATCAATACTAATTTCTTCAGTGTGGCACCATTTTCTAGGAGAGCCAACCTGCTGCCTTATGGCAGTGATTTGTTTTTATTGAAAAAAGAAAACATGGATGGATGGATAGATAGATAGATAGATAGATAGATAGATAGATAGATAGATAGATAGACAGACAAATAGACAAGAAGATAGATAGATTTGGCTTCCTTTCCCATGGTGTTTCTATTAAAACTACCATCTGGACTTACAGAGTGCCTTATTCACTATCTCTGTGTTCCATACAGGCATTACCTTTAACCAAGGAATAACTTATACAGGGAAAGCAATGTAGTGGTAGCTTCATGCCCTCAGAATTTACTTGCCATTCTGTATTTTCCATCATTCTGAAGCAGCTGGCCTAACATAACGCTGACATGGTGTTTTGAAAACATAGGGTTTTTGCTGCTTGACAAACTACAGGGCTTGGGAAATGTCCTGAAGGAACTGTAGGTCTTCTGAATCAGCAGTCTATGGTGTTATTTCACCTACAGTCAGGATGCATGGACTTAGCCAACTCACAGTGGAAACAAAACTGACTCTTCTCATTGCTATTCCTAATAACCTCTTAAATTTTTTTTAATTTCAACTCTTGCACCTTGGCCTTGCTGCTTTGCAGATCATAACTCCTCAGGATAAGAGACGTAGAAATAATTACTATGAACTAGAAATTATATTTGCCATCTGACTACTATGGGTACTTCATGCCACAGAACCAACAGCACAGTAGAGTGTTAGTATGAAGGTTACAGCAATTCATCCTGAGTGTAAAGGGGAAATTCATTTGGTACTACAAAATGAGAACAGCGAGTGTGACTAGAACTCAGAAGATTCTGTGAGATGCTTCTTGGTACTCATATCCTATGGCAAAAGGCAATGGAAAACTATAGACATTATTACAGACAGGACTACTAATGACAGAGACCCTTCAGGAAGCTATGGGTAACTACATTAAACACAGAACTACAACCAGCTGAACCTTTCAGTGAAAACAAATAGACTAAGGAAAGTTTAAGAAAGATAAATTATGGCTATATCATCGATTATAGAAACAATAATTGCAGTAATTATGCTCATTTACTTTTTGTTTTGGTTTGCTTATATTTTCATAGATTAATTGATTATTTCTGTCTTTATCCTGTCTTCAATTTCATATTCTGTAATATAACATATTATAATAATGATCACCCATATATTTTAGAATTTATATACAGGATCTCAAAAGTGTAAGTAACTCAGCTAAAGAGGGATTGACATCATCCAGAGATAATCAAAATGACTTATGGGACTTGAATCTCCTTTTGCGAAGAGCTTTTGGTCTTTTGTTATTAAAAGGTATATGCATTGTAATAAAGAAATCCATATGAGGCTATATTCTTTATTTAGAAGTTATTAAATATAGTTAAAAGAAATGGAAGCCGGGTGCTGTGGCACATGCCTATAATCCCAGCACTTTGGGATGCTAAGACAGGAGAATCATGAGTTACCATCCTCAGTGACGGCGAGGTGCTAAGGAACTCAGTGAGAGCCTGTCTCTACATAAAACACAAAATAGGGCTGGGGATGAGGCTCAGTGGTCGAGTGCCCCTGAGTTCAATCCCCAATACCAAAAAGAAAGAAAGAAAGAAAGAGAGAGAGAGGGAGGGAGGGAGGGAGGGAGGGAAGGAGGAAGGAAGGGAGGGAGGGAGGGAAGAAATGGAAATGAGTGTCAAATATTGGAAGATGCAGTTTGTCAGGTTGTTATCAGCTTGATAGCAACTTGAGAATTCCATGTAGAGCTTGGGAAATCAGTTTCCTAAAATCTCCCTGTGTGGTTTAGGGTTAGAATTCTCCAGTATGAATAACTTGCAAGATATCTGGAAGGTAGAGGTGAAGAGAATGGGTTTTGGAATGTCATTTCCATTCCATTTGGTGAGTTTCCATACTTCTTCACAAATTCCCACTAGCAGTCACAGAAGTTTCAAGACGTTTCCATAAGTGACACCATTCTTTACCAATTCTTACACGTAAGGCTAACATGGTGACTGATTTCTGATTGTCCAGTCAGTCTCAGACTTCCAGATTAATATTCTCCAGCTCTTCCCATGTTTGTGTAAGCTACATTTTCCTCATGAAATCTACCTGTACCCATTACTACCTCAGTGGCTTTATTTTTTTAAACAAACTCTGACTGATACAGTGAGGGCCCATCTGTCACTGGTTTATATTCAGTACCCATGGTCTTGGCGGCAGTTATGTCCAGTGATGTAAAACTACAAGCAGAAAATGGATACTAAAGGATGTGTTATAAAGCCAGAAAAATGTCCGAGGCCCTAGCAAACAGGTCGTGTGAAGTCAGTAACAAAACAGGGTAGATCAGGCATATGGACCAGAATAAAATGGTGGAGGGTTCTCTGAAATCCAGAGTTCACTTTCTGCGAGTTGATGCCCTTCTATGAACACAAATAATTCTAGGCTTCACCTGCTAGTTGAAATGAATGCAATTCCTAACATTCTTTCCAGAGTTTGTCAGGTTATATTCATCATCAGTGCAGTTGAAGCTACAGATGAAACGATGCTGATTCAAAGGCACTTTCAAAAGGCATAGTCTGACAATGGGGATACAAATACACCTAGGGTTATTACATTTCAGAACTAGAACTAGGGCACAGTTTATCACCCATAATATTAAATTAACACACTGAATTATAATCAGCTAATGCTGTAATGAAATTATAAATCACTGCATTACTTTGGTTCACAGAGAGAATACACTTCTCATCTCAAATCCATTTCTCAAGTTCATCATGTGTATCCAATTTAAAGTGTAGAGTTTCTCACTTAATAGAATTTATATCCCTATCACTATTTTTCAAGCAGCCTTGAAACTGAAATGATTTATTCATCAAGACCCTTCTCTTATTCCATTTTATGGGTGGCATAATTTGGTGCAATTGTCAACTGCAAAAGTGATAAGATTAGAGAACTTGGTAATTTGTCCCTCTTATGGAGAAACATTTCACCATGGTCTGTTTCCAGAGAAGTGACTAAAGAAGACCACAACTATTTTCTTAAAGAGGAAAAAAAAAAAAAAAAGCCACTGCCTAAGCCTCTCTGATTTTTTTTTGGTAAACCCTAAGCCTTCCAAACTTTTGAAAGCTGCAAAGAATATGTTGCCTAATTCATGTTATAACTTGGACACACATATGTCCATTTAAATGAGCAGCCCTCAAAAAATTTTGATCCTATATGTACTGGTGGTGAATTCTACAATAAATTGAGCTGGATACTATTCTTTTTCTGAACCATGATCATAAAATCTACAAGAAGCTATTAGCAGTTGAAGTATTTTTACTTGACTCTGCAGTATGAAAGCATAGTTCAATTTCAGCCGATAAGCACACCTGCCTATCTACCTGCACATCTAAACACCATTTGTGCCACATGCACTTATACACATGACAAGCCTGCTTGTAGTAGAAGCTACAAAGCTCCTCCCAATTCTCTCTGCTCCTAGGAGTGCCCCCGTCTAGTGGCATCTGTTGACAGGGCCCCTTTTGGACACTTGCTGACAGGGACAAAGAGCTTATGGGTTTTAAATGGAAAGGATTTGCTAAATAAAGCTTCAATCCAAGCCCTTAGCCCTCCCTCCCAGAGACCAGGGCACTGAAGTCCTTGGTAGCTATGGAAATCACAAGGTGAACCAATGAACTATAGATATGTTAGAGTTTGCAGCTTGACACTGATCCCAGTTAAACCCAGTTAGGAAATTAAGCTCATGCAATTATATTTTCAAATATAAATGCAGAGTGAGAAAGCTGCTTTTTAAAATACAGCTATGTAATTAGAAGTAGTGTGTGCCCCCTTGGTCCATTGTCAAAGACTGATTACCTAATGGAAACCTCAACACATCATCCAGGTGAAATTAAGTTTACCAAAACATGAAGGTTCTTTTTCTTCTAGGAGTTCATTCTCTATAACTTGAGTTTCTAGACTAATATGACATGTTATATACTCAAATATCTTTGATTTTCTTTTGATTTTGTCCTCAGCTCTCACATTTAGTTTTTGTCATTTAAAAACTGGTGATGAATACCAGTGGAAAACATTATTTTTAGGATGAGGATGGCCTTCTTTGGACTCGACTCTTAAAAGAAATTATTTGATCTTATAGTATTCTGATTATTGTTCTTACTCCATCTCCGTCTTTCAGGGAGCAGGGGGCTTGTGCATGCTAGGCCAGCACTTTACGACTCCTTGCTCAAGTCTTTAAACTAAGCTGATCTATTGATTTTTATCTTGGCTAGAAAATTCTGAAAAGAAAGAACTTTATGTTTCTTGGAGCTTTTTCACAATAAATGATCTTAGATGGCTTCATTCCCAGTGTCTCTCACTCACTAAACTACTTTCAGCACTTTCTGACTTGCATCTTTTTGCCTTCATCTCTTAGTTTTGTCATTTCTTCTGCTTCTTGGACTGTTTTTCCACCTCTCAATAGTCCTGGTTTTGATATTGGGCACTTCCTGTGGTGGGCTGATTCATTCAGGATTCCTTTGCAAGTGACAGACAGCCAACCTGAATTTGCCTAAGTAAAATGGGGAGTTATCAGTTCCTGCTCTGGTTCAAATGTTTGTGTCCCCTCCAAAATTCATGTTGAAACTTAGTCTCTGATGCAGCAGTATTGAGAGAAGGGGTCTTTAAAAGTGATTAGGTCATGAGGGTTCCATCCTCTGGGATGGGATTAAGGCCTTTGTAACAAGATTCACACAGTATTTGTGCTTTCATCCCTTCTGCCACGTGAGGCACGGCATTGGTCCCCTTTGTTGAAGCAGCAACAAGGCGCCATTTTGGAAATGAGAGATGTTCTTACTGGACACTGAGCCTGCAGGTGCCTTGGTCTTGGATTCCTCAGCCTCAAGAACTGTGAGAAATAAATTTCTATAAACTAACTAGTCTGCGGTCTTTTGCCATAGAACCGTAAATGAACTATGTTCCTTTAACCATGGGAAGATCAAGAGCAAAATTATGAAAGGGTCACTTGGCCCAAAAGGCTGACTTCCTACCCGACTCTCTCCATGCTATTTCATTCTCTCCTGAACAAAGGCTTTTTCAAGGTGAAGGACAGGACAGTTCATAATTTCAGGTTTGCATTCTTATAAATTTAGTAACTCAGAGGATAAGTCTCCTTTCTCCCACCTTCAGTATCTTTACTCCCAGGGCTGGATGCTAATTTGGCCAGTTTGGTTTATGGCCTGGGTTATAAGGTATTACTGGTTCAGCTTCAGCTAATATATTTCTCTTTCTCCTAACCATCATGAGGAAGGAGATACAGTTATGTAGCAGATGACAGAAACCATTTCTTCTTCATGTAGGTACATAGAAGAGAATTTCCTCCCTAAAAAAGGAGAGTTGTGTTACCAGATAAAAAGAGGAATGTGTGGCTGGGGTTGTGGCTCAGTGGTAGACCGCTTGCCTCGCACGTGTGAGGCACTGAGTTCGATCCTCAGTACCACATAAAAATATAAATCAATAAATGAAGTTTTTTTTTTTAAAGGAGGAATGGAACATTGAAGTCCGAACACAATTAAAACAAAACAAATTGATAATTTTCCAATCTCAAAGTTAAGTAGTAGGCTTTAGTGTCAGATAGATGAGAGCTTGAACCTCAATTCTGTAACTTGCTGTTTTCTTAGATAAGCCACTTACCACTTTTGAATCTCTATTTCCTCATCTGTAAAATGGGAATAGAATGATAAAGTCACAGGTTTGGAGGAAATACATAAAATAATGGCTATAAGGCACTTAGATGACTGCCTACAGAAAATACTTAATAAACTTCGGCTATTAATATGATGTTCTTTGTTTTCTCTTCCTGGTTTCTCTAATAACAACCCTACCCAACTAGGATGGGCTTATGGACCCTAATCTGAGAGGCAATTTTCTGGGCTTATGTTCCTACTGGAATTTTCCCAGGGCTCTCTAGGTTTATCCAACAAGGAACATTTATGCTTCCTCAAATTTCTTCACTGCCAAAAAGATAGTAAAAATAAGCAGAATAATATCACTGTTACTGGACTTACATCGCAAAGTGAAACAGGATACATTTGTTTATAAATTAATTATTGGGCACTAAATATGTGCTGTATCCAGCATTATGGTTTTTTTTTTTTGTAAGACATGTTAAAGAAAGGAAAGTTATGGTCCTTTTTGCATAGATTTCTTTTGAGGTGATGGTTAACATATATGAAATAAATAAGAGATGACTTATTTGGTATAAAATATTAAACACAAACAAAGATGAGGTCCAAAATGTGTTTATATTTTTGGTGAATAAACTACAATAGAAATTAATGTTATCAGAAAGTCAAAGAACATTAAGGTAGAGATGTGAGATTATGGAAGAGATGCTAAGTCATGACCGGACAGGTGGTGAGCTAAAGAGGACTGTGATATAGTTGCTGAAGTCATAGAGGAAACTGACCTGGAGTGGATTTGAGGTTGGTAAAAACCACCAAAATGAGGGAAAGCAGGCAGGCTGCATCTTAGAAGATATTTTTGACAATGGCAGTAAATGGCACAGAAACTGAGGTGGGAACTAAGAAAACGCCAGACACTCCTCTTCATTCAGTGAGTTGGGGATGAAGATAGGGCATGGGAAAGAATGACTGGAGTGGATACAGGGGAAAAAGAGAAACCATCTCATTAAAAGAAAACCAGGGTTGAATTTAGGCAAGTTGATGCTAAAGTAACTACAGATGTTTCAGTCCATCTTTGAACTGGATATCCATACAGGACACTAAAAGGGTTGTTGGAGGAGAGATTAAGGTTGAGGGGGGAATGAGGATGAGGAAGGAAGAAGGGGTGGATAAGATCAGGTCTGTAGGAGTGTTTACTTGACTTACCCTTGAACAGGCAGCTCAAGGAGTACCTCTGCTAGAAAGCCTTTGTGTTCTCTCCTCCATCCTGAGTGTTCCTCCTTTGTGGGGCTGTGGCACCCTGTACTGGAATTGTTGGTTTGTTCATCTGCTTCCTCCCCTTGCTATAAGCTTCTTGAAAGGCTTGAGTCTTTTCCATCTCTGTGTTCCCAAACTTGCCACAGTGCCTTGGCATTGATAATGCTTAACATGTCTTTGTTGGATGAAGAAATGATGGGATGTGAGTGTGGTGGTGATATGTAACTGCAGCACACAACCTCTTGAACGCAGTCAGTCCTCCTCTCTCGTTTCTGTTGGGTTGGCTGTCTCTCAGAATCTGGAAGAGTGCTGTCCAATGGAAATGTAGTGTGAGCCACATAATTAATTTTCTAGTAGACACATTAAAAAGAAACAGATGAAATCAATTTAGGAGTACACTTTATTTCACAAAGTGTATAAAAATTATCATTTCTACCTGTACCAAACATAAAATGATTAATGATATGTTTTAAATTCTCATTTACACTCTTCAAATTTTGGTATGTATTTCATAGTTACATCATATCTCACTTTAGACTAGGTGTATTTCAAGCACTGAATAGGCACCTACAGCAAGTGACTACCATTATTATACAGTATGGTTCTAGATTCTACAATATACCTAGTTCTTTCATTTTTTAAAAATATTTATTTTTTAGTTGTAGGTGGACACAATAGCTTTTTATTTTATTTTTATGTGGTGCTGAGGATCGAACCCAGTGCCTCCCACATGCTAGGTGAGCACGCTACCACTGCACCATAACCCCAGCCCAGTTTTTTCATTTTTTGATGGTCTCTATTCTAGGAGTTTCTGAATTACTCTCCCTGTAGCTTTGTATTAAACATACATATTGTAAAACATATCTCCCACAAAAGATTGGGAGCACATATTGCAATGAACTGAATGTTTATGTCCATCTAAAATTCCTATGTTGAAATCTTAGCCTCCAAGGTGATAGTGTTAGGAGGTAGGGTCTTTGGGAGGTGAGGAGGTCATGAGGCCAGAGCACTCATGAATGGGATTAGAGCCCCTTATGAAAGGCACTCCAGAAAGATTCCTGACCTTCTACAACATAAGAACATAGAAGCACACAACAGGGTCTCACCAGACAATCTGCTGGGACTTGATCTTAGAGTTCTAGCCACTAAAAATAAATTTCTGTTGTTTATAAGCTACTCAGTTTGCGGTATTTTGCTACAGCACCCCTAGATGATATATAATGTGCATATATGTGCTCGTACATATACAAACATGATGTATATGAATAGTATAGTGATTAACACTATAAAAGTTTAGTTCTCTCACAAAGTCTGATGAAGATCAGGCAGCTCTCTAACATCTGCAAGGGAAATAAAAACATGGAGAGTATGCAGGATGTTTATAAGGGCTGGACCTGGAAAATTCCAGTGGCCCCAAGTTATTAATATGACCCCACCCAAATGCAAGAAAGGGTGACAAACACAATCTTGTTATGTACCCAGATAGAGAAAATAGTGTGAAGAGCACATATCAATGTCTCTGATACAATTTAATTTCTTTATCTTTCTACTTTGGGGATGATATTTATAGAACAATATTAAATATTAAATAACAGTAACAACAAAGGACATTTAATTCTTATTCTTGATTTTTATTCCTAATAATGAGAAATTGTCATTATGTTTCCATTTAACAAGATGGTAGATTTGGGGCAGAGATTTGCATCTTTTATCATCCTAAGGTAGTACTTTAAATCTCCTTGATATTAAGATTTTAATTTATTTAATGAGTCACTTGAGTGGAAATTCATGAAATGTCTTTTCAACAACTATGGAGATAATGATGTGATTATTTTGATAGTTTAATACTATTATATTATTAGATTTCTTAATTTTGAATTATTTTTCTACATTGTGATGTATGTGTGCATTTGTGTACATATATATCATGTTTTTGAAAAGGTGGATTAGGTTTGTTATTATTTTAATTTTTGCCTTAATATGCATAAATGAGACAGAGTTATAGTCTATTGTGTATTATTTTTGTCATGATCTATAACTTATAAAGTGAACTACTGAAGCTTTTCTCTTTTTCTAGTTTCTTGAACTGTTAAAGCTGCATTGAGTTAACTGATTCTCCAAAGACAGAAAGAATTTCACTATGTTTGGGCCAGTTGCTATTGTTGTCTATGCTTCAAAACTATTGCCACTGGCTTATCAATGTATAATCTTGGCAGCATTTATTACATTATTGATTATAGTTGTAACATTTAAAATTATTTAGTGTTTTTACTACTTTCATGCACTCTTTCTGACTCTTGTTATGTTCTTTTATCATAGCAATTGGCTCTTATTTATTGCTGCTGTATCCCTGAAACTATATAAAAAACTAAAAATAGATTTTTTTAAAAAAAATCTTTCCAGTTTCTTCATTTCCTCTGCTTCAATGAGAGTATTTCCTCTGCTGTAGTGAAACATAATTGCTTACTTTCCTTCTTTTCCAAAACTGTTGATTCTCCTCATGTCTTCAATTCCTATTGCTTATTGTTTTCAACATAGATGTAAACTAAGCCGAACTCCTAGCTGATATAAATTCCTCAGCACTCACATAAGTATGGCTACGGGCTCTCTGGACTGGCATAGATCAATGAGAGGCAAGCATCTTAGGGCATGCCTTGTCTTTAGAGTAAGTGGACCATCGAGAAGGATCTGTACCCGCAGTGGGGAAGAGGATGGCTACAGAGTCTTCAGGTGTCTCTCTGAATGTAGTCAGTGAGCATATATAAATAATCTCTCAAGTCTGTTGCATGAGATTAATGTGGCATTCTGAGTGCCTCTGCTACCATGAGTCCTTGGTAAGCTTCATCTTAGGGACACAAGTAAAATCTATGTAGTTTGTAGCTTTTGTTTCCTCATTTCTCTCCCCACACTTTTTCTGGTAATAACACCTTTTCTTCCTTTGACAATATCTTTTCTACCCCTCCAATCATATTAGGGGTTCATACTGTTAAAGATTGTTCATCATCAAAATTTGCTTTTCTCTCTACCCCAGGTTTAGTCACAATAGTGGGCATATGACTAAATTCTACATAGATTTTGGCTATTGAGAGACCCCATCAACATGGCCCCATTGATTGGTCCAAAGAGTAAACAGTGTTCAAAGCCAGGTCTTCCCTGGAAGTTTGTTGAAGGATATCTTGGGTAGTCAAGTTGCAAAAATGTGATCTTAAGCAGCTTAATGGCCAGATCCCTGATCATACGGATAAAAACTAGTAAGAGAAAAGGAGCTGAAATGCTGGGAGAAATGGAGAGAGTTCTGAGGATTTAGTTTGCTTGAGTGTCCCAAAGTTGTTGTTTTGTGGTACTGGAGATTGAATCCAAGAACTTGTGTGGGATAGGCAAGCACTCTACCAATTGAGCTATAATCCCCAGCCCTGGAGTGTCCTGGTTCTTGCTTTCCCCAGTTGCTTCCCATAATTCTGTGAGCTACTTCAATTAATCCTTTTGCACATGTTAATTCAAGTTGGAGTTCTTTCATTTTAACCAAGAGGACAGTGTGTGTGTGTGTGTGTGTGTGTGTGTGTGTGTGTGTGATTGTATATGTACAAGTGGGTTTGTGTGTACATCTTTCATTGGATTTCATGGAAATCCAACTTCTCAAGTGAGACTTTCTGCCAATTTCCAGACTCTGGATGATATTTTTCAAAGTCTATATTTCCAAATAAGAATTTAAGAATAAGAATATAAGAAGTTTGATTCCAAAACACACATGAAATAGATCATCACTGCCATAAAAATATTATTTTCAAGAAAACAAATTAAATGTCTAGTGACTTCATCAATTAAATTTTTGGTCTTAGGTCTTAGACAGTTGCAAATACTATCTATTAATATACTATGATCTGGGCATTCTTGGTATTATGGTTCGGATATAAAGTATCCCCCCATAAGCTCCTGTGTAAGACAATGTAAGAAGGTTCAGAGGTGAATGGTTAGATTATGAATGATAACCTAATCAGTGGGTTAATGCACTGATATAGATTAACTAGGTAGTAACTCTAGACAGTAGGGTATGACTGGAGGACATAGGTCACTGAGGGAGACCCTTTGGAATTCATATTTTGTCCCTGGTGATTAGAACTTGCTCTCTGTCTGCTTGCCTATCTGCCTGTTTATCTATCTATCTATCTATCTATCTATCTATCTATCTATCTATCTATCTATCTATCTTATGTCTCACTTACCATGTCCTGAGCTGCTTTTCTCCACCATGCACTTCAACTATGATGGTCTGCCTCACCTCAGGCTCAGAGCAATGGAGCTGACCACCTATGGATTTAGACAAATGAAACTATGAGCCCCAAATAAACTTTTTCTGCTCTAAAATTGTTCTTGTTGGGTCTTTTGGTCACAGAAACAAAAAGCTGACTAAAACACCTGGGCATACCTTCACATTCCTGGACTGAACTCTGGGGCATGTGTGTGTGTGTGTGTGTGTGTGTACATATATGTACACATTCACACCCATATGCACACTTTTGAATATTTTTTTAGCCACTAAAAAATGGAATCCTGTCATTTGTGACAACATGGATTAGACTGAAGAACATTACATTAAGTGAAGTTGGGTACAGAAAAACAAATACCATAAGTTCTCACTTACATATAGGAGCTAAAAATGTTGAACTCATAGAAGTAGAGGTTGAACAGTGATTACCAGAGACTGGGAAGGGTAGGGAGATGAGGAGATGGAGAAATGATGGTTATCAGGCATAGGGGTTTGGTTGGATGCAAAGAATGGCTTCTAATGTTCTATAGCACAATAGAATAAAGATGATTGACCATAAATATTTGCATAGCTGGTAGAGAAGGTTTTGAATATTCCCAACACAAAAAACAATAATTAGCTTTTGAGGTAATTGATATGCCAATTACCTTGATCTGATCATTAAATACTGCATATGTGTATCACACTGTACCCCATAAATATGTACAATTATTACCTATCAGTTAAAACTTTAAAAATATATTAAGAACAAAAAAAAATCGTGAAACTGACTTTCTGTCTATCTGGTAGCCTTGCTGCAAGTCGAAAACAAAACGGGTGTGAGCCTTGGGTAACTCTAAGAGGTTTGCTCTAACACTGTGAAATTTACAGTGGGAAGGGAATGCAGGCAGCCTGGGCTTCATGGACTCTCTGCTCACAGTGGCCCCTACTCCTGCACTTCTGGGCTTTCACTGACCTCCAGATTTTACATGAACCTCATTTCTTATTTAGCATTCCTTATGTTCTTTAGAACTGCCGCTCTAAACTATTCCCCTATTTTTCCAACTTCTAAAACTTCCGTCTCTCTAAAAAGACCTCTCCAAATTCACCTCATTTGGTCCTAATCACTCTTCTACTTAGCAATCCCCAGAACTCTTCAGTGTGTTACGGCTCCAGATGCATCATGTACCTGGTCTTTCACTAAGATGTTCTCTGTGCCTGTGCACAATTCCCAGTTGGATGCAAATTTTTTTCATGTGCCTGCCAGCCCTTCTGTAGTAATAATGGTAATTCTGAAAAGCCAGCATGGATGGCTTATAGTGCTCCAGACACAATGTTAAGTAACTTACTGGCAGAATATTTAGAACACTGCTTGGCACATAGTAAGTGAATAATACGGGTTTGTTATTATTATTTATAGCTCTATGAACTTGGTATTATTATTATTATCTCCATTTCATGGATAAGGAATATGTGAGGCACAGAGAGTTGAATAACTTGTCCAGGGTCAAAGACCTCAATAAGAGACACAGACACAACTTGATCTCAGTCGGCTTGACAACAATATTTACCTATGTTCTTAATCTTTACAAAAATAATTTACTAACTACACTCACACTAACAAACCATTTTTGTGATAATTTTCCTACAGATTTCAGAGCAGTGTAAGTTGTACTTAGAGCAGGTTTTACTTTGATATTCGCTGCGCTTTTAAAATTCAGCTGCCTTATAGACATAAGGGGAAAAGTCACAAGTAGTTGTGTCTCTCTGGAGATTTTCATTTTGAAATTTAGAGGCCACTGAAATATGTGTCCTTAGGGAGAACAATTTTTTAAAACACTTTTAAGTTGCTAAGGAACTGAGTTTTTGGTTTTTGTTTTTAACTGTTGATGTGCTGCTCAGTTGGCCTCTTTGGTTATATTTTCTTTAGTATTTCTCAGCCACCAATAGGTCACATTTGCTCTGGTTGTAACAGCGCCCATGTTAAGGGCTAAGCAATATTAAAACTTCATGAGTGTATTATAATATAAATGATCAATAATAATATTAAAGACTCAACCCTGAGCATGTAATGCATCTTCTTAAAGTTTTTTGGAGTACATTCTCATTTGTCACTCAAATTGTGCTGCGATGTTGAGAGCTTCTTTCCTAGTCTATGTAGAAGTGCCCACTTCTGCTGTTCTCTCCCCAAGGTTCTTAAAAGATCCTTTGCTGGCCTGCCATCTCCTTTCTTCTTCTCTCCCTTCCTCCCTCCCATAGGCCACCCTGGCCGTTTTGTTTTGTTTTTGCTTTTTTTCCCCTTTGCTGTCTGAGCCTGCTTAGAGAGAAGCAAGTATTGCTGGACCGGGTCCTGGGGCCCTCTGCAAGGCTCCCAAGGTCTCTGGGGAGTAGTCAGATGACAAACTCTCAACTCTACCAGAATGAATGCCAGAATCCTTCCCACTAAGCAGACAGACTCAGGAACCTAGATCCCATCCTGGAACTGCCAAACCCAGGGCTCTGCCCACCCCTCCTGCCACAAACCGGCACAATTACTTCCCTACGGATTTATACAAGGGTGAACGCATGGGCTTGATGGAGACTCCAGGAGCAAGAGGCGAGTCTCGAAAAACGTGTCATTTAGAAGAGAGTCTGTTTCCTACAGGGACTGCAGTTGGCAGCTGTAGCCACAGTCGGTTGCGAGAAAGCTCCCCACCTGGGGAAGCCAGGCGGCTCACGTGTGCGCTCGGCAGGGAGGACGCGGCGGCCGCGGGACTCGAACCGGTTGTCCAGAGGCGCCCTGGGGTCTGAGAGCGGCCTGGCCTGCTGGCCCAAATTAAAGTGGGAGGAAGCTGGCGTGCACAGCTGTCTTCGGTCCGGCTAAGGCCTCGGCTGCCTGCCTTCTCCCCTCTCTCCCGCCTCCCGCCCCAGAAATGATCTCAAGCGTTGCCAGTTTGATTCCAGAGCCCCACTCGGGTGGGTTCTTTTGTTTCTTTGTTTTAATGATAGTTCCCAGCCCTTCGGCATGTCATGCGCAATTAATTCTCTGGCTCTCTTGAAGGCAGCTGGGGTGAAATTTTTTCTGCATCATCCTTTTGGGGATAATTGTTTATGATGTGACGTCAGCGGATTGCTTTTTCTCTCTTGAATGGAGGTGAGAGCGAGACAGCGAAAGCGACAGAAGATGTGAGAGAGAGAGAGAGAGAGAGAGAGAGAGAGAGAGAGGAGAGAGAGAGAGAGAGAGACTCACAGATGTGCGCAGAGGCCACGGATACTGACATTTGGAATTCCTTCAGGGCAAAAGGAGGTTGGAATGGGAGCGTTAAAAGCGTGTTGCCAACACTTCGGGCTGCACGGAATTATTAAGAAGTTTTTCTTTAAAAAAATCCCCGCCGCACAGAGCCACTTAGGTGCTCCTTTCATGCTAGAGTCTGCTGTTAAGGTGGCAGCGCCTGATAATTAATCTCAAGCACCCAGCCGCTGCAATAGGCTTAAGAAGACGACGCTGAGGGGCGGGGGAAGTGCGTCACCAGGTGGGGAAGGGGCTGTGTATTTGGTGACAAGCGGGAGGCCCTGGGGTGGAGGGGAATGGGGAAGGGAAATAGGTTCTGTGTGCTCTCCGGGGGTATTGTGTCAGGAGATGCAGCCTGGCTACCATGTGACGCGGTCCAGAGCTGAAGGGATTGGCCGAGGCAGCGCAGGCGGTGCAGCTCGGCCGGCTTGCTGTTCCCCTGCCTTTCTCTCTCAGCATCTTCCTGAGAGCCTGTAGGTGAAGCAGCCAGCACCAGCAGCATCCATGGCCTGTCTTTCGGGTTAACACTTGTCTCCTTTGGCTTCGGCAGCTGACACAGCAGACCTCAGCAGTGGCGTTGTGAGGACTTAGCTGGGACCTGGAAGCGTATCCTCCTGTGTTTTTTCAGACTTCTTGGAAATTAAGGAATGCAATTCTGCCACCATGATGGAAGGTAGGATGCTTTCTGCTGAGGTTGGCTGGCTTCGGGCAAGATTTGGGCAAAACAGCGTGGAAGAATGTGTGCAGATGGTGTTAATGGCCATTCTAGAACCTGGTTGCCAGGATTTTGCAAGCATAAATGTTGCAGTTTGCTTGGAGTGGACCAGGGCTTGGACTAATGGAATCAACCACAGGGCTTCTGTCTAGCTCAGAACCTACAGAGAGCTCCCAGCTCCTTTGAGAGAGAAAAGCCTAAAGTATTTGCAGGAAGCTGAGCTAGAGCTAGGAAAGAGCTTGAAGAGCAAATAAGTTGGAAGAGAAGATAAGGTTTTCTTTGCTGGGTTCCTGGAACTACACTGATTAAACATTTACAATGGAAACTTGTTTTCTGAAATTGACATTAGACAGGAGAGGTCATTTACAGAGTTATCCATACTGTCATTTCCAGTGAACTGTATAAAATTTTAAAAAATTCTTGTAAGATACTTTTGTCTCTGCAATGTACATCATATAATTAGAGCGATGGTTACAGCAAATTTGGTCCATAAACTGCAGTTTTATGTTTATGTTATTGCAAAGAATGAACAATATGAGGAAAATATCTGGGCCTTTTGGCTCCTGAATCAGGATCTTATCAGGTTAAAAAAAACTGTGCTTCCTAAAAGCTTTCCCCATGCTATGGTTCTTAGCCAAGCATCAAATGATTACTTGCTGATTATCTTTTTGCATTCAATATTAAGTGTAAGGAGGAACTTTCCCTGGGGAGATGCTATTTAAACTATATATTATTCCACTAAATTACCCTTCCCAGGCTGAGATAGTGACAGCCAAGATTGCCTCAAAAAGCTGCAAGCAGATCAGGAAAGAAGCAGTCAGCTCTATGCTAGCTCTGATTTTCTGTTTTCACACTACAGGATGGTGCAAAACTCCTGGCCTTTCCTAAGATGACAGGCAGAAATTTGTCCCCAGCCTGGATTTTACAATGCAGAATTGAGTGCATAATGGGTCTCAAATCAGCCATGAAAATGGCAGAGAGGCCACCTCTTAAGCCAAAATCTGTCCTTCCAATTTTAAACGTTCCTTAGAAATTTACCAAAATGGAATTAAGGGGAGATGGTTTCAAAAAAACAGCAGTGTACTTATTTGGCAGAAATGAATTCTTTTTGCTCTCTCTGTCATCATGTCAAATGTCGTTAGTGTGATTTGGGGGAGTGAAGAATTCTAGAGTCAAAACCCACAGATTTTGGAAAACAGCCTTGTAAGAGAGATTGGGTATCATTTTGTTATGGAACCTGATTTTGTTTGCAAAGGGATCTCAAGCTAGTTCTTTAAATACAGGCAGGCCTAAATAAATTGAGATTGCTAACACTCTAAGATTAAACCATTTTTCATTAATTCAAAATTAATTTAATCTTTGAATAACAAGGCAAGGCAAAAAGAGTATCACTTATGTACTTTTCAATTAAAAGTCCACGTGGATTATCTTCTTCAGTAAAAAAAAAAAAAAAAATCTTATCTGTGGAAGCACTGTATTTCTTTTTCCAGCTAAATTTCATGTAGCTTTTCTTAAAAATGCATCTGAACACATTATGATTAGATTCCAATTTATATAGGAAATCGGAAGTCTTGCATTTCATATCTTGCTTTGCAAACTACAGAGCTAGTGTCTTCTCTAAAGGTACTAAAATTTACTGATGCTCAATAATGATCCTCCATGATAATATGGCCTATTGTGCCATCCCAGAATGTCAGTTCAAAGCCCTGTGATAAGCTTATCTGAGCTGCCTAAACTGAAATGAGAACTGTAACAAAGACTTGGGTTGGAGCTGAATTAGTACTATCTCCGGGTTTGCCAAATTTATCTAATGAAGGATATTATCTTAGCTCTGGTAGGAATTAGAGGTGACACTGGATGCAGTTGCCTTTTATCAGACCCTTGCAAGAGAAATTGCACAGGTGTTGCCACTAGCTCAAAAATTTAAGTGAAACAAATAATTTTTTCTATCTATAGTTGCTATTTAAATGCTTTTCAGGCCTTCTTATTTTAATGGTTCAGTGACCTTGGAAAAGCTGGTAGGAATCTTAACCAGAAATCAATCTGCATGTCAGTGGCCTTGCAACTTAGCTGTCAATCTTTTGGCAATATCTGTTTGTGTTTCTGATATTGTATGCCAGAATTTCACCTCTGAATTACTCTTACTCTGAAGATGTGACATAACAGTTATTTTCACTTAACTCACCTGGAAAAAGAGCCAGGCTGTTATATCTATCATAGTAACCTCGAAAAGACAAGGAACCCCCTAAAAGGCATCCTAAAATGTTGTCCTAGCTGAAATATCAGTGGACTCTGAGAATGTGCCACCAAACAGCTAGACAGTTAAAACAGTGTCTGGTCTTAACTTGTGCATGTGTCCCTCTCTCACACACAGTCACTCACACATACAGCCAGTCACATGAACATCTTTCTATGGAGGGAGAGAATAAACATCTGCAGTAGTATGTGTTCATTCTATATTGCTGAAGTGTTTTAATCTGCTGATCAGAACAAACCATGGCCAGGGCAACTTTTCAAAGCCACTTCTCTACTTTGTGTAAAACAAGAGTAAACAAATATACAGCGGAATGGCTCATAGTTTAGTTTTGGGTCCTTGTTTTGTGGGACAGGATGCAAGCTCCCATTCATTCAACAGCCTATTGGGAATCCTGATCATAGATGAGGAATGTGACTACCTCCCCAGTGATTCTAAGGTCATGAAAGACAGCTTAATAATTATGCAGAGACCTTAAGCAGGCTACCAGTAGTTTGTGGGTCCATGGTTCTATGTCAACTAGGTTTATTAAAAAATAAATATTTTAAAAATACTTGATTTATTGCATTCTACATTCTTCCTTTTTTGGCAGAGTTTGGTATTGATTTGTTACTTTTCTGAAGAAAGCCCAGTGATGTGGATTGTGTGTGGTATAAATGTGAAGAAAAAGATAAGCAATAAAGGGAATTATATGCTTAAGTGTGTGTGCATTGGCTGCGCTTGCAATGCAGTCTATTTGGATAGGGTAACTATCCAAGGATTATTTTCCATATATTATTATTAAAGTTTGAAAATGGCATTTTTAAAGCTATGCTTCCAAAGATAGTGAAGCCAAGTCAGTGTTTCTTAGAGTTTCTTTTTATTCATGAGACTGCCTGGAAAGAACTTTCCTTGTTCACGCAGAAGTAACTGAAAGTGCTTTGTGTTTTTAATACCATATTCAAGCTTTTAGGTGTTAGATCAGAAAGATAAGTTTCTGGGTGCTGATAGTTTCATATGATATAATGATATTAAAAATTAGCAAGCATATTTTAAGGGCTTAAATGAAATTCAAGGTGATTTAATACATTTTATTATGTTTACTACTGAAAATAAATGTATTTAGGATAGCAGTATTTTTGCAGTAATTTTTCTAAATCTCAAAAATAAAAGATAATACACTGACACAGAAAAGTGGTAGAATGAAATTTGAACCAAAGTCCATTTAACAACAAATCTCATAATTTTGGCCTTCTAGAAAATTTTTCTTTTAATTTTGTATGAAGGTGGGCATGGTAGCCAGGATGGAAAAAGAGGGCTTTGGTTTTTTAGTTGCATATTCCATTTTTCTGTTTTAAACATAAGAATTCACAGAACTGTATCCTTTGGTTCCTTTTTAATTCCTTTTCTGTCCCAAACCATTATTTAGATGTTTGGACACAATTTGAGATTAACTGAAATTCTGTTATTGCAGTACGCTTTATAAACAAGAAAGGCTTTTTCCTATATAGAAATGGAACTTTGTAATATTTAGAAAATTTTCTGATTTGATCAAAAAGGAAGAAAGAAAGTGAAGCTGGAGCTATTCATTTTCGTTAACTAAGAAGTTAAAGAGAATGCTTCTAATTAGACTTGCCAATCCCCTTCTCTAGAATGGTGAAGCTACTTTAGAAAATCTAAGCATGTGTATGAGATTCTAATGTGTATCTCATCATTTATGTAGTTTTTCTCCTTCCTTGGGTCTGTGTTATTTGAGACTCTTTAGATGTATAAGTTCCCATCCAATTCCAGGGTCAAGTTTAAATCTCTACAAAGAATACATAGTATTAACAAAAAATAAATAAAGACTAAAAAACCACTTAGATAAATCATGCTTGATGATTCTGGACAACTCTTTCTGTTGGAATTGGCACATGTGCTACTTGTGTTTCAAATAAACAAGTTGTAGAAAGTCACCAACTCACAATTTTGATGGTCCTAAAAGTTGGTTTATGAGTTAGTTACTTGGAATATGTTTTCTCATAGTAATAATGACATAAATGATGCTATCACAGTAGTCTGTTTAAGGCTATTAAACCAATATTCTAGCTCAAATACTAAATATCTGCAATGAGATGTATAAATAACAGTACAGTTACCATAGTGATTAGCCAGAAGGGAATGATGGCATTAAATATGTTTCTTATTTCAAATGTTGCTGTTTGATATTGCTGTTAGTCTTTCAGCCTTGTTTATCTAGTTATTAACAAACAAGATTTAATTAAAGGACAATGAGGAGCTGGCAAGAATATTTGAAGGTACTGTTAGATATTTTCAAAAGTTTTTAAAGACTCATAGCACTGGATTTTTCAATTATTTCAATTTTACTTTCATTCTTGTGGCTTATTTTTACTTAATTTTATCCTATTAACTATTATTAAACTGTGAGTAAGGTTATTACATAAATTCAAAAATGAAGTTGAGAGAGATAATTTAATGAGATGACTAAAGGAGACAAAGGGAGAAAAGGAATAACAGACTATAATGAATTTGCACTTGTGTGTTTGAAAAAGTTCCTGAGAAGAAATTAACTAAATAAGAAGGAAAAGGAGGAGGTCATAGATACAAGAGGATAGGAAACATGGAAAGGGCAGGATCCCTGAGGAGAAAGTGAGGGATGGGCAGAGGTGCTGGGTCTAACCAACTTGTGTGCTGACTACCAAATATATCTATGGACACAGAATGGCTTGCTTAGGGTGAGAGAGCTATGAGAGAAGTACTTTAGGGGGTATCCATTTTTTGGAAGATACTTTACTGAGTCTACTTTAAGGGGTCTCCATTTTTGGAATCTACATGTCAGTTAACTACATCTACAGGATATTAGCAAAAAATATTCAGCATCTAAATTTCAATACCTTATAACATGTTACCATCTTATTCAAAAAATTCATTGTCTTCCCATTTCTTTTAAAATCCATAGCCTATAAGAGCCTGCATTCTCTGGCCTTCTTTTTTCTTCAAGTTCATCTAATCCTTCACTTTGATCTACACTGCCTGTCTCCTAGTGTTTAGAATAAACTCTTTCCTGCCTCTTTTCCCGACTCATGGAAATGCCAATTCTCTTGTGATGCCAGCAAAACTGCCACATCCTCAGGAAGTCTTCCCTATCATTTTTGTCATCCTAAGCTCCCAAACACACACCTGGGCCACTGAATCCTCAGAGCTATATTTGTGATTTGTTGTTTAACTTTGTATTACTTGAATGTCTCACTTACAGGGCAAGAATCCGGTCCACCATATTGACCCCAGTATCTGCAGCCCCCAGTAGATAATTAGAATGTTTGTTTATTGAATGCAGAAACAGAACTAGGTACAGATGACTCTGATGAGTTACTATACTTTTTAGGTATTATTTTGGTATCATTACGTTGAATAGGAAAAAAATTACATTCAACTTTATATTCTCACTGGAGAAACAAAACTTGTAAACATGACACAATTAGAAAATAAGACAATGTATTATGAAGTGTTAAATTGTGAGATAATACATTTTGAGAAGCAAAGAGTTCATTTGAAGATACATAGTTGAGCTTTAGTTATATTGGTGATTATTTTTAAGGAAATGATTTCATAATGGAAAGAGACACATCATATAACAGCTCTTCAAAAGAAATTCTGAGTCAATTTTTTTAGTATCCTGGATGCTTTTTTCTCTTCTTCCCTCTTTTTACTTTCTTAACATTTTCACCTTTCCTTTCTCCATTTTTTCCAATTCGTCCATCCCACCTTTCTCTTCCTGGGTTCTTTTTCCTTTTCTCTGCTTTATGACTAACTCTGAAAATGGTGTCTACTAGAGTCAGAAGGCTTGACCTGGCATCAGGGAAATTATTTTTAAATAAATAAGTGAATATAGATAAGTGTAATGTTGTACAATGTGTTCATATGTTCAATGGCAGTGTCGTGGTATGGGAGGTTTTTCAGATGGCAAATCATCTGATTGGAGTATTTGCTAATTTTAGGAGCTCAAGGTGCTTGCTGAATTTGTGCAGTTTGTGCTTTTGGTAGAAATAGCACAGACCCAGAAGTCAGACTTGGGTTTGAGTGTGAGCGTTGTGACTGCTTGGCTGTGTGCCTTGAGAAAGTTACTTTACATTCCAGGGCTCTGCTTCCTTGCAAACAACATGAGATTTTTGATCTGCCATACTTCTAGAACTTCCAACTCCAAGAGTCTCTGGCATTTGCTGATTGATTTGGAGTCTCCACACTGATTCCCTCCAAAGCCTGAATTCTAAAGATGGACTCTTAAAAATATACTTGCATCTGGCACACACATAATCTGAATGCAATGCTCTCTTCTTGTTGTTGGTTTAATCTTCATATCTTCATCCATTGTTGTTTTGCATGTATGTCATGGGTTGGTTTTGCATTTTTGCTGTATTAGAAGAAGAAAACTGCATTTATGCAACTCTCCTTTATAGCACCTGCTACAGCACTCTTCTTTTATTCTTCAAAAATTACATACCAAATGTTTCAGGCACTGTTCTGGGTAATGTGAGTTCAATAGTGAACAATAGATAAAAATTTCTGCCTATATTGAATTTCCTTTCAGGTGCAAGAGAGAGATGATTAAAAAACATAAAACACATAGTACATTACATAGGGATAAGTACTTTGGAAAAGAATAGAATGGATTGAATGTGTTTTCTGTTGTAAAGAGAGTGACAATGGAAGACCTCAAGGAGGAGACATTTGAACAGACTTGAGGGACAAGAGGAAGGCAGTGGCTGTGTGATTATTTAGATGAAGAGTTCAAGAAGTAGGGGAAACTGCAATTGCAAAGGGTCAGAATGGCAATGTGTTGGGCACCTGGGCAAAATAGCAAAGAGGCTAATATGTCTGGATCTGAGAATGGGGAAGTGATCAGGAAAAGAATCCAGAAAGGTAATATACAAATAGGTACCTATGAGTTTTTTTCAATGGTAAGAAAGCAAGTTTCCTGTGCAGAAGTCTGTCAACATTAGCCTTTGTGATTCATGCACTAAATGACAGTTGGGTATTCAGAAGCCTTCAGTTTTCACATTGATTCTATAAATGTCTAATGATGATGCTTCTTGGACTTATTCTTCCCACATGTTTCAGTAAATGGATGAATGTCATGCCATTGCCTGAGCTCATTCTTCCAAGCTCAAAGTTAGAGCTGAAACCTCATCTGGATCTCTAAGCTTGAACATCTCCATAGAAAAGATGTTACCCCCACAATAAGGATTATTCCAGAATCAGAAAGGTGTGTCCTCTCACAAGTTTTAGGCCACACTCCAAAGATATTCATTTTTCACTTTTGGTTCATATCTGCTTCTATTATGCACCTTGATGATTGCTTTAGGATTCTTAAAAAGGTTGAGCAGTTATTGTTGTGATTTGGATCTTTAATATCCCCCCCCAAAGCTCACATGTTAATGCAGGGAATGTTCTGAGGTGAAATGATTAGATTATGAAAGCTCTAACCTCATGGGTCAATTAATCCATTTGATGGATTAATAATCTGAATGGACCTCTGAATGGCAATTCTAGGTAGGTGGAGCATGGCTGGAGGAAGTAGGTCACTGGTGGTATGCTCTTGGGAACTGATCTTGTCTCTGGCTCTTTGCTCTCTCACTGCCTCTCAGCTGCCATGAGCTGAACAGCTTTCCTGCATTATGCCCTTCCACCATGATGTTCTGCTTCACCTTGGGCAATGAAGTCAGCTGATCATGGGCTGAACCTCTGAAACCATAGGCCCCAAATAAACTTTTCCCTCCTCTTAAGTTGTTCTTATCAGATATTTGATCACAGCAATGCAAAGCTAACACAGTTATCCATCTTACATATCTCTAACAAACGGCATAAAAAATATTGTACTAACATTGTTTTAAGATTATGTGACATTTGCACACACTTAAAAGTTTTCAAAAGTGCTTTTTCATTCAACAAGTACATTTGGAGCTTTCCTTTAGTTTCAAGTACTGTGCTTGGCACTGAAAATGAAAGTGAGGGGGCACAAGAGAGGGAGCGAATGCAGTTCCCATCCTTAGGAGCATCAAGTCTAGAACTGTCTATGATGTCACATACTTAGGTACATATTTTATTCTCCCAGTGTCTGTGTAGCAGAAAGAATAAGTATTGCTATTCTTATTTTAAATAGGAAGAAACTGGGGCCCAGTGAGCTTTAGTGACTTGCTCAAGGTGATCAACTGTAAAGTGTCAAACGCCGCATTTATTAGCAATTCTGACTCCTAGTCCAGTGCTCTTTTATTTGTGTCATGGTATAACTGAGAAGTCCTACTCATGCCTAAAATTTTCTGGCTGGGTTTCTGGCTGACAAGCAAATAGCAGACTGCCTGCATTTGATACAGTGTTTTTTTCATAACTAAGCAAGTTAATTTTATTATCGGGTTATGATCCTTCAGACTCACTGTCAACTTAAAGAAGATCACCTAATACAGAAGTGTCCTATCCCAAAGAGCTCCTTTCAGGGCCACTCATTGTCACCAGGATTATATGATGAGAAGGGTCACACTGTGATGTCACTAACCCAGTGGACTCTAAGCTTTCACAGCTCACATCCGACAAACATTTCATTGAGAAGCCTGGCTCCCACTATGAACAAAAGTCTTTTTTCTCCTAAGAAGAGCTCATGTTCACTAGCATCCTGTGAAAGCCTCGCCATTATCATGAACACATGATATTGTGTGCCACCACTGGAAGAGTAACCAAACTGGCCAACCTCGTTTTACAGTTGAGGAAACCAAGGCCAAGTGAAAGAACTTACCCAAGTATTTTTATTCTCTCTTTAAGAGGACAAGTCAAAGTTTATTTTAGGAATGATTCTGAAAATGTGAATAGACAAAGACTTGGAACCCATGGTGTCTTTCACGTTCAAAGGTGCTGAGGATGGTTGGGTGACTGCCAAAAGACACACAAATGCATGTGTCCCTAGGGTCATCGTTCTACTGAGTGCACACACAATGTGACCATTTATAGCTTTCTCCTCTGCTTTCATAGCTTATGCATCTGCTGTGGGTGAGTCAGTGCAGTGCAGTGGGAAGGCCCAAGGGGCTGTGCCTCCACAGTTGTGTGTGACCTTGAGTGAGATCTAAACTGCTTTGGCCTCAGCCTCCCCATTTGTAAGAGAAATCATGTTGGTTCCCTAACTCATCGAGTTGTGAAAATCAAATAAATTTATATGAAATATAATAAGTATAAATACATCAAATATAATAAATACTAATATAAGAAATCAAATAAAATATGAAAACATCTGAAACAGTGGTGCAAATGCCAGTTGTTTTCTCATAAGGTTCTCTCTAGGCTTGACTATTGATTCCCTAGTATTTAGAGGCTAGACATTACTGCTTGCTGATTTGTTTATCATGTAGATTATTCCTGCACTTATTCTGCAGATAGGCCTTGAGGATTTATCCCTTCTCTTCGCCGTACTGTTAATCTAGAATATTCTATCATCTTTCATTCTCAATGTCCTTGTGATAAGCTGCTCTTTTCTTGACTATGGATGGCATCACTAACCAATCATAGCTATATTTCTCTCTGGTTTCAGCATTGATCTCAACATCATATTCCAAACCACCTCTGTGGGTTGATTGAAGTTGGCACATGAGATGACATCACTTTGCTTTTCCTACCATGGGCAGTTTCTTGAATTTAAAATACAGTGAACAAGACTAGAATATTGGTGGTCTAGTGGTATACCCGCCATTACAGATACCCTTAGTGAATTACTGAAAATGAGAAGTGAAAAATTGCTCACAGTACCAGCTATAGCAATAATGGTAGGAAGTGGTCTTTAAGCCCTACAGCAGGTAGAACCCTGCTCCTGTGCTACTAACTTTAACCATGGGCTTCTCTGAACTTTCTTGTGACCCTCATTTGAAGAACTGTGTCTACCAGATAGCCAACTAGAGTTAGTGTTTGGAATCATTCCTAATTGCTCCCTACTTCCTGTCCCACATCATTAGTCCTCGGGATATGTAGACATCCTTCCTGACTAGCTCTCAACTCTGTTCTCTCCCTTTCTTCCCCTGCTCACAAGCTGATCAGGCTTTGCTCTTTCCACCTTCTATTCATTCTCCTCTCAGCCATCACAGATCAATTTCCTCACCTGCCTTTGATTGTCTCCTGTGCTTTGAAGATGAAGTCAAAATGCCTTAGTGTCCCCTGCAAGACTGTCATACACAGGCTGCCTGTTGCTCTCATCTCCCACTGTCCCAGCCAGACAGAGCTTCTTGCCATTCTTTCCTTCTCTATGCAATAACAGTCAGTTCTGACCATTCAGGGTTAAATCAAAGTACCCTCTTCAACAAAGCCTCCTCACATCCAGCAGGTTGAGTGAGGTGCTTGCTTCCCTGTGCTCGCATGGTTCTCAGTTCTTGACTCCCACGGCCACATAGTGGAAGACTGCAGAGTATTGGCTTTGGAGTTAAGATTGACCTAGATTAAACTCCATGTGGGTGACCTTGGGGAAGCTATCAAGAACATTTCCTTATTAGGAAAATGGGAGTGATGATAAGTCGTCTTCTCATCGGTAAGTTGTAAGAATTAAATCAGAAAGCGCACTTATAGCACTCAGAGTTCTCCAAAGAGGCAGGACTGAACCAATAGGAGATATACCTGTTTGAGAGAGGGACAAACAGACATACAGAGACAGAAACAGAGATTTTTCAGGACTCAAATTATATCTGGCATGACAAATCCAAAATCTGTAGGTTAGGCTGGCAGGCAGGTAACTTGGGAAGGGGTTGATGCTGCAGTCTTGAGGTGAAGTAAGAATTAAGGTCCCAAAAAATCTTAGTTGCAATTTTCTGTTAGGCACATGACTTTCTTATACCTGCACTGTTGGTTCCTTAGGGAAGGACCAAGGATTCTGGCAGGGTAGGGACTAGATATTGCTTGATATTCCCAGTATGTGACATGTGTAAGTGCTCAATAAATATCCAGTGACTGTGTAAATCCTGTGTAGGGATCACAGACTTTTGGAGAAACAATCAAATAATTGAGTAAGATAATATATGCAAAACTTTTAGAAGGGCATTTGGTCCATAGCAAAGGCTTATTAAATGTTAATCTGATTGGCCACAAAAGGCTCCAATGTGGCTCCTGGATGCTGGGCAGCATCCTGGACCGTGCTCTCTCCACTCTCCCGCAAACCCCCATCTGCTGTGTAGGATCACTCTGACTGAGAGCCACACTCTGGTTCAGCAACTTGTGGTTTCTCACACATTTGCCTGACTTCTTAATTATTTTCTGATTTTGAGAGGCCAGGTTTCATTGTAGAACTTTGAAAAATAGGAAGATTCAAAGAAGATACTGAAATCACCAACAATATCACTGGTATGGAATAATCAACTACTGCTACAATTTGTTGAGTGTGGAACATGAATTTTGAAGATAGGAAGTTCCCTAACCCTCCGTGATCACATCAGTCAAGTGGGTGAAATAATACCTACCATATACAATTGTTGGCGAAATTAAATGAGATCACGAGTGTATCATCTGCACTTAGCATAATATCTGGCATATTAAGTAAGCACTCAATAAATTATATATCTATGTCAAAAAGTTTACAATAACATAAACACAGGCACTCATATACATGACTTTTACACTTTATACTAGATTGTTCTCTCCATCCTAGGCAGTGTCTATATTTGTAAAGAGAATAGGCTCTAGAAATGACTGCCCAGATTCAAATCTTGACCTTTATCAGCTAAATGAACTGATTCAAGTTATTTAACCTCTCTGCGCCTCAGTTTCTTCTTCTGTACAAGATAATCTCTACCTGTAAAAGTTATTATGAAGATTAAATTAATTTAATATATAATGCATATCATTATTATCATAGCATATTGTATATCTCATATATAACATACAAAGAAGAGTATTTGGTACAAAGTAAATGCTTAATCAAGGAACATTAATTGTCACTGTCATTATCATGAAATCATCTCCAAAAGTGTTATTTGTATTGACTTCATAATAGTTCATTTCATGATAATTTATTTATTATTCTTCTGTGGTCAGATGTTGAGACTGTTATCTGGAGCTTAGTTTGTGTGAGCTGGAATTGCTCAGATTAGTGAGTCATGTGGTTGATATGAATTCTTGGCTCTTGTTTAATGAGCCACCTTGGTGAAGGGGTGAGAGTTCTCTCTTGGGTTTGTCCCAGTCAGCTGGATGACTTTGGGCCAGCCATTTAACACCGGAGAATGAAAGCAGGTAGTAGAAAGACAAATTGATTTTATTTCAAAAAAATACTCATATCTCCTGGCACCCTTGTTTATTGGTGTTCGTTCTTTAAGATGAAGCTAAGAATGTGTGAGGTCAGTAGGAAGTAATTTTGACATTCTCTCTGCAAGCTGGTTGCGCTTCTAGGGCAGGTCACCTCTTCTTTACCTTTCCATCTATGGAATGCAAATGATATGCGCATTCCTGACTTTCTCATTTGGTAATAAATTTACAAGCACAAAATATATGGGAAAGTATGTTGAAAACTATAATTTTTAAATATAAATATAACATAGAATTAGAGCCATTAGTATCGTTAGTATCTTGGAAACTCTTTTCAACTGTGGGGTAGGTTTTTGAAGGTGGTGACTGGTGTTAGGAATCCATGACGAAGCCTGTTACTGTCATCCCATCTCTCCATCCTTGATGTCCAGATGATTTGCTTATTTCTGGAGACCAGGAGATGAGCACTTTTCCTAATTTGATAAATTCTTTATTAGAACAAGGAAGGCCACGTGTAATATTGTTTAAAATATTGTTACTGATAATGGATATATAGAGAGACAATTTAAAACCAGCTTAAAGTGTGTTCAACTGAAATCTGTCTTGGTCTAGTTACAAAACCAAATACAGTCCTGTAGATAGTTTCAGATTAGAGACAGAGAGGATTTAGTCTAATCCTCTCGCTCTAAATGCCACATCAAATTATTTAATCTGGATTTCTTCTCCTGAGTTTTCTGCTATCTTCTGCTATATTCATGGCAATACAGTTCCCGTGGGCACATTGAAGAGTAGAGCTTGGCACACTTGATTACATTTTGGTGTGGATACAGAGGAAGTGTTGTAGTGACCATGGAATGCTGTGCACTAGCCACAGGTCTGGACGGGAGACACCCATGACATACTTAGAGTCCTTGCTCTCATGGAGCTTGCATTCTAGCAAATGAGGAGATAAGATTAAATGACTAAAACTGTTCACTTCAGATGCTGGCAAAATCAATGAAAGAAGCAAACAGAAGGTTTCAGTGAGAAGAGCAGAGACAAAGGGCCCAGGACCTGGTAAGCTGCTCTAGGATAAAGCAGAAAGAATGTGAGTGGAGACCAGAGACAGGAGAGAAGAACAAGATTCAGGTCAGGCAGGGCTTTGTGAACAATAGAGATGATCTGGAATTTATTCTGAGGTAATGGAAAGCCACTGGAGGAGTTTAAGGAGAAGGTCATGAGCTCGTTTGCATCTTTAAACAATTACTTTGGGTTTTGGATGGACGTCAGCATCTACAGATGGCATTCTGGCTTTTTTTTTTTTTTTCATTTTAATGGAGTGTTGTTTTGAATCTGTGTTTGGTAATATGTACTATAATTTTATTTAAATTTCTGTTCATTTTCCGGAAAGCTGATGGAGATTGGAAGCCATTGCAGTGCCCCTCCCCAAACAACACATTGGCACCATCGCTGATGAGGTCTGAGGATCAGCGTAAAGACTTAGTTCAGCCATGGAGTACTTTTTTTTTTTTTTTGAATCCAAATGGTTCTGGTATTAGGCTTTTTCAGAGCTGTGTTGACAGGTTAAAAAAAAAAGACTTTATTAGCGATCCAAGTGTATCATGTACTTTATTTCCATGCACTTGCTTTTAAATGGCTTTGAAGTATTTTGATTCTTTGATAGTCATTTGGATAATGAATTCGTTAGTTTATTAGGCTGACTTTCATCACTGGGGCTCTTCCTCTGTAGGCCAGATCAGAAAGATAGAAGTACATAAGAGACCTTGCCCTTAACAGAGGCCAACCTCTCTGTGTTCCATTTTCCTCCACAAATGTTTCCATTAAAACCTCTTGAGTCCTCTCTGAATTTTATTAACTGAGGAGATCCTTACTGTCCACCTCAACCAGATTCACCTCTGCACTTCTCCAACTCCACGGCCCCTCTCTTCCTCCCTATGCTGAAACTTCCTGTGCTCTAAAATGCATCTGTACCCCAGAGGAAGATACGAGAGGTTTTCTGCAAAAAGGAGATGTTCCTGTTGCAGTCTTCTTTATACTAAGGACTCTAGCTTTCTTTTGTAATTCTTTATATGATATAGCAGCTAAGGGAACAGACGTGGAAGTTAAATATACTTGGGTTTAGATTCTTCCTCTGTGACTGGCTGTGTGCCTGTGGGCAAGACTGAGCTTCAAGTTTGTTCTTTTCCTTCCTTCTCTCCTCCTTCCTTCCTTCCTTTCCTCCTTTGCCCCTTCATGTCTTTCTTAGCTATTTCATCTGTCATAAATTCACAAGATTGTCAGCAAGTGTTCATTGAGCTTCCGAACATTGTGCCGGGTACCAGGTATGAACATGGTGAGCAAACATGAAATAGACCTTGTGGATCTTAGAGTTTTGTGACGCAGACATTAAATTAATACAGATAACTCAATGATAACAAATGAGCAAAGCGCTATGAAGGAAGTAATGAATGGCAGTCTCTAAAACCTGATCTGGTTCTGCAGGAGTGAATACAAGTTGTTGTGAGTATTGCATGTCAGTCACTACAGGTGTCTAGCCAAACATATTCCTTCTTACCTTTCTATTCAGTGGAGCATAGCTGCTGTTACTATCATTCCCGTTGTCATTACTAATGCTAGTTGTACCCCATGCCTCTACATGTCTTGATTCAGTGAGACTTCCTAGGACTTGTTACCAGGTGCTTCAAAATGTCTTTTTACTGTATTCTTGGTTACTTGCCTAAATCTGGTCTGCACCTGTGCTTCCTGACTCCTACCAGCTTACCTAGCTTCTGACCTGGTATCTGAGCAGTTTCTGGAGCTAAGTCTTCTGGAAATTAGAGTATTTTGGTTTCCATCCAGGCTTTAATTCTCTCTTGGAAGGCCCCTGATTTGATTGTTTTTTCTCCTAAATGAATGTCATCAAAGTCCTGACATGACAACTGCTATGTTGCTATGCTGTTCCAGAATAAAGCAGGAACCTTTTAAGTAATTTTCCAAAAGGAAAGGAGAGTACCCTTTCTCTACTTAAGGCCTTTGGAAGAGCTCCTTGCTGCACCCACTCTGTGCTATTAGCACCTTTCTGGCTGAGTTACAGATTTGGGCGATATTACTTCTTCCCATTATTTTTGAGAAAGTCTTGTTCCCATGACCTAGAAACTAGGTATTTTGGTCAGCTTTTTTGCTGCTGCAACTAAAAGACCTGACTAGAACGTTTGTGTGGGGGGGGGGGGGGGTAGTTTATTTGGGAGCTCACAGTTTCAGTAGTCTCAGTCCATTCCTCCAGACTTCATTCCTCCAGGCTTGAGGTGAGGCTGAACAACATGGCGGAAGAGTGTGGCAGAGGGAAGCAGCTCATCTGATGATAAGAAGGCAGGGAGAGTGGTCTCTACTTGCCAAATAAAAAATATATGCCCCAAAGCTACACCCCAATTTCCACCTCCTCCAGCCACATCCCACCTGCCTTCAGTTACCACTTAGTTAATCCCATATCAGGGGATTAATTCATTGGTTGAGTGAAGACTTTTATAACCCAATCATTTCTCCTCTGAACCTTCTTGCATTGTCTCACATGTGAGCTTTTGGGGGATACCTCCCATCCAAACCATAGCTCTAGGCCATAAATCTAATACCTCAGCTTCACTATTTTTCCACGCCAAAGCCTGCAAAACTTTAAAAAAAATTTTTTTATATTATCAATACATATGTATTACATACATCTATGCATGGTCAACCTGTGATTTCCCCCATCAGATTGGTGAGGGAAATAGCTCTTTATGCATTAGCTCAGAACCACTTCTTCTATCAAAGTTCCTCAAAACCAAGTTTATTTTTTCCTGTTCTTCCCATTCTCTAATTAGACATTACTAAAAGATAGATTCCCTTCAACTTAACCAAAGATAGCTGCCCCCCAACAACGCTGAGTGTATGGATATTGTAAAATAACAAAGAAAATAACGTTGTCTCTGATTATGTTTCATAATTTGTCTCAACAAGCAGGTACAACATAACCACTGCCCTCCTGCAAGACAGGGAATGTTCAAGTAGTGTTCAGATTTATTAACATAAAACTAGTAACCATTTCTTAAGCTCTTGCCATATACAAGAAACTTTTTAAATTATCTGTAAGTATTCATTTCATCTAACTTTCACCATACTATGAGGTCGATCCTGTGATAATTATCCCTCTTACACAGATAAGAAACTGAGCCTTAGCTAATTTATGACTCACTACATTAATTTATGACTCATCACACAAATGGTAAGTTTTAAAAGACATATTTATTTTCTATAATGCTATGAAACATCTATAATATCACAAATCAAAACTGATGGCTAATAAAAAAAAATGAGTACATGGTGGTAAAAGTAACAAAACTGTTATCCAGGATGTCTTTGTTCTGATTGTATTTAATCAGATTAGTTTGCAGTTTCTCACCTTTGGCAAAATGTGAGAAAAAAGTTTTCTATGGCACTGTATTTTAAAGCAACTTTTAATAAACTATCTAGGATGTTTGAGATAAATTTGCAATGCCTTTTTCAGTATTTAGTGCAGTTCTCCTATGTTAGAATGGGAAATCAGTTTCCCCCTCTTTCTTCAACAATTATAGGGTACATCTTCTAGTTTCCATTATAATAGAATTTTTATAACATTTCAGAGGAAATTCAAGCATCAACTGACTTTTGTTTAATATGAGAAATAAAGTTATTCTGACTGTGTGGTTTGCAAAGGGTTAGAGTTCCCAACTTCTCATTGATAGCTTCATTGTAGTTAAGGCTTAACACCACTTTTGATTTTAATATTCCTAACAGATGCACAGTTCTGTATAACTCTAATAAATTGCATATTTTAGAAATGTGTAAAATTATGCAGCTTCTTTCCAAGTTTATTTATAGACCTGAAATACAGCATGAATGCCATTTACTCTGCAGTAAGTACAAATAAACCCTTAGGTGTTGCTTTGTTGTTCTCAATGCAAGTTCTTCAGTCAGAGCAGGAAAAAACAGCAGTAGAGTTAGATGCCATGTATATGACACATGACCTCAAACTGTCCTGAAGTCAAAAACTGCAGATTCTCTCAGGATGAGATTGTCTCACAGAAAGGCAAGTCACAGCCACTCAAGTCTGGTAGTAATCAATATTTGTTATTAATTAATCTATATAGTTTTTCAATGTGCCAGACTCTGAATCAGGGTCTATATATATGTGGCTTAACTATCTCTCGCAATAACCCTATGCATAATATTTTTAATCGCATTTGATAAAAGAGGAAACAAAGTATGTATCACATACATAGGTAGGGAGTGACAGAACAGGATGGTACCAATGAATCCCAGCTCATGTGACTTCTGGGACCACCAATGGTTTGCCGCTGATCGTTGCCATGGGCTGCTGTGAGGTGGCTGAGTTGATGAGGCTCTTGTTCGCTGTCATAAGCAAGGACTTCACATGGGAACTGTTCATCACCTCCTCTGAGCTCTAGAACTTGCCCGTTTTGCTGGTTATGTATTTTAAAGAGCCTCTTGAGACTTTAGCGATTCTATTTACCAGAATAATTTTCAGGACTGTGCTACCCTTCCCTCCTCCCTTTCTCTTCAGCCTTCTCTTGGACACTGTGCTAATTTGCACTGCTACAATGCTCCCTCTTTTCTCTTTCCTTTTTCTTCTCCTGTTCCCTTACCTGATCTGCATTGTGTTGCCACCTCCTGTGTTCCTGTTCTGTGGTCTCTGCCCTAGATACTCCCTCATTTGGTCAAGTTTAGGTAGCAGCAGAACATCATGTAAGATGGAAGCCTGAGGAATTAGGCTACCTAACTTTCAGGACTGAATCCTTCACTTACTAGCTGTGCTATTCTGGCTAATTTGCTTCCCTTTTCTGTGCCATTGTTTCCGTTTTTGTAGCTATAAAATCAAGTATTATGATACTAATGCCTATCTCAGAGTTTTTGTGGGGAATAAAAAAGTTAACATATTTAGAGTGCTTAGCTTTGTGTCAGTCACATAGTAATCGCTCACCTAATCAATTTTCTTCACTAATTTTTGTTTGTTTTTGCAGAATCGTAGGTAATTTATATCAGAAAATCCCATCCTCAGGTTGAGGGAGAGGTGACTTCAACAAGGAAAACCCTTCCTCCGGGAAGAAAACAAAACAAGTCCTCCCTTGAAGGTGCTTCCCATTTCTTTGTTTTCAAGTTCCTGTTGGCCACAACAAAGCAAGTTGGCTGACTGCCACAGGGACCTCAGAGGCCAATGTATCAGCCAAGCTGTGCTTTTCTCTTAACTCTTGCAATTCCTGTGTCTCTCGCTTCCAGCCACCCGTATTCACAATGCAGGAGGATGCTGAAGGAAGCTCCTCATTGAGGCTGAGGTTGAGCTGAGTCTTGCAGTCCTAGGAGGACAGGCAGAAAGCATTGAGAATGGCGGTTTTCTGCTCATCCGCCCAGTACCAGTCAGGCATCAGGGCACATATGGTAACTTCACATGGAAGTGGGAAGGGAGGGAGCAAAGAATTCAAAATGATTCTCAGAGCCAGTTGCACCCAGAACTTTCCATGAAGCATTCAATTTGATGCTCACAGACATTATAGATAGTATTATTTTTTTCCACTTAAAAACTAGTTATCAAAATGTGGCTCCTTCCTATATTGCCTCTCCTGGCCTCAGTTTCTTTATCTGTCAACTATTAGGGTTTGCCATGGTGGTTTTGGAGTTTCCTTCCAGTTCTGACATTCTGGCACTCTGGGGTTAGCATCTGAGTTTAGAAGTGCTGTGCCAGTGGTGAATTTCTAAGCGTCCATCTAGATGTGCACAGACAGGCTCACGTCCTCACTGCTGCCTGGTTTATGCTGCAGCTGTCTGTGGCTCTGTCACTGAATCACATTACAGCTTACATTATCTCGCTTCCTGTACCAAGCAAATATACTTTTTCCATTACCACTGAGCAAATCCTCTAAGGAATCCAACAGAGCTCCAGGAATTCTCTTCTGGTAGTTGCTTAATGTGCATTGCCTTGACCCACAAGTTAATGCAATTTCAGAAAAAAGATGTGCTATGGCGTCTAAGTAAGATCAGGGTCAAATGGAAAGGAGAGAGCACCCACCACTGAGCTCTCCAGAGCTAAGTATCTCTTGCTTTGCTCTTCACAACCTCTTGAGATTAGATACTTTCTCCATCACTCAGAGCAAGACTTCTGGCTTATGCAGAGAATTCAGATCTGACTCTGCCCATATGTTTTTTGTGATGTGACCTTTCCCACACTGTGGTAGTAGAGTCACAAGAGTAGAACTTTTATTCCAGCCTTGCTACTAATTTTTAAAATGTTATTTCAAATAAAACACTCTTCATCTATAAAATTTAGTCCATAAAATTGATTATCTTTAAACTGACTAATCTTAGAGATTCATTATCTTGAGCCAAGTTAATGCCCTAATTATCTCACTGGTTAGAAGGAGATTGAATTACATTTTCTTCTTCCTTCTCACCAAGTACTATCAATTCTGTCTTCAAAATGCCTCTTTTTGTCTCCTTCTATTTCTGTCACCACCACTGTAAATCTGGACTTTATGCCACTCCTGAAATAGATTCTCTGTTGTCCATACTCCTAGGCTGTACCCAATTCCCCTCTGTGTGTGTGTGTGTGTGTGTGTGTGTGTGTGTGTGTGAGCATGTGTGCTAACTCACTTCTTGCTTTTGTTTGAATCCTCAATTGTTCCTTCTCTATCATCAGTGGCATCAAATTCTCTGGACTTCCGTAAATGGGAACTACCAAAGTAAACTTTCTGTTCTTCTATGGCTACCATCTTTATCTTATCTCTGAACCTTTGCCAGGGCTGTTTTCTGCAGTTCTCTTCATCCAATTCTTCCAAATCCTTCAAGGCCTAGTCCGAGTACAAAAAAGAACCCTGTCCCTCTTGTTTCTCAAGAGGGATGTATCCCACGCACCAGTACAACGCCAGGCTCACAAGAAGTGCTTGGTAAATATTTGTTGAATTAATGAAGGACTCTCTTCCACAAAGGTTTCCCTGACTACTTCAGCCTGCATTCATGTCGGGAGTCTCTCAACCCCAGCAGCTCCAATTTAGAAGGTCCAAGGTCCTTTAGTTTCAGAAAGCTGTTTTGTTTTTATCCACTTAAAAAAGACTAAAATCAATGAAACCAAAAGAGGGTTTTGAGTTTGAATCCTTGTCCTGCCCATTTTCTTTTCCCTTTTTTTTTTTTTTTTTTTTTTTGGTGCTGGGGATTGAACTCAGAGGCACTTGACCACTGAGCCACATCCCCAGCCCTATTTTGTATTTTATTTAGAGACAGGGTCTCACCAAGTTGCTTAGCACCTTGCCATTGCTGAGGCTGGCTTTGAACTCACAATCTTCCTGCCTCAGCTTCCTGAGCTGCTGGGATTACAGGCATGCTCCACCACGCCTGGCTGCCCTGGCCATTTTTCTTACAGAAAGGAGAATGAAGCATTTCCTGTGCATCAGGCCTTGTTCTGAATGCTTTATCAATACTCAACTCATTGAATATAGCATTGTGAGGTAGGCAATGTATTACCCCCATATTATTAATGTGAAAACTGAGATCCAGAGAGGTTAAGTAGTAACTTCTTCAAGATAAGATGGTTATGACATGGCTATCCCAAGATGGAACCCAGAGGTTCTGGCTGCAGAATATGTGATCATCAGTACTATGCCACCTCTCCTACCACTGCAAAATACAGGAAAATATAGAGTGGCTCACCAGATGAACACTGTAGCTCCTAAATCAGCCTCCACAGTCGGTGGAGCCCAATATCATCTCATTTGGAATTAGATTCAGCTCCTATTTATTCATAATCCCCAGTAAGATGCTCTCTCTGTTGTTTATAAAGGGATCTGCTCTTGTGCTTGTCACTGTATAACAACCGCACCCCTAACTAGAGCGCCTCTTCTTCCTTTGAGGGGAATTCTTGGGGCTCTGAAATGTCACATGACCACAGCAGGATGTGCCTTCTTTAAAGAAGCCCTACTTCCTGGAGCTTCTCTGGCATGGCATCCTAGGAAGCGCTTTCCTGCAAGCCTCTGGTCAGCTGAATAAAAATGAAGTGGGTATTTGTGTTTCCCCGCTGATTGAGTTGGCTCAACCTGATGTAGGTTCAAGTTCACAAAAGCATAGACAGGCTTGCTTCCAGCCTTGCAATGGAGCTGGAGGAAGGCAGGCTGTGTGCCCGGCTTCTTGCAAAGCATGGCCTTGGATGTGTGTTACTTGGTACCCTTCAAAACCAAGGCTCCAGAAGCCCCCACCCCCACCAACAAATCAGGGGATGATTTGTGCAAAATGCCCTACTTCTGATGCCAGCTGGACCCCATTCAAATGAATGCACAGATCAGAAAGTGTTTAAGAAAGAGTGAGTGCATTCATCATGGTAAAATGTCCTATTACACAAAAATGTCTCAAACTGCCCCCCTGTCGATTAATCAGTCTTTATATTTTAATTCTATACTTGAAAGTTTTTTTCTCAGAAAACTCTCCATCTTTATGATGAGAGTGCCAGTTCTTGAAGAGAATGCCAGCCTGGTTCAATTATGTGCTCTGAGTTCTTGTGTGACAAAAAGAAATTACAGTAGTACCTTGAGATTTACAAGTTTAATGTCAGGGTTTCCAGTATTTGTGCAACACACATTAAGTGCACAACAAGGAGTGATGTGTAGGTTTCCTGAGGTATGATCATGAATCATCCCTTTGGGAATTCAAGGGTTTAGGTGGGATTGGTTAGAGAATATGCTTAGCTAAGTGGTCAGTATCCACATCTCAACATGGTTATTCTCTGGAGTAGTAATTATAATATAGGGATTCTCCTTCAAAATAAGGGTAAAAGCTCCTTCTGAATCAGTGGCATAGTTTTGAATTTTTGTACAAATGGTTGTGATGTGAAGCGTTTGGAATTTTCCCATTCTACATGCAGGGCAGGCATTGCTAATCAATCAACTACTCTAGCAAATGCAGCCTACATCAGAATCTTCTACAAAAGGTTAATTGGATTAGAAAAGGATTTAATGCCTGAAGATGTGAAAATTGCTCACTGTTGTTGGGCTTTGCAAGGTCTAAAATAAATTGTCTCTTTTTTTTCCTTTTTAATTTGAGCCTGATATTAAATACAGATTTCTCCATTGTCTCCTACACATATTTGGGTCTCTCAAACAGAACTTGCCAAATGTTCTCCAAACACATCGGAAAAATGGGTCACTTCATTTGGTCTGCCCACCTCTGGCAAGGCAACAGAAATAGTTTTTTTAGGAAGAATGGTTGAAGAAAAGGAGGAGTAAAGGCCAGATTCATAAAGAAGAAAAATAGGTACATTGTTATGGTTTGGATATGAGGTGTCCCTCAAAAGCTCCTATGCTAATGCAAGCATATTCAGACCTGAAATGATTAGATTACGAGAATGGTGACCTTATCAATCTCTCCTAATTTGAAAAGATTACAGTACTGTGATGGTTGATGGGCCAGTGGGGCTTAGCTGGAGAAAGTAGGTCAATGGGGACATGCCCTGGAAGGACTCATCTTCCCTGTGGCCCCTTCCCTTCTCTGTTTCTGCTTCTTGGCTACCATGAGGTGAGGAGTATTCCTCCACCATGCCTGTTCACCATGATGATTTGACTCATCTTAGGCCAGAGTGGTGGAGCTAGTTGATCATCAACTGAACCTCTGAAACTGTAAGTCCAGAATAAACTTTTCCTGTTCTAGGTTGTTTTTGTGAGGTGTTTTGATCTCAGTGACAAAAAACTGACTAACACATACAGTAGACAAAGTTTTATAAACAAATAATATGCCAGCTAGAAACTCAGCTTATAGTACCCTAAGACAGCCTACTTCCTGACTTTGTTTATGGATTTTGCCACACTCAAAATTAATTTTGGTAAGGAGAGGAAATTTACTGATCTTTAGAAGACACTTAGATTTTATGGATTTGTTTTCAGTTTCAAATAGTTAATATTTTTTGTTATTTCTCCATTATAACAATCTGATGCCTGTACTATAAGCCTATTTGGATATTAGTTTCCCTGCTAGAGAATGAGCTCTATGAAGATGGAAGGAGTTGGGCTCCTATTTTTAAAATTCTTAATTTGCATCCAAAAACTTATCAATGTGCCTCAAATGTGGTAAGTCTGAACAAAGAAATGAATAAACAACATTTAGCATGAATGGTTTCATCTCAGATTCTTATCCACCAGGAACAAATCATAGACCTGTTCCAATGATCATTTCTCTTAAATTCAAGTTTTCTGAAATTGAAGATGACTGTATTCATCCCTCTTCTATTTTATCCTGAGAACTAGGCTTTCTTCATGGGTATGAAACCTGTACAGTTGTATAAGAGCCCACACATAGAGGCACCCACTCTTAGTTTAATGCTCTACCATTGCTTTCTTATAAGTTCTAATCACTTTTGATCAAGGGATCCACAATCTCATTTTGCACCAAGCCCCACAAATAATGAAGCTAGTTCTGCTTGAGCGCCCAAGATACTGTGCTAGAATGGCAGCTATGGATCAGCCTCCCTCCAATTTGGCTCTTCTCATCCCCAGTTGAATTCACACATAATGGCAGGTTATGCATATGTGCTTCCCCTTAATAAAAGCCTCATTTCATTAGAAGCATCCCTTGTCACTTGGGTTCTAGATGAATAATCCTAGATTCCTACCATGCAGAGATTGATTTGGCTTCAAAGTCAAAGACCAACAGGGAAGGACTCCAGAGAGAGGCTAACAAGTGTAAAGGACTTCCAAGCTCTTCCTTCTAATTGGGAATGAGGGAAAGGAGAAGGTAGCTGAGCACACCTGAAAGATCCCTCAGGAGATCCCCAGGGGACCCATGTTGCTGTACACCTTTCTCATCTTTCTCTTCCAGGGCTCAAGGGTTCTAGGACAGTTTTTCTCCAACTTTAATGCATGCAGGAAACCCCTCTCCATCTTGTTAAGATGTGTATTCTGAGGCCTTAGGTTGGAGCAGCTGATTCTGCATTTCGGATAGGCTCATGAGCAAGGCCGATGCTGCTGTTCCATGGGTTACACTTGTGTAGTGAGCTGACAGGATGCCAGTTTTCAGGATTGGGGGCAGATCCTGAATTTCTATTTCATCCTGGCTTATGGTGGAGTTACTGCCTTTCCTAAAAGCAGTCTGGCTTTCCCCCCTTCCCCATACTTATACTGACATGTGCTTGCACAAGTGCATGCATGCATGCTATGACTTACCATGTTTAGAGCTTCAGATAAAAGTCTGACTCAAACTTTCTTGAACAATGATGAGATTTATTATTTCACACAATTGAAAGAGCAGAGGGAATCAAAAACAGGCTCCAGGAGCAGTGAAGTACCTGGCTTTGCAATCAAAGATCCAGGTTCATCATCAAAGATCCAGGTTTTCATCTCTCTTCTCTGCCATCCGAGTAGTACAAAATGGCTGTGATTGTTACAGGCATTGCCTTTAGATAAAACAGTGTCCAGAGGCACAAAGGACTGTCTCTCTGGTGTCTCGTTTTAGAGACTGGATACTTGTCTTCATAGCCCATCAGTTCCCAGAAGCCCCAGACATCTCACGTTTCACATCATGGGTCTGTTCCTAACTCAATCATTTCACCGGGGAACAGAGTGACTATGACTGTCTTAGCTTAGTGGAGATAATCAGGGAACACTTCCTGGAGCCAGAGAGGAGAGAGTCGGCATCCCTTGAAACACATGGATTTGTAGAGGAGTAGATACCTAAAAAAATTCTGGTTATGTTGGAAAGAGGAAATGTCCTGAAATATGGGGGAAGGGAGAATGGGTACTGGTTTGGCAACCAAATGTGTGTCTGCTCACACACTCTCCCACCTGTATGAGCTTTCCATGTCTGTGAAAAAACACCTGGGAAAAATAAAGGAAGAAGGATTCATTTTGGCTTATAGTTTCAGGAGTTTTAGTCCATGGTGGGCTGGCTCTCCTGTTTCTGGGAGAGCTTCATGGCAGGTATGGCAGAGCTGTTTACCTCATGGTGGCCAGGAAGCAGACAGAGGGAGGAGGGGGGAATAAGACAAAGCTTTCAAGGTCATGTCACCAAGGACCTACTTCTTCCAGCTAGGTCTAATCTCCAAAGTTTCTGTCACCTCCCAATAGTCTATTGAATTATTAATCCATCACTGGATTAATTCATCGATGAGATCCGAGCCATCATGATCCAATCGCCTTTCAAAGACCTCCCCCCCGACTTCTGAACATTGCTCCCTTGGAGACAAAGCCCCTAATACATAAGTTTTGGGGAACATTTTAGATCTAAACCATAACACAAACAAAAAGCCTTTATTTGAAGAAGGGCAGTTGATCATCTCCTTGCAAATCTTCACAGGAAGCCCCCAAGCCTTCCCTTTGCTTCCACTGGAGTCGTCCTCCCCTGAAGCTGACCTTGAAAAGGCTTCATTTGATTTTGAAAAAATAACCTTTATGACTGCTATTGGCTCGGCAGCTGGTCATGGATGTTTCATTACAATGCAGAAAAAGGAGGAAGGATGTGACTGTGAAATCAGTACCTGGTTGGTTTTGCTGTCAGTTTTACTTGATGGAAATAGTAAACATTTTTTCAGTTCCACCTTGCTAGGATATCACTTAATCTTTGTGATTCATACCCAAATAAACAGTGGGAACTTTGAAATCCAAAACTGTCTCCATCCAGTTTTGGAAATCTCACCATCTTCGCCAGCGTTGTGGAGCATGGTTCTTCTGTTTAGACACTAGGTGACATTTACAGCCAGCCTTCTGGATAATATTCCTGGAAGACCCAGTGACCTGCCAAAAATTACTTTTAAAGTATGTTCAGAGAGTACCGGGCGTGGTGGTGCATGCCTGTAATCCCAGCACTTAGGGAGGCTGAGACAGGAGAATTGCGAGTTCAAAGCCAACCTCAGCAAAGGCAAGGCGCTAAGCAACTCAGTGAGACCCTGTCTCTACATAAAACAAAATAGGGCTGGGGATGTGACTCAGTGGTTGAGTGCCCCTGAGTTCAATCCCCAGTATGAAAAAATAAATAAATGAATGAATAAATAAATAAATAAAAAGTATATTAAGAGAATGTGTTCCTTGATACGAATGCCTATAGTTAAAACATGCATTGAAAGAAACTTCCGTTCTTGTTATTATATTACTTTAAAAAAAAAAAAAAAGGGCAGGACACATGGAGAGCAAACTCTCAGACTCTGAAGCCCAACTGAAGCTTCAGCTGAAACCTCAGGGATTTCTCTAACTAGTGACCTGAAACCAGTTACTTAACCTCTTCTAAATAAAATTAAATGTATTTCTTGTACGACACATTAAAAACATAACAATTATACATATTATTGGAATACGATGTGATGTTTCAGTGTAAGTATGCATTGTATAATATTGAAATCAGGCTAAGCATATGTCTTCTCAAACACGTATCATTCCCTTAAGATGAAAACATTCAAAATCCTTTCTTCCACCTTTTTGAGATATATATATATAGAAAGAGGGAGAACATAATAGTTATATATAGTCACCCTACTGTGCAGTGGCACACCAGAGCCTCTTACTTCTAACTGTAACTTGGTAAACACTGATAATCCTTTCCCCATGCCACCCTTCCAACCCCTGGTAACCACCATGCTACTCTTAACTTCTCTCTGATTAACTTTCTCTAGATTCCACATGAGTGAGATGACTTAGCACTTGTCTTTTTGTGCCTGGCTCACTTCATTGAATGCAATGACATCCAGTTTCATCCATGTTGTCCCAAATGACAAGATTTCATCCTTTTTTATGGCCGAATGGTATTCCATGATGTATACTTGCCACACATTTTTTATCCTTTCATCAGTTGACAAACACTTAGTTGTTTCCTTTCCTTGGCTACTGTGAATAGTGCTACGATGAACATGGGGGTGCAGACATCTCTCTGACATACTGACTTCACTTGCTTTGAAAATAGTATCCAGAAGTGGGATTGTTAGATCATATGGTAGTTGTATTTTTAATTTTTTCAAGAAATCTTTTATATTGTTTTCTACAATGACTATCAATATAAATACCCATCAGCAGTATTTAAGGGTTTCCTATCTCCACATCCTGGTTGTACTTGTTACCTTTTGTCTTTTTTATAACAACAATTGTAAGTGGAATGAGATGATACTTTATCGTGGTTTTGATCTGCATCTCCCTGATGATGAACCTCTCTCTGCATGCTCTGGTTTCCTCATCTGTAAAATGAGAATCAGAACAGCACATATGTCTCTTAGATATTGTGAATATTAGGTATGCATATAAATCAAAGATTGATCAAATTATGTTGTAATCATGTACACATATGCCACTATGAAACCCACTATTTCACATAATTAATATGCACCATTAAAAATTAAATGAAAAAGAATGCTTAGCATAGAGTAAGTCCTCTATAAGTCTTAACACATGTATTTGTCTTGATACACTTTCCATTAGGCAGGGCCTGTATTTATGCACATTTTCTCTAATCTTCAAAATGATCCTGAGAGATTACATATATTGGAAACAGCAATAGCTTATAATAGCTGACATTAATTGAGCACCTACTAGGTTCCAGGCCATTTTGTCTACTAAACAGACACCATCTCATTGAAGACTCTCAGTAACTCACAGAAATAGATTTTTCCAATTTCACACATGCAGAAACTGAAGCACAAAGAGATTAGTTAGCCTGCCAGTGGAGTCCATTTTGTCAGTGACACTACTGAGACTGGAATGCAGTCAGCCTAAATCTCAAAGGCTTAACTTCATACCACCGTTGATACTGGAGTTTGTAGGCTACGATGTTGGGTGACTTGTTCACTCCACTACTCCGTGTTCCTTCCCCCAGTTTGATATTAACAATCTACTCCATGTCAGAAAAGGCACAGGGAGTCCAGGATAAGTGACCAGTAAAACACAGCAGAATTGGAGAAAAGTTTCAAAGAGTACTAATAATAGCACATAACTATTCAAAAGGATTTGGAGTCTGCAAATCACTTTCATATTTAACTAAAGTAAATGAGGTGTTAATTGTCTTCAGTATGAACCATCCCTGCTTTACAGAAGCAGAGCACGTGAGACAGCACAAGGTCATGTTCAAGTTCATAGCCAGGTGGAGAAGACACACACAGTCCCAAGAGTCAGCTTCACTTTGCCTCAGATGATACCATGACCATGCCACAGTCTTAGCTCAACAATGTCACAGCTTTAGGTAGCCGAGTGCTGTTATGCAAAGTGATTATTATAGGGAGCCCAATGAATAAAAAGACAAATGTTTTATTAGTATGAATTTCTTTCAGTTTTATAGTAAAGTTACAATGAAGTCTGTAAACTAGACCAATTACAATACAACAGCCTTAAATTGTGCTTCCAATTTTCATCTATTTTTACTTTTGGTTATCCGTTTCTGATAAAATCTTGAGTCTGACCAGGGTAGTAGCTACAAATGTCTACAGTGCTGGACTTTTTAGTTCCCAGAGGTTTCTTATATATCAGTTTGAATAGATGTAAGAGTTTCTTTTAGCAAAAAAAAAAAAAAAAAAAGCATGTCCCTTATTCCTTGGCATGTACCATCAAGCATCTGCCCTGTGCTAAGCACCCAGCAGTGCCTCAGCACCCGAGGGACAGGGAAACAGGGTCTCTGCCTACGCAGAATTTTGGAGAGTGGCAGCTTCAATCTGGAACCTGCATAGTACTAGTTTGCATTGTTCATTACACTGATTTTTAAATACAATAGATTTTAGAGGAAATTTTCAAGCAAGAACACTTGTTAGGCAAGTGTTTAGGGAGCTAGGATTTTTCTCTTTCAAAGGGGAAACAAATCTTGTCCTAGGTAGAAGTTTAGAAGAAATGGAAGCACTGGAAGGCGGGAACCTTGGTAGATTGGGTAGAAGATGTACATGAGCAATAATGGCTGTGACAACAGCTACAGGGAGAGCCTGAAGCTGGGAAATGGTACCCTTGACAGTGAGGAAGAGTGGGTAGATTCTTGCCCACTTGCAGGTAGTGTGGAGATGTCGGTATTTTACCCCAACAGCAGAGTATGTTTAGGACTCAAATTTGACTTTTGGTTTGTTGATTTGTTTGCTTTTAACAAAACTGCTTTTAGCTTTTTGAATGAGGCTTGTGGGAGAAAGAAAGAACTGAATGCTATAGTAAAAGATATTAGAAGAAGTTTTAAGTGTCCAGGAATTGCCTAGAAGGGGACTTGGGAAGGGGAGAGGCGAGCCAGGATCTGCATCAGGTTGAGGGGCCGAGGGGGTTGAAAGTAGGCAGATGGGAGTTTCTCTGTGGTAACCAGGCCTGCAACTTTGAAGAGCAGGGATGTTCCAAATTCCCCTCACCTGCCTTGCATGATGCAACTCTTCCTTTGTTATTCTTTGCTCATTGCTGTTGTTGCTAAATTTTATCACCTACTGTTCTGTAAGAGGAAAAACAAGACATCAGACTTTCAGTATAAATAGTCTGATAGCTGGGTGCGGTGGTGCAAGCCTGTAATCCCAGCACTTAGGGAGGCTGAGACAGGAGAATCATGAGTTCAAAGCCAGCCTCAGCAACAGCGAGGCACTAAGCAACTCAGTGAGATCCTGTCTCTACATAAAACACAAAATAGGCCTGGGGATGCGGCTCAGTGGTCTACTGCCCCTGAGTTCGATCTCCAGTACCAAACAATAAAAAATAAAAATAAATAAATAAATAGACAGTCTGAACAAGATATACCTACAAGGAAAACTAGGACTGAGCAGAGAGGGTCAGTGAGTATATCATGGGCCGCATGAGTGGGGCTTAAGGCATTTCTGCTTCAACACTGATGCATTGTGTAAGGGGTCGGGGAGGAAGAGGCTCAGGGGAACAGCTGATTGCCTGCCATGCTCAAGGCCCTGCCTTCGATCCCAGCACCACCACAAAAACAAAAGTGTTATGTAAGTCCAGAGGACTTGGGGCTGCCCATTTGGCCAACTCCTGGGTTGTTTGGAGGACACACCATGCTGTGGCAAGAAGGCACATTAGCAACACATATAAGTCCAGAACCTTCAGTTTACAGATTTGGTAACCACATCCAAGGAAAGGGGAGGCAGATGAAAGACTGTGACCAGATCTCCCAACAGCAAACCTGGGCTTCCCTCCACTCTGCCCCTGCCTCTTCACAAGGGATGATTCTGTGCTCTGCGGATGTTTGGGGAAAGTATTAGTGATTTAGAGCTCTCCAGTGGGCTGACTGGCTTAGCAGCTGGGAAATTCTGAATCACATTGGATGGAATGTTTTGTTTACTTCCTCCCCACAGGGCTAAAGGGGAGAGTGGGTTTGTTCTCCTCCCCTGTCCTTCCCCCCTCTCAACTAGTTTGCTGAAAAAAGTAAATAGTTTCCTAGTTCATCTGGTATCACTTCTAACCACTCTTTCTGTGGCTCATTTCAGAGAAGGAAAATCATTTGAAATACTTGATTTCTTTTCAGAATCTGGCAAAGAGTAGAAGACTGTCTCTTATTTAACCCCTCTCTTAGTAAAGATGCTGTCCTTTGCTGTGATGGCACACTGTCACAGCAATGTCCTCTCTAAGGCTGCCAGGAAAGGAAGTGTGTTCAGATATTGTTAAACCAGATTGTCCATTCACAGTCCTTTAGCTTAATGGTCCTGAAATCCTTCTTTAAGCCAAATTAGTCAATACCCAGTAAACAAAAAAGTGACGAGACTGAAGCTGCTCAAGTAGAAGATGTGCCCAGGTAGACTCTGAGAACATCTCCATCTCCCCTTTACCCGGTGGAGTGGTCCCTGAGACATATCTCTGTGGAAGCCACTGGAAAACTACTAAAGCCATGAAGCTGATTCCCACTATGATGTGACACAAGTTTCAAAGTCATCTCCCCAGGTCCTATAAAGGGCATGTCTGGATTTGAACTCAGGTTCTCTCTCAGCAGGCTCAGTCCATTGGCTTTCTGTAACTCACTACCGTTGTAAAATGCTCTCATGACTTGTACCCCACATGGAACTCAGATGTCCTTGGAGGCAGAGCAAAGAGCTGAGTTTAGACATGCAATATGTTGCTGTGTCCAGGAACCAAGGAAAACTCAGTGAGGTCAAGTCAGAGGAAGCTGTGGTTTGATCTGACATATCTAAACAAATACACAGAAACATGCAAAGCCAGGATCCCAAAAAATTATTTAGTGTACATTCACATGCTGTTTAATGAGGTGGGTCCATTCTAAGAGATGCATAATCTGGCGATCCCATCAGTGAGTGAGCATTGTAGAGTGCACTTACACCAACCTGGATCGTGCAGCCTATGGCATACCTGGGCTACGTGGTGTATACTTATGCTATAACCTGTTGCTCCCGGGGACATGATAAAGAAACAACACAAGATTAAATCAAGCACAGGAGACAGCAATGCTCTCGAGAGACTCAGTAAACACAAGATGTATGATGTGTGCTGCTGGATGACATAGCACACTGCTTGATGATCAGCATTACTTTATAAATAGGAATGTACTCAAAAATAATAAATAGCATAATCATAACACATAAGCCAGCAGCATAGTCATTTACCATCATTTTTGAGTATTGCAGACTTTACATAATTTTATGAGCTATACATTTTTATGACTGACCACACAGTAGGCTTTATTTTTTCACACTGGCGTCGCTATAAACAGATGAGCAATGCATACAAAGCAATAGGAATTTTTCAGCTCCATTAAATTCTAAGGAACCACCATCATATATGCAGGTGTTGAGCAGAATGTGGTTATGCAGCACCTGACTGCAGTTCTTAGAAGATTTAATATTTCTGTATCCCCTGTCCTTTCCTCTTTACACAGGTCCAAATACAATCCAAGGATGCTCTATAGTCCTGAGCAGAAACAATATAAGTAGGAAGTCATGTTGCATTTATTATTTCTTTTATTAACATGTCAAGGTGGGAGATGTTCACCAGGCCACTCAAAGAGTAAGGGAATTAATTTGGATCAAATGCCCACTTAGGAGTCATTGAGTTGCTACCCGTGGGACAGATGCCAGTCACTCCAGCCCACTGAGCTTCAGTCTCTTACATCACAAGGAGGAACTGAGAGAAATGAGGTATTAAAGAAAACCCTCAGCCCAGTGCCTGGTTATAGTGAGCATCCCAAAGTACTAGCTATTATTTTTATTATATATCTAGCAAAATAACAACATTTCTTACAGTAATCCTGTGGGGCTTAGTTGTCAAAGTCTTCATTTTCCAAATGAAGAAATGGAGGTATGGAATGTTTTTAAGTGCTTTGTCCAAAGTCACACATTCAGGAAAGAGGCAGAGTGGATGTAAAACCAGGAAAACCTAACCACTGCCAATTTTATACTACGACAACTTCTGATGAATCACTACTTCAACTTAATTCAGGGAAGAAATGTTTCTGCCAATGAACTGTCATCTGACAGATAGTTCAGGTGTTTCCCTTTTTGGAATCAACTTTATTGCCAAAGTATATTGATCTACCTGATCTGACATAATTTATCTCTTTTCTTCCATTTACATGGGCTCCTTTATTCTGTGACCTGATTTTTATTTATGTTTTAAACATCTTACTGTATTATTCTTGGGCAAATCTTTCCCCAAACTATCTAGGTTATCAGAAATGAGTAAAAATTCAAATATAAATGTTTGAAGTTTATCTTAAGTTATAGGGGATATAAAAAAGACAAATTGAGATTTCTGACATCACAGAAGTCACAGTTGAGGACAGTAAGATCAATGCATGAAAATGATGAAGCAGGAAATAAATCCAGGTGGAGGGGTATGGGCAGAAAGCATAAATAGCACCAAAGACTACAGGAGATTTCTAAAATTGGAGGTTGCATTGAGAAGTACTCTGAAAATTGAGCTTAGAATTTCGGAAAATAACATGTTATTGTGGAATTAAAAAGCTGGAAAACTCTTGCCACTCTAAGAAAGCTAAATAAATCATTTGCTTACTCATTCATTCAACACATTCCTGTTTACCTTACTTGTATAGGTACCAGGTGGTGGAATTACCTTACTTGTATAGGTACCAGGTGGTCAAAGAATTGTCTTTGACCCTGTAGAATTTAAAGTCTAGTTTGTCAAACAACAACAATTACTTGTTCTGCCATGTTGGACTTCTAGGAGAAAGCAGGAGGTACTGAAATGGAATAGTCTAGTCTGAATTGCAACTAGTCATCTAGTTCCTATTTCCCAGTTTATTTTATTAAAGGCAAATTCTATTTTAAGTAATTTAATCTAGATATTTTTTTCAGTTAGGTTCAACACAAATCAGTCATTATACCGAAGGGAAGATTTTGATGTTTTCCTCTTATGGAAGGAAATTAATCATTCAGCTAAAATATGTTGGAACAAACAAACACTGTATACATTTTATTTTTAGAAGGATACTAGGGTGATTTCTCTGTTGTCAAGTAACTTACCTCAGCATATTCTGCCAGCTAATTTGCTATTTACATCATAGGATCTTTACAAGATTGATGTGAAGAATAACCAGATTTTGTCCAAGGGATTCAGAAGTTGGTTCTCATTCCATCCCTCATTTTGATTTCAGAAACATCTGGAATAACAATTGAAATTTTTGAAAAGGAAATTTTATGTATTTGATTCCAAAGTCTTTTATTTAGCCAAAAAGAACAAGTGTATTTTTTCTGAGGTAAGAGTTCTCATTAACTTTTGGAGCAATTAATTTTTATCCTAGTATGCAAAATAGTGTACACTGATGAAATAATACCAGTTAAGAGTGAGTCGACCTGGGGCTGGTGGAGCTCTTGCCTCTCATGTGTGAGGCACTGGGTTCAAACCTCAGCACCACATATAAACAAACAAACAAACAAACAAACAAAGGTATTGTGTCCACCTACAATTAAAAAATATTTTAAAAAAAGAGTGAGTGGATCTGAGTTTTAGTCCTAATCACACCACTTGATTAGTCTTAGTTTTTCAGCTGTGATATTGGGATGATAATGACAACATGGTAGTTGCTAAAGCATAGTAAAAACAGAATATATTTTATTGTTTTTTCCTTCTTAGTATGCTTTTACTCTCTTCTACTAATGGTATCCAAAATTTCCCTTGGAAATTAGCTGCTACCCTATGTGGCAGAAAGCATGTGACACAGACTTAGCCAATCAGAACAGTAAATGATGATGCTTATAAAAATAAAAGAACCATACCAACTGGCTCAAGAAAGTATGTGTTATACAAATTGGTCAAATCAAAATGAATTTCTGGAATTTTGTGGCACTACCTAGTGAGGTACTTTTCTCTATTTTCCTGAACTTAAACCTAGAAGGATATGAACCTGAGGTTATAGGTTCCAAATAGTGAGCTTGAGAATGAAGTTTCCACAGAGAAAGCTTTGTTTGTCTTTATCAATTTTATCTTTTATTTCCTTTTCTTGTCTTATTACAATAACAATACAATGCTGAAAGGTAAGGCAAGAGGGGACATCCTTGCTTTTATCCTGATCTTATTGGGAAAGCTTTATCACCATTGGCTGTCTCTTTGTAGCTATTCTTCATCAAATTGAGGAGGTTTTGCTTTATTCTTAACTTACTGAAAGTTTTAGTCATGAACTTCTATTGAATTCTGTCAGATGCTTTTTCTATATCTATGAATATGATCATGTGAATTTCCCTTGGACTGTTGATGCAATAGATTACTTTAGTTGATGTTCAGACATCAAACCAGGCTTGCATACTTAATGTAAATCCCAGTTTGTCGTGGTGTATAATTCCTTTTATACAGTGTTGAATTAAATTTGTTAACATATTACTAAGAATTTTTGCATCTATTTTCAAGAGAAATATTTGATAGATAGTTTTCTTTTACAATGTCTTTGGTTTTGTTATTAGAGTAATTCTGACCTCATAAATTAGTTAGGAAGTATTTTGTCAGCTTTTATATCTGGAAGAGATTGTAGAGAATTAATTATAATTTAATTCTTAAATATTTGGTAGAATTCACTGGTAAACCCATCAAGTCTTGGGTGCTTGCTTTTTTAGAAGTTACTAATCAGTAAATCAATTTATTCAAGAGATATAGGCCTTTTCAGATTATCTGTTTTGTCTTATATAAGTTTTGGCAGGTTGTGCCTTTCAAGGGATTGGTCATCTTGGTTATCAAATTTGTAAGCATAGAGTTTCATACTATTTCTTTGTTATCCTTTTCATGTCCATGAGATCTATAGTGATGTTCCATATTGTATTTGTGATATTAATATCTTTTTTCTATTCCCAGCTAGAGGCTTATATTTTATTGATCTTTGCAAAGAATCAGTTTTGGTTTTGTTGATTATTATTTTTAATGCTCTTGACTATATGAAATGCCATGGGTAATCATGCATATATTCTACCATTATCATCACCCTAGGAACTTTTTGAAACTTCCTTTTTATGATTTGAGACCAAAACATTTTACAGAGCTGACTCTTACATTACTATAATCCAAATATGCAGTCCAAGAAATAAATTTAGGTTCTTTTGTCTTTTTCTATACATCTTTAAGCTGTGCAATTGGGTAAATGCATTATAATGTTAAGCATTTTCCTGAGGCACTGATAATTAACAAATATTCTGTCTTAGCTTCATGTATGACTGCATATATGGTGTGATTCTATATCACATACAACCAGAAAAAAAAAAAGAATGGTTAATAATTCATTCCTAGAGAGAGAGTATAAAGTAAAAACAGAACTAAAATATGTCCTTTGATTTGTGCAACAACCTTGACAACAGCGGGTTCAGTATGTGGAATATGATTCTGTAGATTAAAGAATGAATAAGAAGGGCTGGGGTTGTGGCTCAGTGGTAGAGCACTTGCCTAGCATGTGTGAGGCACTGGGTTCAATTCTCAGCACCACATATAAATAAATAAAGTCCATTGACAACTAAAAAAAATTGAAAAAAAAGAATGAATAAGAAAAAAATAAAGATGTGCTTCTTTTTCCCTAAAAGAAAAAAAATTCTATAGGCAAACCAAATTTAAATGAAGTACTATATCATCTTCCTGATTATTTGATCTCTTAATACTGTGAACACCCCACTAGTTCTTTTTTTTTTTAATTTTTTTTTTTTTAGTTGTAGATGAACACAATGTCTTTATTTTATTGCTTTGTATGTGGTGCTGAGGATCAAACCCAGGGCCTCACGCATGCGAGGCAAGCGCTCTACCACTGAGCTACAATCCCAGCCCCCCCACTAGTTCTTATTATTATTATTATTTTTTAGTTGTAGATGGACACAATGTCTTTATTTTATTGCTTTGTACGTGGTGCTGAGGATCGAACCCAGCGCCTCACGCATGCAAGGCAAGCGCTCTACCGCTGAGCTACAATCCCAGCCCCCCACCACTAGTTCTTTATTGTGGAAATTTCAATGCCATCCAATCATCCATCTATCCATGGACAAACATATATATATATTTTATGAAGTAATTGGTTTATTTATTTAATGACAGGTCTATGATCTTAAATATGCTTAATTTTCTTTTCAGGGTATTTCTTCATAATAGTGAAAATATAAAACTTCAGCCACCTCTAAATGGAATTGTTAAAATTCACACATTACTGGAGTTCAAATGAATGAAATTTCAAAAATAATGTTTTCAAAATGAAAATGCAATACAGCTGATTTTCTAAACCCAAGTACATGAATTTTTTCTTTTTATTTATTATCCATCTGCTTTTTAAAAACTTTTGGCTTTCAAAGACTTAGTTACTCTCAGTCTCTACTTTGTTCCAGGCTCTTATGAATGGTTTCCCCACTGTTCCAGGGGACAGGTTATTACTCCTGCATTATTCTCTGTGGGAACAGAGTTTCATGGACAAATATATTTAACAAATGTTTATTGAGCACTTACTGTGTGGCAAGCACTGTGCTTATGGGTTCAGTATTGGGCAACATTCACAGTCATCTGCTGTCCTGGAACTGAATGTTCTTTTGTCCTCACCACTTGCTCACCCACCCTGGTTCCCATCTTCCATCAAACTTGTAATAAGTTCACATGTTCCAATATATTTATATTAAATATAAATATTTATATTTATATTAAATATTCCATGATATTTAATCTGATATTCTCTGTTTCTCTCCTATTCCTGCCTTAAATTGCTTCTATTTCATCTCTCCTAAAATACTATCGAGCCTGCTCTCCTTGCTTCCCAGCTTTGCTCCAGTCCATCTTCACACAGTACCAGCAAAGGTGTCTTCTTGACGGCACATCTCATGGTCGGTCGGTCTTAGCATCACTGTGGGTGGATTAAGCAGATGTGGAGTGAATCTCAATGGAACGCAATAGCGCCTAGACAATGCCCACCGTGACATATTCTTGCCTTAATTAAGCTTTGCAGAATAAACTATTCCTTACACATAGAAGAAAAAGCTCAATGACACTAACAGGGAAACAAGCAAAAAGACAATGTAATATGAGACATAGTCCCCATGGCACTGTGCCATGTTCTTCAAGTGAGTCAATGGTATGGGAATATAAGAGGTCTGGGTGAAGAGGAGGTGCTATAAATTAAGATCTCTAAGAATCAGTACAATCTAGTGCAACTAATTGGGGTCCTGAGGTTAGCAAACATACCATAACATAGATATTTATGAGATAATTAAAGACTTTAAATGTAGACCTGGTTAACGAAGTACCAACGAAGGCATATTTATAACTTAGCTTTGAAAATGGATTGTGGTTAGACAAGAACAGGTCCATAGGTAGAAATATAGGGATGGAATGAAATAAGCTGAGAAGATTGCTTTAAAATCACTCATTGAAATAAAGCAAAAGTGGCCAAATCTTGACAACTGTTGAGTGGTTGATTTATATATGGTGATTTTTAGATCATTCTCGTGTATATGTTTTCATGGAATTTTAAAGTAGTCAAAGCGTGTAGTTATATTTTTTTCATCTGCTAAATCTCTGGCTGTCTATGGAACAAAATCTAAACTCATGAGCTTGCCATGTGAGTTGTTTTGTAAGCTGACCTCCAACTAGTTTACGACCTCCTTTTCATTTCCCATGATTCCGTGGTGCATAGCTCTCTTTCCTACACCTACTGTCCCCCTAGAAATCCCCAAGTCTATGTGCATCCCATTCTCACGGCCCAGAATTTCCTTGCTTTCATTCTCACATAGCAAATGTATTCATCTCTCAAGACTCAGCACAAAATATTTTCCACTGGGATAAGAAACTCTGTAAGAATTGGTTGTTTTTCCCAAGTTTTCCTCTTCACCCTTAATTCATGTAAGTCTTTCTACATTCTGTTGTAATTACCAAGCCCACGTCTCTGGATCTCTGCAGACATGGGGTGCTGGATAACTATCTAGTAATAGTGTAAATATCCAAACAGCTCTCGGTTTGTAGTGAATGTCTACAGAGTCAGTCCTTTCTTGGTGAATCCTTTCTTGGGTCTTCCCAATACTTAAAGAGAGCAGATATAGAAAAAAGTATTTTTTTTTGTCTTGCAGGTTTTTTTTCCCATCTTATAAATCTTGTTAGAGATTTGATTTCTACAAAATGAAAAAGTGATCACAGTTCAAAACTCCTGGGCTACAGAAATATGCTAATTCATTTATAAACACCACCAACAAATTGGCTCTGTCATTAAAATTTAATGACTCTTAGAATAGCTGGGATTTATCTTTAGAAAAACACTGAGACTTGATTCCTTTAATGAACTTTTTTCCCTGACCCAGCAATACCTAATTTCTATTTAATTGCTTTCTGTTGACATTAGATTTAATTCCTCGGGTTCCTCCCCAAAATACATCCATAGGGAGGCTGCTCCCAAGCTGTTTGACTGCAAGGCATTATTTTTTTCCTTAACCCATGAATTAAAAGGTTTGAAATCCTGTCTTTCCCTCTTGTTTTCTTTTTTTTTAGTTTTTTTTAGTTGTTGATTGACCTTTATTTATTCATTTATTTTTATGTGGTGCTGAGGATCGAACACAGTGCCTCCCACATGCGAGGCAAGCACTCTACCACTGAACCACAATCCCAGCCCTCTTTTTTTTTTTTATTTTAGGAAATTTGTATATTCTTGATCTGGCAGTAGATTCAAGTTTTCTGAATGCTTTTAGGTTTACAATATTTGGCAAAATTTGGATTGTTTTAATCCACAGCCTTTTAAACTCTAATTAAGTGAGTCTCCACTTAAGTGTGACACTAGGATGTTTTAAAAGACTGCAGTAAAGATAATCAAAGCTTAAACATGAGTCGTTGTTCTGGTTTAAATATGAGATATGCCCCAAAAGCTCAGGCATGAAACAATGCACAAAGTTTAGAGGTGAAATGATTGAGTTATGGGAGTCTTGACCTGATCAGTGCCATAATCTACTTGAGTAGAATAAATGGTGGATAGCAGTAGGCAGGTGACTGAAGGAAGTGGGTCACTGGGACATGCCCTGGAGGTATATATTTTGTCCCTGACAAGCTTAGTCTTTCTCTGCTTCCTGACTGTCATGTCCTGAGCTGCCTTCCTCCTCCACACCTTTCTGCCATGATGTTCTGCCTTACCTCAGAGGCCCAGGGCAACAGAATCAGGCATCTATGGACTGAGACCTTTAAAACTGTGAGCCCCAAATCAACTTTTCTTCCTCTAGTTTCGTCAGGTCTTTTGGTCATAGCAATAAAAAAAAAAGCTAAGATATTCATGAACTAACTAATGATCAAGTGTACTGTGATATACACACACTGGGATATTATTCAGCAATGAAAAGGAACGACATATTGATTGATTCATGCTGCAACATAGATGAACCTTGAAAACGTTGAGTCAGTTGAAAGGAGCTAAGCATGAAAGACTGACTACACACTGCATTGTTACATGTATAGAAAATATTCAGAATAGGCAAATCCATACAGAGAGTAGAACCAAAGGCGGGGAGGGTTGAGGGTAAATAGGGAGAGACTGCTATTTCGTTTCTTTATGGAGTGATTCAAATGTTCCAGAATTAGTGGTGATGGGCTCATAACTCCATGAATGTACTAAAAACCACTGAATTATACACTAATAATATGTGAATTGTATCTCAATAAGGTTTGTTTATTTTTAAGCCTGGGGGTGGATCAGAAGCATTATTTTTAGAGTAATACCAGCTGATTCAACAGGCAAACCTAGATGTTAGAGTGACTTCTCATGACCAATTTGGTTTGTTTCTTCATTCACATAACCGTCCAATACAGGCACTTCTGGGAGGCAGGAGCCACCCAGGCAGTCATTGAGAGATCCAGGTTCTACCCATCTTTTATCTCTAGGATCTGAGTCCTCTGCATAAGGCTGCCTCTAAGGGCTCTGTATTCAGTTGGCAGATGGAGGAAGACAGTGGAAAGAGTCATATCCAGTTCTCTGCCCTCTCAGCTTGGGATGCTCCACATCATTTCTATTTGAACTCCACCGTGCAGCATGGCACACTGATCATGAGAGACTCTTGGAAATGGAACATAGCCCTGTGTTCAGAAAGGAGGCTTGTTTGGCAAGTGGCTCTCCATAGCATTCCCACCCTTCCCAGTCCTCTTCACCCTCCCCAAATTGCTTTTGCTTATCTCCCACTGTTCATTATGTTTTATGCATCACTTAATATAATTCTGTATTATATACAATATTACACTTTACTTAGGCACACGTGGTATATACCCATGAGAAAAACTAGATTGCTTTTCATCTTTTAAGGAAGTGATCACATGGGAGTTTTCAATCTGTTCTTTCATTCCTGTTAACGCACGGTCTTGTCCTCAGACATATCTTTCTTCAGCAAATATTTTTTTTCTTTTTTTTTTTTGGTACCGGGGATTGAACTCAGGGGCACTCGACCACTGAGCCACATCCCCAGGCCTATTTTGTGTTTTATGTAGAGATAGGGTCTCACTGAGTTGCTCAGCGCCTCGCCCTTGCTGAGGCTGGCTTTGAACTCACGATTTTCCTGTCTTAGCCTCCTAAAGTGCTGAGATTACAGGCGTGCACCACCACGCCCGGCAGCAAATCTATTCTTGACACTTCCTCTTTTTAGGATATTCACTGCCTCCTTGTTGCTTATAGTTATGGTTTTCACATTACTGTCTGTAGACTGCTTTTTGTCCATAACAAAATTATAAAAATTAAGATAATGTTGTGTGTATATGTGTTGTGTATATGATTGCCAATGCCCTTACTAAAGAAATGTCTTTAAGGTTTTATTTTTCTGATTTGGAGTGTGAAAATATTTTGTTTCGTGAAACCATAGTGTTAGCTGATTATTTTTAAATGTCCTTCCCATTCCAAAATAGATTTAACCTTTTACTTTGTCAAAATGAGAGCAAACAGGTACTTTGTTTACTGAGTTTTAAAAAATGTCTTTTAAGAGAAGAGTTTACACAGTTGCCACTCATAGAACACTTGGAAAGTGCGTAATCTACATAGTCTGGACTACAGGATACATATTTCTTAGGCGGCCTGTGCCTTTGTGTGGTTCATGGAAGTTAGAGTGAAGGGTCTTCTGGGAATTTAGGAAGAGTTAAAGACAGGATGGGCTTATACTGGGTCATGTTTGAATAGGCCATAAGACTGCTGATATTCATGAAAAAATTACTTGTGGTCCTACCTACAGTCCATAGTGAGCATTTTCAAAACCCATTTGGTCAACTTTTTTCATTTTTACATTTACTTGAATTTATAATTACATTAACTTCTATCTTGCATTTACTTGTAAATGTAAACCAAAATCCAATTTGGTTTTACATTTACTTGTAGATGCACTCTCAAATGCTCTGTATTTAACTATTATTTTAGAAATGAACCATTTAAGGTGCTGGGACTGTAGCTCAGTGGTAGAGAATACACAAGAAGTTTTTTTTAAATGAACCATTAAAAATTAACAGTCAAAGACCTTAAAATTGAACCTGAGTATTCCTAGCACAAAGTTAAATTTTGTAAATGTATATCCTATCAAACTCACATTGATTGACATCTTGTACATGGCTCAGTGTGTGTCCCTACACAAGTCATGCCAGACCAATGAGGCTTAGTTTTCATCAACAGAAAAAAGAAAAAGAGTGGGCCAGTCTGATTTCTCATGTCTTTTTATTTTTAACTCTGCATACATTAAATTATTAATGCCTAGAATATATTTACTTCATGGTAATATCATATCAAAGGCTTTGTTTTCTATGCATGGTTATCATCTGACAAAGTTCACAGTAATTAAAATATGTGTGTATGTGTAAAACTGAAGTAAAAACGATGTCATTTAGGTGTCTTGGAAAGACAGATAGAGGCCAAGTTTGCTTGTTATCCATGACATGCTTCAACAGAGCCAGGCTTCAGCAGCAGTTTTATCATTACCTTAGGAGCACTGTGCAGCTTGTTTAGTTTCTAGGACCTTTCTTTCCAGAAATATGTGGGCTGAAGCTGGGAGTGAAGGTACAGAGATCCAAGGTGGGACAATATGTATTTATATGTTGCAGTGAGAGGTCAGAAAATAAGCATTCGCACTAAAAACATGAAGATGGGACTCAGAATGGATCCATCTGGAGTTGTTAACAGGGAAAGAGATAATCTGTCCACATTAATGGTTTTCTTCTTGAAAAGGAGGTGCTAAGATAATATCAATTTGGAATTGTTGAAGGTGAGCAAGAATGGAAAAACCTTTCTTTGTTGAGACAGAAATTTTAACCAAGAAGCTTTCCATCACTGAGCCTCAGTAATTAATCCCATTAAGATGGAGGGTGGCATAAGGAGTATAATCTTCAGTAGTCAGCAACCTTGATTCAAAGTCTGGCTCAACCACTTAAAAGCTTTATGAAACTATTCAAGTCATGCACCTTTCCAAGCCTCAGTCTCCTGTCCTCATCTATACAATGGAGATCAGTAAAGGGTCATGATAAGGATTTAAAGAGGTATGAACCCAGAGCACACAGTAAGCATTCAAGGAATCGATGGAAATGGAAATTAGAGTGAACCATTTTTCTCACTGTACCAGACTTGGATACATATCCTAAAATCTCCTGGACCAATCTATTCCGTCTTTACCGTTTTTGCTCCAAAAATTCATCTGTTTGAATTTGATGAAACTATTTGTAGTTTTGTTTCTTCTCTCCTTCTTCTCCTCTCTTTTCTGATCCCTCAGAGTAGGTAAGAATGGGTGGTAGCCATGTGCAGACCGTTCCTTCAGGAATATGACTTCAGATTAGCTGTGTGTCCTCTAAAGTTTTGGATCTGGGGATTATTCTTCACTGATTGCAAACTAGACAAACTATTTCCTCTCCCACCTCCTCCTTAGGCAGAGCTTCTGCTGCCTGGTTAGGGCTACAGTGCAAGCTGCATGGTGCCTAGTGGAAGGACTGCAGTGTAGCCATGGGAGCTGGTGCAGCTCTGGGCATGTTGGAGAAGGGAAACTGCCAGTGGGTAGGACGAGCTCCAGTGTCTTGAGTAACTAAGTACCTACCTGTTAGACACCAGCCTGGTAGTTTTTCCCAGCTGAAGCTCAAGTTGCTGCTGAGACCACTATCCTCCCATCTCTGCTTATTAATGTTTTGCCCATTCCTCAGGGTCTATGTCAAATACCACCATAAAGTCCTTTCTTAGTGTCCCCTGAACTTCTTCCCCTCTGAGCTCATAGCATGTCTGATAGCAGAGACTTTTATCTTTAAATCTCCTCGAATGATCTGAGGAAGTGTCTAGGGCCTCCTCATGTAAAAGAACCCCTTTAAAAATGTTTGTTTTACAGAAACTGGCTCTGAACAATTTATTCTAATGAACTTGTTTCTTGCTTTAATAACTATTCTCTGATTTTAATCCAATTTAACCCTGATGTTTAAATTAACTAATTAGTTTTATCCTGCCTGGCTTCTGATTCTGATCACATGGGGGGGGGTGGCTGGTTACTTGCAAGTGAAGTGCATGGTGGAGAGAGGTCATGGAGCAATTTTAACAGATGGGTGCTATGTTCATTCATTTGAGTTATAGTGACAAGTGTATTTATCCTAGTTCTCTCCCCTGAGCAAGAGTCCAGGGACTTGTTTTCTATGTAAAATGAGGCTTTGAACAAAGCAGGTGCTCAAATGATTAATAATTTGAATTTGATGAGCTAATTTATTTAGCAATCTGGAAAAGTAACATGAATGCAGCTTCTCTCTCTCTCTCTCTCTCTCTCTCTTTCTCTGTGTGTGTGTGTGTGTGTTGCATAAGCAGATAGAAAAGCAGTAGAAAAGACAATGACAGCAGTCCAATCCTCAGTTACATTTTTGAAGTTCTCCTTCTGTGACTTCTTTTGCACTTTCCTTCATGAAGACAGCATTCAAAACCAGATGATCAATTTTAGCTTCCAGATTGGTTTCTATGAATCACTCCTCTATTAAGACCTAGTCTAACCAAAATATCATGCTGTCAGTTATAAATCAGTATGCCTTTTTCTTTTTTTTTTAATATTTTTTAGTTGTCAATGGACCTTTATTTTATTTATTTATATGTGGTGCTGAAAATCGAACCCAGTTACTCACACATGCGAGGCAAGTGCTCTACCACTGAACTACAACCCCAGCCCTCAGTATGCCTTTTTCAAGATGTTAGTTCTTTTTTTTGTATGATTACCCCTGAGTAAAAATCTATCCTCATATACAACTAGAATAAGATATATTCTATGCTTATATAATTATATCAAAATAGATTCTGCTGTCATGTATAACTAAAAAGAACCAGTAATATTTTTTAAAAAGATGTTATCTCTTGCAGCAACATCTATAGTTTACTCTTTCTCCATTATCAGATATAAATTACTGTCATCTACAAGTACTGGCCATTATTGAGAGGTAGGAGATGTCCAGTGTTGTGTAACACTAGGTCTCCAACTGGCAGATTGCCTGAGTCCCGTGGGAGCTCTTATTCTTCAGCCCATCCCTGCAGATTTTGAATCAGGATATTTGGGATGGATCAGGCGCTAGGAATTTTTTCTTTAAAAAGCTACTTAAATGAGGCTAATGAGCAGCTGATGTAGGAACCACTGGGGTAAAATGATTAGGTTCTTCCCATTAGGAATTGATAAGCTGCTCAGGAAGATAAGACATAAGAACAAATAACTCATGAGTTTTAATTATATTATGAGATACCTCACATGTTTAAATTACCATTTGTGAAGCATCTCACAAAGTGTTCTCATACACCCCATCCCTCTGCAGCTAATGCATTTTTTGAAATTCTGTCTTTTCTTATAAATGGGTAGTGAGGCAAAGACTGACTTGTCTAGAAACCCAATGTCCTGACCGAGCCCAGCTGCAACACAGCATACTCCATGCCCTTACTGCACCAACTGACTGGGGGGTCCAAGGTATCTGTTGATGGTGAAACAAATACCAGAACAGAAAACAGAGGTGAGAGGTGCATCTACAAGTAACATGAAACTGGCGATGCAGAGACACATCTGTTACCAGGTGTTTTCCAGGCATCTCATTCCAACCTGCGTGCTGATTGGATTAGCCATGGTTTGTTTTTCTTGATCCTTATTTTTCATTTTCTTTTAAGAAGCTAATGTGAAGGGAAGTGACTGCTGTGTACTCCCACCTTGTCAGTACCCCACATGCTGTTTCCTAAGGTTGCACGTGCATGATCTCACCCATTTTGTACTGGCCCAGACCTTTATGTTAGTGTCTACAGGTACACTCTTTAAGGTACAAGATAACAGGCATTAGATGATGGACATGGGGATGCCAATTATCAGAGGGTTTTTTTTTTAAGATTTTATAAGGTGATAGACACAGTCATTGTAGGATAATGGCAGAGGGCAGAATTGCCATGAAAAGAGCTTCCAAGCTATGCATCCAGACCTTACTTCTTAAATTCTGTTCATGTGACAAGACACCTGTAGAATAAAATCCAAGCTCATTAGTGCACATGAAAAGCTCCTCATTACTATGATCCTGCTGACCTCCCCAGTCTTAGGCTCTCTCTCCTAGTTCTAAAAGACTTCTTGTAAGTTCTCACAACATTCTTATTTTTTTACATGCCCTCATCTAGGCTAGTGGTACTCATTCTGATGAAAATAATCATCCCTGTTCACGCTCCCTGGATGAACTTCCCTAACTTTACAATACCTGCTCAAGATTTTGTTCAAGTGTTATTTACTCCTACAAAGCCTTCTTTGGCAATACTCCACCCAAATACAACAGGCCATTCTCTCCTCCTTCCCATCTTAGTAAATGCCAATTTTGTTCATCCAATTGCTCCAACCAAAAATTTTTGAGTCATCTTATCCTCTCCATTTCTTCTGTACCACATCCCATCTACCAATCATCCCATCATCTCTCAGGTCAGAATATATCCCAAATATGTTCACTCTTTGTCATCTAAAAAGCTCTTACCCTTTTAAAGCCACATTCTGCTCTCAGCTTGTTTCTTTTAATAACTTCCAAATTATCTTTTCTGTTTCCATTTTAGCCCCATTTGTGCGGATCATCTACATGATAGACAGGGCAATCCTTTTAAAACAGAGGGCAGATCATGTCACAATTCTTGAATGGGTTTTCATCTCACTCAGAAAAAGACCCTGACTACTAATAACTGCTCACAGCTAATCCATAGCCTAAGGCCCCACTGTCTCTCTGACCTCTGCTGTATCTCTTTTGGACCATATCAGGGCTCTTGCTGTTTCTAGCTGTTTCCCCTTCAAACACGTTCCTGCCTCAGAATCTTTGACTTGCCTGAAACCCTCTTCTAATAACCACGTTGTTCATTTCCTATCTTCAAGTCTCTGCTCAGTTGTCACCTCTCTTAGGTGACATATCTCTTTCTTAAGTGTAAGCACAAAAGAGCAAATATCACTTCAAACCACCCAATCCACCTGAATCTGCTTTTTCACCATCCATAGTACTTCTCACCACCGGAACACAACATACATTATTTATTTGTTCATCATCTCTCCTCCCATACACAGAAAGAATTTTGTTTGTTACTATGACTTTAATATTCAACATAGTGCCTGTGTACAAATGACCTGAATAAAAACTATGCAATGTTATGATTTATTGTAATCATTTATTTATATAATTGGGTATTTTTCCTAATTTGACAGGAATTCTTTTCTTTTCTTTTCTTTCTTTTTCTTTTTCTTTTCTTTTTTTTTTTTTTTTTGGCACCAGGGGTACTTGACCACTGAGCCACATCCCCAGCCCTATTTTGTGTTTTATGTAGAGACAGAGTCTCACTGAGTTGCTTAGCGCCTCGCTATTGCTGAGGCTGGCTTTGAACTCGCGATTCTCCTGTCTCAGCCTCCCAAAGCGCTGGGATTACAGGCGTGAGCCACCATAACCGGCTAGAAATTCATTTCTTAACCATTCTTATTTCCAGTATGTAGCACATAATAAGTATTCAATAAAAATTTTGATCCATGGGTTACTACTACACAGTGCTTTCTATGAAGCACCATGAAATTTTGAAATATTTAATTGCTGATTCACTAGTAGAATATATAACTTTATGCATACAGCATAAATTCACAACAGCAAACACATCCATAAAAAATGAGCTATTGTAACTAATAATCAGCTGTAAATTTTATGTTAAAACGTATTTATTTCTTTATTTGTTAGGATCTCTCAGCTCTAATCTATAAAGAAGCCATCTCACTATACCAAAAGCTTAAGAAAATATATGGAGAAATTTGGAGAAGTTTCATCCATTCAACCCCTTGTTTCATCCGCGATCAAAACAGAAAGCCTCCTATTGTCCTGACACACTCTGAAACATGAGGGCAAGGGTTACCCTGTTTACTTGTCACTGTTCTAGACCAATAAAGTACAAACTGTTTAAATTGCCTGTTGGTTCACTAAGGCAGCATAACATGGTGATTTAAGAGTAAACACTCTGCCCTCGGGCTGTGTATTTTTCAATTTTAGCTTATTTGAGCCTGGGCAAATTCTTAGCCTGTCATTCCTTGCATATAAATATGCACGATAATACGCAGACCTCGACATGCTGATGAAAGGATTTAAGAAGATATATCCACAAAATATATAAAACTATGATTTGTAAATAGTAGGATCTCAAATGAGCTATTGTTATTTATATTAATATAAAATATAATTTTCATTATGTTAAATTGCACACAATAACTGCCAAGTAGGCATTTCCTAAAAAGCTAGTGTTGACTCAAAGAATAAATAAAAACTCTTTATGATCAAACTCCATTTTATGGTCCATACATTCTCTTATCTTTAAAATGCTTTGCCTGGCACGTCCTGCACTCAGCTCAAGAGGAGTTATTATGCATTCTTCGTTATAAAACTCCACATTAGTGATTTTAGTTTGTGTTCCCTGTGGAAGACTGAAGAATGATCACCTTAGTAATACATGTTATTAAATTTAAGGTTGATATTAACTTATTTAATACTTCATTATTAAAAAGCACTGGGGACTTTTATCAAATTCTGCTTCTTCAACCAGAAAGACAGGACAGGACACAGAATTTGCTTCTCAAAGTATCAGTCCCCTGCATGCCCTCTGACTACCCAGGAGCTCACAGGAGACAGCCTTTCTCATTGTGTAAGGAGCTCATGGCAGGCCTAGGGACCTGGTGAACAGCAAGTACCAAGAAGAGCTGCAGCATGACCCACCATAGGTGTCTCTGTAGAAATGAAGCTAAGTACCCAACTATTTTGGCACAGGGAAAATTATTCCAAAATGGTGGGGGCCAAAGCAATGTTTAATTGTTGTCAGAGAAGCAGAAGATAGAGTCTAAATCTCTCACGTCACAGAAAAGAAAAGTGACTGGCTGGTTTGTGGGGGTAGCAGGGTCAGAATCCAGGTCTACCAAAGTCTAGTTGATGCTTTTTACATTCTTGCAGCTCTTAGAGCTGGTAAAAGAGATTGTGAGATATCTGGAAACCTGGGAAAAGTCCATGATGATTTTAAAAGGTTCATAGATTCTGAAGGAAAATTAGAAGACAAAACAGTAACGGGGTAGATGATACAAAGCATCACTTGTGTGATGTGGCCTTTGAAAATGAATGGCTGTGCTCTGAGGTGTTTTTTTCTTGGGGGAAGTGGCCAGATGAACTGGCAAATGAAGGTAGAAGGGTGGCACTGTTCAGCATCCCTTCCAGGGAAACCTTGAGTGGCAACAGGTCAGGTCTCAGCTACAAATATGAATGGAGAGTCATTGTTCTCTGGGTGAACTTAGGAAAGACATTTAGCTCTGAATTTTTGATTAAGTGAGGGAAAAAGACACTTCACAGGCTGAAGATGATTTTTTTTTCCTAACAGGCTTTGCCAATTTATGTTCATTTAAAAAGCAATTAACTCCTTCCAGTCAAAGAGATAGAAAGGGGGCTGGGGTTGTGGCTCAGTGGCAGAGTGCTCACCTAGCATATGTGAGGCCCTGGGTTCGATCCTCAGCACCATATAAAATAAATAAAATAAAGGTATTGTGTCCATCTACAACTCAAAATATATTTTAAAAAAAAAAGAGATTGAAAAGATTTAGAGTCATCAGTGCATGAACAAAACTGAAAAGATCATCCACCTTGAATGATCTACAATCACTTCATAAAAATCAGCCATGAGATTTCATTTTTAAATCCTTAAATCTTTGTTAACTTAACCAGAGTGGCAACCAGTTGTACTGTACAAGAAAAAAATATTATCTACAGGTATTTGTTGCTTTAAAGCAAACCCAACTTAAATTCAGAATTGTGCAAAAATATAAATTATGGACTTAATTTCGCACATATTTATAAAACTCTTTTATATATCAAGTGCCTAATACGTTTGACAGCAGATGACTCATAAATATATGAGATACACATGACTTTTTAGGCCCTGTCTAAAAATTATTTATCAATGAGAAGGTGAAAAAGAAATACTTAAAAGTACATCAAAATATGTGGTTCCTTGGATAAGGTACCCAGCTATAGTGGTATACCTGAAAAGCCTTAGTGATTTCCATGAAACTAGAAGATGAATTTGTGCAATCGAGAAGCCATCAGCTCTTTCTCATGGGAAAATTACAATACATCCAATGTGGTCTCAAAGTGTGGTCCATGAACCACTTGTACCAGAATCCTCTGATGTGTTCGTTATAAACTCAGATTAACCCACTCTGCTGAATCTTGGGAAGTGAACCCCCGTAACTTCATTGCACCAAGTTTCTCAGTTTTTCCCTGCGTACACTCAAATTTGTCAACCACTAGGATGAACTATTTTACCTTCGCCAAAGTTGATGATTCTACTTTTTCTTTTATAAAGATCCACGTTTCTCCGTTTGTAATTAAGTATCGTTTATTTCTCTGAACTTAAATAACCTTTTTTTAAGTGACCTGAAGAGAAAACCCTCGTACTATCACTCTTGGTTAAGATGTCCTATTTCTCATTCATTTCCTTCCCATTCCCCATTTAGTGCTTGCTTCTAAATATCATTTGTCACATGGTATGGCATTCGTTTGCATAATTGGCTCCTGTCTGCTCCACTGACTTTAGTACTAGGAAAGAAGAAAAATTTCTTTAATTACAAACCTCATATAGTACAGTAGTCAAAGTGTAGTAGGTGCTCAGTAAATTTTTGTTCTACAGCTTTATCTTTGGTTAGTAAGGGTTAATGCTTGGAAGACATGTTGAACTAAAATCTTTCATGGGTAGACTTGGGACTTTCTTGTTGAAGAAGAGTCTAGCCCATAAAGGAGACCAAGTAATCCCAAGAAATACATCTGAGAAAATTAGTATGTAGAATGCCTGGAGCCCTGTTTTATTGTGTGGTTTCTTTACTTGTCTTTTATATGATAACAGAGGCTTGTCAGATTAATGTGAAAACTGTTGTTTGAGTATCTGCTTCCAATTAAACAGTAAGCTTCTTGAATTTATGAATTGTATCTCAATAATCTTCATATCTCCAAAACCTACATTTAGCATAGGTATTAAAAAGAAAACATTTGAGTTAGATTGATTGTAACTTAGCTCCAGGTATAGCCCTTTGAGTTGGAAAATGCCTGGAAGTTCCTGTTTGTATTGCCCAGTGTCTACACAAATCTATTTAAGTTCCTTAAAGATAAGCGTATCTCTGAATATTTAAGTTAGAAGGGACTTCAGAAGTCATCTATATATCTCCTAAGAACATAGATATTTCCTTTTGCAGCTCCTGTTAAAATTCCTCCAGTTCCAGAAAGCTCACTGCCCCCTGAAGGCAAATGTGTATATTTAAACTGCTCTGAGTGTTCACAAGTTCCATGAGCCAGAACCACTAAAACCAATACATTATTGAGGGAACTTCTTTCTCCAAGTTACTATTTTCAAGAATTTCCATGCTAGTGTACACGTAGGAATTTCTGAAATGTGACAATAATCTTTAACAAGGTATAATAATAAACTTAGTTAATAGAGAACAATATTCAGAGATTGGGAGGCTTAGGGAGTGGGCAAAGAACTTAGCTTCCCTGCAGCCAAATTCTCTGCCAATGAATGTTATTCAGAAAGTAGGACAGATGATTCTATGGAGGGTCCTTCCTTGATATCTGATGCTTTCCTGACACTACCATTGTCGTACCCTGAATTTGCCTTACTTCATGCTTTTCTCAAATGTTTCAATCAGTATAACCTGATGACAGGCTTACTGTACCCCCAGACATGAAGAATATGCCTTACAAATGTTTACTCGTTTCCTTGCAGTAAGTTCAGGCAGCAATCCAAGATGCAAACCTTCCCCAAACCACAGTCTAATTGCATCTCTGCTTTCTTACATTGTCATAATCTTTTGTGCCCACTGGGCTCTAATTCCTGCCCTGTCACTTCTGGTGACAGAATGATTTTATATCCTGCCTGGAGTCCTTACATGATCAATCACTGCACACACATCCTTTCCCCTGGTGCTTCTTGCATTCTCAGCCATGATTTAGTTCATTTTGTTCTGTTTTTTCTGCCTTTGATTGTCTACTGCAATCTCAGTTTATTTTGAGCAGAACACCACATCCCTGAGACTTCCATCCACTGTCCTTATTTTTTTTTTTTTTTTTTTTTTTTTTTAGATTTTTTTTTAGTTGTTGATGGACACAATGTCTTTATTTTATTGCTTTGTATGTGGTGCTGAGGATCGAACCCAGGGCCTCACGCATGCGAGGCAAGCGCTCTACCGCTGAGCTACAATCCCAGCCCCCATCCACTGTCCTTATATTTACTTTCTGTGTAACACCTTCTGAGCTTTTCCTCATGGAGTCTGAGACTTTAGTTTTGTGATGTGATGTGTCAGAACATTTCCTCTGCATAGTGTGGGTCTAATATGTAAGGTGATGCTGGCTTGGATCTGCAACTTAAAAAAGACCTTGAGAAAGCAGGTGACTCTTCGTGCCCTTCCCCTAGGTGCAGTGCTGCTTCTAGAAAAATAAACAAGGGCTTCAATTTTCTACAGGTATCACCGAGTTCCAAGTTTCATGCCTACCAGAGTCTGTTAGAGCAATTCCAAGTCTAATACCATCTCCACAGTTTCTGCTAAGAGAACTTGCTTGTTTTCCCTTTAGTTGTTCTGTCAATCATTGACCGAGGGGCACTGAAATCTCCCAGTATAATTGTGGGTGTGTCTTCTTCTTTCTTTTCTACCAACTTTTGCATCACATATTTTGCAGCTTTGTTGTTTGCTGCATACACATTTAAGATCACTAACGTCCTTTTTGTCATTGTATAGTTTTGCTCTATGTCTCTAGTAATTTTTCTTGTTCTGATGCCTACATTATAATAAATGTAATGTAATAAATATGGTATAATACAATATAATAAATAAATATAATAATAATATAATAAACAAATATAATAATAAATCTAATAAAGTCACTTGACTTTCCTTTAACTAGTGTTTGCATAATATATCTTTTTCCATATTTTTACTTTTGATCTGTCATTATATTGGAAATGAGTTTCTTTTATACAGCATATAAATGGGTAATATTTTTAATCCATTTGGTCAACCTCTGTTCTTTTAATTGATATGTTTAGGCCATTTGTATTTAATGTAATTATTGATGTATTGGAATTTATGTGTGCCATTTCTTGGTTGTTCTGTTTTTGCATTTGTTTTCTTTTCCCTGCCTTCCTAATGGTTATTACTTGAACACTTTTTGTAACTCTGTTTTTAAGTGTATCTTTCATATAGCTTTTCGAGTGGTTGCTATAGTTATTATATTATGTATGCATAACTTACTACAGTATACTGATGTCATCAGTTACCACTTTGAGTAAAATATAGAAACTTTACTTCCCTTCATCTCTTTATCTTCTCCCATTTAGGATACTGTTGTATCCCTTCTACATGCCTTCTAACATCCCTTCTATATGCCTTTAGAACCACATCAAACAGTGTTATAATTTTTGCTTCAATCCTCAAAAATCATTTAGAAAACTCGAGACTGTATTTTTGCTTTTCATATATTTTTTTCTTTCCATGTTTGCTCTTCTATCATAGCTCACTTTTTAAAGGCATTCTTTTAGAATAGGTCTGATGAATTCTGTTTTCCTTCATCAGAGAATGCCTTGATTTTTCTTTATTTCTGCAGGATATTTTTTCTGAGTACTGTATTCCGGGTTGATGGAGGGTTTTGTTGTTGCTTTGTTAGTTTTAAGACTTAAACATATTGTGCCACTTTCCTCTGGCCTCCCTGGTATCAGATGAGAAATGCACTGTCATTAGAATTGCTTCTCTCTTGTAAGGATGATGTCATGTTTTTCTGGTTTCCTTTAAAAATTTGTTCATTTTATTTAGTTTTAAGAAGCCCTATGGTGTGTATTACTGTAGATTTCTTTGGATTTGTCCTCTTTACAGTTTCCTTATCTTCTTGAATCTGCAGATTATGTCACTTGTCACATTTGGGAAATTTTCATCTTTTTTTTTTCTTTGAGCACATTTTCAGCCAAGCCTTCTTTTACCTCTTCTTCTGAGACTTCAGGGACACAAATAAGATGTTTTTTGTTCTAGACCTACGTGTCCTTATAACTCTGTTCATGTTTTTGCTCAGTCTGTTCACTCTATTTTCAGATTTGGTAATTTCTTTTTTTTTAAGTCTTGACATTTTATTTGAATCATTTACATTTTTCCTGTTGAGGTATCTATTATAATCCTTAAGAATAATAGCATTAGAATTAGACAAAAATCATTTCAAGTTATAGCCCAATAACTCCATGGCTTTGGCCAATTTACTTAACCTCATTTTAACTTCCAAAAATTAAAAATAAGCAAACAAATTTAAAGGATAACAACAACAGCCTGGGGCTCTCCTGATAGTTCCAAGAACTAATGCATCATGTTACTTCATCACCTGGCACATGTTGAATACTTTTAAAATAAAATATCATGATTTTGAAATGAATGTCCTTGGAGATTATTTAACATCATATTTTGCCGAAAGATACAGTTCAAAGTAAAAAAAAAAAAAAAGTATAACATAATTTCAATTTTTATTTTTTCAAATAGTAAATAGATTGACACAAACAGGAATGAAATGCAGCATCATGCTAGCGATGATATCCTCAGTTGTACAATTATGGTTTTTATTTTCTTTGTCATACGATTTTGAATCTTCAGATGCCTACATTTCTTCCACATTTTTTTTTTCAGATTTAGTGATTTCCATTGTTCTATTTTCCATTTCATTTATTCCCTGCCACTGAGCCCATCAACTGAACTTTTTATTTCAGTTATTTTATTTTTTAGATGGGATAAATCTGATTTTTTAAAAATATTTATTTTTTAGTTGTAGGCAGACAGAATATCTTTATTTTATTTTTATGTGGTGCTGAGGATCGAACCCAGTGCCTCACGCATGCCAGGCGAGCACGCTACCACTGCGCCATAGCCCCAGCCCCAAATCAGATTTTTAATACAATGCCTGCTTTGCTTGTATCACTTCCTTTGGGGCTCTTGATATGGTGGAAACCTGTGTCTGTAACAAATTAGAATTAAGCTCACTGTTGGATCCTGGAACAGCCAAGTTCCTACACTCCCAATGCTTATATGGATCTTCTAGAACACTCCTAATTTTTATTGATTTGCCTTAACAAATTCCAGGTAATCATCCTTCTGAGAGTGAAACAATCATCCTGTATAATTGACCACATTACTTCCTCTTATGATAAGAGCTTCCCTGCTTTCTTGTTCTGTTCTTCTGTTAATCATCTTCAACAAGGTAAGGAAGATGGAGGCCACAGGAAGGAAAGAGAGGTGAAGGAAGAGAAGAACCTTTGTAAAGCTTAGTGATGTTTTCCCCTAATCTTCTCCCAAATATTCAGACATCTTTTTATTTAACTTTTATCTAGAAACCCTATTACACGTCCTTTTTAATTTTTGATCTTCCGTTCATTAAAAAGACAATAGCAACAAAAATTGGGGTAATATTTCATCTGAATTATGTACTAGCTCTTGAACTCAAAAATGAAATCTGCTGAAGGTTTCAAGCACTATCATTTTTATTCTGTTTGTTGTTTAGATCCTCTTTGTATTAACTTCAATTATTAAACTTCTAGCTGGATTGCAATTTTATTCTTTGATTAGGAATGTTGCTAGGAGATCATCTATTATTACCAAGAAAAATTGGATCACTGCAACTACATTTGTCCCTTTTGCACATTAAAACACAATAGCACAGTAGTTATATATTCAGCAAGTACTGATGCTTAGTAGCCCAATTTGCCCCTCACTCACTATAGAGTCTCTGGGAAGGCCCAGGCCATAGTTCTCCTTCAGCATCTCTACCTGCAAAGGTGAACAAATTAGGACCTCCCCTACTTCACTGAACTGTTAAAGAAGAGTGGATCAATGGTGTTCCAACCTTCCATGATGGATATATTTGTTAATATGCAAGATTTGCCAACATGTGGGACCCTGTGCAGAGATGTATTCAGCCTAATAATATATGGTAATTTGATTTTTACAATAAAAGAAATGAGTTAACTGAAGAGAGTTAATTTTGTACTCCTTCTAGTTAGTCTTCCTGTTTTTTCTATTTTACTAAGTCTGTGATCTAGAAAACTCCAACTGTAGTTAATAATGCAGTTAAGCCTCACAATGTCTCTCTCTTGCTGCCCTCTTGATTTCACATTTAGTTTGGGTCTAATTCTCTGTAAACTATTAGAATAGATTCTTAGTTGAGTATTTTCTTGGATGGAACTTTACTGTTATTATTAGTTCTATACTTTTTTAAATAAGGGGAATATACCTTGGTTATGTAACTCTGTAAAAGTCAGTAGAAATGTGACTTAAAAAAAGAAACTTTCTATCTAACAAGAAACAGAAACAGAATCTCTTTTTCTTCCTTAATTTTTGTCTAGCAGAAAGCACAGACCTGCTTTAACTAATATTAAATTATATTTTATGTTCTGCTAAATATGTCAGCATTAATTTTATTCACTTAGATTTCTCATACCTACATAATAACTCCTTTTTTTTAAAACAGGGTTTAGAGTAAAGAGAAGGTGAAGGGTTCAGGGATTTCTCATGACTAGAAGGAAACAGAATGAATTAATTTAATGTTTGCTGAAGAGGCTAAGAACTTCCTATTTTAGACTTTGTTTTCTTAAATCATTTGGGCACAAAAATTTCCTCTGTACTTAACCCCAATTTCTCTTCTTTCTTTTTTCAAAACAAACAAAACAAATTCCCTAAACACTGCATCTTCTAGAAGGGCAAGAGTCTGTAAAGCAGATTCAAACTGTTGGTCTTTCTGGGCCATAAATTCCCCTGAGATTGGTTTTCCTAATTACTCCTGCATTCGTGATGGGACTTTATGTCTCCTCAGCATCTGGCTTCTAGCAGATGCCTGTGGTGAAAACCCAATCGCCATGACAAACACTCTCCTGATGCCCATCCCTTTCTGCCTAATGGACCCCAGCCTCTGCAGCTCAACCAAAAGGGTGTTTGACCACATTATCTGTAAGTACTCATTTAATGAATTGTCTTCAGATGTGATAGAAATGTAAACCTTCCGTGGCTATAAAATTTCCAGTTCTACTTCTGAATATCAAGATCCAACCCAATCCTTTTGGACTTCATCTCATCTCATCTTTGAAACTCTAAAATCATTATCCAGTGACTTGTAAAATTTCTTTTGCATATAGAGACATGAAGCAATTGGCCCCATGATGATAGGATGCTGTGTGTTATTTCCTGTGTGTATGTGTTGCCTCCTTGAGATTTTGAATTCCTTAGCACAGGATCTCAAAGGAGCCTAAGTACAGAAAAGATTGTGGCATTTTCTACCACCACCATATCTAACTCAAAATAAAAATGACATCATTGGGTCAAATAAGGAAAAGCAAGTCTAGAAAATTTCAAATTTTTTTCACACTTTTTTTTGAAAATGTTATTTTTTAAATTTTCTAATTTTTGATGTCCTAAGAAAATGCATAGATGGCTTCCTGGGTAATGCTGACCTGTTTGAAAACAGAATCAAATCTATGCTCCTTGCAAGTTTCCAGGAACAACTGGAATCTGCCCACATCCAATTATTTAATTGGTAGTACCATAGTAAGTCTTTAAAATATCAGAGGACACATTAGGAAATTTTTTTCACTTGTTTTATTGGTTTTATGGTGTTCTATCAGAGTTTCTTAAAATGAGGAACATATTGTATTTATGTAGCAGAACAGATGACAGTGACCCACTTGTCATCCTTTCAAACTACCCCAAAATAACTCCATTGTTATCACAGTTTCTATATTAGTGGGAGAAGTAAAATATGCTAAATATTTTTAGGGGCAATGGAGACATTTCTATATCATGCATTCATAGTAAAATTGAAATCTTATGTGATCAACTTTCTCTAAGATTGAGCATGGATTCAACATTATTTCTGGAGAGAAAGGAGTTCTCTGACCTTCCCTCTATCCAGAGCCTCCCTCCACATTCTGGATTTGGTACCAGAGGCCAGAAATAGCTGATCAAATCTTTTTCCCAACAGTGCCTGATTACTCTTTCCAGTCTTGAATCTTGAGCCAATTGTTAATAATTTTTTTTTCAGATAATTATACTTCATTTAGGCAAAATGTCTGATTCTTAAGTTCAACACAAGACTGTTAGAATGATTATTTCCAGGTGAATCTTTCTGCCCCCTGTTTTAATAAGGTTCCTTTTTTTGGTGCTTCTGTTCACTCCTTTTTTCCTCTTTGATCAATTTTTATTGTTGTATTGATAGATTTTATTTTTTCAAACCAGTTTTTAGTTCCTAGCAAAACTGAGCAGAAAGGACAGAGATTTCCCATGTACCTCCTGCCCCAGCCTACACATAATAACCTCTTCCATTATTAAAATCCTGAACCAGAATGGTACATTTGTTACCATTGGTGAACCCACACTGGTACATCATTACCTCCTAGAGTCTGTGGTGTTCATTAGGATTCACTTTCAGTGTTGTACATTCTCTGGGTTTTGACAAATGTATACATGACATTTATCTACCATTATAGAAAAATATAGATTAGGTTTACCTCTCCAAAAATCTGTGCTCTGTCTATTCATGCTTCTTTGCTCCTTGCCCCTGGCAACCACTGATATTTATATTTCCTCTCCTAAAATCTCATATAGTTGTAATCATGCAGTATCTAGCCTTTTCAGATCGTCTTCTTTCACTTAGTACTATGCTCTTAAATGTCTTCCATATCTTTTCATGGCTTGATAGCTCATTTATTCTTAGCACTGAAAAAAAATTTACATGTCTGAATGTACTAGTTTATTTATTTATTCACCTACTAAGGACATTGTGGTTGCTTCTAAGTTTGGGCAATTATGAACAAAGCTGCTATAACACCCATGTGCCAGTGGTATGTGGATGTCATTTTCAACTCCGGTGGGTAAATGCCCAAGAATACAACTGTTGGATCAGATGGTGAGAGTGTATTTGGTTCTATAAGAAAGTGAAAAAAAGTTCTTCCAAAGTGGCTGCACCGTTTTTCATTGCCACCACAATGCATGAGAGGTCCTGTTTCTCCACTGTGCTGTTCATTTTCCCATGGGTTGATGATGTCGCTTGGCTCATAGTGTTTCCTACTACGTGTGGCTGGTCAGGTACATGGTTCCCTTGTAAAGGCCACTTCTAGTCATTTAATTGACACCCAATGCTGGTCCTCCTTTGCTATACAACTTGAAATGACTTTGTCTTAATTTCTTATGTATTTTGGTTTCCTTTTCTTCTGTCTAGAGTTAAGAAACATCAACATATTTAAAAAATATTTATCTAATAATACTCTTAAATTAAAAGAATAGAATAAATATTTTTATAAACATTCAAGCTTCCTGATAACATTATGAGAAGTGGGTGAAGTCAAAGACTCGTACCCATGGTTGCCTATTTAGAGTGTTTTTCTTTCTTTACAACTCGAAGATGTAAAGTGCAATGTGAATAGAAATTGATCAATTTATAGCCATTAAATCTAGAAGTGAGAACAGAGATTATTCATGGGATGATCTAAAGGGAATTAAAGTGCTTTGTGAAAGAAAAACATAGAAATAATATTATTTCTTAAATATGGGGGTTTATATCTCTGAATTTCCTAACCCTTTGTCCTCAAAACTATTTCTTTCCACTCCCTTGTCGGCCTCCTTGGGAAACTTGTTCCAATTTATTGTATCTGTTGCTATTATCATGAACATATTTGCTCACCCTGTAGATGCTTAAAAATTATAACTACTTCTTTTTCAGCAGCTCTATCATTTGTGATGGGACCAGTGTCATGGTTTATTAGTGTGATGGGAACCATGTGACTTAGGAAGGCTGGTATATGACTCAGCAAAGTGGCTTCAGAAAACTCACTTGGGTCTTCATTTCCCAGGTCTAGTCCTCAACCTTGGGGATCTAGGCATTTGGTGTTGTCAGTACCCAGATACAAGTGGGCTCTGGGACTGCAGAAAGATTATGGCATCCCAGACTCTCCAGAGATTACTATAAAAAGCATAACTGCACTTTTTTCTTCTTTTTTTGGTACTAGGGATTGAACCCAGGGCACTTAGCCACTGAGCCACATCCTGAGCCCTTTTAATATTTTATTTAGAGACAAGGCCTCCTTATGTTTCTTAGGGCCTCACTAAGTTGCTAAGGCTGGCTTTGAATGTGCAATCCTCCTGCCTCAGCCTCCTCCACCTTTTTAACATACAATAAGAAAGTAAAGGTCAGGAAGGAAGAAAAGCAATGGAGACAGACCAAGGACTTTTCTTTCCTAGCTTGGGTGGGCTTCTGAATTTCTCCACACCTCAGCCCTCATCTATAAATAGGATGTTAATAGGAGGCAACATCACAGGGCTGGGTGAGAATTAATGAAGTAATGTATGTAGAAGGCATTAGCACCCTGCTTAGCACTTATTTAACATTCAAATATTAGGGAAAAAAAGGAAAACTAGTTCCTTTGTGCAGTGATTTCTCTCTCAACAAGGGATATTTTATGTCTAGATTCTGAATAAAAGGTCTTCAGAAGATTGCAATGAAGGAGAATTTGCCAGTGACATCCTTTTTACTGCTGGGGGCTTCTTGCCTGAACAGCGCTAAACATGCCCGGATCAGGTGTTTTTTCCTAAACATTATTCTGACACACTCACACACTTGATGCTGGCCCCTGACCTTCCAGTGGATGTAGTCTTTCTTTAGCCTTCTCAACACCACTGGTGACAAACACTTGGCACAGATAAGGCACTGTTTCCACCAGCCCCTGTGGCAGACCGTGAGAATCTACTACAATCTGTTCCTGCTGTGCCTGCAGTCACCTTCCCATCACTGCCCTCCATGCAGCAACTACCACTCGCCCATAATTTTTACTGGAAGTGAAATGCATTTGCTGTCCTGGAAAGAGACCAAAATGAAGTCACCAATACCTTCTTTTGAATGGGGCATGCTACACCTCATTTCTCATCATTTGTGCTATTTCTATTCACCATGATAAGGGATTTTAGGACAACTTCCAGACCTTCCACAATCTCACAAAATATGAGAAAATAAAAATAAAAGTGATATAGTGATCTCCATATAAGTTTAAAGGGGGCAGTACTTCCGGTATTTCCATTGACTGGTTTCCTTAACCTCTTCAGACAATTTACAAGAAGGGTGACTGGTTAAACCAACCATCACATGGACCAGTGTTCCGTGATAGAAGAGCCAGCTACAGACACACAACATGTGGATAGATCTCAAGGGAGTTGTGCTGGGCTGAAAAGGCCAAGCTCGAAAGGTTGTACACTATATGATTCCATTTATATAATATTCTTGAAATGACAAAATATAGAGATGGGAGAGAGATTAGTGGTTCCCAAGGGTCAGGAAGAGGGGAAGAGGGAGGTGGCTGGGGATGCTGAAGAGTAGTAGCACAAGGGGTCCTTGTAACACAAATGTTCTGCATCTTGACTGAGCTAGTATTCATGAGAATCTATGTGGGTTATAAAACTGCATTTAAAAAATACAAACATTCTTGCATGTAGAACTGGTGATATCTGAATAGATCAGTGGATTGTATCAATGTCAGTTTCTGGTTATGATACTGCACTACTTACACAAGATGTTACCACTGAAATGGGAAACTAAGTGAAGGTCATATGGGGTCTCTATTATTTCTTACAACTACACATGAATCTACCAATTATCTCAAAAGATTTTAGAAATATCTATAATGAGCATTTTGAGAATTGCAACTATATCTTTCAGCAATTAAGTATTACATAAAGGGGATTGTTTCTTCAGAATTGTAGGAGAGAGTGTTACACAGGTGTTTTCAAGCTTAAAATGCCTGTGTTCTTAACATTTCCTAATATTTCTACTTTGAGGAATGTTCCCAAAGATATATATGTTCCCTTCTCTAACCTGAGTCACCCATGTTAGAGCAAAACTATTTACCCAACATTTCATCAACCTGAGAACCTTATTTAATACTTGAAAGAATATTGGTTTAGAGTTATTTGTCTTGTTTTCTATTTTTTAACATGAAACAGTATAATAAGTAAGCAAAAATGAGTTGCGATGTTTTTTCCCATCAAAATGGAAAAGCAGATGGCCTGTAATCCTAGCGGCTGAGGAGGCTGAGGCAGGAGGCTGATTGCAAGTTCAAAGCTAACCTCAGCAACTTAGTGAGGCCTTAAGCAACTCAGTGAGACTCTTGTTTCTAAATAAAATATAAAAAGGGAGCTATCTCAGTGGTTAAGCACCCCTGGGTTCAATCCCTAATACCAAAAAAAAAAAAAAAAAAAAGGAAAGAAAAAAGGGAAAGAAGGGAGTCTTCTGGAGCACTATATAGTTCAGCCAGAAATGGCAAACATGGGGCAAATGCTGCCAGTCAGCATCCAATCGGTCTGTGATTGATGTCATTTGTTGATTGTGGCACTTAAATTTCTGAAGAGTCTGGATGTTTCCTCAGAATCCTTCTTAACATACACTGCAGGTAGCCACTGACAGTGAGTCACCATTGACACAAGTTGGAGTCTCCATTTATGTGCTATTTCTCCTTCCAGAGTGTAGGATTTTGCAGCGTACTCTATCCCCTGTCCCTGCCAAATTAAAAGAATTTTATGCATTCACATTTGTTTCCTCCCCCAGTTTCACCTCATCTGAGCCTGGTTCACATGCTTGCTGAAATACTTTTATCTTTCATAAATAAATACTCCCAATGTGAGTGTTTTTGCATTTAAAATAAAACATCCCCCCCAAAAAAAAAAAAACCATGCAGCACCATATGCAGCTGGTAAACTGTGAACAGATCTTTTAATTCCTTTTAAATCAAGGAGAAAAAGCAAACAACTGGCCAACATGGCAGAAAGTAAGTTCTCTTGGGCAAACATTTATATTTAAAACTATTTGTCTCTTTTTGCAATAATTAGTAATTATTGGCAACTGTGTGTCAAAGCTTGTTGATATCTAAATGCTGACACCAGTAATTTCTTTTAAGATAACTTTATCTAAGAGAAAGAGAAAAATGGATGATTTTAATTTTTTTATTTACAAATACATCCAGAGTAGTATAAGACAAGCAATAAAAACTAGCAAATCATAGAACAGTTTGCCTGCAAAAATAACACTTCTAATGCCCATCCTTTCTTGAGTAGCTATTGTGTTCAAGGATCACAGCATCCACACTGTGAACCAGGTTTAGAGGAATAAGCTTAAGGCAATTCACACTCCCAACCTTAGACCAGGCTACGTTCCTCTAATGATCTCAGATCTTTGCAAAGCTGAGTTTTAAATGATTACTGTGATGGAGGCAAGTAGACCATAAAAATCAATGTGGAAGAGGGACTGAAGAAGGTGGGAGCTGGGCAGGGCTCCCCAAACCCACATCCCATTAGAAAGTAAGTGTAGTCATTTGCAAATATGATCAAAGTGTGACTCTTCTTTTTCTTTTGAATTATGTGTAGCATTTTGTTTTCCAAGCAACTACTAGGTTGCTAACTCCTAAGGACCTAAGTGCTCATCAAGTTATTTGGACCTAATTTCTTAATGAATAGAACTGTTAGGTATTTCCATTTTGTTAAAATATTACTTAGACCTCAAGTGAATTTGGGACCTTCTGCCCTGGAGCTCTGGGGGAATAACTTCATCCATGTGATCTCTTGTATTCCTTATGAAATCCCTTAAGATGGGTAATTTTATGGTCAAAGAATTGAAGAAGTTTTAGGGACTTGTCCAAGTCTACCCCACTGGTAACTGACTGAGGTTTTATGGGCTGCGAGTTGCCTAAAAATTTCACAGCAAAGCAGAGGCAGAACTAAAACAAAATCTTGGCATGCTGATTCTCCCCCCAGGATGTCATATTTTTTCTGCAAATTCTCATTTGTCTTCTTCCTTCCAAGTCTGAGTTGACAATACAAAGAGGTGGACTCCATTCCACCTATCTCATTTTACCAAAGGAATATTTGTGTAGATTTAATTGTTCCCCTTTTTGGGTATGTGAGGAATATAGATTGCCCTGATGGAGTGAAGATTTGTGTTCAGTCTGAATAAACACTAAAACAATATTAAAACAACTTTGGGCTCCTGTAACAAAGACGACTGAGGTCCCACAGAGAACCTCTCAGGTTTCCTGCAGCTAAATGGCTGATCCAGCCTTTCAGGGAATTGGACACTTGGGATCTATTTTCAACCTGGTGAGCTCCAATTTAACACTGATGAGAGTGAGGATTTTCCCTCTGGCTCTCGCAAAAATGATCCGTGATACCATCTTTTTTAACCTAGAGGGACAGGTGATATTAAAACCCAGAGTCCATTGAACGCTGCTAAAACCTTTACAGGATTTGCTGTGTTGGCCTCTATCATAATGTGTAGTTTAAAATACAGCTCTCTCCAGGTTCAATCCATTTCTGTGTTGCTTTTCTTCAGTAACATTTAGCATGCAGCCTTCTGAATAGTAGGTTAAACAGTCTTTGTACTTTCCAGCTTATTTCAATAAGCTTACAGAAATTTAATTTTTAAAAAAGATTTATTATAAAGCTGAATTAAAATGACTCACATTTAGACACATCTCTAAGACTGAATCTTTCTTTGATTTGAATAGCTTTCAGTTGCTCAGATATTTATTGACTACATCTTATTCGCCATTCTTTCTGCTGGAAAATAGAGACCCAAAGGGGAGCAAGCACAGAGACCTCCTGCTATAAATGGAAGTCATGCGGATGGAGTACCATTCTCGCGGTGGTTGCAATAATAAGGCATTTACCAGTTCTGATGGCTACAGGGAGAGAGTAGCGAGTTCTAGACAGTGCTACCAAGGCAACCTTTTAGAAGAGGTGCTGATTAAGTTTTATCCTGAATCTCGAGTAGGAGTGTTGCTGGGTGAATATAAGAAAGGGAATTCAGTGCAGAAAAAAAGTATGTGCTCAGAAACCAGAGGCTGAAATGGCATGCTGTGAGGGAGGAAGCCCATAGCTGAGAATTACTGGACATCAGAGTGATGTGGGCAGAACAGGAGACAAAGGCAGTGCACAGATGATGCTGTGATGGTCAAGGGTCTTGGCCGTGCAAGGGAATGGGTCTTGTTAGCACAAAAGGACCGCGCCGGGTGCACAGTTCACAGATCAGCAGAACCTGTATTCAGCGGTGGATTCACACCTCTGATGGACCCACTTTCCTGGTGGAAAATGAGCCACTAGCTAAAGGGGAAGTCTGTGCTTATATAGGTTACACTGAGAGGTGACTTAATGAGCAAGCTAGTTTGGGCACTCAGGAATTTGAGATCTGTTTTTACTGAGCCAGATGGAGGTTCTAGGGTCAGTGGTCAGTATCTGGGAAAGGGTTTATTTTGGGAAAGATCAACGCTGTGGCCTCCTCCCAGAGACTGCCATTCTAGGCTTGATGGATAACTCCTCCCCAGGGCTTGTCTTGTCACTGGGAAAGAATGTATTGGGAAAGGATCAATGTTATCAATGTGTTGCTTTTTTCCTCACTCTCTCTTCCTAGGCCCCACTATTTTGGGGTTTATCATTTTCCATATGTAATAAATTTTAAAGGGAAAGAACAAAAGGACAGGGGCATGATCCAATGAGATTTGCAAATGTGAAAAAAGAAAATGTAAAGAATGACTTGGAACAGGTATAAAACCCAAACAGGAAGAGCTTTGCTTCCCTGTGGGGATGACTATGAATGTTACTTGTCACTGAATAGCATGGGAACAAGTAGGCTGGATAGATAGTAGGGCCTTGCTGGAAAGTGTATGTTGGAGTAAATCTGTGAGAAGATTTTCAAAATGTTATTAAAGGAAATTTTTTAAAAGGGCCTTATGGACCAACCTTGCCAACTTGAGCTTGCCCAGATTCTCTGCTTGACTGGTTGCTAGCCCTTCATGAATGAATCACCTGGAAGGCCACATAGACATTCAAGACTGAGAATTAGAGGCTCAAAGACCATCCATCCATGTCCTTTTACTTCCCAGTGGACATTTTAACTCTTCTAACCTTTGGTTTTCTTATCAGAGAGTGGTGAGAATTACATGATAATTATTTAATCTTAATTTGATTTATTAAATAATAATTATTCAATAATGTTATTTGTATGACTTCATTAGAGCTGCTCAAAAACTGTTCCCTTCTTATACTTTATGTAAAGGACATTTCAGAGGTTAAGAAGTCCAGGTACTGTTGCTACATTTGCAATGCTCTCCTTGCAACATTCTCCTTTATAGGGCCCCACGAACATGGCCAGTCTTTCCATATGACAGAGCAAATACCTCTTCCTCCTGTGTTCCCTTCAAATATTAATACCCTCCAAGGTTCAGATCTTTCCCTGATTCTCTTCTCAGGAAGAGGCAGAACATAGAGGAAAGAGCTATATTTTTTTGTCTTACTGTGGGACCTTGGGTGTTTTGTTTTGGATGTGAGGTTTCCCCCAAAATCTCATGTGTGACACAATGCAAGAAGGTTTAGAGGAAAAATGATTGGGTCACATAAGCCTTAATCCAATCAGTTAATTGCTCCCCTGACAGAATTAACTAAGTGATAACTGAAGGAGGTTACAGTATGGCTGGAGGAGGTGGGTCATTGGAGGCATGCCTTTGGGGTATATATTTTCTATCCAACAAGTAGAGTCTCTCTGCTTTCTGATCATCATATGAACTGTTTGCCTCCACCACACTCTTTTGCCATGATGTACAGCCTTACCTCCAACCCCAAGGAATAGAGCCAACTGTCTATGGACTGAGACCTCTAGAAGCCATAAGCCCCCAAATAAACTTTTCCTTCTTAAAATTGTTCTTGTCAGGTCTTTGAGTCACAGCAGCAAAAAGATTGACTAAAACATTGGGCAAGTTATTTAACCTTTCTGAGACTCAGCTTTTCCATTTCTTAAATGAGGGTTATGCAGCCTATCTATTAGGGTTGTTGTGAGGACTAATGTGAACTCATGCGGTGATTGGATTGGCTCTCATGCACCATGACAATTGAAGCACTTCTTATATTGCTTTTATCCCTGAACCTCAGAGCAGCAAACCAAATGCCAACTGGATATTTCCATTTGCACCTGCTTCTGACATCTCATAGTTAACATGCTTATAAACTCAACTTCCCCTTAAACTTACTCTCTTGTGTTCCTGTATTCACAGCATAATAAATGGTACCATGATTTGTTCTATTAAAATAGAAACCCATGAATTCATCGTCTGCCTCTGTTCAAGGCAAGGTCCTACCAATTTCAGCTCATAGTTTCCTCTTGCTTTTATCCTCTCATCTCCATTCAAGCTGTCACTGGCATCACCACCCCTCACTTGGATCATTGTGAAGCTCTTCCCTCTGGTCTTCAGCCCAGAGTTTTCTATCCAGCAACACACGTGTTGATACCCCTCCCTTCAGTGGTCCCCACTGCCTTCAGGACAAAGTCTTGACTACATATCAAATGATGTAGAACTTGTCATGATCTTAGAAGTTTCTTTCCACCTCGTCTTTCTGGTTTACTTCACATCCCAGGAGCTTGGAGCTGCTTTTAGGCTCCTGTGAGTGCCATGCCATTTCTTACCCCGTGTTTGTTCCTGCTCTCTTCTATCCCTGTCCTCCACCTCCGAGCTCTTCTTTCCCTCATTAGCTTCAACCATATTTAACACTACTGCTACCACTACCACCACCACCCTGGCAAACCAGGGTAGTGGGTGTGATGTTAGAAGGACAATTCTAAACACAGTCCAGTGCGAAAGTGTCACAGTCTACTTTTATCTCTGCCTTCCTCAGTCCAAGCAACAGGGACTAGTTATCACTAAAACTTCCTGAACTGAATTGTCCTATTCATTGGTGATGCTACTGGTATTTCTGTGGTGTTTTTAATTTTTTTTTTTGAGGCAGGAGTTAGTGTGATTTTCTTGTGCCATTCTACAGCACCTAGCACCCTAGGACAGTGTTTAGAGACCACTATTTGCATGGAAAAACCTTATTAACTGAGATTTATTCTTGAAAATTTGTGGTCATGTAGTCATAAGCTTTGCTCTCCTAGTGAAAATGACTCTTCAATAGGAACACAAAGAGTTCTTGGCCTTCCAAAATAAATGTTGGTCCTGCTCAAAAGAAGTAAAAAGATTCTGCTAAAAGCAACTTTCACATTTCTTTAGAAACTTACACAATTTTACCTTTCTGCTATTTCTTTTAGAATTTGGGGATTTCCTTTTTGTTTTGGGGTGTGTATATGTGTATGTGAGAAAGAGAAAGAGAGAGAGAGAGGAGAGCAAGAATAGAATATAAAATATAATTGAAAGGAAGTCAAATGGCCTAGTCCAGAGTTTTAAAATTTTTGCTCAACCCCCGCAGTAATAAAAACATGTTTCATTGGGCCCAGATATACAGCTATACATACGTAAACAAATTACATGAAAAATATTTTTAAAACCCAGAAAGTCCTCATTTCCCATATGAGAGATACCCTATTTTCTACTATATTCAATTTCATTTTAAAAATTCTTATCAAATTCCAGCAAGTTTATTTCCTGACCCACTAACAAGCAGTTACTTGCAGCTTTAAAAATACTGATTTAGTTCAACTTCTATTCTGACACAGAACAGCCTTACCCTATAAGAAAGTCATAAAGCAACACTTCTAAGTCAGCACATGGGTGTGCTGTGCTTTCTCTGTCAACCCCACCTTCCCAGTGCAATGCCCCAAGCATATCTGTGTATTTTCTTCCTGTTAGGGGAACATAGAGATCTCACTGAACTGAGAACAGTGGTCTGGAGAAACTAGACCCTCAGCATCTCAAGCCTCAGAGATTTTCTACTATAGTGACTTTGAAGTTCAAGTAGATCTAAAAGGTTCAAAGCTGGAGTAGTAGAAAGAAACTTGACTCTAGACTTGGCGTGTAACTTGGCTTCCCAAATACTGATCCTTGGACCAGCTGCATCAGGTTACCTGAGGAACTTTTTCATGTATCAGTTTAGGGACCTCAAACCCAGAATTATGAGCACTATAACAAGGCTTGGAAATGTGGACATTTTATAACCTCCCTGCATGATCCCCATGTGACCGTGACTAGAAACCTATGATCTGGGTCTTATGAACCCTGGGATCCTCTTCTAGAGAACAGTCATGCAATCCACCTTCCTGGTATAGTGGTTATTGGGAATAAATGAAAAGCTATAAATTAAAACACACACACACACACACACAAGCAAAAATAGCCAAAAGTCTTAGGTATCAATATGAAGGTCTTCTAGACCTTCCAATTGGAGTAAATTAGCAAGGTAATTTGGGCAAATTATTAATGGTTTTCTGAATTTTGAAATTTCAGAATCAACTGCAATGTTTAGACTAAGCATAACCAATAGACCCAAAAACCCACAGTATAAATCAAAGAGTAACACATGATCATCTCCCAGCTGGCCTCCTCTGTCCTTGATCACCTTAAAATTTATTAACAATAGCCAAATGTGTGAGGAGATGGATTCCTTTATTCTAATAAGCCTGCACATTTTGCTTGGGGTAACACAAAAAATTTCTTAGAGCTTATAGAAAAATGTTTCATGTAAATTTTTAGAATTATGACAAAAAGAAGCCCTCAGTGAAATGTTGGCCTCTCTGGAATAAAATAACATGATGGGCTCTAGTTATCACCTGTGGAAAATAAAGATCTTTTGGTTATACTCATTTTCTCCCCTTTTACAAATACATATCAAAATGAAGACTCAAGAAAGTCCACCTTATGTCTTATGAATAGGTGAAATCTAAATGAGTCAGTCCTACAGTGAATGATGAATGTTAACTTAATGCACTTTGACAAAGGTTTTTACTGGAAAAAGAGAGGTACATAGAATGTTCAGTCTGAGATATCAAAGGCTTTTCAGGTCGTGTATGAAAATACTTCAGTTCTCTTCTGGTGCTTATCTAGTAAAAATTTTTCTTTCATAGTAGATACATATAATAAGATTTATATACAAAATCACATCCTATATAGGATTTGTGTATTCAATTCTACACTTTCTGTGTAAGTGAATTTGGATTCTGTCTATAGCTATTGGTGAACAAAAGTTAAGTTTCCATGTTAAAAGTAAGCAAATAATTATTTCCCAATGTTGCAAGATATCATAAGGAAATTTTGAAAACTAAGGGGCTTGAATTAGAATAGTCACTAGAGCATTTGAAGTGTAAGTCCTTGTATGAAATAGAATAAGGACTAGTCACTCAGATCACATTATGCTGGAGCTGTCATTGAGAGACCCTTCTTTAAAACTTGATATAAATTTTCAGAGTAGGAAAACCCAATCTTTTGAGGTATGCTATTTAAGGGAAGGGCTAGAATGTAAGAAAAAATAAATAGAAAAATAGAGCAATACTAAGGATGCTTAAAATTATCATATTTGATAGATGTCTGAACAATTGTTTTCTAGTTTCCCCCAATACCTATATGAATAAGACAAACTGCTAGAGAGTTTTTTTTTTTTCATTTTTCTTAGCTAGATGTAATTAACTCCTAGCTATTTTGTCAACCTCGGAGGAACTTTGGAATGTGCTGATGTGGGGAATAGACAATCAGAAAGGAGTCTGAAGGAAATTGACTAAAGTTTTCTGTCCTCTCTTTTATTCCATTACTAACCAGAGGATAACAACACAGCAATATGTGTTGAGAAACACTTTATAGTTTATGAATTCCCTTCCCTTGTATTATCTTATTTGACCTTCAGGGTATCTGGTAAGATAGGCAGGATCTGTCTCTGGAAACATCTTCTAAGGTAAACTAAATAAGATGAGATATCTGGGGAAAGGAGGACACTTGTCTACTGATCAGTTACTTAGACTATAAAGCTCAGTTTTTGGAGTTATTCCCTGGGCTCTGAGTTTGATCTCACAATGCAGCAGAATATTCTATGCATGTAACCACTAAAATATAGAAGCAGAAAGACTCAAATGATGAATGAAGAAGCAGCTTACATTTCCATCCTGGACATTTCAGACAACGAGATTCCTCCAGTGAGGAACAATGCAGCATAGTGTTAGGTCAAAGCATATGCAATTATGAAATAGTCAGAATGGACTGCTTTGTATGGTTTATCTTAGAGAGAAAGTCATTTTCTAGATTCAGCTGTGTAAACCTGAGTCTGAGCCCCCATCCTGCCACTGTTTTGTTATGTGACCTTGACAAAGGCCAAGTAACTTTCTCTGAACCTGTGTCCTCATCCATGAAATGCACAAAATAGTGTTTATCTCATGGGACAGTTGAGAGGATGAAATACATGATGTGTTAAATATCCAACTCATGAACTAGTGCCACTATGTAAAAATGTGAGCTTTTGCATGCGTTGGGATGAGCTGGTGGTTTGCAAAATCAGAAACAGCTCACCCTGGTGGACATGTGGCCTTTACTTCTGACTCTGAGTCATTTTTGAGTTCTCCTCACTCCCTCAATCCAATATCTAATTATCCACTAAATGTTTCCTGCTTTATATCCTAAATGATGATTTAATCCCCTTTTTCTATTTTTGTAGCAGTGCCCTATTTTAAGACCTCAATAATATCTCTTGACTAGATGGTTATAACAATCTCAAAACTGGTCTCCTTACTTCTAGTCTTGGTTCTTCCACCCTTTTCTTTGATGCATATAAATCTAACAAAATGCCTTCCAATAACCTACAGAATAAAATCCAGCTCATTGCCGTGGCATAAATGGTGCCCCCCTAACCTGATCCTTATCAAACTTTCCTGTCTTGTTTCCTTAGTTTTAATAACAAACAGCAAATTATTTTTACCTTTCCACGCATACTATCCAATTCATTCTTTTGTGTATGACTCTGGAAGACATCATCTGGGTGGACTTAATAAGCTTCCTTATCTGATAGACAAATGCTCGAGGGCAGTACTCCCCAGTTGAAGCCCCATGGGCAGGTTCTCTAAACACTAGACTGGCTGCTTTCCTCACTTCAGTTACCTTGCCTAAGAAACAATATAAAAATGGGAAATCATCAAAGGTCAAAGAGATATGACACCTCTAAGGCATCTCCACAAAGAATTGTAATGAGGCTTTGTTTTCAACCTGGATCCTTGATTTCAAGGAGACTGATCACAGTCATTACAGCAGACTATGTCTAAAGGGACGTGACAGGGAAGTGATCAGTCCAGACGTCAGAAAACCACTGTGTTACCTGGTGTATCCCAGAGCCCTCAATGAATCCAGCATAAACAGTGACTCATGACCCCTTTATATCCCAAAACAAGCTGACACTCTTGTCACACTTCTGAAAGGTTATGACTTTTGATCCAGAAGGAAATACAGGTGAAAGTTAATTTGGTGACTGAGGGCTGAATAGAAAGAGGATTTGAAGTTTCATCCTTGCTGCCTAACACCATGATTGCCTCTATGGTTCAATTAGCTGTGTTTTGAAGAAACAGGGCAGCATGAGTCTAATGAGCCTGGATGGAAACCCAGTCATACAGATAAGGTTTCAATTGTTTTGTGGCTCAACCAAGACCATGTGTCCCCAGTATTGGAACTACCTGAGTACTCTAGAAGAGGTAGGTCACATTATTCCTCTCTCCATGCAAGTCTTTCTATCTGGAGATGCCTTAAGTTCTCTCAGACGTAAATTCAAGATACAGGAAGCAAAGAGTTAGATCTCAGATTTGTTTTTTAAATAAATACTTTAAAAAGCATTATATAGTAGAAAATACTAGACCTGGAATCACACACAAATATATTAAATCTTAGTGCCATTTATCAACCATGGGTTTTGCATGAATCACATAGTCTCTCCAAGATTCTAGCTACCCACATGTAGAAAGAGGATGGATGATACCCATCCAGTAGGATTGATTTAAGGATCAGATAGGTACTTGCATGTGAGAGAGCCCAGCATTATAATTAGCCTGCAGGAGGAACTGTATCTTTTTTTTTTCTTTCATCATCATTACTAATGGCCAACCTCTTTGTTTTGAAAATAACTAGGTTTTTCTCCCCTGCCCCCTTGTACTCATATTTGAAAGCTGCAGGTCCAGCAAAATCATCATAGCTGTTTGCAATAAAAACAGATGGATGACTAGACCAGCCGGAGGAAAAATAGGGCAGCTCCACAAGGGAGCATGACAGAAGGCTTTGTTGATTGACTGTAATTTAGAGCATCCATCATCGTTGGCCCAAGGAGAGACACTGTATTCTAAGCCTGACTAGAGCTCTGATTCTTTCCAAGGTGTTAAGTAACTCATTTAATATCTGATGAAGATTCACCATAATGCTTGTCATAGCTGTCTTTGCCAAGATAATTTCTTATATGCTATTGTTATACATTCATGCAAAACAATGCATTCCTACAGAGTAAGGGACTTAATGTGCCCTTTGTGGATACATTCAGGCAGCCTATAAACTCCCCAGAATAGTACACACAGGTTGGTAGATATATGTGCATGCCAGAATTTCATAAGGAGAGGATCTATATCTTTTATTAGGTTCTCAGTGGAGTCTGTAACCAAAATGAGTTTTTAAGAATCATTGCTATGATGTGAAAGACCTTATTTGTGACAGCTATAAGAGACAGTTTTCAAGAGTGTATTTTTTCTGGAACCTTAAAACATACACCTTGATGAAAATAGGATCCTCAAAACATATACCGTGATGAAAACAGGATCCAAGCCATGCATAATTTCTTTGAATGGTACTATATGATAATAGAGTTTTTACTATCGAGGCACACCCCTGTCATCCCAGCAGTTCTGGAGGCTGAGGCAGGAGGATCACAGGTTCAAGACCAACCTCAGCAACTTAGTGAGGCCCTAAGGAACTTAGCAAGAAGGGCTGGGTTTACAAAAAAAAAAAAAAAAGTGGCTCAGTGATTAAGTGCACCTGGGTTCTATTCCTAGTGCCAATTTTTTTTTAATACATCTGTTTCTTAGCTACTCATACAGACGGTCCAAGGTCCTTCATAAAAGTTGATGAAACATGCTGGAGTTTATGATACTCTTCTAATCTTAAACTTTCCCTATTATTCTCTCACATATCAAAAATAAGTTCTAACTGGTTTTCTCAAATGAAAGTTTCTTTGAGCATGAGGTAAGAGGGCTTGGAGTTTCCTCTTACGGTGTCCAGGTAACCCATGTGCATTACTTATAAATAAAGCCTGTTGACTACTGGAATACCCTCCAGCAGATGTGAAACAGAGCTGCTTCAGACATGGCCCACCCACACCCAGACATTAGCTGAGTGACAATGACGCACTGCGGTGGTGAGATGGATTTTGCTGGAAAGTGGTGACTGGGAGTATTTGAAAAGGAGAAGCGAAAGTCACTGTGTCTATCATGAAAATAAAAACTGACAATTCAGAGTTAGAAACAGTGCATTCTTTTTCCTCTTGCCCTCTAATTATGTGGCTGAGTCTATTCTACACTAGGGGAGCCCTAAAGGCCTGAAGGGATGCCCCACCACCAGGGAACACCTTGTCACAGAGATGCCTTTCTGACCTTTTCAATTTCCTAAGAGGTGAAGCCCATTTGAAAGATTAGTGCTTAGTAGACAAGAGAATATTCAGTTTGAACATTCCAATTGCTGACAGTCCTTGATAATGCTTTTCCTTTCCTTCTTAAATTTCCTTCTCTGTACTATTGCTAACAGGAAAAGGAAGCAGACCAGAAAGAACAGACCAGATAGAGCAGATACTCCCAGAAGTGCTGGGAGAGAAGACTAGGGAAGCAAGGGAGGACGCGCCAGGAAGCTCTGAGTCAATTTAGCAAGTGTGTGGTCAGAGGTTTGAACACCACGTGCTCTCTCCTCAAATATTCCACAGGCAGCATGCAAATGGCTCAAATCACAGGCTTGGAGTTCCACAAGCCCAAATGTGACCCCATCATCCATGCTGTGCTGGCAAATAGTGAAACTTCTCTGAGAGGTCTTCCTCACCTGCAAAGTGGAGATGATTGTAGCCACCTTATAGTAGGCTGTAGTGTACTAAGGTGATAATGCTTGAAAAGTACATAGTATGGGAGGCTGAGACAGGAGAATTATGAGTTCAAAACCAGCCTCAGCCATGGCGAGGCACTAAGCAACTCAGTGAGACCCTGTCTCTACATAAAACACAAAACAGGGTTGGGGATGTGGCTCAGTGGTCAAGTGCCCCTGAGTTCAATTCCCAGTACCAAAAAAGAAAAAAAAAAAGTACATGGTGGACATTCAGTAAATGCTAGCTTAAGGCTAGCTACTTTGATTTCACAGAATTGAATTTTCAGAGAAACTGGGATATATCCCTTTAAAATCTCGTTTTAAATAAAAATTAAATATAATTTCTAAAATATAATTCAGATCCCCAGATGCCACATCTATGGATTCAATCAACCATGAATGGAAAATATTTGAAAAAAATAATACAACAATAAAAACATAAAATAATACAACAATAAAAAATATCAAAAAAACAATATAGTGTAACAACTATTTACATAGCATTTTACTTTTCAACACATATTGTAAGTCATTGAGAGATGATTTAAAGTACACAAGAGGATGTACTGTGCAAATGCTGTACCATTTTATGTAAAGGACTTGAGCATCCATGGATTTTGAAACCAATTCTCTGAGAATACCAAGGGAAAACTATATATTTATATATATATTTACATATATATATATACATGTACACATATACATAGTATATATTCTTGGATTTCTTAAGCAAATATCATCAAACATAATTTAGCCTTTAATGGTGAAAAGTAACATTTTGTGACTTTTTAAAACAATTTTTAAAATGCTTTTTATGTTAGTCATTGTTTAGTATATCAATGGATATGCCCTGTGCTATAATTCACAGAGCTGCTGGACACTGTTGTTACCCTTGGGCTGGTAGTCTAAAGATAAGAGCTCTCTAGTTTTCTGAGGTGTGTAATGTTATTTCCTTCCTGGCACTCACCATTTCTACTGATACTTAACTTTGTCTTTTGACCCATTCTAATTTGGGACTCTTCTTCTCGTCTAGAAAAGGCTCTTAACAAGGGTAGCAAGGGCAGATTATGTCTGTCCTTAAAACAAGAGGGTCTAGGCCCTGATTAATCTGAGGATCTCTTCTGTTTTGTCTACACTAGTGTTAGTACGTGGACTCATAACTTATTTCTCCTTTCCTACTACTTCATTTATTTTGCTGCATATTTAGGGTGTTGCCATATTTATAATACATGTTCTTTTATAAGTGAAGATTAGCCAATATTTAATGGAACTTATTTCCCCAGTGATAGAAGAAGTCTTAACTTGGAAGCTTGGAACCTTCCTCTCAGTTCAGTGAATGTTAAATCTGTGGTATTCAGGTCACTGAACTAGGTTCACCAGTGGGGCACACGATGAATGAGAAGTGGATCCTGTCTGGAAGCAACTTAAAAGTTTAAGACATGTAAACAGTATTATGAGGCCAAATTGGTTAAGTTCTATGATGAAGTCTTAAGTGACATTTGGAAAAATCCAAGGGGAAAGAGTAGTTTCTAAAGACCAACTTCCTGCAGGCCTGGCAGGACATTTGTGGTCAGCTTGATGATAGGCAGGTTTCCACCATCTTGACTGAAAAGAAGGTCATCCAAAGAAAGTCATCCAAACACAAGCAAATGGAGCACAAATGTACAGACACATTTATAGAGAATTTTCATTTAATTGCCGAGAAAAGTATTTAAGGAGTTAAAGTAGCAGGTAAAACTGGAGAAATATAGTAGACCACATCCTTGAAGGCCACCCTGAGTAAGGAATTCTGTGTCCTGGTGACTTCAGAGCAGATTGAATTCTCCTGGAATCACTGAGGTGGCTCCGTGCAAACCAAATGGCAGAGGACAAGACAAGTGAATGTGCAGTCACACCTTGCTTCACGATGGAGAAGATGCTCTGGGAAATACTTCATTAGGTGATTTCATTGTCGGTGATCATCTTAAAGTACGCTTATACAACCTAGGTGGTGTTGGTCAATCTACACACCCGCTTGATACAATCAAGAAATGTGGTGGACACAATGTATATGAGGCTGCTGCTGGCATAACACAACACACTGTTTTACAGGAAACTTCTTTATAAGTCAAAAGAGTGCTCTCTAAAATAATAATACAAGTACAGGATAGTCAACACACAACCCAGTAACAGTTGTTTACTATAATTTTCAGTATGATGTACTACATAAAATTGCATGTGCTCTCCTCTTATACAACTGTCAGCATGGTGGGTTTATATACAGCAGTGTCACCCCAAGCATGTGAGTAATGTGTTATGCTAGGACATGATGACAGAGATGATGTCACTAAGCTATAGGAATTTTTCATCTCCTCTATAACCTTACCAGATCACTGTCGTGCATGTGGTCCATCATTGATGAAAACATCACTGTGGGAAAAGTGACTTTAGATAATTATCAACTCAGGAAAAAGACAAGACTAGTGGGCTGGGGATGAGAGCTCTTGCCTAGTATGTGTGAGCCCTGTGTTCGATCACCAGCCCCACAAACAAACAAAAGCAGAGAGACAGAGACAGAGAAAGACAGAGAATCTAGTGTTACCTTTGGTTTTTAAGGAATTTGAGAGGAGAAATATCTGGACCAGCCTACTGGGATGCTAGTCAATTTTTATATTAAGCATACAGCCTCTCTTGTAAACATGACTGTTCCAAGAAGACTCAAAATTCATTTTTGAAAGTACCACATAATCAGCTTAATTCAAGTTCAGCATTTGGATCTTAGTGTCTCTATAGACCTCATTTCTAATGACATTTTATTCTGTTTTGTTATATTTTTAATCATTATTTAAGTCACCTTTGACTTTCATCCTGGAAATTATGGGACCATAAATTGCAAAGTCTATTTAGAGTACTTAACATAAAATTTAATCAAAATGCTGAGCCAAATTTCAACTAAAAAGGTATTAATGTAACTGGAATTGTGATTCAGACTGGCAGGGTAATGCCATTCAGTCAAATAGGGGTTTGTTACGCAGTTCCAGACATTTAGAAAGTAGTGAGATATTGAGCATAGAAATAGAAAGGGAAACTATACTCAAAAAACCAAAGCTATTCAGTATGCTAGAGTACTACACAACATAGACACATCATTTGTATTTTCTCTCTCTCAATATAGATGTATTTTTCATATTCCAACACTTATCAAACACATGTGTCCACTCATGCTTACAGTCACATGTGGTACCGTGTACTGGACTGATGGAAAGGGGTAGATGTTTGAGTCCAGACTTCTCCGTAATTTTGTGCCTTGCTGTGGGCTTGTTGCTTTAATCTGCCTGGACATCAGCTTTGTCCAAGGCAGATGTTGATCTCTGTCCTCATGTTCTGTCATTTGACTACCTGAAGATTGTATCATGTTATCTCCCCTTTCTAATCCTTTCTTGGAAGCTGATTGAAAGTCCTTTTCTGAGAATAAGAACTTTTTGCTCAAATTGTGAAGGAAGGAAACAAAACTTCTAAAGTCTTCTTCAACTATCACTTTAAAGGGGGAAAGTTAATTCAATAAACCATAATATAGATGTGTGTTTTAATTTCAACAATTTAAGGACTTATCTTAGAATCAGACTCCATCTCCAGAAAATATTGATTGTGATGAGCCATTTGTGTTGCTAAGCTTGCTGCACGCAAAGCAAATTTGCATTGCCAACCTATGAGATAAGATCCATTTTATGGATTTTACTTGGAGAGAAAAACTGGATAAGGATCTGCTTGGGAGGCAGGTGATGAATACAGCTCTAGATCATACTGTCCCAGGTGAACACTTTGTAAGATCATTTTGATAGACTGCTGAAAATGAAACAAGACTATACAGAATCTTAACATTGCCCAGCAGAAGGAATTGGAAAAAAAAAACTCTTAGATGGTTTATGAAGGGAAATGGAATTTCTTCCCCTTTTCATAATAATAGAGAAAGAAGGAGACCTTACTATTGGGACCAGGTGGGATACTTTACTTTTATATGATATGCACTGTTTCGTTTTACTATTATCAACCCTTGATTTAAATGGTAATAATTATACAAATAAACGATGGTATTAATTTTTACTTGGGTAACCCTTTATGTATGCAAATACTTTTTCCTCATTTAATACCATAGTCACATGAAGCAGATGCTTTACAGTTAACAAAGCCAAGTTCTTGAAATATTAAGTGATTTTTTTTCAATGTTTCACAACTTGTTAGTGGCAAAGCTAGAAATTGATTTCAGCTCTGAATGCAAATATAATAATTCTGAGAGGTTTGATTTCAGGAGTTATGGGGGATTAAACAAAAGGATCAAAATCTAAATCTCCTTTAAGATTGTCAAAATAAGCATATTTACATACTGTCACAACTGGAAAACTTAAAGAGCTGAGAAGTGCTCCAATATTCAGCTGCTCTGGTAAATTAAGTATTTTAATTAGAGAAAGTTTGTGTTTCATAACTCAAATACAGATAATAACTCAAATGCTAGTTTTCAAATAATTACATAACAGTACCTTTAGTACTAAAACTATACTCAATGTAATTTTGTCTTTGGGTGATCTAGAAAACACGTTAGTTCTTTATGTAGCTTATCATAATCACCATTATGTAATTATTGTTATTGCAATTGCCTTGGAGTTTTTTGGTACTTAGTACTTATGACATTAATGGCAGGGGAAAAGGTGTCACTTCCTCTACTCCAGAGCTTCTTAAGACTGCTGCTTCATTTAAGATCTGAAGTCCTTAACTTGACCTTCAAGAACTTGCATTGCTGGTTCTTGACAACTTCATCTCATGTCACTCTTCACCTCAAACACCACACAACCTATATATATGTCCCTTGATGAGTAGATAAGGAGGAGCAAAAGTAAGTGACAGCTATCTAAAGGAAGGGATATTCGCAGGTGTCAGGAACTGATCCCTCTCTCATAAGTCAAGGGTAACAGTAGATGCTGTATCTCCAGCCTAGAAGAGTCTCTGGCACATGATAAATGTTCAACAAGTTCCTTTTCTTTCAACTGCTGAACGAGAAGATGAAGAAATCTTCTGATAGTGATCCACAATACTCCAGAACTTGCAGGACTCTCAATATGGAGCAAAATGCTGGCATTGTATCCCCTCCTCAACTGGGAGATTGGTGAAGAGATTACTGACCAATGATGAGAAAAGTTGCCATTCTGAGCTTGCCAAGTAAATATGCAGATCTAGAATCAGAAAATCAGTTTAAATTTAAATTTAAATTTAAGTGTTAAAAATGTAAGTAAAGAAAGAGAATAATAAGATGACCATTTAGCCCAAGAAAATGCTGAGGGACTGGCTTAATAAAACTGCATGCCTATAAAGGTTCATTTTCCAGAAGAATTAACTTGAGAAAAGACTAAGGAAGAGTAGGTTTTCATTGTAACTGGATGGATTTATGTGTTACTCAACAGCATAAAATTTGTGACAGTGGGCTTTGTTACCTATTGGGATTTATAGACAAAGGATGGATGAATGGAGGACAATGGATGATTGTTGTTATAAACAAGATCAATCCACGTGTATCCCAGAGGCCTTAAGTCCTTTCAAATGAATTTAGAGCTCAATGGTACATTTAGTTCCCTTTCAAACCTTTGATTTCTGTGTGCATTTATCTGATAGCTGATCTTTGAAAAAGTATTAGTAACTCCATGCTAATGTGTTTTTAACTTTTTAAATTACTCTCATTCATTTTTGGAAGTAAGCTTCCTTGGCTAAGAGCCCGTGGTGTGTTGAATCAGGCAGGTCTTGTAAATCTTCTTTCCCTTTGCATATATCTTGCCTCTACTATGTAGTAGGTTAGAATAAACCAAGGAATATATCAAGGTTATGTTCTAACTTTGTCTTTTAATTGACCTCTCAAATGTTCAGTGCAAAGCATTGCATGGTACATGTATGTATTCACAGTTTATAGATTTTTAACAAAGCACTTGCTCCTTCTTTGATAAAATATAAAAAGACCAGGGCATATGAAAAGCTCTTCTGTTATTGTCTAGTTGGTTTTCTTTTCTTTTCTTTTTTTTTTTTTTTGGTACTGGGGATTGAACTCAGGGGTACTCGACCACTGAGCCACATCCCCAGCCTATTTTGTGTTTTATGTAGAGACAGGGTCTCACTGAGTTGCTTAGCGCCTCGCCATTGCTGAGGCTGGCTTTGAACTTGCGATTCTCCTGTCTCAGCCTCCCTAAGTGCTGGGATTACAGGCTTGCGCCACCGCGCTGGGCTTCTAGTTGGTTTTCTTCTGGATTTATTTTCCTGTTGAAATGGAAGTTTTTTTGAAAATGCAGTGTGATGAATTACAACTCAATTGAATTCTTCTGTTCATACCTGAAAAACAGAGCATATCTGAACAAACCATTAATTCAGTGCTATCTACGTGTCAATGTCAGGCTGGGGAGGGTCTGGAGATGGCGAGAGGCAGAGAAGCAGTGAACGTGGAAAGAATGAAGGAGAGAAAAGAGAAGAGGGAGGCTATTTGGCAGCTCAAGGTTCTAATGGAACAGGTCGTATTAAGTCACAAGTATCTAAAGAGTTATTCTTTAATGAGAGCCTACATCTCCTCATCGGCCAGAAGCAGGAGGTTCCAAATTCTTTGTACTGAACCCTAGCTCAAGAAGAAGGAGCTCTGTCTTGCCTTCAGATCTCCTGGGAGGATCGCCCGATCCATTAGTTTGTAACAGACTCACACAGAAAGAAGATCACCAATGCTATTTTTTCCTGCAGCTCCAGAAAGTTATATTGCTTGCTGCGAGTCCTTGAATCCTCGCTTATCTTTTTTTTTTAATTTTGTTATTTGGTTTAATAGGTTGTACATGACAGTAGAACACACTTTTGATACATCATATATAATAATGGAGTATAATTTCCCACTTGTCTTTTATGATAAATGTTAATCAATTACATTTCTTGAGACTGGGTTTTGTTTTGTTTTGTTCTGATGATTGTGGTAACCAAGAAAAGCTTGAGATTTTGAAAACTGAATTATCTTTAAATTTTGATATATTCTAATTTCTAAAGGAATAGAACTGTAGAGCTATAAGTGTTGAGATCAGGCCTTTAGTTTCTCTTAATCAGTTAAAATAGTTGTTTTCTACTTGTTTTGTAACTATAAACACTTCAAGAAATGCAAGAGAAATCTTCATGAAGTGATACCTAATGTATTTCAGTTGTTATCTGGGGTTCTTAATATTCATTTAAAACTTACATGAACTTTATAATTAGTAAATGAGGAAACTGAGATTTGGAGGCTAAGCAGCTTGCTTTGCTCCTCCAGGTAGTGCAGATGAGAGTGGAACCCACAACTCAAAGCTCAAAGCTCACACTTTCTTTACAGCTGAGTATGCTTTCCATGGATCCTGGTACTGTATATAGAGCTTAGTAGAAGTTGTTTACCTGCTCAAAATTCTTAACGATTTCACTCATCTCCATCATTACATTAATATTGGCATAGCAAACATCCAATCTTTTTGTATCAAATATATTACATGGTATCTTCTTGAATATTTTCTTCCTTGTCAACCAAAGGTCAAATATTTATTTTTTTAAAAGGCATTTTTAAAATTTTAAACTCCGTTGGAGTTTTCAATTGTCTTTTAGAAATCTCTGTTGCCTCAACATGAATTTCCATAGATCAAATTTGAACTTCAAGATGCCATCCATATCAGGCTCATTTGTGATCCATTGATATTAGAGCAGGCCATTACAATTTCCCCAACTGGAAGTGCTGGGGAGGAATAATGACCAAATTTATTGTTACATTGTGTGCATATATCAGTATGTAACAACAAATACCCCTATTATGTACAACTATCATGCACCCATAAAAACATTTGGAGAGAAAAAAATAAAAATTTCCCCAACGAACCCAGCTCAGAGAGACGAGGGCTATCTCATAGAGAGGTTTGTACCTCCAAAGTACACCAATCACCTGAATTTCTTTTGAGTCACCTAAACATCAAGGTAAAGCATTTAGACCAAAGAGCACATGCCCACCAACTTTGAAGAACTCGTTTTGATTAAACTTATAAATATGTAGCACAGCCAATAAACATTGATCAAGTGACTCCCATGAATTGAGTACTGAGAGACACGGAGCGTATTTCCTGGCACTTTATTAAGCATCTTGTATGTCTTCACAGTGGTATAGGGACTTGAAGTCATAAGTATCATAAAATGTCATGGAAAGGACTGGCCTCCATCTAACTGGTCTTAGGTTTTTCTATAAGAACTTCTTATCAATTGGATTACAGTAACTATATTTAAAACTTAGAGGAAAAGCTGATATGCAAAGAACCTTAATCTTTCCTGACAGAAATTCAGTGACCATCATAATGAATAGACCCTGCCAGTCTGGAGTTGCTGTCAATATGCGGAAATATGCCCAGGGCAATTAAATTTGCCTGTTTTTTATTACTAAGACCAAATATTTGGCCTGGATTTATGCAGAAAAAAAAGTAATTCCATTACATGTGATTCACCTTTAAGTAACCCTCTAAGTGGATGAAGACTTAAATTGAAAACTTACATTATTTACAGAAATAATCTATTTAGCAAACATTTATTAGGTTACCATATGTTCACCAGGAAGCATACGAAGATTTGAACATGCAAAATATAGTCTTTATGTTTAATAAATATGCAACTTAATTTGACAAAAAAAAACCTTTTCATTTAAAAAAATACCACATGGGGGGTTGTTTTTAATGAGAAGGAAAATGAATTGTGATTATAAGATACTCTAAAGGCATGAGGAACCTGGACTGTGGAGTCAGAGGGGGCTTTGGGACATTGTCTGCCAGTTACTGCCTGTGTGACTTGGCACCAGCTATTTCTCATGCTCCATGCTATGCAATCTATATGATAGCAGCTCCCACCTTGTAACAACATTGTGTTGGGCCAAGATAAGGAAGTTGCTGGCAAATTTCCTAAAACATTACAAATACTCAATAAATTGTCCCTATTCATTTTTATGATGTGTTTTGGGCTGAACTCAGTTTTTCAATGTACCATTGTGTACATTCTCCATCTAAAAATGTAATGAGATCACAGCACACCCCTCCCCCTGAGCCTCTGCTTGCAGGCCTAATGCCCATGCATTCAGACAGGTCCATCCTGTACAGTTTGGGGCCCCTTCTCCTTCCCTGATACTTCCAAAATACAAAAATAAATGCCAAAACACTGAACCTCAATGGAATGCAGACTGCAAACATCAGGACAAGTCATTAGTTTTTTTCTTAACAACTGTACAAATACTGAGTGACTTTTAAAAATAAAATAGTTAAACAAGCAAGAATTGGTGATGTGCCTGCTGTACTGGGCATTGCTCTGAGTGCTACAATTAGTCATCAGGATTGCCCTATGAGAAGTTGGTTGACTTGGGAACCAAACAGACTTTGTCTTAAAATCTTGGTCTTTTTGTCTCTTTAATGATTTCAGAAGAGGAATATACTCACTTTGAGTCTGTTTCATAATCCATAAATTGTTAGTTACCTTCTGGGGTTGTTGAAAGGATTGGCCTATGTCAAGTGCTTGGAACAGTGGCTGGTGCACACAAAGTACTTCATAAACAGGAGCTGCCTTCCCCTGACTCCTAGTGACTTCAGAGAAACAAACTGACACTGCCCCCTCCAAATCTCCTGTCCAGTAAGGAGATGGATTGCCTATGTAAAGTAGCACAGTACTTAGATTCTCTACAATGTTGCTGCAAGTGACAGTCCTCAAATAGTCAAATTGGGATTTGAACCCAAATCTTTGAATGCCAAAGGCCATGCTTTTGCACCCTTCTCTGCTGGCTTCCTACTTCTGTTTTGGGGGATCATTTGCATGGTTCTTGGGGAGACATGCATGATATGGATTAGTCTCCTCTATTAACTGTCTTTGTACTAACCTTAAACCCCAACCTTGCTGCCTCTTTCCAAAGCTGCTCCTCTTCCTCCAGAGCTCCAGGTCACTGAGGGGCTGGCTTTGTTCCTTGTCCTTGCCTTGTCCAGCTCAGCTCCGAAGCACAGTGTGGGGAGGGGTGGGAAACAGGAGGAGAGGTGATCCAGAAATGTGATTCCGCCAAAGTGGTGCTTTCTTAAGGATCTTAAACGTGGTTTACATGGGTGTGTGACATCAGCAATTAGACCAAGCAATGTGTAAGCCAGGCTGAGAAGTCAGTGAGCAAAGCAGGCAAAAGCAACACCTTCAAAGGGGCTGCTCCCCAACAATCAAAAGCACAGCCTGCATGGGTCACCACCTACCTCCACCCACCCTCAATGTTAGAACCAGGCTTTCTCTTTAACTCTTCCTTTCAGTTGGACATGGCACATCTCTTCCTAACCCAGTCTTTCTAAGATGGCTCTGTGAAAAAAAACTTGCTATCAAGATGCTAGGGAGATAACCATTCCACACGTGGCCTCTCCTTGCTATCATCTTACCAGCTAGCAATGGAAAGGCAGGAATCTAGGACACAGAGAAAAAGGAGGGCTTCTTGGTGGGACCTTCCACTTACACTTCTAGGTGGCAGGACAGCATCTCTGGTTAGACCAGCAGCATCTTCTATGTGGCTTGCCCACACTTTGTGCTTACAGGATGCCACTGCCTCAGTATCTCCTGTTTAGGACTCAACCAGAACCACTCTAGCTCACTATCAGTGCAACAAAATCCTCTTCCTTTGGATCTCTGTTTTGATATTGGCGGGGAAAAGTCCTTTCATTTTTCAAAAATACTTAATATTCACCCTCCCATTCTCAGTAAAGAATAGTTGATCAAAATCCATTCTAGAAACAATTCAACTGTGGATCTTAATGTTACAATCTTCATGTAATTATGGAGTCAGAAATGGGAATTACTGGATGGAATGTTTTTTAAGCTTATCAGATTATCGACAGAGTGTCTGAAATTTGTTATTTCTAGAGTACCCTTAAATATCATTTCTCCTTTTTGAAAAGTTTTGTTGAATATTTTTTGATAAATTCTCAAAAGACACACTTATACTTCTCCATTCACTTTTAATAGTGTGATTGCTTCTTCTAGAACCTTCTGAAAAACCTATTACAGTAAGAATAACTTACACTTTATAAATTTATTTGCTGTAATCTTTCAGTTTTCTTTATACTTTTCCATACTTCAGACTTCTCAAATCTTCCCACTTTCATGGGGGATAATTTGGCCAATGCTTTTTCTTATTAAACAATTTGATTTGCATTTTTTTCTGGAATTTCACATATTCCTACTTATATGCCATGTATAAGTGCATTCCATGTATTAGAAACATGACTTTCAGTGAAACTACACTTACAAATTGACATAGCATTTTATGAAAGTATGTAAATTCTTTCATCTCATTATTGGCTGATTTGTTATATATAGACTAAGATGTTGAAACAAAAAAAAATGTAATTTGTATTAAGCTGTGTGATTAGAAATGATGCTTGGAATGGTCTTTATGTCTCCTAACTTTGGATACAGTGTGCTTTTTGCTGGAAAATGGATAACTCATGATGTTCTTTAGTTCCTGTTGTCTATTATCTAAATATGGTGGTTACAAGTAGGATAGGATCTTTGGAAAACTACTATAGCCTGTTCTGTTACTAATTTAATACAATAATTACCAGAATTTGTGTATATTTTCTGATCTATTTGATAGGGTATTCTATCTCTTATAGATTGAGCTCCAGGCAATCAAGAACTTGAAAACAAAAAATAGTAGCAACATTAGTTTTGTGATCTTAAAATCACCAGTAGTGATTTGTGAATATAGCATTTGTTGTGAAACCAAAGCTAAACTAGAAACGTAGAGAAGTCATTTAGGAGACTGGAAATCCAAGGAAAATTGTTAAGAAGAAAACAATGCTTATGTAACTGATATTTTTCCCTCTAAGAAAATACAACAATTAGAAGTGAGAAACAAGAAAAAGGTTTTAACAATAAAATTTTAAATGAAAGGGGGAGAGAATGTATCCCTAAATATTATGGGTAGACAGTTTTAAATGTCAATAAATTTTCCTATAAACTCAGCATTTGAAGAATAATAGAAATAGTTTTATGTGGGAGGAGATTTTAAAAAAAAACACTGACATTTTAAAGACCTAAGTGTCTTAAATGGTATGATTATTAAAATGCAAAATTAGACTGCACAGAGACATTTTGGAGATTATATTTGAGTAGCATCCTAAGAGGCAGATAATAAATGACTCAGATAATCTGAGCGATTTGGGCTGACTCACATGTTTTGGAAGAAGGTGTCATCAAGTCACTGATTCTGTCAGTGTTTTTCCCTTTGTTCCACCTGGTAGTGCCAAACAAATCCCAAAGCATCAGTGAGTTTTCTACTTCCAACTTTTCAAGTCAACATTGGCATTTAGTATATTTGAAAAACACTCCCTAACATAAGTAACACAAGCCACATGTTTGCTGGGGATGTGCAGGAGACGGGAAGCCCAGACAGAGCCTTAACTTAGATTAAGAGCAGAAGGCCCAAGACTGGGTTTCATTTGTCAGGATAGAAGAAATGGGACTCTTTACCCCCACTGCTGCCTGAATGGTGCTTCTTGGAACACTGTTAATAAATATTATCTGGTGCATGTATGAGATATAAGGGAATATACAAATAAGGAGGCATTGGCCTCTATTCTAGAAAGGCTTGGTCTATCAGGGAGACCAAGGTAGTAACTAACGAGTGGGAACATTTGATATAACATATATAAACAACATCCTGGTGGAGGAGTCCAGAACAGTTAGTGTCTTACACCACTAGGATTGAGAGGCCCTCACCAAAGATGTAGCATGTGAGCTGGGCACGGTGAAGCAAGCCTGTAATCGCAGCACTTAGGGAGGCTGAGACAGGAGAATCGTGAGTTCTAAGCCAGCCTCAGCAATGATGAGGTGCTAAGCAACTCAGTGAGACCCTGTCTCTACATAAAAAAACACAAAATAGGGCTGGGGGTGTGGCTCAGTGTTCGAGTGCCCCTGAGTTCAATCTCCAGTACCCTCCCCCAAAAAAGATGCAGCATGTGGCTTGGGCCTTAAAGAATGAATTAAAATCTCAACCCAAGGTAAGGACCAGACAAGGAAGAGACACTGGTACTGATGTTGAGGCATGTTCAGAGAATGGTTAATCCAATCTAGCCTTGAGATGGAAGACCTAGAAAAGAATGAGATGGAAATACAGAGATGTGTCAGGTCAATATAGTTCTATTGGTATAGTTCACATGAGCCATTTCTTAGTATTATCTCAGTCTCAAGAATATGTCCAACCTGGAAATGGCTATTCTAAATCGTGATTCAGTTTTTTTGACAGAGCCTCAATCTAGGTGATGAATAACAGAAGTCTAATAAAAGCTTGCAAACCTCTCCATACCCATACATCCTTATGTTGCTTGTAGTGCTAAGAATTTTACAGTGCCAAGTTCTGATAAACATCTGTGGAAAATGTAATAATGAGTCATGTGCATATGCACACACATATACATAGACATACAATAGAAACATCGCTTTTGAACGTGCAAGTTTAACAATTGTTGCGAAGTTTACTTGTGTTGTAATAGACTTTTTTGACCCTTTACTATTTCCCCACAGGATTGAAAAAACGTACAAGGAAGGCCTTTGGAATACGGAAGAAAGAAAAGGACACTGATTCTACGTATGTACTTTAAGAGCGTGCCTCTGCAAACAAACTGTTAGGGTCCTGCTGTCAATCTCACAAGGATTGCCACAGAGTTTCCTTGAATATCCTGTACTTTTCTTTGTTCTCCCCATTTCTGGGAAACTGTAGTTGCTCAGCATAGTTAGTAAGTCATTAGATTTGTGCTAAAAAGGTGAAGATTGTCATCATATGTTTAATTTTTCATCTTTTTTTTTTTTTAACCACCTGGTAGTCCTGCTTGCCAACAGTCCTGGGAAGCAGAAAGTGTGAACATTCGTTTCATGGGGGCCTAGAAGCATTCATTTCCAATTCTAGGGTTGCTCCTAATACCTGAATGGAAAAAACAACAAAACACCTGTTTAGGCAGATTAGTCCTAGCCAAAAACAGAAATGTGTACTACATAACATCCTAAAGCTATTACTGAGATGCCAAGATTTTGTACAAGCAGAATCGTAAATCAACCAACAGAATTCACAGAAGTGATAGGATATTTGCCCGTGAATAAGAAACTAATACCGGAAACAACTACCAGGAGGCTTTTATGTGTTTAAATGGTCTTATTCAAGAGAATTAATTGTGGACACTGATGGACCCTTGAAAACATCAGTAAATAGTAGCTTCATTCTGCTTCTACTTGTTTGACCATCTGGAATTCTTTTTCAGAAGTATTTGACTCTGATACAAAATCTTAGATGTCCTTCTGAGCCAAGCAAGTAACTCCATATATGAGATTAGCTGGCCAGGAACTCAGCATTCCAGCCCATACCCCCATAAGGAGAGCATTGTGACTCAGCTGTGGCTGGCTGTGACCAGGTGGAAAAGATCTGGAGTGGTCTGCTGAGTAGCAGAATGGAGCCCATAAACCCCTCATTTGGCTGTAATCTGTGAAAGTTAGAAAATGGAAAAATCAAGGTGGTATGGGCACAGGTGAAAATGAAGGCAGCCACATTGATTCTCTGTGAGGTTTTATTGTGCATAAATTTTCTCACAAAATGTTCAGTATTTCCCTGTGTCCTTGTCCTCTACAAACTTGTAATTCACAGATAAAATACTGACTACACAAATTAAGATATCTAAATGAGATAATATTCGAAATGCCTGCTAGTGCTTAGTATTTAGCGAATGCTCCGTGAATGACAGTTGCTACTGTTCTTATCATTACTGATATAAATCGATAGTAATAAGTTCCTTGTGAGCAATTGAAATGGAATTTCATGGGAATTTGAAGTTAAGAACTTTTACATTTGGACTGATGATCTATGATGCTTCAGGACAGAAGGAGTCCTCAGTTTGGCCTTCAAAGAAGGACATGTATTTCATGTAAAAGGAGCAACAAAAGCCAAGGCAGACATGTGGGAAAGATGCGCAGGCAACCAGGGCAAGGTAAATGGGGCAGAGTGTCTACCTGCAGGCTACAGGTAAAGATGATAATGGGAGGCAATGCTGGGAAGGAAATGAGGGCCAGATAGGAAGGGCCTCAAGTGCCAGGCTGACCTCCGAATTTCCATCCTTACCTAGTGGGTTACCTGAAAGCCCTGAACATTTTTAAGCCAAAGAATATGAAGGATAGGGGAGGAGAAAGATGTTGTTGTTGTTGTTGTTTTATTGTTTTTTGTTTTTCCCAGATGCCAAATGTTAACACTCTCTTTTTTACATATATTTTTTTCTCTGCTTTTTTCTTTTGGTAAATATTTCCTGGAAATTACATTTATGGAATTTTTTAAAAATGATTGAGTAAATAATAATTTTTGAGGATCATATAATTTGAATTGTTTCTGAATACATTTGTCATTTTCTAAACATTAATCTTGCAGAATAAGTGACTGTCCCTTTGCTAGGGTTGGAACCCCTGGGCTCTTATACCAGCTCTGCCCATAACTCAACAGCCTTGAAAATTACATTTTCGTTTACTGGGCCTAGTTTCCCCACATGTTTAAAAAAAGAACAAAGTGTACACAAGAAGAATCAGGTTTCCCTAAAAGGCCACATACCCCACCAGTGTGTCAGCAATCTATTGACATCTACAGTGTGCCACCTGTTGTGTGGGACACTGCATGCATCACAGGAGGACATCATAGCAGAAGCCAACTATTTTCCTATGAAGATAGTGCCTATAACTGCACCAGAGATTTCTGGTATCTGAAGAAAGTTAAAGATAAAAAGTTATCTTGAAAGAAAAAGAAGAGGTTAAGTAACCTCCCTGGCCAGCTGAGTTAATTTACATGTGGCCAAAGCACTGCTCTTCCATCTGCATTTCCAAAGCTATGAAGATGAGTAAGTTATTCTCCATGGCTTTGGGTGGAGGCCCAATATCTCCTGTGGCACTTTAATGAAACATTTGTTTATAGAATCCCAAGCATCTCTTTTTAACTTCTTATCATCTGAGTGCTCAAATTACTTATGGGATAGCAAATTAGTTGTAAACGGGTTCCCCCATCAGTGATTGATCCAAGGACAAGCTGTTTTTTCTTTTTTTCTTTTTTTTCCATGAACCAACCTCCATCGTCTAATTGGATCTCATATCATTTTTGGAAAATGAATCATAATTGCAAAGGGGTTGGTAAAATGCTCTGGCAATTTGCTGTCCCTTCAGCTTTAGTTAATGCTTATGTTAGACTGCAGTCATTGAGACTTTGTTGATGCAAACCGTTTTCAGGGCTGCTGCAATTCACTGGCGTTGCTAAGCAACCTGCTAGGGTAGCCGCCAGCGCCAACTTCAGCTGATTGAACCTCTGCAGATAAAGAGTGGGGTAAGGACCAGAGCTTCCTGATTTGATCATTGTTACAGTGACTGATAGTGGAAGGGAGAGAGCCTGTGCTAAGTGGCAGGCCCTGTGCAGGTTATTTTGTTGCACATACATCCTTCATAATCCTTGCAGTAATTCAATAGGATTAATAGTAATATCTCAGTTCTAGAGATGAGAAATCAGTACCAAAAGGAGTTAAGTAATTTGCTGAAGTTCATGCAGAAAACAAGGCTTGGAACTAGTATCCTAGTCCAGAAACCAGTGCCTGTGCATTGGTCATCCAGAAGAACAGGTGTGGGTGGGTTAGGTTGTAACCCAGTGTCTTAGTCAACTTTTTCTCTTCTGTGACTAAAGGACCCAACCAGAAATATTGTAGAGGAGGAAAGGTGTATTTAGGGGATCATAGTCTCAGTGGTCTCAATCCATAGACAACAGGCTCCATCCCATGGGGCTCGAGGTAAGGCAGAACATCATGGTGGAAAAATGTGGGAGAAGGAAGCAGCTCACATATTGATCAGAGAGCAGAGAGAGACTCCACTTGCCAGATACAAATATATATCCCAAAGCCACCCCCCAATGCCCACCTCCTCCAGTCATACTCTACCACTTTAATTACCACTCAGTTAATTCCTATCAGAGGGTTAATTCACTAATTGAATTAAGACTCTCACAACCCAATCTTCTCCTCTGAACCTTCTTTCATTGTCTCACACGTGACCTTTGGGGGATATTTCACTTCCAAACCATAACACCCAGACAGGAGGGTGAAAGAGAAATGGCAAAGTTTCAAGAAGTAACCAAAACTTCTAAAACAAGAGGCCACAGTGGATGACTAGCTTGAAAACTAGAAGACATCAGTAAATATAATGAGTCTGTCATTAAAAAGAAAAATACTGTGTTTAAATAAAATTAAAGACTTCATAGAATGTGATTAGGAAATGAATTTGTAACATATACCCAAGCATCTGAGGCAGTTAAAATCTCTCCCCATCAGATTATGTAATACTTATTCTTTAAGATAAAGTTTAATGAGTATTTACTGTGATCTAGGCACTGTTTTAGGCTGTTCACTTTTAATAGTCCTATGGGGTACTTGTCATTTCCAGATAAGGAAATCAAGACGCAAAGGGGTGAAGTAATGTGCCTGAGTTTCTGTAGCTGAGAAATCTACATGGGTTGAACCCAGGTAGTCTGCCTCTAGTGTTGGTCCTCTTAGTCGCTATGTTTACTCCTCCATGAGAGAAAATACCAGCTCCATATACATCAACTGATGAGACAAAGGACTAAAATCAGACTCCAATGCTGTTATGTGTAATTATGGTCTTTCTGGTTAAAAAATTTGAAATATCATTTTAATAACCACTGTAGGCATGAGTTCAGGTGACCTCCCACTTAATATCCCCTAGTGATATGTCCTTGTACCTGAACCAACAATGAGCACCACCACAGCCAAGTTGATCTCCAAAGGCTTCTCTTCTCCACATCTATTGCTTGCTATCTTAAAAGGCACTTCCATAGCATCAGTACCTCTGAACATGTCCTATCCCTACAGTTGATGGAACCACCTCTCTCCCAATTCACTTGGCAGGGGTTGAAATCCTAACCAGAAATGCTCATTTGGGCACAGATAGATATATGAAGGAAAGTTAGGTTTGATTAGTATAGGCTGGCCTCTGTCTTCTTGCTTTTGTCCTAGCCTGGGCTTATTATGGCCATGATAACTCACTGGATAGACTTTCCTGCCTTGTTCTTTGCTTGTTGATCATGTCTTTTCGTTATTTTTATCCCATTGTCCTAGCCACCTGCCTGTACATTTTAAGTACCCAGTATTTTTTCAATGAATTGTAACTTTTGTCAGATGAGATTCTTTCTGCCCTTCTAAATTTTAGATAAAATTTCTTTGAACCATTTAATTCCCATGCCCAGGAAATGTTCAGAGATTCCAAGATTTCTGTCAATTCCCATGGTCTTTCAATGTCTGAGTCCTTTTTGCTTTTGGCCCCAGTATCATTGATTTACCACTGCATCTGTTTAGACAGAGAACTAATGATGAAAAATAATGCTACCAAATGTTTTGTAATACAGTTGGACCACTCATTTTGAAGTGGTATTGGTGAGGAAGGGGAATCATCTGAGCCCAAATGTCTGATTGTCTGCCTCCTTCTCTGTCTCTCTTTCTCTCTCTCTTCCCCTATCATTAGCCCCACCCTATGAAGCAATAAAATATTTCCTTACCTGGTTCTACCTTCTAAAGAACAATTCCAACCCCACCAAATTCCTAGAGATGTCACAGTGCTCCCCAAGTGTTTATTAAGATTTTCTTCCCAAAAATGCAAGTTCCTTTCCAAACATAAATCTGGTCCCTCATTGATAGCATAACATGTTTAAGCTCCTTACACAGTGAATTAATATCAGAAGTTACCAAGTGACAGTGGAAACCCTCTTTCCTTCTCCCTACTTTTGCTCATCTACTCCAGTTTCCAGTATGTCTGCAAGTAGGCAGTTTTGTGTTCCTGATGAAGAGACATCATGGAATAGAAAAGAAATTATAATCCACTAACACTTTTGAGTACTTAGTATGTCAAAACTATTATAAGTTCATTTTATTACATACATATATGTATAAAATATATATGTATACACATATATGCATGCATATATATACATATACATACACAAACTTAAAATAGCTTCAAGAGATTAAGTAACATGTTCAAGGTCATAGAATTATGAAATGGTGAAATCTGAACGTAAAGATTCATCTTAAACTATAGCACTGAGCACCTCAGCAGAGTGTCCCCCAGAGCACTTTCACTGGATTTTAGTTATCAGAAGGAGCCATTTTGCAAAATATGCCTTTCCTTCCCATTCTTCTATAATCGAAGGAGATGTAAATACAGAAATGAGAGAAAATACAGATTTTCAAAACAAGCTCAAAAATACCTCAGAAGTTTCACCTAGCAAGAGATAGTTCAGCCACTTATAGTGGAAAGACAACATAGGTTTTCATGTATTGTGACGCTTTCTTTTTTTTTTTTTTTTTTTTGGTACTGGAGATTGAACTCAGAGGCACTCAACCACTGAGCCACATCCCCAGCCCTATTTTGTGTTTTATGTAGAGACAGGGTCTCACTGAGTTGCTTAGCGCCTCGCCCTTGCTGAGGCTGGCTTTGAACTCCTGTCTCAGCCTCCCAAAGTGCTGGGATTACAGGCTTGTGCCACCACACCCGGCTGTATTGTGACACTTTTAAGGTAAGACTGAGAAGACTCTAATGAAATCTCCTCTCAAAAGTTGGCCAAGGCATTGCACCACCAACTTGTGCCTTTTGGACTTCAATTTTTGATGATAACCTTTCTCTTGTACCTCACTCTCCAATATTACTTGCCCAATTTGTTTTGATTTAGTTTTCCTTATACAAGTTTGCTGGGGTGGACACGGGGGAGCAGGAAGGTGTTGGTTCATGATTCTTCCTGTGATACTTTAGTCTGTGTAGTCAGAAAGATTCATGGTCATAACTGTCAATTTCCTTTTGTTACAGAGGTTCACCAGATCGAGATGGAATTGTAAGTATTTAAATGACCATTTTTAATGGTTTGCACTTCAATATATGCTATATTTAAATTTCCTGCAGCTCCATTTATTCCTCCCCCCAACCCCTGCCCCAGGGAAGAAATAGCTTGGATGACTTTTCTGACCTCTCACTGTTGTGATTTTCTCTAGTAATTGCATGAGACATAGAGGTAGTCTTGGTCAAGTCACATTTATTTGGTGTATTCACCTAAAACCCTGCCTAGGAGCAGGCAAGTAAACTAGTTATGAAAATGATGGATCCAAAGCTAGACAGTTCATGCAGGGGCTGCTACCATCAGCTGTTATTTCATTTCCAATTTAATGATATAAAAGCTCATTATGTGAGAATGTTTTTCTCCAACAGAGGCCACAGAGTCATAAAGGAGCTGGGATCCAATAAAATTGAAAGAAGCTTTTCCCTTGGCGTAGCTGGGCTGCAGATATATTTTCTATGTTAAATTCAGAATTAGGAAATGGTCTTAAAACCACTTATGCCTGAATTTACAGCCTGAAAGAGGAAAGTGTGTCCACTGGGTTTAGATTTAATAGTAACTCTGGCTCCTTGCTAGCCACCAGATTTCTTGCTTTTTAAAGATATCTGTGCACGGGCTTGGATTTATCAGAATTGCACGTATGGGATTCTGCCCCAGCTTCTAAAATGACTTCCTCCAAATCTAAATCAGATGCCTATTCAGAAGGTTCAAAAGAACAGCTGTTACTGAAAAAAAAAATGGACTCACATTAGTCTCACTGGGCAGGAGTGGGCTAACATAAACCTGGTGGTTAAAAACTTATTTTTTTTAAATCACCTTTTATAATATTATACCTAAATTGGGGTGCTAATTGCAGCTATAGCAGGAGTTTTTCTCCCACACTTGACTTGAGGTTCTTAGCTTTGGGGTGACTTTTGCGTTCATGTGGTTCTCACTATGAAATGTTAAGAAAAATAGACAGAAATTGATCAGACATTGGGTAACACTATAATCAAGGCTCTATTCAGCAGGGGAAAAAAAAGACCCAGAAGACTCATCTTCTCCTCACCTCTTGCTTCTGGCTCAGAGCCCTCTCGTTAACTCTGTCTCAGGTACTCTCTGCTTCTGTGTCTTCTCTTTGCTTCTGGCTGGGTCTCCTCCCTGGGTCCTCTTGTCCCCGCCATTCCCACTTCTGCAAGGCTCTGTTAGCTCCTCTGCTCTCTATCCTTGCTGTTTGGGGACTGGATTGCTTATTTCTTGCTTCTCTCACTCTGTCACTCTCAGTCTTGTCCTTTGTTTTTCTTTCTCCAAACCCCTGCTCATTGTCTCTGAAGCCCCATTGCTACTTCACTATTCTCTGCTCTTCTGGGAACCACCAGTTTAAATCTCTAGTAGAGTACATACCATGGTACCTGGTGCGGTAGCTGGCACAGAGCAGATAGCTGAATATTTGCCGTATTAATGAAGCCAGTGATCATTCTGGGGACCCATCCCCACCAGGCCAGGGCTTCATGCCCAGGTCCCCTACACCATTCTAAATTCTATAAAGTTATCTAGTAGAAATTTTGTCCTCTTTGTTGCTTAATTAGAAATGCCACAAATATCATTGGTCGTAGGTCACTAGTCAATCTTACTTGGTAAGAAAGGAATTATTTAATTTCAGTTTCTCAGAATATAACACAGACCTGTTCTGAACAAGGCTACATTCAAAAGTTCATTTTCTCAGAACCAAGGTGTACAGCTTTATAGATAATTGGAAGTTATTAGCCTGCTGCAACTTTTACCATTTAAAAATGTTCCCCCCTCCCCAAATTTGGCCACCAAATTTTGAAAACCAGTGCTGTCTGGCTGGGTTCAAGATTCTGTTTGTACTGAGTGCTGAAACATCTCAACCCGATTTTCTTTCAAACTCAAACCAATTCCTTATCTGCAGACTCAGCACACTTTTGTATGGCTAAGACAGCTTCCAAATGATTGTCTTTTGAATGTCTGAATTTGAAGTTTATAGTTTCACTAACATGGTTCCATAAACTACCCAGATAGTGCTTATAAACTACTTGGTAAACACAGGGTCTGCACAAAAGCTCTAATGTACTAATGCCCACTCAATTTCAGTTGCTCCAGTTTCACTGAAGCCCATCGTTGATTGCAATGCTTTTAATCTGTAGAGGCTTCTTGACAGGGCTGCGTGTATGAAGGTGGGCTTGCCTTGCTGCCCATTGGCTGAGAGTCCCCATCGCTATCAGAGTTGTCTGTCATGGTGGTGAGACTTCAGGCAGCTGTGTGTGACAAGACCTTTGCACAGGATTCACTAACTTTTTCCCAAGCAGTTCCCATTTCTCTTCACAAATAAATTAGTGTACCAAAGTCACAATCCTTGCTGTGAGATCTTCTCTGCTCCTCTCTATCAGGGTGAAGGAAAGGGCACAGATTTGGAATTGTCAACTGTGTTGTGCTGTACGTATTGGTGATCCCCAAGAATATTTTAACAAGGGGAAAACATGGCGGAGCTAAACTTTTCATACTTAGATATATAGCAGTTTTTATTTAGTCTTTTCTTGTATGTCTTGGTGTCTGTTCTCTACTTGTAAACTAAGTCTAAATGAGGAATAGATTCACATAGTCCCTAGTACATGGGACACATCTTCCTCCTTCCCCCTTCCCTGGCCTAGCCAAGCCGGTCTGCTGAATAGAGCCTCATTATGGGCCCCAAAGTCCACTCTTTGCAGAAGGAACCCTGCCAATATTGGTAGGCCGTACAATTTGGCCTAGAAATTGTTTCTCCTCTGGTATGTTTGCTGACGCCATGTGATTCTTTATGTGTCTTGAAGAACAAACAGATCCTTTAACAACTTTTTTCTACATGAAAACAATCAATTCCAGCAGCCCAGCCCACATGAACCACCCTACAATAACAAAGCAGAGTGTGCGCGTGAAGGAGGAAAAAAAGTTTCGGTAAGGAAACAGATTTTAGTTTAAAATTTCCAAGGGGTTATAGAAACAGTGAGTAAAATCCCAATTTGAATTGTGGAAAATACAAAAGTTTTTATTGATTCCCTAAGAGGACTCTTTCTTAGGTATTTCCAAATGACTTCTTGAATACCTGGGGTCAATTTTTAAATCAACCATATTGACTTTATGTATTGACATCTAAATATGTGTTTAAAGAATGATCAGGTATAAAAAATTCATGTTTCCTTTATCTTAGACAAAGGACAGGGATTCAAATTTTAAAATCCAAATTTTAAAAAGATTCTTCTATCTATAAAGAAGGTTTTGCTATAATAAAACATCACCATGCAAATTGAGTAATACCATTTATTGGGATAAGCACCATCCCAATAATATAAGGAATTTGGCAGGACTTTGTCCTGCGGGAACTGATATTCTTGACCAAAGGATGTAGAGTCAGGGATGCTGATTCTAGGTCAGGTTATGCAATAACTATAGCTATGTTGTCAAATGTGGTAACCACATGTGACTATTTGGCTAGACTCAGCCCCTTGGTCACACTTGCACATTTTAACTACTTCACAGCCTCACGTTTCTAGTGACTACCATATTTGACAGCACATAAATAGGACATTTCAATCTTCACAGAGAGTTCTATTGGTCAGTGCTATCCTACAGGATCATTTACAAAGTGATCCAAGTCTACCTTGATAGGGAAAAGATAATATTTAAGTAGTACATCACGTCCAAAGATCACTACATAACTATGAGCTGACCTCAGATCAGAGGGGCATTCACAATGGAAATTGAGAACTTTGATGAATGTGTCATTGAACATAACTGTTAATTATATTTATTGATTTAGCCTGTAATATTATCTGAGACTAGATAATAAGCTTAATCAAAGTAAAATACCTATTAAAACAAGATTAGCATACTTGTGAACATCAATTATCTTTGAATAGCAGTCATATATCTGAGTTATAAAAGTTATCTATGCTAGGTGTAGAGAAATACAGGTGTGGAAAATACAGAAGAGGAAGAAGTGAAAGAATATATTAGTGCAATTCCAAAAGAGAAAAAAAATTACTGTTTGTATGTTGGTGAGTAACTGATATTGCTTTGAACATTAGGCCTAGTTGTCAGTAATGTTTTCCCACCTAACACGTTCCTCCTTGCTTACCCAAAGCTTCCCGCCTGAAATCAATAGAGCCATCACCTTTATCATTACCATTACTATGAGCTTGTACCTTGCTCAGTGTTTGGAAAGAAGAACTCTTTTTCCCCCTTATAGTCTAACCAGAAGAATTCCAGAAGGTTCTGACCAAGCTTTACCTTAGTAATTTTCACTTGCAAAACCAAAGATATTTATGGGAGTGAACCGGCAGGAATGAGACCAAATTACCAATTCCTCTAATAAAGTCAAGTGTGTGTGTGTGTGTGTGTGTGTGTGTGTGTGTGTGTGCACGCGCCAGAAGGAATGTGTTATTAGGATTTGTGGTTTGTGTTTACTATTTGTTTTTAAAATGTTTCTGTTTTAAAAGAAAAAAATGCATAGGTTCTGCTTTTCCTTTAGCTCAATTTTCCATTTATTTCCATGGAAATGGAATTCTTCACTCAGCCCAAATGTAGAAATTCAGGAAATTCTTTATACATAGTGTTAGATACGTTGTCAAGAAGAAATGTACACACAGAAACGTACAGAAACAATAGATATGAAATTTGTTCCACTGAACATATAGACTGTCTTGGATTTGAAAGGCTTTAATTATTAGATGATATTCTAATGGAAAGGAACTGCACAACTGAAAATTTTGAACTCAATAATTTACCCAATCTCTTTGGTGTTGGGATAGAAATCCTTTGTACTAAGGAAAGGCTTAAAAACTAAAAGGTATGTTGATAGCAGTATTATGCTGATCACAAAATTCATGAGTTTACTCCTCTGGAATCCACTTAGTTCATTTGATATCCTATTATTATAAATTAAATTCTATATTGAAGTTGAGGTTTGTATATGCTTTCTAAGAAGGAGCTGGACTATTTTGCAAATAAGTTGTATACAAACAAATTGGTGAAGAAGGAATTTAAGCAAAAACACACATGATAAAAAGAAAATAGGGACCAAACTTATTTCCAGGGGAGAGAAAAATTTGTTATTACTGTAACACAACGGATTATGTTCTCAACAGTATCTTCATAAAGTATATATGTGCAGAGTTAATGTGGCAGATTCTTAAAAAGACCTTTGTACAAGGTAGAAAGAATATCGCTGAAACACCAATTCAATGAAGACAGTTCTATGGGAAGATCGAAATGATGCCCGAGCACAGATTGTCAGGAGCAGGACCAAGAGATTGATAGGCACAGATCCTATGTTCCTGAGTGCTGGTCCATGGAAACAGAACAGAGCTCTTGTATTTGTAAATTCTAGAGCATATAGAAAGAGAGAGATCACTGACACATCTATTCCTTGCACCCTGTTTACGCTCTTTAAATCACTGCCAATTCTTAAGAATGCCCAGTCAAATTCAGTAAGTGCTAGTCAATGACAGTGATTATTCTGGGTTGTCTAGTAATCCTCTGTGTATACACAAAAAGCTTAGTTCCCATCTATTTGTCAAATTGGGTATCAATGCTTACATTGCAGTTCACGTGGCCTTTGTGATTGCAAAATTAGAGGTCCTGTCTTCAGTCCTCATGCATTGCTGTTTGATGTGTCATTCTGACTGCTATTGCTCAGTAATATACCATCGCTCTGTGTGCTAAATACAAGAATGTTCTTGGATAGAGCCTCCACTGCTGACCTGATTTGTGTTTTTACCTTTGCTCACAAAAACTAGAGAATCTTAGCAATTTCCTCTTGGGTGATGCCAAATCCTTGCTTGAGAGCTTGTGGTCATCTGTCATGCTTGTACTAGAGACCGAAATAAAACTTAAAGATAATCAAGAGGCAGCATAATGTTAATATCCACTCTGCTTGCCACAACATGTGCTCCAGGAGGCACAGAACACATAGATAAGGAAAATTCACCATTAATCCTCAAGTTCTATTTTAATAATTTGATGAGAAAAACCATTTGAAAAGAATTTCAACATTAGTTTTAATAACTAGGAGCTGAATGAAATAATCGAGAGCTGACTACCTTTACATTTTATCAAAGAATAGTTAGAAGAAAAATTGAATCGGTGTTAGAAATGCTAAAATATTGGTTAATGACTTGGCTGAAAACTTTGAATTTGTTGGAACTAATTGTCTACGAGAGCAGCATGGAAGTCAAAATGTTTCCATTTAAAATATACTTGTATATGGTTATATCCCCTGAAGGTGTAGAGGATTAAATTATAATGTAGGTGCTGCTAATCCGTCAGTAATTGAATAAGTTTGAATAGCTAGTTGCTAATAATCCCATGCCTAGGTATCTGTCTTTTGTGAAATATGTAGGCTCTCTTACCTAGTGCCATGGCATCTAAATTGACCATTTAGTTACACCAATGTGGTTCCATAAGAGGCTGCTCTAATATGTCTTTCCAGTGCTGGATTTTGATAACTCTTGCTAAATACAGATAAGAGTTAAGTGGTTTTTGTTCCATTGTGGTTTTTTTTTCCTTTTTTCATTTAAATGTTTCCCGTCTAAATTTATTTTCAAATTTATTACAGAAGAAAAGCAATGGGGCACCAAATGGATTTTACGCAGAAATCGATTGGGAAAGATATGTGAGTATCAGAATATTGTTTTTATTTACTAAGTATTTTGCAATTTTACAATGAGTTGAGACACTCATATTTATAAGAGGATGTAGAAAAAAGTAAGACTTTCCATCTCATCAGAAAGTGCCTGGTGCATTTAGGATGGTGGGGAAGTGAAGTCTGGAGTCTGTCAAACCCTCCACATACCAGCTGCATGTAGCCATAGCATAGTTATTGGCTAACCAGAAAAAAAAAGAAGACAATATAATAGTTACTTTGTAGTCGTGTGTCAAGAACTGAAGAGTTAATTATTCCCAGAACATTTTAGTAACCTATGGAGCCCGTAGTATGTATTCAAAGAAATGTTTTTTCTAATATTGGGCGTTTCAGTCCTGATTTCATTTCCAAGTAGCCTTGAAGGTCCAGGCAAGGCAATTAACCCTTGAATCTTGGTTTCATGACAACTAACTACTGTAGCTTCTTGGTACCAGTTGTTCTCAGGTTGAATGATAATCACTTTTTGCTTCTCAGAGGATAAGTATGAATTCCAACTGAGACCTAAACTTTCCCCATTATTTGCCCAAAGCCAACTAAAGCCATAACCATATACTTCAACCACAATAGAACAGCCTGGTGGATCCAGCCAGGATCCCTCCTAGACTTCTAATAATATAGTACTTTTAAATCATTTTCACATGGAAGATTATTTCTATTGTGTAATAAGTACCCAAATTCATGATTGCAACAAAATTCCTTTGCTCTTATCCCATCACTGTCATGGCCCAAACTTCCCTTTCATGAAAGTTATACTTCATGTTCAAGCTTTTTCATCTTTGTTAGTAAGAGTTTTGTTTTTATAATAAACGAGTCCATAGTTATTCAATGTTCAGTGTCAGTTATAATAGCTAATGCTATTTATTCATCTTTACCACCTTAAAAGGCAAATACTACATTATTTGCCCTGTAGAGAAACTGAGGCTCAGAACTGCAAAATTTTTCATGCTTCCCCCTCAGCCATCCAAGTATGTCACTTTGCCAACAAGTTACCTGTCTTCTCGTAAGCCACTTTCCCAAGATTGAGATCCTTTTGATATTTCTTTTTTTAATTTATTTATTCTACTTAGGTATACATGATAGCAGAATGCATTTTGATTCATTGTACACAGATGGAGCACAACTTTTCATTTCTCTGGTTGTACGTGATATAGAATCACATCATACATGCAGTCATACATGAAGCTAGGGCTATGAAGTCCACCTCATTCCACCATCTTTACTTCCCCCATGCCCCTTCCCTCCTCCCTCCCCTTTGACCAAAGTTCTTCTATTCTTCCTGTGTCCTCCCCTACATTATGCATCAGCATCCACTTATCAGAGAGAACATTTGGCATTTGGTCTTTGGGGATTGGCTTACTTCACTTAGCATGATATTCTCCAACTCTATCCATTTACCTGCAAATGCCATAATTTTATTCTCTTTTAATGCTGAGTAATATTCAACATTGTGTATATATACCACGGTTTCTATATCTATTCATCTATTGAAGGGCATCTACATTGGTTCCACAGTTTAGCTATTGTGAATTGAGCTGCTATAAACACTGAAGTGGCTGTGTCACTGTAGTATGCTGTTTTTAAGTCCTTTGGTTATAGACCAAGGAGTGGGATAGCTGGGTCAAATGGTGGTTCCATTCCAAGTTTTCTAAGGAATCTCCATACTGCTTTCCAGATTGGTTGTACCAATTTGCAGTCCCACCAGCAATGTATGAGTGTGCCTTTGTCACCACATCCTTGCCAACACTTATTGTTGTTTGCATTCTTGGTAATTGCCATTCTGACTGGCGTGAGGTGAAATCTTAGAGTAGTTTTGATTTGCATTTCTCTAATTGCTAGAGATGTTGAACATTTCTTCATATGTCTGTTGATTGATTGTATATCTTCTTCTGTGAAGTTTCTGTTCAGCTCCTTAGTCCATTTATTGATTGAGATGTTTGGTCTTTTGGTGTTAAGTTTTTTGAGTTCTTTATATATCCTGGAGAGTAGTGCTCTATCCGATGTGCATGTGGCAAAAATTAGTTCCCAGAATGTAGGCTCTCTGTTCACTTCATTGATTGTTTCTTTTGCTGAGAAGAAGCTTTTTAGTTTGAATCCATCTCATTTGTTTATTCTTGCTTTTATTTCTTGCACTTTAGGAGTCTTCTTAAGGAAGTCAAGGCCTAATCCAATGTGATGAAGATTTGGGCCTTCTTTTTACTCTATTAGGCGTAGGGTTGCTGGTCTAATTCCTAGGTCCTTTTTCCACTTTGAGTTGATTTTTGTGCATGGTGATAGAAAGGGATTTAGTTTCATTTTGCTGCATATGGATTTCTAGTTTTCCCAGCACCATTTGTTGAAGAGGCTATCTTTCTCCAGTGTATGTATTTGGCACCTTTGTCTAGTATGAGATAACTGTATTTATGTAGGTTAGTCTCTGTGTCTTCTATTCTGTACCACTGGTCTACATGTCTATTTGGTTGCCAGTACCATGCCATTTTTGTTACTATAGCATTGTAGTATAGTTTAAGGTCTGGTATTGTGATGCCTCCTGCTTTGCTCTTTTTGCTGAGGATTGCTTTGGCTATTCTGGGTCTCTTATTTTCCAAATAAATTTCATGATTGCCTTTTCTATTTCTATAAGAAATGACTTTGGGATTTTAATTGTGATTGCATTGAATCTGTATAGTGCTTCGGGTAGTATGGCCATTTTGACAATATTAATTCTGCCTATCTAGGAGCATGGGAGATTATTCCATCTTCTAAGGTCTTTTTCAATTTATTTCTTTAGTGTCTTGTAGTTTCATTGTTGAGATCTTTCACCTCTTTTGTTAAATTGATTCGCAAGTATTTTTTTTAAGCTATTGTTATTGGGGTAGTTTTCCCAATTTCTCTTTCAGAGGGTTTATCACTGATGTATAGAAATGCAATTGATTTATGGGTGTTGATTTTATATCCTGCTACTTTGCTGAATTCATTTATTAATTCTAGAAGTTTTCCAGTAGAATTTTATGGATCCTCTAAATATAGAATCATGTCATTGACAAATAATGATAGTTTGAGTTCTTCTTTTCCTATTTGTATCTTTAATTTCTTTCATCTGTCTCATTGCTCTGGCTAGTGTTTGAAAGACTATGTTGAATAGCAGTGGTGAAAGAGGGCATTCCTGTCTTACTCCTGTTTTTAGAGGGAATGCTTCCACTTTTTTCTCCCTTTAGGATGATGTTGGCCTTGGGTTAAGCATAGATAGCTTTTACAAAGTTGAGGTATGTTCCTCCTATCCCTAGTTTTTCTAGTGTTTTGAACATAAAAGGGTGCTATATTTTGTCAAATGCTTTCTCTACATCAATTGATAAAATCATGTGACTCTTATCTTTAAGTCTACTGATGTGATGGATTATGTTAATTGTTTTCTGTATGTTGAACCAACCTTGCATCCCTGGAATGAACCCCACTAGATCATGGTGTACTATTTTTTTAATATGTTTTTGTATGTAATTTGCCAAAATTTTATTGAGAATTTTTGCATTTATGTTTATCATGGATATTGGTCTGAAATTTTCTTTCTTTGATGTGTCTCTGTCTGGTTTTGGTATTAGGGTGATATTCACCTCATAGAGAGTTTGGGTAGGTCATATGCTTCTAGAAATTTGTCAGTGTCTTCAAGGTTTTCTATTTTACTGGAGTATAAATTTTCAAAACAGTTTCTAATTATCCTCTGTATTTCAGTAGAGTCTGTCATGATGTTTCCTTTTTCATCATGAATTTTAGTAACTTAGGTTTTCTCTCTCCTTCTTTTTGTCAGAGTGGCTAAGGTTTTGTCGATTTTATTTATTTTTTCAAAGAACCAGCTTTTTGTTTTGTCAGTGTTTTGAGTTGTTTCTTTTGTATCAATTTCATTGTTTCAGCCCTGATTTTAATTATTTCCTGTCTTCTACTTCTGTTGGTATTGGTTTATTACTCTTTTGTAGGGCTTTGAGATATAGTGTCAAGTCATTTATTTGTTGACTTTTTCTTCTTTTAATGAATGAGCTTAATGCAATGAACTTTCCTCTTAGCACTGCCTTCATAGTGTCCCAGAGATTTTGGTATGTTGTATCGGAGTTCTCATTTACCTCCAAGAATTTTTTTTATCTCTTCCCTGATGTGTTCTGTTACCCATGCATCATTCAATAGCAAATTATTGAGTTTCCAGGTGTTGGAGTAGTTTCTATTTTTTAATCTGTCATTGATTTCTAATTTTATTCCATTATGGTCAGATGGGATTCCATTATGGTCAGATAGGATATTATGTCTATTTTTTGTATTTGCTAAGACTTACTTTGTGGCATAACATGATCTATTTTGGAGAAAGATTCATGTGCTGCAGAGAAAAAAGTGTACTCACTCATTGATGGATGGAATACTCTATGTATGTCTGTTAAGTCTAAATTATTGTTTTATTGAGTTCTATGGTTTCTTTGTTTAGTTTTTGTTTGGAAGATCTATCCAGTGGTGAGAGAGGTGTGTTAAAGTCATCAAGTATGATTGTGTTATTGTTTATTTTATTCTTGTAGTTGAAAAAGATTTGTTTGATATACATAGATGCCCCATTGTTTGGGGCATAGATATTTATGGTTGTTATGTCTTGTTGATGTATGATTCCCTTAAGAAGTATGAAATGTCCTTCTTTATCCCTTTTCACTAACTTTGGTTTGAAGTCCACTTTATCTGATATGAGGATGGAAACTCCTGCTTGTTTGCGGGGTCCATGTGAGTGATACATTTTTCCCCACCCTTTCACTTTCAGTCTTTGGATATCTTTTCCTGTGGGATGAGTCTCTTGAAGGCAGCATATTGTTGGGTCTTTTTTTTTTTTAATCCAGTCTGTCAGTCTATGTCTTTTAATTGATGATTTTAGGGCATTCACATTCAGGGTTATTATTGAAATATGATTTGTAATCCCAGTCATTTTGATTTATTTTTGGTTTTTACCTTGACTTGGTTTCTCTTTTGACTGGTCTTTCCTTTAGTGTAGTTCCTCTCTGTAAATTTTCATTGTTGGTTATCATTTCCTCCTCACGGAATATTTTGCCAAGAATGCTGTGTAGTGCAGGTTTTCTTGCTGTAAATTTTTTAAATTTTTGTTTACCATGGAAGGTTTTTATTTAATCATCAGATCTGGAGCTTAATTTTGCTGGATATAGGAATCTTGGTTGGTATACATTTTTCTTTCAGAGCTTGGTATATATTGTCCCACGATCTCCTGGCTTTTAGGGTCTGGGTTGAAAAATCTGCTGAGATCCAAATTGGTCTCCCCCTATATGTAATCTGATTCCTCTCTCTTGCAGCCTTTAAAATTCTATCCTTATTCTGTATGCTGGGAATTTTCATTATAATGTGCCTTGGTGTAGATCTGTTGTAATTTTGTACATTTGATGTCCTGTAAACCTCTTGTATTTGATTTTCCAATTCATTTTTCATGTTTGGGAAATTTTCTGATATTATTTTATTGAAGAGATTGTGCATTCCTTTGGTTTGAAATTCTGTGCCTTCTTCTATCCTGATAAATCCTAGATTTGGCCTTTTGATGCTATCCCATAGTACTTGTATATTCTGTTCATGGTTTCTTACCATCTTCACTGTATGGTCAACTTTATTTTCAAGATTGTATATTTTGTCTTCATTATCCAAGATTCTGTCTTCCAAGTGATCTAGTCTGTTGGTGGTGCTTTCTATTGAGTTTTTTATTTGGTTTATTGTTTCCTTCATTTCCAGAATTTCTGACTTTTTTTTTTCACAATCTCTAGCTCTTTCTTAAAGTAATCTTTTGCTACCTGTATTGCTCCCTTATCTCTTTGTTGGTGTGATTGATGGTTGTCTTTATTTGCTCTCTTATCTCTTTGCTGAACTGATCAATTTTTGCCTGTATTTGTTCACTTAAGTCATTCTTTAATTTACAGATCATTTTAATTATGTACATTCTGAATTCTTTCTCTGATATTTCATCAACTGTGCTGTCAATGGATTCTATTATTGTAGTATCTTGGTTTATTTGGGGGCACTTTCTTCCCTTGTTTTTTCATATTGATTATGTATCTTCCTTTCTTGCAATGCTGATGTAAGGTGTTGCAGTTTCTTTCCTATAATCTTGTAGTGACACTACAGATTACCTGTATCTCAACCTGTAGTTCACTTCCAGTCCCCAGCAGGTGTCCCCAGATGGACACTACTGCCACTAAAGATGGTGGCAGCAGTAGTGGAAGTAACTCAAGATGGCAGTGGGAGAGGCCCAAGATGGATGCAAACACTTTCAGAGATGGAGCTAAAAGGGTGGGACTTATAATGGCTTTGGGCTGATTGATAAGAGATTCAGCACTTTGGCGGGCCACTGCCTCCATGCCCAGTCTGTTGACCCAAGGTAGAGGGTAATACATGTGAAGAACTATGGGAATGGCTGCAGTGTGCAAGATGGATACAGGAAAGGTGGAACAGCATGGATCCCCACTATGTGCAGGGGCAGTCCTGGGCCTGGGCTCTCACACCGACCTGTGAAGGCAGTCCTAGGCCTAATCTTGGTCTGGACTCCCTCAGGAATTCCAAGTGTTGGGTCTGGCCCTGGGCATGGGCTCCCAGGGATCTGCAGGGGCTCTGGCACCAACTTGGGGTGGTCCCAGGCCTTACTTAGGCCAAGTCTCCTGCAGGGGTCCCTGGAGGCAGTCCTTCACCTGGGATCTGAGTTCCCCTGTGATTGGCGGATAGCCGTCTCAGGTCTGCCCTTGTCTGGGTTCCCTCAGAGGTCCCTGAAGGTGGTCCTGGGCCTTAGCCTGTGTTCCCGCCAGTTGGGGCTCTGGTGCAGCCCTTTTGATATATCTAACGGTTCAATTCTTCAAAATGCCTAACACCCTCTAAGTCATCCTAATTTCAAATTATTGGCAAATATCATTATAAGGGAAGCTATTAGAGTGATCTCTTCTGCCAAAATTAAATCTTTTTTACCTAGAAGGATTTTGTTGCATATTATAAGATTTTTTAAATACATCTGAATGGTTAACACTAAGCAAACAGGAAGAATGATCATTATAATACCAAATTACTCATCAAACACCACATATGACCTCCCATCCAGCAAACAAACCCTAAACTCTAGTGGTGTCCCTGGTCAACACATAAGTGCTTAAATGAAGTATAACCTCTTTTAAATGTGTTTAGGCCTAAAATAGGAATTGCTGTTGTAATTATGCATTACATACCAATTTCTCCAAATAATAGGAAGAATTTTATTCCTAATACATTATATCATCCTAATTTTGTTAAGGAAAACCTCAGAAAGGAGGCGAGCTTTAAGTCAAGGCCTCAAGTACAAGTTGAGGTTACCTGGCTATACATTCAAGTGAAGAGAATTCCAAGCAGAGGATACCACATTCATGAAGATGCTGGAATGAGAAAGTTTTGCAGCCTTCAAATTCCAGCATTGACAGTGGGAAAAACTGCAGCCAGGGGGAATCAAGGGAAGAGAATCTAAGGCTAAAGAGAGGGGCAGGGGCAAACCATGCTGGCTCTCGTTGGCTACACAGAGATGCTGGGCTTTTATTCTAAATGCAGAGAAGAGCCAGGGACAGGTTTTTAGCAGGGAAATGGCCTCCATACATTTGCATAAAAAAAGAAAGGAAAAGTAATTCTGAGTACTGAAGAAGGAGGACAACGGGGAAAACACAATACATGTTCAAAAATGGAAAAACGGCGGCTTCCAGACACAGAAAGAAAAATACTTTATGGTCCCTTATATACAGAAAATCTTTTTTTAAAGTCAGATAAATAGAAGAATAGAGAATACATAGAGAAAGGTAGTTACCAGGGACAGAAGGGGAAAAAAAATGAGAGAAGTAGGTCAAGAGGTACAAATCTGCAGTGAGGTAGGATGAGTAAGTCTAGATCTCTAATGTGCAATGTACAATGTGGATTGTAGCTAATCAGATTGCATAATCTGAAAACTGCTAAAATAGCAGATTTTAGATGCTCTTACTCCCAGTCCCCACACACACAAAGAGTAACTTCGGAGAGTGATGGAAATGTAAATTTGACTGTAGCAATGATTTCACTCTGTATATCAAAACATCATGTTGGACGGGTCTGGGGCCGTAGCTCAGTGGTAGAACGCTTGCCTAGCATGTGTGAGGCACTGGGTTCGATCCTCAGCACCACATATAAATAATAAATGAATAAAATAAAGATCCATCAACAACTAAAAAAAATTTTTAAAAAAATCATGTTGGACACCTTAAGCAAATACAGTAAAAAATACACTTTAAAAAATGGTGGCTTTTTCCATGGGATTCAGGTTCTGTTCGCACTCCGTGGTCATGATATTTTTATGGTTTGAATGAATCCAAAACTCACTCTCCAACTCTCTGTCACCACCAGGCCTATAACCTCAACTCCAGCAGGGCCTCCCTTGCACTCCTCATCTTCTTCCCCTCTCAGGCAAAGGACATGGTCTCAAAATGCCAGATCTGACATGAGCTGTGTGTGCTCTTGAGAAATAGCATCTGATTTCACTTAGTTTCCTCTTTGTTATTGGGATAATTTTTTCCACATATCATTTTTATGTCATTCAATGAAATACAACGTGAGTCACAATCGTAGCATATAATAGGCACTCAAATATGAAATGTTAATCCCAGTATTGCAAACCACCTTTTGTCTTTCCTTTTTCCAAAAGGTAGTGCTTGTCTGCTATTAGAGCTAGTTCAGCTGGGAGTACTAGCAATCTCCCAGGACTGAAGGGTAGAAATCTTAGATTCTTCTTGAACCTTCTCTCTCCTTTTCCTCCTGTGATTTATCTAGTACCAAGAACTAACAATTGATCCTTTTAGATGTCCTTAATTCATTCCATCTCACCACCAAAACTTGAATGATATTCTCAGCACATCTTGCCTGAATTGACACATGTATTTTAAATTAGTGTTCTTTTTTCCAGTTTCTTCTGCTCCCAATATCTCTGGAAGTGTTCTTTCAGAACACCTTAATATTCTGCATTTGGCATGTCCTACCCTGAGAGGCTGCAGCAGCTCTGGAGAGTCCAACCTCCTGCCTGGCACATTGGCTACTCATGGTCTTATTGCCCAGTCTCCTACTGCACAGCTCTTTTCCAGTTGTCTTCTCTGCCATTGCCACTTTCTTCCCCATCTGAACTACACAGTCTCCATTCCTGCCACAGTATCTCAATACAGTCTCTCTCCACCACCTCCCAGGGGCCTAGGTTCTGCTCTCCTAACTGCACCATAAGGCTCATGTAAACCTCATGCCTGATTCTTTCAAACTTCACTAATTTCCTCTTCCTTCTAACTCCTATCTAAAACACTGGTGTTTTGTATGGTCATTAATTGTTGTCTCCCAAAACCATTTCAATTTCCCTGGGAACAAATAATTTGCATTTTGATTTCCTCATGTTGCCTCACAGTCCTTGGCTCACAGGAAATGCCTGATAGGTTCTCCTTGAATATTTTCCTCTACTGACAATGATTTCTGTTTTATTTATCCAGTAGGAGGATTCTCCAAGTATCTTTGAGTAAATATACAAACATACTGCTGAGTATTCACATCCAAAAGTTAAAACTTTGGCCCCCTAGAATAAAAGACTTGCCTATATCCTTACATAAAAGACAGTGAATGAATGGGTAAATAAAATGTGGTATATATACACAATGGAGTTTTACTCAGCCATAAAGAAAAATGAAATTATGTCATTTGCAGGAAAATAGGTGGAACTACATAATATTATGTTAAGTGAAATAAGTCAAATTCAGAAGGTTAAGGGTCCTGTATTTTCTCTCATATGCAGAAGCTAGAGAGGGAAAAGGAAAAGAAAGGTGGGGGAGCAGGGATCTCATGAAAATCAAGAGGAAAGAGACCAAGGGGCAAGAGGGGGAGAAGGAGAGGGGACGTGCTGAGGAGTGATATTGGCCAAATTATATTGTTATACTGTGTGCATATAAGAATATCTAACAACAAATCACATCATTATGTACAACTATAATGTACCAATTAAATGTGGAAAAAACAAAAATACTCTAGGAAGAAAAACAATTCCTCTATCATTTCAAAATAATAATTGCTTAATATGTACTTATATTTCACAGAATTCACCTGAGCTGGATGAAGAAGGCTACAGCATCAGACCTGAGGAACCCGGCTATATCCTTTATTTATTTTTTTAAATTCTAATTTATAAGCTCTCTCAGAAAACAGTAAATTAAGGTCAGGTTTTACAAAGGTGATGAAACAACCTAAGCTACTATTCCTAATAGAAGAAAGGACTAAAAAGCACAGAGAGCAGCTTAGTTACTAACGAGCAGGCATTTTGCCTTGATCTATTAATAGAAAAAAGAGAAGAGAAAGAAATGTGCTAAAAAAAAAAAAAAAAAAACCAGTCGTGTGAATTGTGGGTACTGAGTTGTCTGCTAAAATCTGACATGGCAATGTCATTTATAGTGACTAGAAAATAGCCCTTCCTGTCCTCTCTCTCCAGTTCATCTCTGGGCAAAGTATGTCACACTCTGAAGCACCCAAGACTCTTCACAGATGATCCATAAAGAAGTCTTCCTCTCTCTGAGGATGAGTGAGCTCCATACATGCTTGTGTGTATGCAGAGTGTGACATAGGCAACGGCAGCCAAAATTAGGGTGTGGATCAGTACTCTGAAATTCACCATCCCTGCTCATGTTCCAGGGAAAGGTGAAGAAATCCTAACTTTAACTCTTTTGTGTTTGTTTGGCTTTGATTTCCTGCCATCTCAAGATACTTTTGCTATGTGCAATCACTCTTGTCTTATTATACTCATCAGTACCTCCCAGTAGAAGAAAGTGCTAAGTATCTTTAACTGTGTTCTACCTACCAAAGGAAAGCACTTTTATTCTTCGAGTGAATCGGAAGAGGAAGAAGAATCACACAAGAAATTCAATATCAAGATTAAACCATTGCAATCTAAAGACATTCTTAAGAATGCGGCAACTGTAGATGAACTGAAGGCATCGATAGGCAACATTGCACTTTCCCCGTCACCAGTGGTGAGTGGCTTTTTTATTTCAAGCTTTGGTGAAGTTGGACAGACAGCTGTGTTCTGCCTGTCTGCATTTAGCCCATCATAAACTCCTACACTAAGGGCTGCATGAAGTTACCACTGTCTGAAGTCTATAAGCCTCAAACGGATCATTCTAGCTTAAGAAAGTTTTGCTCATTCAATCCTTGCATTTTTGAAAATGGTACAAATATATAGAATCACAGTTTCTTTTATTTTCCTGCAAACATGTATAAAAGAAAGTAATGAAAAAAATTATCCAGATTTATTTTTGAAACAAACTTTAACAATTAAGAACATGACATTCACAGATTTAGTAACAGTGACTTTTAAAAACCTATCTTACTTTTTTCTCATAAAAAATACATGAAAGTAAAACTAATAAAATCAGCTTTTAAAAAATTTTATTTGCTGTTCTCCAAAAGAAAACATTAATAAATATCATAATCTAACTAGTTATTAAACTCATATTCTTCATTATATTTTATTATCAATTTGTCTTAAATGCTCTCATTTTTAAGATACTTCAAATACAAATATTGCCCTATATATATTTTTCAAATGAGTGTTTTCCTACAGTCTGTGCTTCTTTTCCCCAAAGCCTATCTACTAAATTTCTTTAGTTCCTTGATTTTGACTTTCAACATTTAGTACTTTTTCTATGTTGTTTGATAAATGCTACCATTATTTTCTAAAAATAGCTGTGAAGAGCAGATGAGGGCTGTCAGACTGGCAGCTAATATGTTCCTGGCATTTTCTCTGGGCAGGTGAGCGCTACCTGCAGTGTCCATCTGAACAGGATAGTTGAATAATGCTAAACTGTTTTGGAGGTGCTTCTGGAGATATCTGTTAGACTTTCTACAGGAGCCTAGTCATGCATCCTTTGAGGATGAACTTTGACCAGCCAGGGCTGAAGACCATCTGTAAGGATGTCCTCTTGACAACGTATGTTTATAATGACCTTCATCACTACTGTAGGAGGCAATCAAAATAATTGCTGGTGGCAACCAACCATAGCAAATGATACTTCAGGTAATTTTTAATCATATGCTCACCTGCTACCTTAAAATACAGCCCCAAAAAGAGAAGCATAAAATATATTAGTTTTCTTTCTCTCCTGCAATGGAAGATAAGGATTTTAAAATGAAAGACATGTATTTCTAATAACAGGGGCATTTTAACACATCCACTTCACTTTTCACTTGACATCTTTCAAATTGGTTTTCAGTTACTGAATCATTTTTTTAATTGTAAAAAATCTTCTGAAATGACAGAAGCCCATTGATATTCACTTCCCTGTAAGGTATAATAAATGTAGTGGGCATTGGATATTATCTGGAGTGAGTGAAAGAAGACAAGTTCATGGGATTAAATGAACAAATACACTTACTAGCACAGTCCCAGCAACATAGTAGAACTTACTAGTCCCTGAATATTTGCTGAAAGCTTGTTGAACCTAGGAAAGGTTGTTGAACCCCATATCCAAGACCCTGTGTCCCTAAAGCATCTGGTAGGTATTCCTCTCAGCTGCTGTGTTGCTAAGAGTGTTTACTTTGAGCTGTTCTCAAATCTGTTTTTAAATTACATGAACTTAATATTTACGTTCTGTTATTAAACAACAAACAAATGGCTATCAGAGGACATTGTCAGTTCCTGTCACTGTGTCTTAAGTAATCTCAGATTATTTAGGGGATTCATTTTGAAATGAGAGTTTTTTATTCCAAATTATTCCCAGAATCAGTTGAATCCAAGGTGTTCCCTTTTGAAATTTTGAATCATTCATTTCTAACTAGTGCTGATGCTATGCTCCATGTCAGCTAACAGCTGGGTGAACAGAAACAAATTTTAGTCAAGTATCATCTTGCTTGGTTGATCCATAACCCTCCACCAGTAACAGTGTCTCTCTCTTACAAAGTTCACTGCTTTTTAAGGCAGACTGCTTCATTGTTCAAAGAAAAATCTTCCTTCTGTTAAACTAAATATGTAATTTTTTGTCCTTGGCTATGATTATGTTCTTCAAAGATGAACAAAGGATAAGACCTCTCCTTCACCAACTGTTTTTCCCTGGATCAGATGGATTCCAACTCAAAGTTCAGTGTGCAGGATATTTATTAAGGAGTGACCTTGGGCTGAATACCTATGGGGTGGCGGGGGTAGAGGCAGAACTTGAACTGCTTAACATGTCCAGCAATAGCCTGAGCTGATCCCAGGAGAACTATGGAACTAGAAAATGATCCTTCAGTGTTACCTTGAGTTTGGCTGAGATGAAAAACCTTTATACTACTGTATCAGTCATTATTCCTATAGAGGCCACCCTAGGAAGGGATGTGACCTTGAGCAAGGCAGCTTTCTATAGCTGAGGCAGACCTTGAGGTGTTGACAGTTGAAGGCTGTCAGTAGCACTCCTAGCAATTTGTGCAAGAAACCTTATGAAGGGAAATCTGCATAGCACATTTCAATGTTTACCACAAATCCTTGTACCTGACATAGGGCCTGATGATCATTGCCATTCAATAAATGTTTACAAGTGAGTGAAGAAACATGTGAATGAGACCAGGCCAGGGAAAGAGCTCTGTGGCATGTCTCCACACTCCAGTGAGTTCTCCATCCACACTTTAGCCATCTTGTTTACCACACAATGACTCACCTGTGCCCTCTTCCTGGCCTCTTATTTCCATTCTATTCAAACCAGTGAAGGGAACCTTATTAAATGCAATGCTGAATTAGAGACCTGGAATGTCTGCAGCATTCCTGGATCTACCAGATCAGAAGCCCCATCAGAGCAGAATGATGGGTTCACTCTGCCCTGATGTGTTCTTCTCACTGGCACCTAAGGCTACCATCTTCATTTCCAAGTTCTTTCTGGCCATCTGTTTAGACAATTGGTTCTAGAATTTGAGGTTACTAGGAGGCAGCAGTGTGGTAAAAGAAAAAACAAAGAACATGGATTCAGACAGGCCAGGGCCCCAGGCCAGAACTATCACATTCTACCTTATACAAGCAGCCTGACTGTTCTGGAGCTTTATTTTCTCACCTGTGAACAGCTAGGATGATAATAGTCCTCAGGGAATTTTTGTGCAGATTTCATAGGTCCATGGAGAGTTAAATCACTTGCATAGTTATCAATAATTAACCAAATGAAGCACTCAGAAGATCCTAGTAACAGCAACTGATAACACAATTGTACTCTGCAGGCATTTGTTTCTTCATTACTAATCTACATATTTTTTTAAATCTTTTCTCCCTATTTGAGGGTCATGCTCTGCTTCCCCACACCCCATCTCCTACCCTAAAAATATACTCTGTTTTCATGTCCTGGAATATAATGTATATCTCAGGGTTTGCATTCAGTTAAAGGAGCCTGGGGATCTCTTGCTTACCTTGAACTTTCATTCTTAACTTAATTTGATCCACCTTTTAGGGAAATTGTTTTTAATTCAGCTTTCTCCCTTCTGGACACTTATGATTCATTTTTCTCTCAATACAAATAAAAACTCCTTACCCTTGAAGGAACTGAGGTATAATGGGAAAGGTGACAGACTTGAACCTGGCCTCTTCCTAGCTGTGCTATTTAGGCAAAGACCTATTTGAGTCTTGGTTTCTCCATCTCTAAAATGGGAATAACAAACATCTACTTACAGATTGGTGGTTGCGATATCTGTCTCTTCGTGCTAGTACAATGTAAACACCAATCCCCCAAAGACAGAATAGAAAACAGAGATGTGAGATGATGTCTTTTGCTTCCCTTTTAATAGAGTAGGTGCAAACCTCTATTAAATCATCCAACAAATAGCTTTGTTCTTAAAGAGTAAAATTATTTTCTGAAAGGAACTAAATAAAATAACGGGTACAAGAACTCTAAGGAATATGCCTTTATAAAAGCAAACAAACAGCAAAGTCAGAATTCAACATATAATTGAATGGAATATAATTCTCTTTTTAAGGTAATTTGAGAGAGCTGGAAATAGATGCTTATTACAGTTATGTCATAATTACTGAAACAAGTAAGCTCTACTCCTTCTTAGCTTGTGATCCTAGGTACATTAAAAAATCTTTGCAGGGCTGGGATGGTGGCTGAGTGGTAGAGCGCTTGCCTCGCATGCGTGAGGCACTGGGTTCAATCCTTAGCACCACATAAAAACAAATCAATAAAGATACTGTGTCCACCTACAACTAAAAAATATTTTTAAAAAATCTTTGCACTGGTTTCTTTATCTGTAAATGGAAATAATTCCCATACCTATTTCATATTGCTACTTTAAGGGTCGAATGAGTTAATAAATATATGCATATATTTATTATACTTATATATCTTTACATATAATAAGTACTTAGTACATTCAGAGATTATCTCATCAGAATTGTCTGAAGACATACTCTAGGTCTTTTAAATATTTTTAAAAATTATCATTAATAGTGATAAATCAGGTAACCCAAACATCCAAAAGTCATTTAGTTTTGCTCTCAGTAATTAATTATCCTAAGCATCAAACTGAGGAAATACATAACATTTTAGCAGTGCCAGTGAACTGATTTTAAAGGTAATTTCTGTCTTAAGTCATTTGAGTAACATCTCCATCCCCTGAATCAGTGTGATACTTCTTTCTGGAGAATGTATTAAAGGTTAGCATTTGCAATACTGTATCATGCATGCCCCACCAAACTTCTTTCATGGAGAATGGACTTTCTTGCTCCCCTTCAAGTTATTTCACCATATATTTGTTGAGCCTTCTCCATGCACTGGGCCCTGAGAACCTATATCAGAAATATATATCTGTTTAACCTGTATCTGTCTAACCTTCTTGCCAACACTACTCTTAAAAAGTTATCAGAAAACAACCTATAATTCATGTTGCTAGCAGGACACAGAAGCTGCAAATCCCCTTGTGGCCCAAACCCCTGCCTGACTTCCCCTCTGGCCTCTTTTCAGCATCTCCCTTCCCAGAGTCTCAGATGTGGACCTCTCCATTCCTTCTAGAATCTACATGGAGCGCCATGAGCTGTGCTCACTAGTTACTTAGATCCCTGTGACTCCTGCAGTTTTCATGGAAATGAAAAGACAAATGCTGTGGTTTAATTCCCTTCTTCATGTGCTGCTACTGACCCTTTGTTCTGTGAGCCAAAAACACCGCAGGCTTACCTTGAGAAAGTGTTTAGTTCTGTATTAAGTTTTGCTCAGGAGTAAGTCTGAACTGTTTACATTCTTACTCAGCACTTTGACTCATCTAATGGCTCTTTTTAGGAAAAGAAAAGTTCATTTGCTCACCCTAAACATTATGAATACAGTTCCTGAGTACTCACAACCCTTTGATTGCTACTGATGGATGCCCAGTATCCCATAGTCCCAGCTTTGAAGCCCACCTCCTGGCCTTCCTCCCAGACAATCACAGGCACTCCCTTCTATGGCACTTCATGTGTCAGCCCTTGTGCAGGAGGGCCAGGCTACTAACCAGGTCGGGTCATATGCTGTTAAGTCATATGTGATTTCTAATCTGCTAAAATTCATTCATTTTATATTGACTTTATGCACCTTTGTTTCAAATGTTCGAGAATGACAACTCATTTTTATGAGTTTATATTTCAATTACCCTAAACAATGAATCAGCCAGCCAGTACTTTTTATGTCAGTGGTAGGTTATAATAATGCTTTATGTGTTTGATCTTGTCATGATCAAAAGGATGAAATGAGCAGTGGCACTCTTAAAGAGCAGGAGTGTGATGATAGTCCCATCTTGCAAAGAAACCAGCCTCTTATACTAACACAGATCAAGAGGCTATTGAAGGTTTGAGGGCCAGGACTGGAACTCCCGGATCTACTCCCTTTCTGCCTAGGTAAAACACAATATATTTTCTCATCTATAAAGGTGGGGTCTAGGATTCAGTTACCTTAAAGATCCCTCCCAAGTTTTACTCTCTGCTGTGTTTTCTGGCCTAATGGTCACTTTGGGAAGCTCTCGGTTGTCGGGCCAATGGGGTATAAGACAAGAGAACCAAGAGGAGAGCATTTCCTTTGAAGCTCAAGGTCAAATAGGAAGAACACAGGCTTTGGAATCAAATCCGTATCTTATTATCTGTCTATCCCAGGCAAGTTCCTTGACTCGGACCATCCGATTCCAAGTATATAAAATGGGAACAATAGTTATGGACCTTCCCAGGGTCAATGGCAGAATGATGGGAGATGGTGTTCCACAATGCCCAGCCTCCTGCTTTTTCACCCAGGGGAGGCCCATTCACTGTCACTTCCCTTTAAGCCTCACCTTCCTTTGCTTCCAGTTGAGAGACTTGTGGGAGGCAGAAGGAAAATAAAAATAGTGAGGGAGGACTTGAGCGAAGTCAAGAGGAGGGCTGAGAGAAAAGATGTGAGAGTAGGAGGTACCCTCTTCTGGTGTGTAGGCTGTGCCTCCTCCCCTTCCCCCCTGTAAAATGCAGTGATAGGAGGAATTAAGGAACTTGATGTTGAGTTATGAAGGAGCAATTCGTTTAATCTTGTTTCCTGGAGAATTGCAATCCATAACAGAGTTATTTATCCAAAAACTATGAGAAAGGGGAGATAACTTTGAACTGGAGAGTCTGGTGCTGTTTATCTATTCCAGGTGGCCCACCCACCCTGCCACCCCCAAATTAGCCTGCCAGAGAGCAAAATCCAGGCATTTGCTGCTGCTTGGTAACACCACCCCCTTTCCTGTCCTCACTTTGGCAGAAGGTTCAGCACCCCGTTGAGTTCAGTAAAAACAAGGAGTCATCAGTGGGGGAGGAGAGCTCCAGTCTCCTACACACCAGCACTCTCTCCCCACAGAAACACTTCAGTGGTGCAAGGAGAGGATAAGTATTGCATGCATGCTCTTGCTGACTGCTCGGCCCCTGACCTCACATGCAGCCAGGCCATGAGCAGGAGTGCAGCTTTGGTTCTACTCATCAAGAAAGCCTAATAGGGCAATCATGATTTGGGTTGGTCTAGACCAGGGCTATCACACATGGGGCATACAAGCCTCCACTTCCTCCTCCAAACTCTCAGCAGACCTTGAAGTTAGACGTAGTTTAAGCATCCCCCTCTAGATTGACCTGCAAGCCACTGGACCAAAATCAGCCAGAATTAGCACCTGGAATGAATACTTTTTTTTTCAGATGTTATAAAGAAGGATAGATGGGCAAAATGGGTGAGAACTTTCTTTTTCCAAATATATTGTTCCCTCCCTATATTTTAAAATAATCACAGACTGACTGCAGAAGAATTAGCCTAATGTCAAATAACACATTGATTCTCTCCTTCATTACTTAATTTATTTTTCCTGGAGAATTCTTTGTTGCTTCCATTTCTCGACCTTTAAAATTGCAGTATCATTTTCCAAATCTACCATGTCCACCTTGCTTTGGTAAGAAGATGTGGTTCATTATTGTATGTTTTGATCTCTTTGAAAATGAATGAATAACATATTCAGTATTCAGTCTGGACCCCCCTTGTCATTACTTCCCCAGCTAATGCTGGTTGTAGCTTCTGAGTACAAATACTATGTATTTTTCCCCCATGTGAGGCATAAAAGTCAGACTTTCCTTCTTTAACTCCCAATTCTTGATTTCTGCTGCCTCAGGTAAGCTGACCTCATTTGGGGGTTCTGATCACAGTGGTTGGAGACCATACTCGATTTCTGTTATCAACTTAAAATCTAACTGAATGAGATTATGTACATAAAATATTAACCAAAAAAAGTTAGAGTAGCCTCACCAGAGCAGCAAATTCTTGAATGACATGCTTTTAATTATGATGTCAATTGTAATATTTAAAAAGGTTAAGCCAAGTGCCGTGGTGCATGCCTGTAATCCCGGCACTTTGGGAGGCTAAGATAGGAGAATTATGAATTCAAAGCCAGCCTCAGCAACAGTGAGGCGCTAAGCAACTCAGTGAGACCGTCTCTAAATAAAACACAAAATAGGGCTAGGGATGTGGCTGAGTGGTCAAGTACTCCTGAGTTCAATCCCTGGTACTAAAAAATTAAAAATTGAAAAAATTAAAAGGCTAAGTTTTATATTTCTAAGCTCTTCTACTTTTTTTTTTGGTACTGGGGATTGAACTCAAGAGTACTTGACCACTGAGCCACATCTTCCAGTCTTATTTTGTGTTTTATGTAGAGACAGGGCCTCACTGAGTTGCTTTGTGCCTTGCCATTGCTGAGGCTGGCTTTGAACTCCAATTCTCCTGTCTCAGCCTCCCTAAGTGCTGGGATTACAGGCATGCACCACTGCGCCTGGTTTAAGCTCTTCTACTTTTATTGTGTTAGTCCTGATATGGAGTTTAGAATTTGAAACTATTTTTTAGTATCTAATGGCCATAATCAGGGTAGAATGGCTCTGTAAAGAAAAAATCAATGTGGAAAATAAGTTTTTAACACAAGCATAATGTATGAACAATTCACTGAGTGTTGGGTTTTTGACAACTCTTCCTACACTCACAGGAAACTTAGCTGTTTCTCTAAGGAGCCATTTTCTCTCGAGCCCACATCACTGGATGACACATAGTAGGTGCTTTAAAAATACCCATTGATTGTTTGGGTGGGTGGATGCTCTTCACCATGGGAAATTATCTGGAACTTGGAGGCTAGTCAGAATATATCTTATTATTTTATAAAAAGAATAAATTATGGTTTTCAATCTCTTAGATCTCTTCCCTTCAACTCCACCAAGTTTCTTTCTCCATGACTAGAGAAATGAACAATATGAGTAATAACTTCCTAGTTTTCTTCTCTTAAAATTTGCAGGTTCTTTTATAAAGTTTATTAATGTGTTTGTCTCCCCTGCCCCACCCCTCACCATGGGTCCTAGTTTTTGTTTTAATCCATCCTCCTTCCTTCGTATTCTGATGAAATGTCTCTTTTCTCAACTAAAACCTCATATTTTCTGTCACTTTGTGGTCCTTGACCCAAAGGTCAAATATCTATGATTATCTTTCTTATACTGTTATACTCATTTGCATACTAAAGGATTTCTATAAATGTATGAATAATAGTATCAAGTAAGTATAACAGGGTAGGAGAGAAGTATCTATCTTTTTGTTCTCTAATTATTTTTAGTGTCAGAAATCTATAGCAATAGATGTAATTTTAATTGTTTTTTAAAAAATCTCAGAGTATGAATCACCCATATTAATTATGTAAAAAATATTTTCCATAAACTGAGGTAAAAATGTCATTTCTAAACAGAATAAAGTTGATATTTTTTTCTCTCTTATACCTGTCTGAGGAGATCCTCTAACTGCCCTGAACCCTATCTACATCAGTGGCCAGCACAGAGCCTGAGCTGCTGTCCTGAAGTGGACAGGAGATATAGAAATGAGATACACTGACTTCATTCTGTTGCCCGTTTAAAACTCCCCTTCTACCTACTAACCTATTGAAAACCCATTTGTATGTTGTATTATTTTTTAAAATGGTATGTGAGGAATCCATAGAATACTAATAAATAATAGCATATGCTGCATCCATCTATTTTCATCTATGCCTCTTCTCAGTGGTCAGTAGTTATTAAACATCCACACTGGAGAAGCCCTGATAAGCAACAGCAATGAGCTGCATTGGAAGAAAGTGAACCCAAAATCATTAAGTGGCTTTCAAGACCCTCATGGTCAGGTCACACCCAGTCCCCAGACTAACACCTACCATTCTTCCTACTCCTTTCAATCCTCCCTGGCTCTCCAGCTGGACCCTCATTCCCCAGATAGCTAGCTGCATTGTGACTTCTCTCACCAACTTCAGGTCACCTTCCCAAGGATGCATATGCTGATTACCTTATCTGAAATCACAAGATCCTTTGCCCTGGTATTTCCAGACTCCTTTATTTGCTCTACTTGTAAAAACTGCATGTATAACCAAGCATGGAAGAGCATGCCTATAATCCCATCGACCCAGGAAGCTGAAGTAGGAGGATCACAAGTTCAAGGCCTGTCTCAGCAACTTAGTGAGGCCCTAAGCAACTTAGACCATATCTCAAAATAAAATATAAAAAGGGCTAGGGATGTTGCTCAGTGGTTAAGCACCCCTGGGTTCCATCCCTTGTATGAAAAATAAATTATTTAAAAATAAATTCTTTGCTCATTTATTATATTTATTATTTATTTGTGGTCTGTGTCCTCTTAGTCCTAAAAGTAAGTTCATTGGAGCCTTTTTGTTGATTTTTTCACCAGTGTGCCTAGAATAGTGTCTCATATTTATTATGTGCTCAATAAACATGTTAATGGCTTAAAAAGTGAATAAATAATACTTTTGCTCCCTGTGAAGACCTAGTCATAAATAATTCATAGGAAGTGATTATTTCATAATAGAATCTCATTGTTTACAATAAAAATTCAGAATACAGCCATCCTATTTTTTAGGTTATACAATTGCAGCTCTTAAAAGGGCTTACAGATTGAACTTGACTCTTTATGTCTCGATTCTACTCTACGACACTTGATGCCAAGAACTCCCATGGAATGCTCAGTTCTTATTAAGCTGTTAAGGGTCAGGAATGTACTCAGAGCACAAAACCTCATTCAAGGGTCATCAAAATTCTGGTGTGTATTTCCTTAATACTCCACTGTTAGCTTTGGCTTTGGTCTTAAACAGAATCCAATTTTAAATGTTGCTGATTTCTAGCCCCTCGTGCAAGAAGGCTTTGACGAGACCTAATTTGTATAAATGCTTGCCTTACCAAGTTTTCTGGAGCAGAAACAGTCACAAAGAAATCTGGCTCTGTGGAGAGTAGGGGTCTGTGGGTTTTTTGGGAAATTCTTGATCATAAGAAGGAGCTGCCCTTCAACAAGACTTGCAAGTTGGTAATTGTGGTTTTTGTTTGTTTGTTTGGTACTGGGAATTGAGCCAAGGAGTGCTTTACCACTGAGCCACATCCCCAGCCCTTTCTATTTTTTATTTTGAGACAGTGTTTCTCTAGTTGCTTAAGGCCTTGAAAGTTGCTGAAGCTGGCCTTGAACTTGAGATCCTCCTGTTTCAGCCTATTGAGTCGCTGGAAGTATGGACATGTGCCACTGTGCCAGGTGGTAATTGTGTTTTCTTAGGGCACTGAATGAGAAAATCTCGGTCCTGGGAGATCATGTAGTGGTTATATTTTAGGTAAATTCCTTATCCAATCTAAAAATTCACTTATTCTATTTCTATTTGCAAGTGAGCCTGGAAGTATCCATTTCTTTCTTAATTCTCATATTTTTTCCATAATTAAAAATCAACTCTAATGCTATTAGAGTATTTCAATTTTCTAATTTTTAATATTTTTAATTGGTGCATATTAATTATACAAAATGGTGAGTTTCTTCTTGGCATATTTATATATACATAAAAACATAACCAATCCTCCCTCCACCTGGTTCCCTACCTCTACCCTAATGGTCTCCCTTCTATTTTCATGGAAATTAGTATGAAGGTTTCTCAAAAAGCCCAAAAATAGACCTTCCACATGATCCAACTATTCCACTCTATGGTATTTATCTAAAATAATTAAGGTCAGAATATTTTAAAAATACATGCATACCCTTGTTTATCACAGCACAATTCATGATAACCCCATTATGGAATAAGCTTATGTGTCCTTCAACAAATGCATGGATAAAGAAAATGTGACATATATATCCAATGGAGCTTTATTCAGCCATAAAGAAGAATAAAATTATGTCATCTGCAGGAAAACAGATGAAACTGGAGATCATAATTTTGAGCAAAATAAGTCAAATTCAGAGAGTTTTGTGATTTTTTTCTCATTTTAGTTCATTTTAAATCAAGAAATAGTTTTGTTTTCCCATAAAGAGAATTGTCATGATTTGTTTTCTTTTTTCTTTTCTTTTCTATTTTCGTAATTCTGAAGAAACCTTTAAATAAAGAGGCCATAGACTAAGTGTGGGTAGCTGCTAATAAAGCAAAACAACATGTTAAATAAAGATCGTTTAAGACATCATGCATTGTGGGGTAAAAAGATACAGGGAGGAGGGAAGGGGCTCTTATCATTTATGTGCTCATGTTTATTCTTTGGACCTTAATTATATAAGATGTATTTAATTAGACAAAAGATTGAGAATTATATTCTATAATCAGAATTTAATCCCAAAGACTGAAAACCTGCCTCTAGACACAAGCTCACTCTCTGAATAGCTTGTTCTCTGAGACCTGCTGCTATAAATGGGTATGATCTATCTGTTTAATTCCTTCATTGAAAGATACAAGTTTATTTTTCAGGCTCTATGATCTCTGAGCATTAGCTCCATTGTTTCTAGATCACAAAGGTGATAAGACCCTGAAAGTGAGCTCAATCTATTTAGAGGATGTGAGTCCACCCTGGACCAGCCTCTCTGGAGTTAGGTAATCTGGGATCCAGTCACAGCCATGTGCCTTTGTAGTCATATGACCTTGGAATTCCTCTGAGCCTCCTTTTTGTCATCAATAAATTATTAGACGCAATCATGACACCAACCAACCAGGTAAAGTAAAACAATAGCAAGTTCTTATGGAATGTTAATGGTCAGTATCATCCATATTTTTAATCCTCACTCCAACCCTACAAGGGCAATTATCCCTACTGTAGAAAATATATAATGTAGGCCCACTGTGACTTGCCCAAAGGCATCCAGAAGATTGGGGGCTGAGCTAATTTGAATACATAAAATCTCACATCCTCCTTCCACCACAACAACCCATTACAGGCTATTTGATTGTAACTCCCAAATTACTTTTTTCTATAGATTGAGAGCCTGGACCTTGTTAATAATTTTCATTTTGGGCTGGGATTGTGGGATTGTGGTAGAGCACTTGCCTTGCATGTGTGAGGCACTGGGTTTGATCCTCAGCAGCACATAAAAATAAATAAAGATATTGTGTCCATCTACAACCAAAAAACAAATTAAAAAAAAATAATAATAATTTTCATTTCTCTGTGCTGCTTACCAAGCAACTGCCTTTGGAAGTGGCATCAAGGATATGACCCTTCCTCAGTTCTCAGCTGCTCTGGAGCATGCATTTTTTGCTATAGAAGAAAATTCCACCCTGGAGATCTGATTGCATAATTCCATACTAACATCTGTGTGAAGCTGTGTCACTTCCTTGGAGCCTTTGTGACATATGTTAGCACCTGAGACCACTAATGGGCAGAGAAATTAACAATGAAGTGAGAGCTAAGTGAAATATTTATAGGAGCTGGTGAAGAAACCATTACAAATGGGGACACATGCCTTGTGCCATTTACAATTCAGCCTTATTCCAGAGAGCAATTCATCTTCCTATATATCAAAAGGCTACGCTTCAAATGTTTGGATAATGTTTTAATGTCCCCCCAAAGCAAATTCATCAACATGTTTTGAGTGCCTACTATGTACCTAGCACTATGTTTGGAGCTAAAGAGGATTCATTTATAACGTTACAGTGAGTTAATAATTGAGTAGAGACATCTAAATGAACAAAACAAGAACTGGGAAAAAATACTAGCAACGTATACCTTTGTTTTCCCAGAGGCTAATAAATGCCAAGCAAATAGAAAGGCCTTCAATATTTATTCATTGTTTTAAAGAAAAAGAATGTGCTGTCATCAAACGAGAGAAGGGGACAGTTTATTCTGACTGGGAAGCTTAGAAAAAGGTCTCATGAAAGAAATGTTGCTGGCTTTGGAGAATGAGTAGGATTTTTTTTTTTTTTTTTTTTTTTTTTTTTTTTGGTGCTGGGGATTGAACTCAGGGGCACTCGACCACTGAGCCACATCCCCAGCCCTATTTTGTGTTTTATGTAGAAACAGGGTCTCACTGAGTTGCTTAGTGCCTCGCCATTGCTGAGGCTGGCTTTGACTGGGAGAGAGGGAGTAGGCTTGGAAGGCAGAGCAGTGAGGACAAAAGACAAGGGAGCCTGCGAGTGTTGGCATAGCCTGGAGGGGTCCAGGAGAGCTACAGCTAAGCACAGGCCTCACAGAAAGTCCACAAAGGAAAGTAAGGCTGTCTGTGATGGCAAGCTGCAGCCCACAGGAAGGACTTCAGTACCCTAGGTAGGGTTCCTGTTCTATTATTCTCTGGTTAGTAGGGAAATTTTTGAAGAGAGGGTAATGTATTAGCTTCTGTTTCTGGAAAATGATTCTGGGGATAGTGTGAAGAATGGATTAGGAGATGAAACAGGAAGAGAATCAGACTCAGCTCAGAAGCATGTATAGAAAACCATTGGAGTGCGACCAATAGTCAGCAAGAAACAATGAGGGCCTGGCTAAGACAGTTGCTCAGGAATTCAGAGGGTTGACTCTCCCAGAAAAGAGTCCATGGGCCAGGCATGGGCATGGCTATAATCCCAGTGCCTCAGGAGGCTGTGGCGAGATGATCACAAGTTCAAAGCCAGCCTCAGCAACTTAGCAAGGACCTAAGCAACTTAGTGAGATGAGACCGTATCTCTAAATAAAAGATAAGAAGAGCTGGGAATGTGGCTCAGTGGTTAATTGCTCCTGGGTTCAATCCCTGGAAGGAAGGAAGGAAGGAATGAAGGAAGGAAGGAAGGAAGGAAGGAAGGAAGGAAGGAAGGAAGGAAGGAAGGAAGGAAGGAAGGAAAGAAGGAAGAAAGGAAGGAAGGAAGGAAGGAAGGGAGGGAGGGAGGGAGGGAGGGAGGGAGGGAGGGAGGAGTCCATGGAGGATGGTGAGAATGAAAGATAGCTTCAAAGAAGAATCCATGGCTCTAGCCAGAGCAGCTTGAGAAAAGATGATCAGTACCAGGTTTTCTACCAAGACTGGTGTTTCTGGGAAAGTCACCTTGTAGTTTCATGACCAGACCTGGATGCAATACATAAATGGCATTTTCTAACCACTTTCAATATTACAAGGGCTACTTCTATTTTGAGGGCACAAATCTATTTGATAAACTATTCAAAAGAAAGCTCAGAATGTGCTCCAGTGGAGGCCACACCTTTTGCCCTCTGAAGTTTGAACTAAAAACAGCAGCCTAGAAATGACCATTTCAGACACAGAGGAAGCATGTACAGAAGCATTGCCTTACAGAGAGGCCTTGTGAGGTCATTCTGAGCTTTGGGTATTTGTTCTAAAAGATACATGTCACCTCTCTCATTTTCTCTTTATTTTTCCTCCCCATGCCTTCGCTTTTAGAGGAAAAGTCCGGTAAGAAATAAGAAGTCCTTTCCATGTTTTGACCAGACATTATTAATTCTGTTCATTGTCATCACCTGCATATTCAATGACTGACTGTTGTATACCTAAACAAGGTTTTGAATTTGGAAACAAACCTTTTGAACTAGGATGAGATCTAATTACACCACCTGGGGAAAAAAGGAAGTTGGTTGCTTAGTGATTTTGCAACCCTGTTATTAAGGGCTACGGGTAATATTGTGAAGATTTCCCTCTGTCTCATTCACAGGCATATAATCAAATATTTTAAGTCCTACGTTTTATTGATTGTGACTTCTACCTGATTAGTCTAGCTACACATACATACTATGAGTTAGACAAATATTTTTTAAGTTTATTTTTTGTTTAATGTACAACGTGGTAGCATCCTGAATGGTTGTGAAGCTGGCCTGGGAAAAGGGAGTTTTAGGGTGTCTTGAAAGTTTTTGGTTAGTTTGTTTCTGTTTTAGTCGATCAAAGTAACCCCTTCTGGAATTGTCAGAGACCAAGAAAGAGAATCCTCATAAAATGTAAATCATCCCCTGGATGTTACTTTTTAGTGCCAGTGGGTGATTTTTAGTGCCAGCACAAATTTGTTAGGACGTACCTATATCTTTTTATTCTAGAACAACATGGAAAGATCTCAGGGCAGGAGTGAGGGGTTATGTTCTTTTTGTTTGCCTGGTTTATTGGGAACATGTTCCCATGATGCCAATAGATGTTGGGCACAGGTGACCACTACTGTATAATATAAAAATGTGTTTTTATGTTAACAAACACCAAGAAGTGATTGGTAGATTCTACCTAACTCACCTAAGCGGACATTGCAATAAATGCTGTCACCTCTTAGCCTGCCCGTTGGACCAATCGTGCCAGTCTCTGCATCACATGCAGAATGCTACACTTGAAGAAAGACCCTGTGATGGGGGCTGGAGGAAGAGAGAGCATAAAAAGGAATGAAAAATGGGATTGAAATATTAAAATTTATCAAAATATGGGCCCAAATCTTTTTTCCCCAAAACTAAAATGAGCACCTATTATTATGGTTATGATTTTGATGATCACTGAGCTGAATGGCCCACTTCTAGTGACTGTCAACTATGTGTCACATGTTATGTAACAGTGAAACACTTCTGGTGCCCTTCAGTGACCTTTCCGTATATGTTGCCAATTTCATCTATTCTTCTTGATCCTGGATCACTTTTAGAATTAACCAGATTTGGCCACATCAACTTTGCCTGTTGTACTTTACAAATTCTCCATTCCTCATTGGTTTTACACCTGCTCTCCTTTCAGCAACTTTAGCAAGTACATCTTTTCATTCTCATCTGTGTGTCTTGTCCTCAAAAATGGGTCTTCCCCTATCTGCTTGCCTTGTTTTTCTTTGGAAATGTCCATCTTGTTGATGCCTTGTACTGGTCCCCTCTGAATGATATGTTGGTTAGTGGCAGGATCTTTGTTTCATTTCCCACATGAAATTTCAGATCATCTAAAATGTATGGTTGGATACAATGGATATTCTCTGTGGTCAGATTTAATATATGGGAACAAGTTTAAATACAGACAAAGACAATAGTGGGGCAAATAGGAGCTTGCTGGATAGTTTGTTCTCACCCCGTACATTTAAAAACAAATAGTAATGTTTGCTGGGATCATAATAATAAACTTAATTCCAACATTCTAATTCTTTCCTAGAAAATTCTGTATCATGAATCCCTTAATTTTTTATGATTAGACTGTATAAAAAACATTTGATGCTTTATAGTTTATCACCCATTTTTCTCTGTTTCCCCAAAGCACTGAATTTAGCAAATGAAGATATTTCAAAATCTGAGGTTTGGTTATTTAGTGAATTTGCAAGCAAGACAGATGATATTTACTTACTTATAAATATCTTAAAACACTTACCTACATTGGTTAAGACCAAGGTATCCCAGGGGCTGGGAGTGTGACTTAGAGCTAGAGCACTTGCCTATCATGTGTGAAGCCCAGAGTTCAATCCCAGCACAGGACAAAAAAGAAAAAAAAAAACAACAAAAAACTAAGGTATCCTAGTTAACTAAATTTAAATAAGTCTTCTTGTACAAAAAATAACAACCCCATGGTGTAGTAGAAGGACATTGTGAAAACTATAAGAGCATACATCACAGTATTTTCTTTTAGAGAGGCATATTCATATTGAAAATTACATAAATTTTGAAATAAACATGTTCTAGCTAAAGAAAGATCTTCATTCTAGTGACCAAATCATAAGTTAACTGTTTACCCACTTTGAAAATAGCCTGAAAATACAAAGAAAGAGTTATCTGGAGTTGAACATCAAAACAAATGTGGAAAGAAACATAAAATGATTTCCAGAAACTTCTCCAGAATACATCAGAAACCCAAGAGAATTGAACAACTAATGTTTAATTAGAAATGTAGGAAATTTGTTCAAAACACAAGTAGACCAACTGTAAAGACTCTGAGCAATCAGACATAGAGATGAAATAACAATAGCAGGTCTTATGAGAACTGACTATATGTGATACAAATGCCTGCAATCAAGGACAAATTGGCCACCTGCAGATTCTGAACAACTAAATAGGTGTTTTATTTTGTGCAGTTTAAAACAATTTCAGCCTACATTTGAAAACTAGAACATTTCAAGTTTTAAAAAAAATGTTTTTTGGATAATCATCTTCTCTCTTAAGATCTAATAGCAGCCAGCCATAGTGGCACACACTGTAATCCCAGCTTGGGAAGCAGAGGCAAGAAGATCACCAGTTTGAGGTCAATCCAGGCAATTTAGCAAGACTCTGTCTCAGAATTTAAAAAATTATATATATAGGGCTGGAAATGTAGCTCAGTAGTAGAGCACAGGCCTTGTAAGCACATGGCCCTGGATTTAATCTCGAGTACCATGAAAAAATAATAATAATATAAACAAATAAATTTTTAAAAAAATAAGATCTAAGAGCAGTGGGTCCACATTTTCACATGGCAGATACGGAGTGCACCTGAAAAGTGGCCATTTCACCAGGACTTCATGACCAGCCCTGCCCTGACCCAGCACCACGTGTACCTCCCCCTGCAAGCATTTGAGTCTGTAGATCTTGACATATATCTTTCAATTTTTAGAATAAATCAAGACCAAAGATTAAATTTGTTTTCTCCTATCTTTGATGCAAATTCTATATGTTGGTAGAACAAAAACAAAATGCTAAATGCTCAAAATTCTTGAGAAATGACAGAGAAAGGGTAAAATAAAATTGTTAACAGGCAAAGATCCCTCCCTCATGGCTAATAATAACTGCTCATCTTTTTGTCCAGCAGAGTTCATTAGTGGTGATAATGTACATAAAGTCTTTTCACTTAATTTCTGGGAACTTTTCGGTTTTTTTGAGAATTTCAGCTATCCCGTAATTGTAGGACTTCTACATCTGTACATTGCACGACTTATAGATGTGGCTTTTGGATTCATAATCAAACTGTGACCATGTGAATTTGATCATCTAGGCTTTGATGAAAGAATTCGGAAGGAGAGTTTCAAAAATGATATTTCTTAAGATGATCTTTTACTAAGAAAAATATAAGCTTGAACTATTGATTTAAAGGCAGGTTTTTAACTCTTTGGAAATTAAGATACAACAATTTGAGTGGACCAGTATATTCAAAATTATTTTGAAAAGCGTTTTATATCATCTTAAACTGATAAAGTTTCTTGTATTTAAAGTTCTGCCTCTCTATGGTTGCAATCCTCATTTTATATCACATTACCATAATTTTATACTGTGGGAACTGTGTTACTTTTAGTCACATATTTTAAAAGTTTGCCATGAAACTCCCATATGTGCTTCTTTAAAGAACTTTGGTCACTAAAGAATAATAAAGTCCTATGAAAGAGTGAATATTTCTCAAAACATCATTTAGTTTAGTCTGTAGGAGACTTTACTTACATTCATAAATACGTAATTGATAAGTGACTTTTTTTCTAATTGTGTTTAAATTGCATCCAAGCACAGAGGTTATGAGAAAGGTGGAATCAGTAGGGAGCAGTACCAAGAAAATAAGGCAAATAATAAAGTCTAAACTGTTACAAGGAAAGTTGACTAAAGTAAGTGTGTCTAAAGTCCTAGCCACTTATGAAACTCATCTAAGAAATCACAGTTCCTGGACATTAGCCTCAGTGACTCTGCTCTAGAAGTCCTCCCACAAGGTCACATTTAAAATCATGAAAAGAACAGGAGAATAGAAGATCAGAGATCTAAATTCTGCCTCTTTGTTGTATGAATTTACTAGCTATGTGTCCCCGAACCTTCCTTTCCTCTCTGCATCATAAAAGCAGTGGACTAGATCCCCCTGGAGGCCTCCCAGATATAAAAGACTACAAGCTTTTGTGTCCTATCTGTTCTGGGAAGTGGCCCAGCCTCCTCCTGTGAGCTGTCTCCTGCACCTCTGTTGTTGATCCTGGACTGAGTTGTCTGAGGCCAAGAGCAAATCTGGTGAATCCTGGATTAGCCCACATCCACAAATCGGCAAAGTGAAACTCTGCACATCTCTCTTCCCTCCCTCACCGTAGTCACTCATGTTACTGCAAAAAGACCCTAAAGAGGGACAGTAATCAGAAGCTGTGGGGTAAATTGGTGGCAGCCACAGTCACAGTTGGAGGAAGAGAGGTTATGTGTCTACTTGTTCGTTGTATTTTGCAGATACGGTCTGGTCCACCTGTGTTCTGTTGCTGAGCAGTTTTCCCTTGTTCCTTCCTGTGTTTGTCAGGAGCTAATCATTTTCCCCATCACATGCCTACTCATTGGATGCCCATGTTGCCAGGCCAGATACTTACCAAAAAATGAAAGGTCCTCAGAAACACACATTTTAAAGAACACTAGAGAGAAAAACCAAAGAAGAGAGCTCTCTACATTCCTCCTAATTTGTTTGGAAGCTTCCTTTTAGGCCCTAGTTATGGGAAATGCATTGCATCTGTGATGCTTGCTAACACCCAGTTGCAGGCAGGGAAATAGTCTTCCCTGCACTCTTTACTCTCTCAGACCTCCCTCTTCAAATAATCTGCAGAAAACTCCTTGTGGTAAGACATTAACACTGTAGTAAAGACATTGTATGTTTCTGCCTTGTTTTCCATACACATAACTAAAACTTGAACATCTCCATGAGCAAAACTATATCCTACAACAGTCCCCCTCTAAGGTTCTGGAAAGCCTTATATGGTTTAAATGAGCCCTAAACACAATGCCTGCCCGTCTTTCTCTGGCCTGATTATTTGGAGTGTGTGTGTGTGTGTGTGTGTGTGTGTGTGTGTGTGTGTGTGTGTGTGTGTGTTGGCCATGATGAAGTCTTGGATCATCCGTGCCTATTGACTGATCCATCGTTCTCTGACTAGGTGTTTGTTCTCTATTCCTTTTTGCTGATCACAGAGGCGCAGCCCGGTAAGAACTCTCAACATTTTACCTTAAACATGTATAGAGAAAATTGCTGCCAAGGCAAGGTGGCCAGGTTGGTTTCCCATTAAATTTATGATAACTCGGTGTGAATGAGGCAGATGAATTAGGTTTACTGGTTGGAATCCTCTGATTTTCTAAATATCAAGGGCATATTTTAGAATTATCAGAGCATGTTTCCATAACAGACTAAATCAATACTTAGGAATCCTAACTCCTAGTGCTAAATTTGAAAAATGTATATGTATACATTGTGGTGTATGTGCATGCATGTGTGTGTGTGTGTGTGTGTGTGTGTGTGTGTGTACATCTCCAAGGACTGCAGATGGACCAGAAAGCACCATAGAAGTTGATAGATATGTGATAATAAAGAATTGTAAAACTGTAAAGAAAGTAAAGAATCATTTTTTAAGCCACGTTTTTGTTAAGCCTGTGTTTAAATATGTGCTTGGACCATAACTTACATTGACCAGTATACACTGATACATACTTAGAATTTCCATTTGGGAGTCAGACTTACTTTCAACTCAATACTCCTGGATTGTTAGATCATTCTAAATTTCATCACTGAAGACAATTTTGGCAGGGAAGATCAATGGTAATTCATATTGGTCAAAGTGAAATCTCATTTTCCTCAAGTTAAAGAATATGAAGAATTTAGAGCAACAATAAGAGCTATTTTTGAAAAGACCCTGCCCCCATCTACCTAGCCAGTCACTTTAAAGAGGAAATGAAACTGAAAACAACACCCTCAAACTTCCCTTGGCCTGTGTCAGTCCAACTAATTAGTTTGAGACAAACATCCTGCCCAGGTGACAAGCTGATGGTGTTCTGTTTAAACTACACACCTGAGGTTAAAGATGGGGTCTGTAGGGACTGCCTTATATGTGTGAGGATTCCAATCCAGCAGTCGGGTGGTATATCAGATGAGGAAAAGTGGATTTCATTAATTCAAAATAAAGAAAACAGATTCACAATATACACATAGCATCAATCACTGAAACGAGGAAAATGTGTTCATATGTGAAGAGGAGGTTTTTAAGTCAATGGGCTTCTGTCCCGAGTGTGGTCTGTGTGGTCAACATCACCCCAACTCTGTTGGAGATTTGTCATGGTGACAAATAGTGCTGGGTCCAACTCTCAGTGGGACTCTTTTCCATTGCTCCTGACTTGCTGCTAATATTTCAAATACCTGTTCCTTTCCAAATTGATATTTGCTTATTGTTTCTAATTTCCAACCAACAGAGTTTTCTTGCATATTTCTTCCATGTCTGGCTTGCCCTTAACTTGTGATCATTCATTCATGAGAAGTATTTAATAAAAATGTTATAGGGACTTCTCTAGTGTCTTTCAGTAATAACTGATGAATACAAAAGAAGCTTTCTACTTTTCTTGTTTCTTGCATATTTCAATAAAAAGAGTAGGACAGAGACCAAAATAGCCCTCGATTAAATCGATATGATTTAATCAATCACAATTTAATTTTAAATAGTCAATCACAAGATCACTTGTTGATCTTGTGATTGACTATTTAAACTAAAACTCCTTAAGATGTTATTAATTTAATTCTCACTATCAAGAGAGTCCATAACACAGAAAAACATTTTAGCCCCATTTAAACAATTTATTCTCTAGTTGTCTGTCTACAGACCCTTATTATAAAAAAAAAAAAACTCATGTCCTAATTCCCCAATGACGTTAGCAGAATTAAATGACCATATTAATTAAGAAGTTTTTGATAATTATGCAATAATCTTCTATCTGGCACACATAGTAGGGGAAAACAGATTGCATTGTTGGTCAAAACAAGTCATAAAATAATAATTGGATTGAGCTACCCACCAGAAAACACCTAACTTGATCTCTGTTCAGATTAAAACTGCTCCTTTATTCTAAATTGGTTCCAAAGAGAACAGAAAATTCTGGTATATCCCTAGAAAAGAGGAAAAGAAGCTTTGTACAGCTCTATTACAGAGATGCTAGATCTTGTCCTAAGTTGTTAATGCTATAATCTGAGAGAAGAAAATAGATCTGTGACCACCAGGTTGAGCTTTCACCACAGATAGAAAGTAGGGAAAAACGTGTTTGGTGGCAGCTCACCAAGATGGTTCATGGTCCTGCCCCTTGGAACACTCTTCTGCTTTTGCTTTCCCTGCCCTGCCATTCTCCTGTGAGGCCATGCCTAGTCATGCCCTACCCCATGATGCAAGCCTCCAGTAGTCCCTGGTAGCATCCCATACAAAGAATCTTTCACAGCTTCTGTTTTTAAGTCAAAAATTGTTACCTAATCAATTCTTCTGTTATCAGAATAAGTTTATGCCAAGACATTATAAAGGCTAGAAATGACCTGCTCACAGTCTTCCTGCCAAAGCTATTTGCATTCCAACAGTATCGCGATGTCTTCAGCTAAAGAAATAACTCAAGTAATGGATTGATGGGTCTATTGGCAGGCACATGGAAGAAATTGGAGAGGAGGAGGGTGGGTAGGATGGAATTCCTTAGATCCCTGAATAAAACCCTTCATTAGGTAGTGGACGCCTCCAAGGTACCCCTCCCTTTAACACTCGCCACTTTTATTTTTTTAATTGAATAATTTTATTTTTTTTAAATCAATTAATAATTGATGACTATTTCTACTAACAACTTGGTGACCCCCACCTGACTAGGACCAGACAAAATTCCTAAGTACAGTCTAGAACTTTCAAATATCAAACATATGTTAAAGTTGGATTTACTTTCTTATCTGTTAGAGTTTAAGAGGGGTTTTGTTTTTAATGGACTATTCATTATTTGTCTCTAATTTCTCAAATCTATCCAGGTAAGAGATTTTTCTTAATCAGAAGAAAAAAACTTTAGGATTTACCCTCCCTTCCACTCTATAACCTTTGAATAAAATGCAAAACTGATTTATGTGTGTGTCCACAAGTTCTAACTTAAGTATGGTTCTGAGAAAATTTTCATTTTCCCTTTCTGCATTTCTTTGAGTTCAGTTTAATTGCAATGACAAAAATAATACATATTGTACATAACATATATGTGGTCTTAAGCCTTATAGTGTCTATTTCTAATTCTAGGGTGCAATTAAAAGGAACTTATCCAGTAAGTATATCTTAGCTACCAGAAATAGAGTACAATTTGAAAGAAGGAATAGTTCCTTGGCTCTTGGAGCATATATACATTTGATTTATAAACTCTTAGGTTTGATTTTTAAAGCTTACTTTTTTCTTTTTTCTTTTTTTCCTCTTTTATTTATTTATTTATTTTTACTTTTACAGCAAAGAATTCTTGTTATAAGAGTGTTTATCTGGGTTTCTGAATAATTAATGTTTAAATTCAAAAAATTAATACTTTTTTTGGAAAAACTTTGCTATTTTCTTCCTGTATTTGTTGACTCTTGCTGTATTATTTAAATTTAGAAATGAGTTTAATCAAGTGTGCGTTTGTCAATGGGGTGGGGATAGGAGGAGACCAGAAGGAACTGAAGATAAATTCAACTTACCCGTTCTTGTGTTATTTGATATGAATATTTTAATCAACCAAAGTGATATGATACAGGTTATAATATACATAGGGCATGATTTTCCTCTGCTGCATACGACACATCCTAGGGAATTATAAATTCATGGTTCATGGTTAAAAGATAAAACATTTTCTTGGCATTTCAAGAAGACAATAGGCAGAAAATGCTGGATTCGTTTACTATGTACATATGGCTGCTTTGTCATTCTTTTATAATTGGGAAACAGAATTGATCAAAGCAGCAGACATTCAAAGACTGGTATGCTATTCTACTGAGTGCTGGAGAGTACAAATCTTCTATTTGATGGCTTGTTTATGGTAATTCCTTGGTTAATGAGGTTTTACAAATGCCAGAGAAAATGCCACTACATGTGACAAATATATTTCTGTTGCATTGCCAGGGGAGAGGGTTTCTTTTGCAGAGTTTTCTTATTGAGTTGTTTATTGATGGGATTTCAATCTCTAAGTGTTTCCAAACATAGTTCATTAGACACATCAGAAGGGAATGGTAAAAATCTGCCTGAAAAGGTCTTTTGTCCTGTGCATCAGGTGAAGAAGTAGCAAGACCCCGGCGTTCCACTCCAACTCCAGAACTTATAAGGTGAGCATGAAAGATATGAATTGTGTTTTATGTGAGGCATAGTCAACTCTTACCAATTAAGCAAATATCTTTTGGTCTAAACTCTTGGTTCCTATTAATGAAGGGTGTACCTACATGTACAAGTTCATGCATTTGTAGCATGTTATCATTTCTCATAAGTGCAGCCCAAGGGAGATCTTTAGGGAAATACTCTGTAGTTATCTAAAGTAACTCCCTATCAGAATGTGGTCCCTTCATTAATGAGAAGGCTAAAGGTCCATATAATAAGATCCTTTGGTGTCTGAAATGCTGATCTGAAATATGTTTATATTGCTCTATGAAGGAAAGTCTCTCTGGTTGTATGCAACGTCATGATACATCTCATCTGCCACATACCAAAAGAATCCTCTGGTGTTTGTTTTTAGCAGAACGTTGTATTTCACCATGTATTCTTTGGGTAAAATATTATACAAATGGGCATTGTTTTCCCAAAAGGTTGCTATTTCTCTTTAACATCTTGATCCTTTTAAGTCTTTCTTCCTTTCTTCCCCAGCCTCTCTCCTCTCCTCTTCATCCCCTGTCCCTCACCACACACAGAGAACTCATTAGGATCCATGAGGTCTGGAGTAGAAATGGAGAAGGTTGTACAGCTGTTTCTTAAGAGTCTAGATTAGTAATTAGGAGAGAGTTAATGTTGTGGTCCTCCTGTTCCCCCTGAGAGTTTCAGCACTCTCCTTCTCTCTCTGAGATACACTGTGCTATAGTATTAGGAGGTCATAATGAGCCCTGGAGTGGGAAGGGGACAATGAAGTTAGGAGCTGAGCAACCCAGTTTCTTGTTCAAACACCTATATCTTGGGTGGCTTGTGACATCACATCCCTATGCTCGACTTTTACTAATCACAGACTACCTTAGTTACAACCCAGAGATATGCTGAAGACAATAAGAATGATTTTTGAGATATGAGGGCAGGAGGGTGGTTTGCAATAAACTATTACCTCTAATAGTATCTTTTCCAGGATTTTCTAATCATGATGTTTTGAAAGAGCTTTTCTCCTTCAGCTTATTTCCATTTGACCAGCACCCTGACCCTTCACTGAGAACTGGGGATCTTATCTCCTACCAATACTCTTGTCCTGTAATATATTTCACATCTTTATTTAATACTTTCTAACCATACAGAAGCTTTGTATACACCTGCTTGCACGTATAGATGCACAAACCCTCCCCCCATTTTTATCAAGAAAAATATTTGAAAGCTTGTATATCTTTTTGAGCATTAATTTTTGAGCCCTCTCTTGTATTTTGCCTCAATGTGTGTGATTTAGCAAAAAGCCTCCTGATGACACTGTGGCCCTTGCTCCCCTCTTTGGCCCACCATTAGAATCAGCTTTTGATGAACAGAAGACAGAAGGTAGGAAAAAAACACTATGCATCTGTAGATTTGTTTTTCTTTTTCATTAAATTATAACTTATCTAAAGAAGACATGTGTCTTTTGAGGCATATTTTTAATGTATCATCACATCTTCATAGTAAAGAAAAGTTCCAATCTTGGTATATTTTCAAGGACAGTAGTTTAGTTTGCATATTTCTGCTATTTTAGGATTTGACATTTTACTTCCAGAAATATCTAATAGCTAATAATCTCACTCCTCAACTGAGGTTGGTAAAAATTAAAGCAAATCTGTACAAATCCTTATTGAGGAATAAATGCTTTGTGACCAAATGGCTACCCTGTAGGGTTTGAGCAGGAGCATGAATGGAGCCAGGCCTTCTGACTCGTAGCACAGTCATTGTCATGTAAATATCTGGCCTCTCTGCTGCATTTACTGTCTTTCCACCCCATCAGTGGAATTGACCATTGGATTGCTCACAACTCATTGTTTGCTGGCTCAAGACCCAGGAAAGACTTCCAGTCATTTAGCAATTTAGAACTTGAATGCTATGAGAAAAATACCTTCATTTATGCCATCATTGCTGAGCTTTCCTATTATACATTTATTTCTAGTGTTAAATATTTAACTTTTTAAAATTAAGCATGCTTTTTGGATGGCTACAAATAATATATACCTTGCTGGTATAAATCCCTCTGAACAAGAAATAGAATCTGTTCCTGAAGCATGCTTATGTCCAATGTATGTATCTCCAGTAGCTATGTTTGATGATATAAATGTCTTTATAAAAATTGTTTGACTTGAGAACACTCTGAGCCAGGCATGGTGACTCATGCTTGTAATCCCAGCACTTTAGGAGGCTGAGACAGGAGAATCGCAAGTTCAAAGCCAGCGGCGAGGTGCTAATCAACTCAGTGAGACCCTGTCTCTACATAAAACATAAAATAGAGCTAGGGATGTGGCTCAGTGGCTGAATACCCCTGAGTTCAATCCCTGGTACCAAAAAAAAAAAAAAAAAAAAGAACACTCTGGTATATATATATATAAAACAAACTAGTATCTTTCTAGGACCTAATGGTGAAGTGCCTTTAAGTGTTGAATACTTAGAAGTATAATGAGTAGTCTAAGATACAGTAGCAAAGAGAAAACAAATAGAGTAAAAAACAAGACAGAATTGTGTTTCTTTCATGTGAACAGTCTGGAAGTAAGCAATGTTGGACCAGTAGGGTTGCTCTATCATCCTCAACAGTTAACTTCATCTCTGAGTCCAAGAGGACTGCTCCAACTTTCCTCCCATCCCTGTCAGAGGAAAGTTGGTGAGGAGAGGCCAATGGAACTCACTGCCAATTGTCAGAGCAAAATCTGGAAGAGACACCCATCACTTCCAGCCAAAGCCCACTGGAGAGAATGTGGTGCCATGTGGACAACTAAACTCTTTGACAACGGAGAAATGGAGAATGAATCTGAGAAATATGCAGCAGTCAGCCACACTTGAATATTTTCAATGATTTAATAGTTAGGAAAATGTATTTTTAAAAATCCCTTAATACTCCTTTAGTTATTTAAATGTTTATAACTTAGATTCCCTCCATGAAGGTGGCCTTGCAGTCAGGCAATTATTTGTCTTATTAACTCATCTGCAATCAGTCTTTCTTTTAATGACATAATTGTATGGTGTGCAGAAATGCAATTTGAGTTTTTGACCTGAATCTGTTCATAACTATATCAAAATGTTATATAAAAAACAGAAGTAGTTCTTAAACATCAAAGTGGTATTCCACATTGCATTCATGAAAGTAATGGTGCTTCACAACAAAACAGAGCTAAGATCATTTCTGAGGTTTGTGATGGAGAGGAGGGCCATGTCTGGACTTGTCAGTCTGGTTTGATTGTCCATCAAGTGCATGCAGTCTTTGAAGTTCTGTAAAGTTCTACCATTTGCACCAACCACATGAACCTTCAATTGATTGATTCTCCTAGTACTAGTTTAAGAGTCCTAGAGGAGTATCTATATTTTGGACTTAGGTATGCCTGGGTCAGATCTTACTTCCTCTACTTTTTCTATGAACAAGTTATTTTCATCACTAATGGTTGCTTTCCTCTCTCCAAGATGGCATGGGCATCACCATATGATGGTGTTATGAGGATTAAAATAGATAACAACAGCTACTGCCCTTCTGATAAATGTGCATTTTACATACATTTTATTTGTACCATTACTTCCTTCAGTCCTCTCAGTAATTTATTATTTCCACTTCACACTGAAAGAGAGAAGCTCAGAGAGGTTAAATGCCTTGCGCAGGGTTCTACAGTTAAGACCAAAGGCTAGATTCAAATTCATATCCCACTGACTTCCCAGCCTGCAGTCCACAGTGTAATGAATCACCTCAATACTTGCTGAGAAGGGGTAGTTATTCTTACCATTACCACCACAACAAAAGCACAACTATAGAAAAGAAAGAGAAAAAATGCTAAACTCAATGTCCTTAGACCCAAAACCTAATTGCCCTGATTTACTTCAGATGTCTAAGCATTTATTTTTCTGGTGCTCTTAAGATATTCATCAGCCATTTTTGGAATAATTATTTCTCTTTATGATGCTGCAAAAGGTTTATTTAAAAACCCTGGAGACCTTTTAAAGATAGAAACCACTGCAGAGAACCCCGGGCATTTTCAGCTTTGAAGCATAAACCAACTTACAACAAAACAAACATCCATGGAATTAATGCCCGAATTTTCAAAAGGGTACCTGAATCGGAGCCAGTGTGTATACTGATATTTGGAATGTCCTGAAGTGACCAACCAGGAAGAAAATGTAGAATCCATTCTGAAAGTTTTTACTCAGCCTAATGCACACACAGAGACACCCCCCTCCCACCTCCACACACCACACTTCTATTTCTGTTCTGTGTCTGAAAAGAATGGGAGCAGCACATTGCTAAATTAATTTCCCAATATAAGGCAAAGGGAAATAATTTTGTAAAGTTCAACTTTAAATTGAAATTTTAAGTTCTAAAATGCAGAGGGGGTTCTTTTTTTAACTTACCCTGGGAAATTCTCTTTTTATGTTTCCAGTTATTTTAGACCAGCCTGAGATATGGGGTTCAGGCCAGCCAATTAATCCGAGCATGGAATCGCCAAAGTTAACAAGGCCTTTTCCCACTGGAAGTAAGTTATATGTCTGCTCTGTCTGGAAAATAAGTGACTCATTTTACTGTCTGTCTGCAGAATGAAATCAGGCAACTCCTAGAAGGTCGACACAAGCAATGTTTGAACTGTATGATATTGAGAGGAGATGTTATTCTAACAGGCTATAGAGTTAAAGAGGCCAGGCAGGTTTTCTAAGCCAGAATAAAATAATAAAGAGAAGTAAAATTATTAACCTTGAATCATAGACTCTTCCCACATGTTCATCCACTCATTCATTCATTTCATATGTATATGTAAGAGTCAGGAGCAAATGAGCTAAAGAACCCGCTGGGCTGATAAGATAGGATCTCTGCTAGTCCTACAGAACAACTGAGGCTGCATAGGACAAAAAGGACACATTGAGATCAAAGAAGGACAGTTGGGAAGCAAGAGAAATTGGTAGACAGAAGCTGAGACAGGAAATCAGAACAAATTTATATCAAAGCAACCATCAGCCCAAACAAAACCAGATGGCTGGAGAAGGAGGCCCAAAGATCTTTATAACCCCTGACCTGTGGTGGGCTGGACTATTTGGACTGAATGCATGGCTTATTTGGCCAGGTCACCTGTGTGATGGGTTTACTGAATTCTCCTTTCGGTAGATTGCTCATACCAAGCAAGCATATGGAAGGTGTTCCTTAAAATACCCATAGGAGGATTAGATCTCAGGAAGAGGTGTGGGGTGGGGCCACAGAAGGTATTTTAACTCCTGGAGGCTCATGTACAGACCAACTCCTACTTCTTCCAATTCAACATCCCCAGGGCTTTGCCTTTTGATGTCTAAAAATGATCATGGGAATTAGCCCAGAGGATTCGTAATCAAAAGCCAGAGGTTATTTGTTGAGAATATTATTGTTTCCAAGCCATGTAAGCCAATCTTTCCAAGAATATTTCTTCAAAAACAGAATAAGAAAAACAGTGTCATCAACAACTGTTTTTAAACTGCTGAACTCTGAAAGATGTATTTGAAGGATGTAAACCACTGCAGCATGGTTTCTGCATGGAATGTTTCTCCATGACACTGGTAAACAAAGCCAAAGAAAAAGCCCTGACTAGCGGGGCACGGTGGCACACACCTGTAATCCCAGCACTTTGGGAGGCTGAGACAGGAGAATCAGGAGTTCAAAGCTACCCTCAGCAACAGCGAAGTGCTAAGCAACTCAGTGAGACCCTGTCTCTACATAAAACACAAAACAGGGTTGGGGATGTGGCTCAGTGGTCGAGTACCCCTGAGTTCAATCCCAGGTACTAGAAAAAGAAAAGAAAAGAAAAAGTCCTGGCTTTATTGAAAAGCTTTCTTTACAGACCCAAGTTTCCCAAACCATTCCTAGAAAACCTTTCCTAAATGCCAAGAAGATAAAAAAACTAAATGTTTGTGTAGATGACATAGTGGTTCAAACACCACTAATGGTATTTCAGAGTTTTACATACTGTGGTGGTACCCAGAGCAGCAGAGGCTATGGTTTATTGATGGGCATTGTATAATTCTGCTCATTTCATGATTGCAGCACAGGTTTACTATCTTAAATTATTAGGCTTTGTGGTATTTTATTTGTTTTATAGTGTTTTGTTGTTTATAATCTTGATCAACTTTTTATAGAAACCATTACTCTGGAGCCTCTGATTGCCTCGTGTGAGAAAATATGATCCACAGGAGGTGTAGTTTTCAGCAGCCCATAATAAGATTAAGGACCACATTCTCCTAGGCTTTGAGAGGACAGCTGTTAGTCATGCTTATTGTGGCCAGAGCCCTTCAGCTACATGTGGACCCAACTCAGGCTGCTTTTAGGATATGAAAGATTAGAGCACATCCAGGTTCACTTATGAATCTTGAGATGATTTATGAAATTAGTGTGAACTCTTTGAGTGTAACAAACATGGCCAGTGACAAGAAAACATATATTAAAAGGAAGAAAAAGATGTAGCTGTTGAAACAATAATTTTTAATCTCAAAGTGACAAGCCCTGTTCAGAAGAGTAAATCTCTTGGTAGAGACCATAATGCTAAACTTAGTTCTATCTGAAAATTTTGTTGGCTGTAATTTTTACCAAGGGAATCTGTTCATTCTTCATTGACCCAAGTCACTTTGCCTCTGACTTTCTTTATCACACCATAGGTTGTTAACTGTCTATGAACATGATTTTTATCATCAGTCACAATTCCTTGAGGGCAGAGGATTTTTATTCAACTCATTTTGTTCTTAGCATAGGAGGAAGAACTTAGTTGTGACCTGAGGTTTACCAAATAATATTTAAGTTAATAAAGCATTGATGTTATTGTTACTATCTGACATCTTTTTGGCAAACTCTTATTCTTATAAAATGGATGAACCTGAATGGGTCCTTCTTTAGTCCATTGGCTTTGAACTTTACAAAATTGAGATCATTGATGGTATTCTATTTCCAGCATCAAGTCTATGAATGAAAACCTTAATCCTGCTTATCTAGTGTCTTGTGCAATTTATGAAGAATGTGATCAATAATATTTGACTTCTCATCTCTTTACAGCACCTCCACCACTGCCTCCAAAAAATGTACCAGCCACCCCACCTCGAACAGGCTCCCCCTTAACAGTTGGACCAGGTAAACTTCAGGTTCTTTTCTATTCTAAGATGAAGTGGCAAACAGAGGCACGGCCCTGGACCTCAACATGCCCTTGATGTTTTGGAAGTTGTAGTCTACACTAAAATGGTACAATGTTGGCATTTAGTTTTATTTCCATTACAATTTATTTTGCAAACTTATTTCAAAATGCCACTTCCAAGTTTCACATAAGGAAGGAAGGAAGGAAAAAAGGAAGGAAGGAAGGAAGAGGGGATGGTGAGGGAGTAAGGGAGGAAGGGCAAGAAAGAAAAGAAATGTCTCACAATTTTTCCTTGGTAGAATAATAGTAAGAGCCACATCAACTTGTAAAATGAAGGGGAAAATACAATATGAAAAGTTGTTTAATTAACCACTCATTTTGGTGGATCTTATTTTGGTGATTTAAAAATTAATAGTCTCAAGGCACAATTTGAATTTTTCCAAGAACTAATCGAACTTTTGCTAGAACTAATACTGTCTAGTCTACAAAGACATAAAATGGTTCTCTAGATAAGCAGTGTACTGTTAGTGTGGATTTTTTTTCCCCAGTAGTCATTTACGTATTTACCATCTCATGGCAAAGAGGTGTATAAAGATCATGAAAATATGGCAAAGAACTGCTGCATCCTTTTAGACAGATATCTCTAAGGCACATCTTTGCCTTCTATTAAAATCAATAGTATGTGTTCATACAATTTATAATCTACCAAGTCTTATTGAACTGGCAAATCAAAAGTAATAATGGTTATTGTATGGATCTGAGCCCTAGAATGTGGTTCTTTATCATTTTGGAATTCTATAGCAGTTTCATCCTTTGCTATTTATGCAGCTTAGTGAGTCTGATAGGTACATAAGAGGATTGTTATCAACAAAAGAGAAAGCAAGAAACATTATTTATGAAATGCATATTGACTTAAACCCAATAGAGGATCATCCAGAGTTGCATAAGTACAGGTGTTTGCAAGTTTGAGACACTGGGGTCTCCTGTATTTCCAAAAAATTATGTTAGACATAAATAAATCTACCAGCAGCAAAATTATAAATATTGAGTGCCATGCAAAATACTACCCCATTTATCTGTAGCCTTGAAACCATGAAAGTTGAATTCCTTTCAAACTATAAATATAGAAATGACACTGCAGTTCTTATAGCCTAAGAGTTATAGAAAGGTAATGGAGTTATAGAAAGGTAAAGGAACTTTTGGTCATGTCCTCCATTTATTTAAGTAACAATTTATAATTTGGATCACCTCAGTTTAAAAAAAAAAATACATTTCTTCAAATTGCAGTTGTTACTAAGTATTTCATGCCAAGCTGTAGAAGACAGTTTTTAACTTTTGCCTCTTATTATTGATACAAATTAAAAAGAATAGCTGATGCCAACAGAAACTTCTGTTTTGTAACTTCAGATAGCTATATACCACAGTTATGCATGTGAAGTTAACAGATGAAATTTGATGGGAAAAGGAATTATTACATTTTTATTATTTTCTTCTCTATTAAACAGGCATATGTATAACAAGCATAATAAGTAGAAAATGCTTCCTCAGTAACCCATGAGTGTCATGTGTATGTGTGTGTTTATAAGTATTTGCGTGGGGTGTCTCTTTAATCTTTGTGCTGTGTTTCTGGAGTATCAGAGGACCTACAGCTAAATGTAATATCCATTTTTTCAAACTAACAGATATTATCATCAGTTTCCCCAAACACACTAGAGCAGACAATCTTTATAAAATATGCGGGTGATTTTTAGTGCTCAAGTCTTTGTCTACTGTGTTGTATTGCAGTAGGCTGTATTTTCAGATACAAACTCCTTCTGGAATTGTATTTTCAGAGCCTATATTTCTTATGAATTTAACATTAGTTTCTCAAAATGATCACCCTTGGTTCTCTTGTAAACAGCCTTGAGAGCAGTATCATGCTTAGCACTTTAAAGGATGGTAAAAGTGGCAGCTGTGATCACCTTGCAAGAATAGATAATATTATCAAAATATAATCCTCACATTATGGAGGTGAGAACTTTCCTTTCGCCTTCAGCTCCTAACCCAGCCAAGATATATGCCCATGAAGGCACCTCACAGGGCAATATATCTACCAGACTGCCTCATCCCCATCACCCCCCTATAAATAAGAAAGTCAATTAAAGTTTAAAACCACCTACTTTGACCACAGGAAATGAACAGTCAGCCACAGAGGCCAAAATTGAAAAACTACCCTCCATCAATGACTTGGACAGCATTTTTGGCCCGGTATTGTCCCCCAAGTCTGTTGCCGCATACACTGAAGAAAAGTGGGTCCATTTCTCTGACACCTCCCCGGAACATGGTACTTCAGAGTTGACTCCAAGGGAAAAGGTGGTGTCCCCACCAGCAGCATCAGACAACCCAGAGGACTCCCCGGCTGCAGTCCCTCCTGGGCCCCCAGGCCCTGTGGGTCCCCCAGGACCTCCTGGGCCTCCACGCAATGTACCATCTCCGCTCAATTTAGAAGAAGTCCAGAAGAAAGTTGCTGAGCAGACCTTCATTAAAGATGATTACTTAGAAACAATCTCATCTCCTAAAGATTTTGGGTTGGGACAGAGAGCAACTCCACCTCCCCCACCACCACCCACCTACAGGACTGTGGTCTCATCCCCCGGACCTGGCTCAGGCAGTGGTACGGGGACCGCCAGTGGTACGTCTTCTGGTTTGCGTGTGCTCAGTGTGCCGGGGAATGGCCGTGGCTGCTTGAGTGTGAGCAACACCCTCCCCCTGCCTGGCAGTTGGCCGTAGAGCTCCAGCCATTCCGCTCTGGTCTGGGTGTCCTGTGGCCCCGTGGCATGTCCCAGTCCATCGAATGCTCGCAGTCGTGGTCCAAGTCTGTGGATGTGTTCTGCCAGCCCAGCCCTTAGGAGCGCCCTCCTTCTCCCTGCCGCTAGGAAGCGTAGAGGTTTTTTTAAAAAGCTGTAATATCATTGTTAGGAATTCAGGAAAGACATATTTCAGTGAGTGGTTTCCAGGTCACATGTCTGAGGCCTCCTAAGAGCCGTAGGGTTTGTAGGTCAATGTGGGGGAAGGAGGATCTTGTTTTTTCCGTTTTTGCTTTTATTCTTCTGTTTTTCAAGTGGGGAGAGAACTTTGTTAACCCTCTAATTTCTTTCGGGGGAGGAAAAAAAGATGTAAGATTTGAAAAGGAGATCTTAAAGAACTGCATTAAACAAATGCCTTAGCACATCCCCACCCTTATGGAGCTGCCACTGCAGACAAGCCTATTCTCAGATCTCACCACTTGACATACCCATCAGGCTGTGAAGCCAACGCCAAGTGTGGTGACAAGTGATGAAAAAGTCTACCAGAAATGTACCTTTGGGGATTGTTGATGCAGATTCTCACATCAAATTTTATTTTTGTTTGTTTGTTTTTTGTTATTTTGAACTTCATTTTCTGTTTTCTAACAATGAAAGGACGGAAGCCCTTGCCAAGCACACCAAAGAAATACCAAGAACTTGCAAATGCATCGTTTTCATATTGTTTATTCCACTGTTGCTCAGATGAATCTGGCAAGATTTTCAGAGCCTTCCCTCCCTTGCAGGGGTTCATTTTGGCACCTTCCCAGGGCTGCCATGTGCTATTTTTTCATTGCTTTGAAAGAGACAATCTAGGTCTGGGGATGTAGCTCAGTGGTAGAGCACTTGCCTAACATGTGTGAGGCACTGGGTTTGATCCTCAGCCCCACATAAAAATAAATAGGTAAAATAAAAGTATTGTGTCTATCTATAACTAAAAATATTTTTTAAAAAGAAAGAAAGAAAGAGGCAACCAAGCATGAGGCATTTAGACCTGGTGAGAGGCAGGAAGGAAAGGGCTCGTCTCTCTTCCGACAGTCACTCATCACTGCTGCCTGTTTCCCTGGAGTGACATCCAGTGCTTGTTCCATGATTTCCCCTTTGCTTTTTAAAAGGACAGCATTCAAGGGGATCAAAAAAGGTGGAGATTCACCTGTGCCACAAACAAAACCAGTGCTCTATATCATTAGGTATGTCCTAGGCCTTCCTCTCCCCAAGATGGAAAACTCTATTTGATAAGCAAATAAGTTTGGCAAACATGGCATAAATAAAATGAGCAAGTTTCTTTACCATAGAACCTTTGGAAACCTTTCTTTTGTCAATAAGAAGATCTAGAGTTGCATTTCCTGCACTATGCTAAGTGCTTAAGGCACAGTATTTTCATCCTCACAACAACCCCATATGGAAGGCACTAAAATTTCCCCCACTTATAGATTGGAAAACTGAGGCTCAGAGAGGTCAAGTCGTTTGCCCAAGTTTATACAGCTGGAGATGATACACTTGGGGTTCACACAGTCAGGTCTATCTGATCCTGAGTCTATGTTCATACCCCTGTACTCTCCAAGCACTTCTGTGAGGTTTGGTCACAAAATATCCCAGATTTAATTAGCCACTGACAGCCACCTCTATTGCACATTGTCATCCACAAGATCACCAAAATCTGCTTCCAGAATACTGTTTTGTTCACCTCTCTCTAATTCCAAAGGGTTAGAGCACCCACCTCCATGTCTCTGTTGCTTTTTTAGTTTTGTTCTAGGATATAGGCTCTGTATTTATCTGTAAAGGTGCTAAAAGGTTGCTGTATTAAGCCTTCAGACAGCAAACCTGAAGAAGCTGTGTGTCTAAAAGAAGGATGTGCCTTTGTTGTTTCCCACGGGGCTCTCTCTCCTGGCGCAGGCTCTCAGTGTCCTGAAAGGACATTTCAAGGAATATGCAGCTCTCTCCAGTGGAGGGCCAGGATGCTCTCCCCAAAGCCAACCCATTTAGTGGGACATGGGGAGGGCGAGGCAACTTCATCCTTGACCTGTGTTCTTATCACCTTTCATAAAGCTCTGGGAGATATTTGTTTAATTGAATTGAACACTGTTTTACTAAGGAAGAGAGCAGCTTTGGTTTTCTTTCTGGAATCTTTGAGATTATTTTAATGTTTAGTTTCCATAACCTTAGTTGATATTACTTTATATGGTTCCCAGTAAAGACGATAGATAGATTCTTAATAATTGAGCTGGAAAAAGCTATACTTTGATGGCATTTAAAGGATTGACTTTTCAAGTAGGAGATTGATCTGGTCCTATGAAGCCCATAAATAAATAAAACTTCGCACCATAATCTCCTTAATTAAGTCCCAGTTTATTTGCTGCTTAATCTTTTATTGATGAATATACACAAACTGTCAAAATAGAATTTTGGATTGCAACAATAAAATATAGCCTAATGCTTTAAAGAAAAACAATGCTTCTCTTTACCTGCTTTTTATAACACATCCTGATGAGACTAACTTTCCTGTGCTTCTCTAACTGATTTTAAGTGGGCACCATTATTCTCACAGCATAGGGTGTCCTAATCAAGCCGTGAGAAGCAGAAGCATTACCTGCTGTTGAAAAACAGTGGGAAGTAAAGAATTTGCTCCAAGAACTTCACTTTCCTTATGGTAAAAAGTTATAAATACCTAGTTTGGCCAGAATACTGCTTTATTGGAATATAGATGCTGATTCTTGGCAAAGGCTATTTCTTCTCCCATGTGGATTGTGTGCCAGGGGACAGACGGGAAAAAGAGTTTTACTGGCCTTCAACAGGTTTGGACTAGGAAAGAAAGGAGTTAGTCAAGTGAGAATGTTCAGAGAAACATTTTCCAGCTCATGAAACATAAAAGTATATTATTCATGTCAGGTGTGGTGGCACATGCCTGCAATCCCAGCAACTTGGGAGGCTGAGGCAGTAGGATCCCAAGTTTAAGGCCAGCCTTAGCAACTTAGCAAGACCCTGTCTCAAAATAAAAAGGGGGATGTGACTGGGGATGTGACTCAGTGGGAGAGAACCTCTGGGTTCCATTTCAATCCCCACTGGGGGAAAGAAATTAAAAGAAAGTTGTTTACAATTATAGAAACACACGCATGCACACAAAGTTTGAGACACTGAGATTGAATTAACCAAAATACATTTCCTAACTGCAAGTCTTTTATAGCAGTGATGCCTAAGAAATCACTAGCCATGTGTAGTTATTTCACTTGTAATTATAACAAAGTAAAATTCATGTAAAATTTAGTTATTTAGATACAGTAGCTATGATTCAAGTGCTTGGTGGCTGTCTGTGGCTATGTTACTATTGGACATTGCTGTTCTAGAACATTTTCATCATCACAGAAAGCTCTCCTGGAGAGTTCTGTTTTAGGGCTTTTAATGTGCTTATCACCAAAGGTGGGCCAGGGGGAGAAAGCATAGTAAATAACCATTTCCATACATGCTTAATACTTTTTTCAAAGAAGTTGGATAATTGTGTTCTAAGAAACACAATTTGGGAAAAGTCATTTAGTTCTTTCCATATTTCACAGTACATGTATTTTAATTCGCTTGATATACTCCCAGTATTATTGTTGCTATATTAGCTTCATTTTGCAGATAAGGAAACAAGCTCAGAGGTAACTTGGCCAGGGTCACAAGACTAACAAGTAACAGAGCCAGGATCTGGCCTCATATCTGTTGGATTCCATGACCTATACTTCTACCACTTCCCCCAGCTACCTCCACTGTCCCCCGTACTACATGGACACGTAAGAACAGAAGTAAAAGTGGAAACTATAGACATGTGGTTTTCACTCATTACCAAAGAAACTATGTTGAAACATCAGATGAAGAACAGCAAATAGATCAAGAGCAAAACAATTGTTGCCAGCTTCATTAATTCATGAAACTCAATGTATGTGTGATTGTTGAAGTTAAACCTTAAAGAGTGGCATTGTCCAGCTTATTGTCTGCATCATTCTTGGGAATAAACACTACCCAAGAAGGAAATCAAAGTATAATTCGAAATCAAGGAGGATAGGGATGTATAAATATTATCCATCTATACCCTTAAAACATAAAGAACCTCACAAAATCTTGTGAAGTCCTAGGTCAACTGTGGAATCACCTTCAGGTCCTCTGCTGAGTCTCAGGGTCCCTCAGGCAAGGTGTTAACCCAAATATCCTTTAAATGTTTTTAATATATTCTCTTAGTTTCTTTCTAACTGCACAACAAATCAATTATATCAATTAAGTAAGGAAAAGGTCATTTAAATGGGGGTATCCATAAAAGAAAAGGAAAACAGTATGTTTTTAATTAGCAATTAACACTTTTATCTTTACTTTTTAGTTGTATCTTTACCAAAAGATACAATCTTTACCATAATCATTATCATCTATTGCCTTTTATTGTGTAACATTTTATAGTTTAGCAAACACTTTCATAAGCATTTTCAGTTTCCCTCTTACGACTACCTTGTAAGTAGAACAATGTCTGTTTTTTTTAAATGGGGAAGCTGAAGCCCAGAGAGGTGACGATCCCATAGCTAGAGGCAGCCAGGCTGGAACCCAGACCTTTAGACTCTCCACCCAATGTACTGTCTTCCAGTATTCCACACCGCCTGATGACAGCCCCTCAGTACTTTCCCAAGCATTACTCAGAGAGGATTTTTAAATTTCTCTTCTGGAACATGGAAGGAAAAAATAAACAGCCAGTCTTTTCCTAGGATTGATTCAGAAGACTATTTCTTAGAAGTAAACCCATAGAGAAACATTTAAGACCATTTCTATAGCAAGGTTTTCCAAAAGCTGAACAGAAATCCCTTTCTCCATCATTCAAAAAAAAAAGGGTTCCATAAGACTTCCTGACACTAGGGGCTGGGATTATGGCGCAGTGGTAGCGTGCTTGCCTAGCGTGCAGGAGGCACTGGGTTCGATCCTCAGCACCACATAAAAATAAAATAAAGATATTGTGTCCACCTACAACTAAAAAATAAATATAAAAAAAAGGACTTCCTGACACTAACCCCACTGTTCCAAAGTTTATTTCCCATCTCTTTGCTGTCACTTCTGTCTTCTGAAAACCTCCTGGGTACAAATCTACTAACACAATATTCAAATCAAAACTTTGGAATAGGACCTATTAAAACACTCCATTTTTTTAAAAAGAGAACATTAATCAAAGACTGGGAATATTTACATTAGGAGAGATGTATACAAATTGTGTAAAAATAAGGACCGTGTAAAAATTTTATGCAAAATGTGGGACCCCACAGTCTTTCCAACATTGCAAGAGCTTGGGCTTTGGAATTAAATATACCATTTAAGTGCTGTAATCTTGGACAAGTTACCAAATATCTCAGAGCCATTGAGATACTACCAATATCTACCTCCAAAGCCTTCCATAGGGATTAGGTAATCCATGTAAAGCACCTAGCATAGATCCTGGCCTAATAAAATAGAGAGTGAGAGTTCAGTAAAAGTAACCATACAGTAGGTGGTAGTGGTGGGGGCAGATGGTATAGAGAAGAGGTGGCAGTAAGATTTAATAGGATTTCACACTAATGTAGAATAAACATTGCAGAATAAATTCAGAATAAATGCTACAGAGAAACATACTCAATATTTCAGATTGTTTAAACAAGAAGCAAGTTTCACCCCAAAGATATCCTCAAATGATAACAGATTCTGAGATGATGGGTTTTGCTACTTAACTTCAAAGAACTTTGAGAATCTGAAGATCTAGAGATTGAGATGCTGGTCTAGGACTCCAAAGATCACAGATTTGTGGTGTGTTGTGAGGGAGGTAGCAGGTGGGGGTGGGGAAAAAGAATAGATATTTTCCTGGGGCAGGATTTCTTAGAATTTTCTTGGGATAATTCAACCTATGTTCCAACCAAAGTGACAACACTTCTGAACAAGAACTGTTTGAATACTGATTTGACTTTCCTAAGGTTTTTGGCCAACTGGTTTTCTTATGCATCCCAGGCATATGACTGAAGATGGGCCCTTGAGTGCAGAGACCCCTCTGGTGTGCTGATTGGTGTGCATGCCAGCCTCTGTGTGTCAACTGTGTTCCATATGCTTGTCATGGACAGCCAGAAAAGTAAATCCAGGAGGCTCTTTCAAAAGCAACTATGAAAATCATCAGGAACATACTCTACATTGACAGATCACTGAACAGACGTCACCAAATCTTCTAAATTTGGTGTGTTTCTATTATTATGATTCAAAACACAAAGTACTCATGCAACATCTAATTTTCTTTCTTATATTTTGTCCTTTGCTTACTTCAAGTGTTTGGGGACATTGATAAAGTTGGTGCCCGTATGTTGACTCACAGTCCAAAGCATAATTCTCTTACCCCTGTTTAAAAAAGAAAAATCCGATGGGGAAAATCATTCATCTTTTTCTTCCTTCAAGTTCTAACCTTCATTTTTGTCTTTTAAAATGGTTTTTAAAAAAAATCAGAATTTATCCTAAGCTTAGTGTGTATGTAATTAAAATTAAAAGTACCATCAGGCAAGAGTCATAAGAATTTATCTTCTGTCATAGATAGAGTAATGAAAGGATTTACCTTCACTGGGTGTCACATGACAAGAAAAGGTAATGAGCTTCAGCTTCTGCCATCCACCATAGTTCAACAGAATACATTTTTTCTTTATTAAAAAAGAAAAAAAGAAAAAATACATGCTACAGTGCTTAGCATAGTAACTGCCAAAACAAATGTCCAGGCATTGTATTGTGATGACAGCACTGGGGTCACCTCTGCTTCCAGCCATTTCTAACAGTGGCCTCTTTTCCAGGTGCATCATCTCCTGCTCGACCAGCCACTCCCTTGGTTCCCTGCAGCAGTACCACTCCTCCTCCTCCTCCTCCCCGGCCTCCCTCCCGGCCAAAGCTACCTCCAGGAAAACCTGGAGTCGGAGATGTGGTATGTTCTCCTCTGCCCTGGCTTGCTCAGCATCAGATGGAAAGAACACAAATAGCCTCAAGATACCTTAATATAGGACATCTCAACTTCAAGTCTAAGCCTTAGAACCTTTGCCCAAATGACCTTTACTGGTGGCTTCTGAAAGATAGTCAGTGCCGCACGGGTGTATCTTTCAACCCTCCTCAGGGGTCCACCATCTTTCAAGCCAATGTCTGAAATGATAATAGGATGCATGGGCCCTCACCTCTGCTACAGGGATGGATGTCAACCCAGAGAGTCGTGATCAACTCTTGCTAACCCCTTTAGAAAGAGAGGTGTTTCCTTTCACAATATTTTTCTGATTTCTGGAAAACTCCAAGAGAGAGCAAGTGCTGGTTTCTGACCCTAGGATACAGATACATTATTGGTAGGAGGTACACTATGTGAATATAAAGAAAAGGGCATCAGCCTGATGGACTTATTGTGGAAGTTTCTTGCATTATGATTTAAGACTGAGATATGGAAAGCAATCTGTGCCGACATCTGATAGACTGTGGCAGAGGTCGATTTTGTTGACATCTGTACACAGTCCTTGGCTTGCTAGCACAGTCCAGTATTTTGTATTTAAACATCTTTAGATGGGAATGAGCTTTTACATTGTTTCCTGCTCAGTCCCTTGAGGGCATGTGAGGCCACGTAACAGATCCCATCACACTCCCCGGCTTCTCTAAGCCTAGCATACCCACTGAGTTCAGCCATGCTGTGGCTCATGGTTCCTCCAGCTCCGCTCCATGAGCTGTTGTGTAGATCAAGTCCATTTTAGTGTAAAAACAGGTCATCCATAAGCCTTTAGGGACCCAAGTTGTCCTGTCCGGGACTAGGAGACTTTAACAATATGGACTCAAACTGCTATAACCTGTGTGTCTAACCTGTCATCTCTTTTCTTCTCCCTACAGCCCAGACCCTTTAGCCCACCCATACATTCTTCCAGCCCTCCTCCGATAGCACCCTTAGCTCGGGCTGAAAGCACTTCTTCAATATCGTCAACCAATTCCCTGAGTGCAGCCACAACTCCCACAGTTGGTAAAAATTATCTCCTCTTTTTTCGTCTGTTTGTGGTTTTGAATGGCTAAGTTTTCTGATCTAAACTCCCCAGGCCCTGTTTCTGGTTGAAATTGTTTTGCTATGTGTTTTGCTATTATCACTTGACTCTTCTTTTCCAAGCACCTTCTCAGCAAAGGAGGCAAAAGACTTTACCTATGCAGAAGAACCAATAAACAGAATGTGAAAATCTGTATTTTGCAGGGATGGTCTTACGCTATTCCATACAGAGCTATTCACAAAAGCAGAGAAGAAATTGCCAAGGAAGGTCCTGTAATTTAGATATTTCTTATAATAAAAGTAGTCTCTTTTGAGGGGAAATGTTTAAATTCCAAATGTTTAAATTCCAAATGTTTAAATGTACCACACCAGAAATCGCAAAAATTAGAACTTTTGTTTTCTTGAAGCTTTCATTTTTTCATCATTTTTGGTTGTTCTGAGGTTGACAAATGGTATAAACATTGGCATTGTGAGACATGAGAAAAAAAACTTTGACAGTTTTTTCCTAGTGCTTTTCAGTGATATGCGGTCAATTTTCCCAGAAAAATTAGTCATTGCTGGCATTTTCCGTAAATGCCCTGTGCCTCTTTCCTTATGCTGTGATGAGAGTGAAGAGTTGAGAATGGCTGCTCGGCTGGATGGTTGTCCCAGCCTCCTTTTGCCAGGAGCATCTTCCCTCTTCCCAAGGCTGGTCTCTGTCTCTTCCCATCTCCCATCAGCTCCTGCTGCCTCTCCGCTTTATTGCATGGTGGCTCTGACCTGGGGCTTTCCCATTTCATTTTTCCCATACAATTTCCCTCCTCATTGTCTTCCTTTGTTCTCAAAACTCTCCTCCAATTCACCCACATTATAAACCAGCTGACCCATCTTGCATCGCTCAGGAGGATCATCAACCAAAGCTAAGTGAATTCCTCCTGCTACTTAAGGAAGAGCACTCTGCAGACTTGCCCATGTGAGAAGTAGGTGAATCAGAGTCTGAGGCTCTTCTTGACAATTGCCTGTTTTCTCAGAGAAATAGGTTAAGGTGTGCTTCTTAAGGGCCCCCAAAGTAATTTCAACTTCATCACATACTCTATATCTTAAATCAGATAATCCCAAAAGACCTCTTCAGGTTGGGGTTGTGGCTCAGTGGTAGGGCGCCTACCTAGCATGCGTGAGGCACTGGGTTCGATCCTCAGCACCACATAAAAATAAATAAAGGTATTGTGTCCATCTACAACTAAAAAAAAAAATTTAAAAAAAAAGAACTCTTCACTTTTGGTGAAAATTTAGGCAGTTATCTGTGAGATTTATTAACATTTTTATACAACCACATCTATTCCTTGTCTGCATCAATTGGGGCAATTCAGGGCTTCTGTTTTTTAAAACCTATTAGCTTATTTCTTTCTGGTTTTGTTTGTTTGTTTGTAACATCCTAACCTTATTTTTTTCACTGTCTCTCTTTAATCTCCTTGTTTGCTACCACCATCCCCCCACCACACACACTCTCATTCTACTGCTTTGTTTTACCAAGATCATTCATTCCATCCACTCCATGTGATTTGCCTTCTTGGTCAGAGAAGAAAGTAGGAGTAAACTGTCACTCCCAAAGCAGCCCCTAAGTGACCTCAGATGAATCATATAGCATGTTCTTTCAACTTACTTTGATTCATAGAGGAAACTGCACACACGGGGAATTTGAACTGTGTCCATGTTCTGGACAATGTATTTCTACACTCCCTGCTGCAGAAATCTCAAAGCCTGGCCAGTGACTTTGATTTTTAACGTTATCTCGTATGTGTTCTTTTAAGATTAAACCATGGAGGGGTTAAAAACAATAGCCGTGGAAGAGGCTGGTCTTGTTCATTCCTCTTGCTGAGGAACATACTAATTTAATCTATTTGGTTCTCTTGTTTCTATTTGGCTTCATCTACTCACTGAATTCCTCACCCTCCTGTTCTTTATTTCCTCCTGCTGTGGGTCTCCTGACAGTCACTTCTCTCTGAAGTAAATACATTATTAAGTAACTGACCAGCAGTTTCTTGTGTGTTGCTATTTCTCTTTCTGGGGAGGATGTGCTTTGGCTGGTCAGCACCAAGGGGCCTCATCATAGCTGACTTGGAATGTTAATTTAATGTAGTCAAATGGCTTAGGGGAGGTGGAAAATTTCAGCAGCAAATTCCCTGAAGTTGATGGCTCAACATTTCCCTACATCACCACAACCTTTTTTTTTGACATTTCGTATGGCACTTGAACTGTAATCTGGACAAGTATATGGAAATCAATGTGCTGAATTTAAAGTTATCCAAGAACTAAGAGCAAGTCTAAACTTTCTACACCAAAATTTATGCAAGAAAATGCCCCCAAAAAGCTTTCAGTATGAAATTTTTCATACTGTGATTATCAAGTAGCCACCAAAGAAACTCTATGCATAATAAAAACTGATTGATAGGTGATATCCTAGGACCTTAAGAATTGACAAAAAAAGGGAAAAAAAGCTGATGCTACATGAGCAAAATGGAACTTTCTGTGTAATGTCACAGAAATTCAAATGATGAGAGCTCCTACTCGACTTTTATGTCATCACATTTAAGACACTTCTGATTAAAAAATACATCATTATTTTATATATGACTAAAAAAGAGGAAAAGCTATCAGTTGAACTAAGATGCAATGCTTTCTTATATTAGTTATAATACCTATTCTGATTTCAGATAACTTATCAATGGAATACAGTAAACTCTTTTCACTACAAAAGGCTCATAAAAGGACCTGTGTTGTATGATTTTGGGGAAAATTCTGTTAATATTATGGGGACAAGGAAATGTATAAAATCATTCTATTAAAAAAAGAGAGAGAGAGAATGAAGAGTTATCTCTAATAATAAATATCCAATTTTTATTATTTATATCTTCTTTCTGAGGGTGTTAGTAGTTGTTTCTTTTTTAAAAAAAGATATTTAGAGATATCTTCTTTAGGACTTCACTGCAAAAAGACCATAGGAAAGATCATTTTTCTTCCCTGTTAATTTCAAGTTATATTCTTTCACCAGTAGTTATGCATTTAAAATTGCATCTTTAACATGCAAGGAAAACTGAAATGAATGAAAAGTAATCATGTCTGGATACCAAAGGAAGTATCAGATGGATTGGATGCTTCCTTTGGTCCAGAACTTTGAGCAAAAGTGATTTGTATTCAGTAGCAGAACCACAGCATCTAAAACATAAAACATTTCCTCCAAAGTGGTTAGCAATTTTAAAAAAACTGAATCAGCACCAATTATTCTGCACAAAAAGAAAGGATGCTGTTTTCTTGGAAGGACCTGTCTCCAGTGCACCCATGGATATTATTATAGGAGTTACATTAACTCATAGCTACCAAAGAAACTCTATGCATAATAAAAACTAATTGAAAGGTGATATCTTGGAACCTTAAGAATTGACAAAAAAAAAAAAGCTTCTCTGCCTTATTCCCTAAGTCAGGCAGCAAGCTAATAAAATATTTTCCCTAAACATTATTGTTGATTGGATATTTTTTCTACCCTCATTCATGTCTGTAACATTGCATTAAAGATAGGGTTGTCCCTTCCTCGTCTTTTTATGAATTTTATTCAATTTTCTACTAAAGTTGTAATAATGCTTTTAAATTAAATTGAATATTGTTTAATATTTAAATATTATAAGTATAATTTAAATATATAGTATTTAAATTAAAAATTGTTTTAATCACATAAAGTAAAAACCCCAATTACCTGTTTTATTAGTTGGTGAGAGAGAGCCCCTGTAAAGATCTAAAACAGTTGAGGTGCAGAGCATCAATTCATAAATGTTGTGGTCAATGTACAAAGACATTTATCCACAGCTGGATATCATAGCCAAAGATGAAATTACGATAATGCGTTGAAAATTAACGGTCTATAACTATCAAAGGCAGGTGCAAGGCAAATTGAATTGGGATGTTGATGAGCCTGAAATGGGATAGTTCATTTCAGAGACCTGGGATTTATACGATTGCTTTTTATGGTCATGTTAAAAGCTAGCTTTTCTTTTCCTGGGGGGGATGTGCATGCTGGGAAAGCCTGTTGAGCTGTCAGGGCTCTGTCAGGAAGATCTTGTTGATAGGCATATGTCTGGCCACTGGAGAATTGCGTTGAAGTGAAATACACTTGCATAAGTCAATAATTTATGATGCCTTTAACAACTCCCTGAGAAGGGCAGGTGTGACTTCTTCCCTGGAGCTGACCAATTCACGGATGCTAAAACCTGACATTTTTCAAATTTTTAATTTCTGCTCATAAACTCATCATCAAATAAGCATATCACTTTCTATATCTTAATCACAATCCCAGTGTTTTAAGTTATATTTCCTTTTTTCATGAAAATCATTCCTGAGTTTCAGTCAGTAGAGTGTGCTGTTTGATTTCATTTGGGATTTGTATTTGTGTTTTTGTTTTCCATTCGTTTATGTTTTTTTGGTTCATAGTGTCAGAAGATGACGTTTTTTATGACAAACTGCCCTCGTTTGAAAGGCGCTGTGACATGCCTGCAGGTATGGTGCTAGCTGAGTGATCTCTAGAGACTTAGACTTTTAAAATCCAAGCCATTATCCATCTGAATGCTAGAAACCTCATGGACATGCTCCTCACCTCATGAGTGTTCAGTGCCTCTCAGATGCACCCTGTACATTTAGTGTTCATCACGGAACTCATGCCACTGAAATGTCTGTAAGTGAAAATAAAAAAGCAGCAGGTTGCATGACAGTTTCTCAGTGAAAAGGTTTGAAAAAGGTGAGATGCCATTTGCTTTGTGACTTTTCAAAGGAAGGAATAATTTAACTGCTCAGCATTCAGAATCACATGTCCAGTAACTGCTTTTTAATTTAAAACATAATAGAGCAGCATCAGTAATCTCGTTTTCTCTTTGGTACAGAGGTAAAGGGTGTTTTGTGTCTGGATGCCTAAGGTGATTCCAGCAGAGGGGATGGAAGACCTGAGACATCTTCCATGAACTTTAAATTGATATGCAATGCTGTTGTCATTTAAAAGCTAAGCTGATGTTTCATACAACCCATAATACCGAGTTTATCTTTCTGGAAACATAGAAGGGGGTAACATTGAAGATGAAATGGATACAGCAATTGCTGAATGACAATTTGCCCAAAATTAGTGCAGTTAAAATATGCTGATGCCCCTGCATGGCCAGGAAGACTTCTGCTCCCTGCACATGAGCACCAAGTATCAAGCTACCAACAACCTACCCATCCCGTTAGGCCGCCATAGCTTTGCTTCTGCTTTCTGTTTCCTCAACTAAAAAAAAAAAAGACAAAACATAGATTGCCAGCCTTCCCTTTTTCCTGCACGCTAATGGCATGCAGTGCCTCTGCCCTTCCCTGTAGTGAGATTAATGACCTGCTTTGTAACTCACATTGTGTCCTTCTCTCTCCCTCTCCTTAACCTTTCCCATCCCGCTTCAACTCCTGGCCATACAGAGAATGAACAGCCTTCCCTCGTTTGGTTTGACAGAGGAAAGTTTTATTTGACTTTTGAAGGTAAGTAGTACATAGCATACCAGATTCTAACTTATACTCTCCTCATCCTTTGTTCCCCATCGGCATTTCAAAATCCCAGTTCTGTCCCAAAGTTCTGGTCTCGCTTTCTATCTAAAAATGCTATGGCTACTTAGACAATATTAAATACTGAAGAAAACATTACATGAATTTGGTTTGTATGTGATCTTCAATTTTTCATACTAAACAAATTTAAGCTGATTTTCCATTAATATTAGTCACGTAATTAACTGTGGTCAATTGAAAAACAAAACCAAACAAAGCACATCTTTTCTTGGCCAAGGAACTTAACTCTGTCAACCAGGGCTCTTTCCTAACTGTTTTGCAAATGCAGTGCAAAAAAATACAAGGACACTTTTGGTTGGTATTGTGTTTAACTTTGTTTTCAATAATTAATATTCCAGATACAATATCCATTATTGTGAACTATAAATATGTATATAAACATATGTATGTATTCTTAGAACAAGATATGCTGCATAGGAGAGCGGAAAAACAAGGAAATAGTAGACTTGATTTTTATCTGAAATTGCAATTGGAATGACTGCAGTAAAATGGCAACTGTAATGCCCAGACTCGAGACCACCAGAGACCACCAGGAGTCCAATTCCGATGTAATCACAAAAGGGTCTTTAATTCAAACTCGAGTAGGGTCCGCCAACCCACACCAATGCAGCGGGTTAGGAAGCGCGGCCCCAAGTCTAGAGGAGCAGGGATTTTTATGGGTTACAATCGCAAGCAGGGGAGTACATGCCTTGGCATTACATATTGGTAAGGGAAAGCACACGCAGGGGGAATAGCAGCAGGATTGGATGGGGATGGGTGAAGTCACTGGGTGGTCAGTGGACCTTTAGACTGATAGGTCTGGCTACAATGGGCCCAGTTGACCTTTAGGTTATTGATAGGTCTGGCTACAGTGAACTCATTGCCTGGCCTTCTGATTAGCTGACTCAAGTTGCAGAACCACTTTTTGGCGCCAGGGAGGGGTGCCGTTGTGTTGCAACTTCCAGTAACTGGGTGGGGGACCTAGGGATCTGGACAAGAGGCCTAGAGTCACAAAATGGCTTTAGTCTGGTCCTTTCACAACTATTGCTGGACTCGCCGTTTTAAATAATTAAGGAAAATAAATGTAAATAATGTTAAATTTCTAAAATCAGTGCTTGGTAATTACTTATATGCTGGATTAAGGATTATCAATCTTCTGTTTTATATTTAAGTTCTAAATCATCTTAACTGACTGGGAATTTGACAAAATGGCCCATTTAAACTAATGATAGGGAAAAAATTAAGTAATTTAACTTAATTAATGGGCCATCTTACACATAATGATTTATCACATAAGCCCCTACATAGCTAAATTTATCTTGGGACTGAAAGTTGGCCAAAAAATATTGTACTCGAGTCAAATCTCAGTATTTGTGTTTAGTAGCAACAATAATTTTCCTAACTTGGATATGTGATTTAATGCAATTTAAAAATTCAGAATGGCTGAATATATATAGTAGGTCATATAGGTGTAGTTTTTTCTCTCAACAGTGAGTTTTGTTTGCAACATAGCCCTAATATAGAAGCCCTTAGCTCAGAGTAGCTTGGTTTTTGTTGTTTGTTTTTGTTTGTTTGTTTTGCACTACCAGGATTGAATCCAGGGGCACTCTATCACTGACCTGCATCCTCAGCCCTTTTTATTTTTTTATTTTGAGACAGGTCTCACTAAGTTCCTTAGGGCCTCATTAGGTTGCTGAGTCTGGCCTTGAATTTGCAATTCTTTTGTCTCAGCCTTCTGAGTCACTGAGATTACAGACATGCACCCAGCAGCTCAGAGTAGCATGAGTAACTGCAGGAAAGATGGTTTGATTTCAAACTTTGCAAATATCCTGATGTCTTTTCCTAGCTGGGTAGAGGACAGGTAACTCAGCGGTCTTCATGGGAAGATGCATATTTTCTACATGATATCAGAGGCTTCATTACCTTAAGTCATTAATTTTATAAGATGCAAAATCTACAAACTTGTGACCAACGAAACTTTCCCTTTGGATCAGATGGAATGAACTGATATCTTCTTACTTATCAGCACGTCTCAAAGGATGAAGCTATAGCCGAAGAGGTTGATAATCCTGAAGTACAGTGAACACCTATACTTGCGAAGGCCCTTTCTCTAGTTCAGTCTGGCCACTGCAGAAGCTGCAGTTTACCCTGCTTTTGTTTGTTCATTGATTGATTGATTGATTGATATAGGGGATTGAACCCAGGGGCACTTTACCACTGAGTCACATCCCTAGCCCCTTTTATTTTGAGAACAGAGTATTACTAAGTTGCTGAGGCTGGCTTTGAACATCTTGAGATCCTCCTTCCTATAGAGTCGCTAGGATCACAGACATGCACCATTGCACCTGACTTGGTTCATACTGTTTTAACCAGGCAATTAAGCAGTATACTAGGGAAGCTCTCAATTGTCTGGGACTACCAAAAACCAACTCTGACCACTTTTTCATGGTTTCTGTTTGTTCTGGCTTTGGAGCACAGGTTGTCACGTTTGCTTCTGTTTTAGTGTGAGTCTTTTTTGAAGACACCAATCTAAAGACATTTTTGTTTGCTTGTTTTAGAAATATACATTATCAATTAAATACAAATGTTTCATAAATATGTGGAATATCATTTTAATGAAAATATGTGTCATATCTATTAGTAAGTTCTGAGGCTCTAAGATTGATAATGTTTCCATTCTCATTAGCAAAATCCAGTTTCCTTAAGCATTTCAATTCAGGTCAAGAGAGGTGAAGCAAGAAAGAGTTTTAATGTAAATTAACCAGAATCTCAAGTACTGTGTTTTGTTTATCTTGGACTTGGTTCAAGTTTGAAAAGTATGAACAAGACTTTGTGGGGGCCATGTGAGCACCTTCTCATGAATGTGCACATCCCCATTCACCTCACCAAGAAATGCTTCTGCGGAGAAAAGTGTGTTAAAATGCACTTTGAGGGAAGCCTTAGGAGAATCTAAAAATGACACGTTGCTACCTGAGCAAAAACAGCTGTGTTTTAAAAATGGAAAAGGGTTGTTTTCAGCACTTATGTATGTGAGTCTCTGATATTTTTAGCTGGTGCAATCTGGAATTTTTTTAAAAATTTCTATTGTGACGATAAAATGACACTAAAACAGCCACAGTTTAAAATACCTTGAGATTAGTGCCCCCAACTCAATTTCTATACCCCAGAAAAGACTGTCATCAACATATCTATTGAATAGAATCTCTGACATGCTTTTCTAGGAACACTCTCATTTTACCCACCCTTGTTATCATTAATATTAATCATCATCTTCAGTACTTTGGGGAATGTAGAAGAGGAAGAACAATTCCCATGCCAAAATATTCACCTATTCTAAATAGCTTTATGATTGTTATTTACTGATTTTTATATGGTGATTTTGTACTCTGCAAAACTTTAGCCTGCCTTGTTCACTGTTTTGTTTTTACAATGATTTATACAGTATAGTTACTCAGTGTTTGAGTCATTGACCAACCAACCAACTAATGAACGTTGGTCTATGAGTTTATTTGAAGTTAGCAAGGCATTACATTTTCAAACTTAATTTAACAAAAGACATAGAAAAGCATTAAATAGTCATCTAATTCATGAGAGTCCCACGACATTTCTGAATGTCTTTCTTTCATAAACAGTTTCGCTGAAATCATAATCTATTTACTTTATATTAGGCTTTAACAGAGTTGGGTTAAAAAATGATAAAGAGCTTTTAAACTCATCTGTGTCTATCCTCTAGAAGCGATCAGGTACCCTTCTGAGGTGGGAGAGAAAAATATTTTCGTGACAAATAGAATATGTGGCCATTAGACATTTGAATAATTTTTAACATCAAGATGTTCCCAGAAATGTGCTAGCCTTCTCCTTAGTTAGCTTTTGTAGCTACAAAATCAACTGATACGGGGTGGTGAAAAAATAAACAGCAACAAGCAGGGTGCAGTGGCACAAGCCTGTAATCCCTGCACTTAGGGACACTGAGACAGGAGAATTGCAAGTTCAAAGCCAGCCTCAGCAATGGTGAGACGCTAAGCAACTCAGTGAGACCCTGTCTCTACATAAAACACAAAGTAAGGCTGAGGATGTGGCTCAGTGGCCAAGTGCCCCTGAGTTCAATCTGCAGTACCAAAAAAAAAAAAAAAAAGCAGCAACAAAAGCAGGCGCCTACCATCAGTTCTAGAGCATCTCAGTTTCTAAGAGTTTCATGATCACCTGCTCTCTGGCCTCTTGCACTCTCCTCTCCCGAAGCCCCAAGGGCTGCTCCTCCTCCTCTCATTCCCCTGGGGAATGTCATCCTCAGCCACACTCTTCTCTACATTTCTAGCCTCTCTGATGCGCTGCCCACTCTTTTCCTTAATTAAATCCCAACTCTTTCCAGGGACCACCACTTCTCCTGTATCCTCTCCACAGAAAGTTCTTCAGTCTTCTGTGGATCATATGTCACAGGGCTAACAGACAGCGTTCAAATTCTCCCAGCTGTCTATTGCTGCTTCCAAACCTCCCTGAGCCTGGACAGCAGCCATCTGATCACCCCACCCTTTCCATTCATTACTGCTGTGAACCCCTGGCCTCAGAGAGTTCTTCTGTATTTATTTCCCGGCTTGCAATGCTGCAGCTTCCAGTTCATCCTCTGCCCCACCTCCCTTCCTAGTATCATCCATGACACTTCTGTATTCAGCAGCCTACTCTTCTGACCACACCTTGGAAATGGTTCCAAGTTTGGTTGGAATAGTTCCAAATTGACACTGGCAAGTGTCAATTTGACTATTTCATGACTAACAGCTTGTCATCCTTCTTCTATATCAGGGACTACATTAAGCAATAATTCTTTCATTCAATAAATATTTACTGAGTTCCTATTGTGTACCAGCACCGTCCTGAGCCCTCTCCATTAGTAAATTAAAGAGAAGAAATTCCTATCTCTACAGAGCTTACATTCTAGTGTGGAGGGTTCAAAATAAGAAAATAAGAAGTAAAATATTGAATGTGGCTATGGTAATGAGTTCTACAGGAAAATCTAATAGGGAAGGAGAATGGAGCATATTGGGAGACCTAAAGAAATAAAAACAGTGATTGGTAGCACCTAACATCTGAGCACTTACTAGATGCAAAGTACTTCCCATCTGGTAATCTCATTTCATCTGCACAACTGACTGATGAGGAAACTGAGATGCAGATAACCTAAGTAACTTCCTCCGAATCATACTCCAGGCAGAGGCAGGGTAAGGATTTAAACTCAGGCCACCTAGCTGGAGTCCACTTGTCTCTCTCTTGACCTACCATGCATGCGTTATCTCATTCAATAGCAATGGTTTTCCCTCATCTCCTAACTCTCCCACTCTCTAATTCCCTGACACTAGATAGTCTTTGACTTCATTGCAACATCTGTTCTCCTGCCCTTCCATTGCCAGTCAGCCTTCTCGTCCTGGCCTACCTTCAAGTTCTTTTCTCTATCCAGATTAGAGGGAAAATATGTTTCTGGAAGAACCTTAATCATCTGTACTGTAGGAACTACATCCTTTTCTATTTGGAATTGTGTTGTCTCTGTGAAACAGCATTTTAAGTATCTGGGTTCTTTAGGCAGGTTATTGGTAAGACTGAAGCACGAGACTTAGTCATAGGTAAGTCACAATCATAGAGCGCTCATGACTTTCTTTACACTGACACAGTGATAAAATCCAGCAAGAGGTCAAATTCTTCACATCCCAAAGATATTGATTCATTCACTCAAGAGTCACTAAAGAAAGGAAAATTGGAAAGTGTGACCAGTTTTCTGCTCTGCTAAATCCACAGTGTTCTTTAGGTGGAAAGTGTCTACTAATTGCACCTACCCCCACTGAAGGCCCTTTTTAATCAAAAACACAGCAAAGTTATTGAGTTCACACTCTGTGCAACTTACAGCATTAAGTACAACCAGGTGGGGAAAACTACATTAAAACATTTTTTTTAAAGTGATGCAAGCCTGTTTTCATTAAAAATATTAAAATTATTACCACTAGTTCTTCTGAGTTTTCGTATGTTGACTGCATTGTCAAGATGAAATGCATAGTCCTTTCCATTAAAATAACTGAAGGGCACAGAGAGTTTTTTAAATAGTCTGCTCATGTTAAAATGATTAAGTGGAATGGAACCTGCGGAACGTTTGGGAGATCTGCCAAGGGTTTCAGTATTCACTTTGCCTCTTCACAGTAGACTAGATGCCTGGTTCTCAAAATCCCTCAGACTGACCAACATGCTGATATTCCCCTTGGTTTCCTGCTCTTTGAAGCCAGTGGACTGTCCCATTCATATTTCATGTTCAATTGCCATGCAGGTGATAGAGCAGAAAGCCAGCGTGGTCTTCTCTCATTCTGGCCTTCTGCCTAGGCTGAATCGTGTGAATGCCCTTCTAGAGAGGACGTGAATGTACCAAACTCGTGCCATGGTTCTCTGATTAAATATCCATGGGAGAGCTTAAGAGTAGATGGAAGCTTCTACACCAAGCATGTTGCCATGCAAGGGGTACCTGGTTAGTGAAAATAGCATCCTGTTTGGACTTATCTGGCTGCTGCTGTCCTTGTCAGTAGTGCTGATGTGATGTGGAACTGGCGAGGGCTTAACAGGTCCACATTCTGAGCTAATCGCTCCACAGCCAGAGGCTCGTGTAACCTACACAGCAACCGTATGAAGTGAGCAATATTACTCACATTTTAGAAATGAGTAAACAGAAACTCTGAGTATTTAAGTAACTTTCTTGTGATAACGCAGCTATCCAGTGATTAACTCAGTTCAAGAGGAATACATGTGGAGTCACAGAAGTGATGTTCCTAATCACTGTACTGTCCAAGTCTTCAAGAACCTTGTGATCTTGAGCGTTTAATGTCTCTGTGTCTCTGCTTTATCATCTTTAAAATGGAAGATATAATGCTCACCTGGCAGGATAATTAGGAAAATTAAATAAAATAGTTTCATTTTTGTTTATTAAGGTAGTATACACTGTGAAAGTTGTTTTTTTTTTTTATTTACACTTTGAAGTTACATTCCAACTGAGTGAGGAGAATTAAGAGAAGGGATCAAGAAGGTGCTGTATGCAAGATGTATGTCTTTCTTATTTCTGGTATTTTTCTCATCTCTGATGTGATCTGTTAGCTCTCTTGTGGTAACTAAGCCCAGGATTTTCATCTTGTATCTCCATCAGACTCATTAATGGTGTGTTTTCCTCTTCTATGATAAAAATGGTCTAAAACACAGGCTTCTGAAGTATCTCTCAAAAGAAAGTGAACATAATCCAATAGATGGAAAATATATAAACAATGGACAGCCTTTGCTTTGCTTGAGATTGAAGCCTTTGATTTCCAGAGAGGAAGACATGAACCATAGTGTGTGGCACACTTGCTGGTGCAGAAACAGATTATAAAGCTGAATTTCTCATCTGCCTAGAGTTACCAATCAGGGAAATCAAGAACAGCACAAAGCCTTTGGCTCCAAAAAGAAGGGTTGCTATGTGTAGATGATTTTAAAACCTGAACTATAAGTTAAATAATTCCCTATAGCAAGAAAAAGAAAATAGGGCCAATGATTAATAGAAAAGTTTAAGAAGACTCATGAGCTTATTCCTGCACTCAGTGGTTCACAACAATTTCATGAGCTCTTTGTAGCTACAAGTTCCTGTGTGGAAATTATGGAGGTAAAATTTTGCCTTCTAGGAATTCACAAAAAATGGTAGCATTTAGCACTTCTTATAAAAGGCATTCTGTGGCATATGCCACAGTAGAATTACAAAACCCCCTTTTTTTTAAGTATGAAAGATTTTTAACAGGGAAGAGTTTGTAATAACTTTTTGGAGGAAGAGGGATCTGAGCCTACTGATATTAAAGGACTTCAGAAAGCTGAAAGTATTCCAGTTTGAAGAAACAATTGAGCAGAGGTATTAGAGTGAGTAATATCTAGGTTGTGGTCAAAGACAATAAACCCTGGAGAGTCGAGGAGTATTTGAAGAGATGATCATGAATGATATGTAGAGCTCATATCCTAAAGGGTGTCTTCATATTGAGAGAAGGAAAAGAATGACAATCCCTATACAAAGTTGAATTTTGAGCAGCTTATGAGAAGAGAAGTGGTATGAATTACTGAAGCAGCCCAGAAGTGTTAAGGGACTGACTTACCATTGCCATGGAGAGACATCTAATAGTGCATGGAAGAGTGAAAGCTTCCATCCTAAGATATGGAGAGAAGGGTACTGCTGTCAACCAGGAGAAAGGAATCAGCAAGAGCAGGAGATTGGGTCAGGAACAATGGCTTACTCTGAAGGCTTCTCAGGCATGAGGTTCCCGTTACAGCATCCATACAGTATGAGTCTAGGAGTAAATGGACTGTGGAAACTTGCAAGTCACCTGCTTCAAGTTAATGGTTGCATCGAGAGAAGTGAGGGTTTAACCTTGGGGCATGCCTGTATACTGCAGCCACATTAGAAAAAGAACAGGTTGTAATTTGGATCTTGCCCCATTGGGTTTTTCTTTAAATAGCCACACAGATATTAGTGATGAAGTTTGAGTGTGATATTCGGTGATTTTGTGTTCGTAGCATATATTAATTTCCCAGCTCTCTTGCTGATCTGGCATCCCTCATCTGTTTGTGCTGAGGCAATGCCTAGCTGGCTAACCCAGTGGCACTGAGATGAACACCAGAGCGCCAGATAGGAAGACTGCAGACATCATGCAGCTGCTCTGTGACTGTTACTGCAGATACAAGTCAACACAGAGATAATGCTCTGCTTCTTTGTCCTAATTCCTGGGCATCAGTCTTTTGTCCTCTCTTGGGTGCATATCCTTCTCATCTATTTTGCAATCTTTTTTTTTCTTTCTCCATTTTCTTCTTCCTGACATGCAGATATGAATACTCAAAACTGAACATGAGACTAAATAAATTTTTAATACTTGTACACAACAAAAAAATGAACTACATATAAACTTTAAAAATAATTGAATGATTTTGTAGTTCTTTGCTATTGAATAGAAAGAAAATTGTTTTTATAGGATACTTCATTTTTCTTTTTCCATGTAATAGGAGCACTTAAAAAAAATTTCAGAGTTCTCTACCTATCCCCACAGTAATCTTAATAGACATATGTCATGTTTAAAATAAGGCATTCATTTTCCCATTTTGATTATTATAGTTTGACTTAAAATACTCCTCTTGCTAGGTTTAATATGCATATGCATAGACATGCACATATTGTTGCTATTTAGCAGGAGTCAGGATTGCCTCTATATGTTTGTATATGTGTATTGATTGTGATGCATGCACAGCAAATGTTAAGATTTTCCATATTTACTAATGGCAATAGGTAGATATCTGATAGAGAAAACCATGAACAAATTTGTGGAATGAGGCCTTGATAACTGTGCTATCAAGACTGATGTCATATCTATATTCTGTGTTTACTGAGAATCTGCTTTGTGTATGGTAACATAAAAGGCATTGGGATACAGCAGTGAACAAATAAGAAGCCAGACATTGAACAGGTAGTTACAATAATATGTGAAGAATATTATAATGAAGGAGATAGTGTACTTTGGAAGCATCTACAGAAAGTCCTAACCTGGTCTAGAAGTTAGGATGATGGAAAAAATTAAGAGTAACATTTAAATCTAGGTAATTAAATCTATATAATATTGCTTAGGAGCAATATTAAATGTTTGAATATCATTAGAATGCTAAAATAAAATCTCATGTAATGTGTAAATTTTACCCTAAGGGCATATGGAGCTTTATCCTAGATATTAGATAGAGTCTCCAACTATTATCAGCACAGGTACATACACACACACACATAAAGATATGGGCCTGGTGTGGTGGTTCACACCTGTAATCCCAGCACTTAGGGAGGCTGAGACAGGAGGATCATGAGTTCAAAGCCAGCCTCAGCAATGGGTGAGGTGCTAAGCAACTCAGTGAGACTCTGTCTCTAAATAAAACACAAAATAGGACTGGGGATGTGGCTCAGTGGTCAAGTACCTTTGAGTTCAATCCCCGGTACCAGAAAAAAAGAAAAAGATGTGGATCAGATATATATATTTCATGTCAGAGAGGTGTGCATGTTTGTGTATGTATGTGAGCATGTGAGTGTGAGTATGCATGTGTGTGTGTTTGTGTGCATGCGCACGTACAGGGGCTCCAGGAGAACAAGCCTTCTGGATCTAGGCTATAGCCTCAGCACAATGTGTGACTAGGCCAGTCACTTAACCCTCCTAAGACTTATAGTCTTCCTATGGAAATTGGAATAATAATGACATCTATTTTATAGAATTGTGACCAAGATTAAAACCAAGCCCTGAGTTGAGTGTATGCAAAGCACTCAATAAATATTAACTTTTCCTGCTATTATCCAACTTCAAACATCCCTTGCCTATAACATGACTCTGTTCTATGCAGTTCTTGCCTACTTGGGAGGAGTTTGAGTTGTAGACTTGTAGCATACTAGTTTTCTTCCACATAAAACAGCTGACAACTTGGTTTGCTGCAAATTGCTACACTTGGCCTCCCTCCCGGTTAGCAGTGACAGCAAGTGATCTTTGCTGCTTATGGAGCAAGAGAATGATTCAGAAGCAAGTTCCACCTCCCTGCTGCGCACACCTACCTCCCCGAGAGCCCATCATTAGAGCTGACTTGTTGAGACTAATGATATGCCTGGGGCATACTCCTCACAGTTCAGGTAATGCTGGCAGGAAATCTGTAACCATCTTTTTTACTATGCAATTTGTGAATTAAGTTGTTTCAACAGAATTGACTAGGAGTAATTCTAACCTTCCTGAGAAAAGACTGGGAAAGCTGAGAATCCCATAGGTAACTACTTCACCTTTGGATGTTCTGAGCCTTTGTCAGACAATAACTTTTGGTTTTATTATGAGTCTTTTCAAAAAAAGATCTCCACAGATTGAGGCTGCACACTCCATAATACTCCAAAATATGAGTAAAAAATAAGAGTAAAAAATACTCTTTTTATGAGGAGGGAGCATAGCTTAGTAGTAGAACAAATGCTTGGCCTGCACCAGGCCCTATGATCCATCCCTAGCACCATAAAAATAAATAAGTAAATAAATAAATAAATAAATAGCTTTTTATAAACCTCTAACTGTAAAGCCAAACGACCAGATGGAAGTAAAACAGGACCGGAACAGGCTTTATTCTGGGAGGAACGCTCCCGGGCCACCCCTTCCCAGTCACCAAGCTTGAGCGGGCTGAAATGGCGCTGGAGCCTCGTGGCATACAGAACTTAAAGGGTCTCCCTGTCAGGAAAAGGAAGGCTTGAGACAGGAAGGGAAAGGCCTGAGGCAGGAAGAGGTATTGGTCTAGAGTCCAGTGTCCTCTGAGATTGGTTAGGTGAGGCTGGTGAGGTCAGAGTCCTTCCGGGATGAGCCGGGAGTCATGGTGGCTTTCATGTCCGCCGGGCGCCCTGGCAGGGCTGCGCGCGGCCGGACCAAGCGGGGCGTGGGGTGGCTGCAGGCGGCCAGGAATTTCCCTGGCTCCAGCTCCGACGTGGCTCGAGTGGCTGTTTTCTGCGTCTACCTCTGATCTAACACTAACTATCCCAAAAAGACATAATGACTGATGAAGGTATACTAGTGGTTCAAAGAGAAGATGTCAAAACTCAGGAGAATCTCTCATTTCTAAGCCCTTAAATATGTCTGAAATGGATATATGTAATCAATGTCACATATACCCCAGATTTTAGATGGTCACTTATGAAAGGTCTTTGCTATTAACTACTATAAAATGTAATCATTTTCTAAACTAATAATTAACATTAATGAATATCTAATATGTGCTAGCCATGTGCTAAGCCATTGACATTAATTATCTCATTTATTAAATCAAAGACTGACTTTTTTTTTTTTTTTGGTACTAGGGATTGAACCTAGGGGCACTCAACCACTGAGCCACATCTCCAACCTTTTTTTTATATTTTATTGAGAGACAGGGTCTCACTGAGTTGCTTAGCACCTTGCTGTTGCTGAGGTTGGCTTTGAACTCACTATCCTTCTGCCTCAGCCTCCTGAGCCACTGGGATTACAGGTGTTCACCATCATGCCCCACTAAAAACAGAGTTTTTGAAACACAATATTTATTTTCAACAATATAAGGAAACTGGATGTTTAAGACATCTTAAAACTTGACTAACAATGTCAGGGTTTTGGGTTCCTGCAGAAAAATATTTAGGCCCATCTAGCAAAGATAGCCCAGGTCTCCTTTAGGCTACAGGACACTATAAAATGTCCAGGTTTTCCACCTGCTTCTTACCAACATTTCCTTATCATGAAGGATTTGAGCCCTAATTTATCTGATTAGGAAATCTACATGGTTTTCTAGTAGGATCAAAAAATCCCCACAAATCCATTAAAAGATTTAAAAACTTTAGATAGCTGTGGCATACTTTTCTCTTTTTTGATAATGTGTTATCAAACATATATTTTCCTCTTCCTATCCAAACTCCTTCTACTTGACTCTTTTGTTTTGACTTTGAAACAAAAAGTCTCCCAAACTTTACTGTGTTTAATTTAAGCCATTAAAATAGTTTAGACTCTGGGGCTGAGGTTGTGGCTCAGTGGCGGAGTGCTCGCCTAACACGTGTGAGGCCCTGGGTTTGATCCTCAGCACCACATAAAATAAGTAAAATAAAGCTATTGTGTTCATATACAACTAAAAAAATATTTTAGAAAAACAGTTTAGACTTTGTTGCTTTTGAAGCCATTAAGATAAGTCATTGCCCTTCAGCTCATTACCCTTTTGAGTTCAACTACTTTGCACCATACATTTGTTCCTCATTTCTGCCAGAGCATGAGCTGTCAGCAGACAGGAGATATAGACTAGCTCCTCTGTTCTGCTGGCTCTACTGGAACTCACCAGAACACAAGTAGATATAGTCTTGGGGCCTCTTTTCCTGCTGGCACATAGGCAGCATCTGCTATGTACAATTGTGTTTCTTAATCTGTTATTCAGAGTAATGACAACATGCCCTCCCTCAAGAGCTGGCTGAGGGGCGTGGAGCATGCCTCCTAGGAAACACAAGAGGCTCTTCTGGAAAGGGTCACCAGGGAGCAGGGGCAATGCTAAATTTCCAAGGCTGCTTGGACAGAGGCACAGCCATCATTGAGGAGAAGGGTCCAGAAAGAAAAAGGAGACATGCAATGCTGGCTACTCCTTAGATTTTACCTGTTGTGGACTCTACTCATTCTCCTGGTGCTGGCAGCTCAAACAGCAGACCTCCAGGCATTCCAGCCTTGGCAGGAATTCCAGCCGTGGCAGTTTCTTTTGACAGTGATTACTTCTTCCTGCTTCTCCACTCACAGGTACTTGCCCACTCAGGAGAAAAACTTCCAGTTGTATTCAAGATTACCAGCACCCACTTTTTAACTATAAGGAACCAATCAAGAAATGGAGAAATGCAGAAACTTCAATGTTACTTAAAATCCCAAAATAATTCCCAATGTCTATTTATAATATTTTTGCTACAATACCAAAATAATGTGTGTTCATTATAGAAAAGTTGGAAATACAGGAAAGTACAAAGAAAATGAAATAATCTATACTTCAATGATCACAAATACTTTGGTTATTTTGGTTTATTTGGTTTATTTGAGTTCTAGTATTTGTCATATGACTATGTACGTGTGTGTATGTGTGTGTAGTTTATAATATCATATAGTATATGATTATGCATTGTTTTCTATTGATATCTGTTTTCCTTGCCATTACAGAAAAAAATTTGAAATTTGAAAATAGGTCATAGTTTGTTTTATTTAGATCATGATATTAATTGAAAGACAACATATTTTTCAAACAATATGGAAAAGTATAGGTAAAAAGTAAATATCACTCCAAAATCATAATCTCTAGAGATTAGTAGAGATAACAGTTGTTAATGTTTTTTAAAAATTCTTGAAGAAAACCCTCTGTGTGTGTATACAAACAAATACACACACACTTGTGCATTTACTTGATCCAAAAAAAAACTATTCAATAGGATATTATCCATTGGTTTAACAACTTTTCATTTGCTTAAAAAATTTTTAAGTTTTACACTTAAAGTTTTTCAAGTGTAGAAAAAAAATTGTTTTCTAACCATTGATAGCAAAGTACAAACCACTATCTTCCATATAACCACCAGAAGTAGAATCTAAACCTGCTTCATACTCAGAATCTACAGATTTGTCTGAATCATGTCTGGCCATCAGTGGTTATGTTTAATATGACAGTGATTTGACTTTTTAATACCATATGTTTATAATCTTGACTTGTTTATACCCTTTTGATTGACAGTTTAATTTTGCAATACATCAAAAATCTCTGAATTTTCAGAGTTGATTTATAAATTGTTGCAAAGTAACCAGCTTTCCTGAAAGTCAGAAGTTTGTGGCAGATGGAATCTTAGTGCCTGAGTTTTCTTTCATGATGCATGAGTCAGTCATAACCTACTTGTTCCATCTTTCCAAATCTGTTCTAGAGTCCAAAGAATGTAGCACTTCCTCCTGCCTCCAGCAGCACAGTCAGGTATATGGCAGTTAATCATCTGTGAATTAGGACCTCTTCATTGTCTGACTATATCAGAGTAGAATCTATTTTGTTCTTTTTTCAAATGTAAGTTAAAATTTAGACACATGAAGAGCTATCAATTTAAGTAACTCAACTCAACTGAGGAGAACATAAGATAAGCTGCCCACTTCTATGTGTGGTTACATTCCCATGGGTATAAGCAGAGACCATGGTGGTACCTGCTCTGTTAGCAGCTGGCAGGTTTCTTTTGACACTGATTACAAGCTGTATCTCAAGTTCAGAAATATTGATGCTTTCAAAAGTATGTTTTTTTTAATAATAAAGGAAATATGTTATATACATTTTAGTGCAGCTAGAATATATTCAGCTCAGTAACTTTCAGTCAACAGTAGCATTTTAAGTGTACTTTATATAATGAATATGTGTGATTATATATACACTCACACTCACAAATCTGGCTTTTTTTTTTTTTACAAATAACATTTTTGTTGTAAGAAAAATACATCCTAAGTACAGGATTTTGTAAACACTGGTAGATGAACAAGTGCAACTTTAAAGGTAAAAACAAAGTAAAGAAGAAAAACCTACAAGCATTTTGCCTTTAGGAAAAAGGGTAATTGTGATCCCATTCAAGACACAAGTATGACTCTATCTCCTATGAAAGCATCAGTCTTGCTTTCTTATTTCACCATGCCCATTTAAAACAGTTTCAGAATGGGAGCAAGAAGTGACATTGAGCCCAGAGCAGTGGCACATGCCTATAATCCCAGCGATTTGGGAGGCTAAGACAGGAGGATCACAAGTTCGAGGCAGCCTCAGCAACTTAGCAAGGCCCTAAGGAACTTAGTAAGATTCTGTCTCAAAATAAAAAATAAAAAGGGCTTGGAGGCTGGGATTATAGCTCAGTGACAGAGTGCTTGCCTAGCATGTGTGAGGCACTGGGTTTGATACTCAATACCACATAAAAATAAAATAAAATATAGGTATTGTGTCTATCTACAACTAAAAAAAAATTTTTTTACAAGGTCTGGGGATGTGGCTCAGTGGTTAAGCACCACTGGGCTCAATCCCTAATACAAAAAAAAATAAGTGACACTAAATAAATTACTAAAAACTCTTTAACTTTCTATTGGCACTTGATAAAAAAGACTCCATATCACACTTTATGACAGAGTTTGAGTTAAAGCCTGGGCTCTAAATATTTGTTTTATTTAAAACAGGACTTTATAGAACCTTGTTTTCAAACACATATATCCTGCCTGGTATTTTCATAAACCTATACACATTATATGTCACACTATCCTCTTAGAATTTAGTTTAAAATAACCTTGGCTGTTGTGTGTCATGCGGTAATCCAGTTGGGTATCTTCTTTACTCTCGTTCCTGTCATTCTTTCAATATCTTTCTTCCAGTTTGGAGAAACCATGAAATAATCCAACCTGGCAAGCTTTAATCTAACCTGGCAAATAATCTAACAAGAGAACTGTCTCCTTGTTCTCTCTCCAACTCCCTCATGTATATCATCCTTTTAATGGTTCTGTAGTATTATATTATATACATGTATCTATCCTTTATTAACGGATATATAGGTTTTTACCTCTCTTTTCTAATATATACAATGGTGCAAGGAATAGCCTTGAACCTGTAGTTTTGTGTACTTGTCTGAATGTATCCTAAAGATACAGTGCTAAAAATGGAATTGCTGAGTGAAAGGATATGCATGTTTCAAATACTACTACATATTGCCAAACATCCCTCCAAAATGTCCATCACACCATCATGATTAATAATGTTTTCATGTCCTTACCTACACAGTTGTGACAGTATTTTTTATCTTTATGATCTAATAGGAAAATGCAGTATGTAATTTTTTAGCTCCATTTCTTAATTACTGAAAACTATTTTAGTATCTGCATAATGCTGCATCCCATCACTACTCATGATTTATTTTCCATACTTCAGTTATTAAATATGTAGATTGTTTGAGGTTTTACCCCATGCAATGAATGTCTTGACACATGATTCTTTGGCCCTAAGGTATTTTCTTAGAATAGGTATTTAAAATTGGATTTATGGGCTAACATTATAAACCTTTGAAAGGTTCATGGCACACATTGCCAAACAGATTTCTAGAAAAATCATGCAAAATTTTACTTCCACCAAGATCATATGAAAGTGCCAGTTTCATTATATTCTCAGAAGTATGTAGCATTAGCTTTTTCAGATCTTTTCTGATCTTAAGAAGCAAAAATTGCTTTCTTCCTGTTACATTTCTTTAATTACCAGTGAAGCTGAACATATTTTAATACTTTTTAAGGTATTTATGGTTCTTCAGTGAGTATTTCTGTTTCTTCCGTGTTTCCCACTTCTACTTGAGAATAGGCTAGTGCATTAGCCCAAGGCAGAACCTTCTAGCAGCCACCACTTTTTTGAAAATATCCAGCAGACTTGCCACAGGGGACCATACTACCCCTGCCTGGTGTTCTTGGATGTCACTTCTAGAACCTCTCATTCTCCTTATCCTCACCTGTATCTTGCCTCTTCCATCCGAGCTTCTGGACATGTTTCATTGTCTACCTACCTGTGTTTGGCCTTGTTCCTATTTGGTTTGAAGCCTGCCCCAGGCTCTCTCTAGCTTCTCACTCCTGAATCCCTGACCATATTCACATCTTTCCAGGCTCAAGGACTAGCTACATTGCTCATGGGAAAACCATCTCCTGACTGGACCAGGTCCTCAAGCCTCCTTCTTTATAAGCTGTTCCCTCGGAGGGTCCTTCCTAATATTTTTCCCCAAAAATCTTGACTAGATCACAGATAATCATAGCACTGCAAATATGACTCATTCAGTATAAGTCTGAAGATAGAAAAATAACTATCCTTTAATAAAACCAGTGCATTACATTTTTCTCTAAATTGTTGAGTTATATGAAAACATTCACATCCTTGGCCCTTTTAAACCTATAGATTAGTGCTTCTCATACTTCTTTTTTCATTATCCCCTTTTACTTACTCAGGGGTCCTTTTTGGATTTTTTTTCTACTCTGCAGTAGAATGTTAATAGCACAAGTGTGGTATACATCTGACTATGTAGTTTATGTACATCTGTGTGCTTTATATATTGAAAAAGTAGGAGTTTGTTCACACTCTTTCAAGAACTAATTTTTACTTCCTTTGAGGTGACACTGCCCCATTAATAATGCATGCTATATAGAGTAAATCTTACTAACCCATAGGGTGAGCATTCACATACAGGGTAGGGTTTAAGAATACAATTGAAGTTAGATCTGCTCCAGTCCCAGCTCCTCTACTTGTTATAGAACATGTTCCCTATGGCAAATCATTTAATTTCACTAACCCTGAATTTCCTCCATGATGAAATATACATAATAATGGTATGTGCCTCTAAGACATGTTTTGAGATGAGAAGGCATATACATGTAAAGAATTCCATGCAGTGGCCCTTCTTGTAACTGCTTTGCGTAAGTTAGCTCTCCATATCATTATTCACATTCTTCATAATACCCTGCTATAGCTGGCTCCATTTTAGATGCCCTTGATAAACTCTCAGTGCTGTCAATGTGAAAATGTCTAGGATTTGGTGGCAAGAGTCCTCCTGCTAGACAAAGAAAACATTACATTCTTATCTGAGGAAATCAGTTGCATATGAGGCTTTTTTCTGAGTCAAAAAAAGTGGCCATTAATTTTAGGTGGCAATTTAAGACCACTAAGCAAAGACTGAGTTTGAAGAAAAATTCACTATAAACTGTGATGAAAAATATTGATTTCATGTTTCTGAACTGAGCAGAATTTCAAAAGTGTGTGTGTGTGTGTGTGTGTGTGTGTGTGTGTGTGTGTGTAAATAAAACCAAGGTAGGGCAAGTAGGCAGGGCAAGGAAGAAGACTGAAAACAATTGCAATCCTATTTACTTATGCCTTGGGGATGCTTGTATGGGAAAGCATGGAGCCAGGTAGACCTAGATGTGAACCCTAATACCTTCTGACTGTGAGAACGTGGGCAGAGACTATCTCCTCTCTTTCTTGATCTGTGATATGTGGTGATGCCCATCTGGGCACACAACTGTACTAATAATTATATGAGGCACTATATGTAAGGCATAAAAGCCCGTGTCTAACTCATAGCAGGTACTCGATAATATTGACTCCTTGCCTTTTGAGGTTTTTTCCTTTTTTCCTTTATTGACACTGAGATGGTCAACTGATGCTGCTTACCTCTGGACACAAGAAGCCAAGGTAGCACTTACAGAAAGAAGCTTCTTGACTTTTTTAAGCCTCAAGCTAGTCAGCTATAAAATGGTGATAATAATATGTTTTCCATAAAAGCATAAGCTTCAATGTAGTCTTTAGGAATCCGAGAGTATATGCTCTCATCACAGAATTATTGTTTATTAGATTAAATAATAGTACTAGACTATCAAAATTCCCAAAAATTTAATCTATGGATTTTTATATGCAGCATAAGCATACATGTACATTTACAATACACTTATATAATTTATACAAAGTAAACCAATTACAATCATAATATTCTAAAATATAATGGAAAAGATTAAATTTGACTTTTTCCCCTAAACTTATACTAATTTTTTTAAACCAAGCTGCTATGACTTTTTCAAAAAATATTTTTTAGTTATACATAGACACAGTGTCTTTATTTCATTTATTTTATTTTTATGTGGTGCTGAGGATCAAACCCAGTGCCTCACATGTGCAAGGCAAGCATTCTGCCACTGAACCAGAACCTCAGCCCCTGCTATGACTTTTTTTAAAGTTACTTTATTAATCATCAGTTCAGCTCATAAGGTCACATAAGTGGACTCTCACACTTTCGATTTAAGGTCTCATGATACTGTTCTTTCTACTGACCTAGGAAGAATTTCTAATCTTCTCTTCATGTTTCCCTCCCATGCACACGGCCTTGAGGGCAGCCTGAAGCAATACATTGCATGTCATGACTGGTGGCAGATTCGTCCTCACTGCTAGTGGTAACAGCTACCAGTGCATTGAATACTATGTACCAGGTACTGCAATTCACACATTCTGGTGAATCCTTACCCAATTGTTCAGTATTGGTGACCTTGCAGTTAATGGATTCTGAAGGCAAGCAAAGACCATAATGACATGAAAGTATTTACTTCTAACATTAGTCTTCATTCCAATATCCATGTTCCCAAATTAACACTAACACATATCCCCATCCATTATATGAATGCAGAGCCAGTAAGTTCTTCCATAAATGTCTGACCTTACAAACAATGGCTGTACTATTCGAATGCAGTGCATCTTACTACAGAGTAAAATTGCTAATCTTAACATGGATGCAGCGTTCTATGAAGTCAATGAAAGTGATTATGTAAGTCCACCTCAATCACAACTGAAATCATCATCCATTGAGTTTGACAGAAATAAAACTATTAATAATTAAAGACAGAGGGGGAAAGTTTGCTTATATCATAGCCACTTTAAAAGAAAATCAAGAAATTGAAAGGCCCTTAGCAATAATGGCTTCATTTACCATCATGAATCAAAGCCAACCCTGAACCTCAGATGGTGTAGAGAGCTACACAATACAATTTTATCTGAAAAATATGCCCTTCCTGAAAATATCAGCACAAATCATTGGTGTTCATTTTAAGAACTTATTAATTAGCATTGTAGCTCAATTTTGTTAACAAAAGATCTTTTCACAAGTTTAGTTTATGACAATTTAGAGTCTCAAACAAACCTTTCTCTCATTATATACCATGAAATTTTAATACCCATTTTACCATGAACTTTTAGTATCCATTTTAAATCCGTTAATTTTAAATAACTTCTTTAATATTGATTATTCTCAGATAACAAGGTCATTCTATGTCATCATAAGTAATCTTCATAATATCTGTGAAAAATATTATTTTTAATTTTTTTTTAACAATATGATGCATCCCATTTTACAATATGATGCAGACAAAACTCAAGAGAGGTTAGGTAATTTTCCCAAGTTCAATTTATAGATTTGTTCATTTGAATAAAACAAGTATGCAATTAACCAACTTTTGTCTCCTACTGGTACAAGTACTATATCCAGCACCTTAAACAGATACAACGGCTATGAATCTGACCTGTGACAAGTTAGGCATGTATACACACAATTCATTGAAACAAAACGATGACTATTATATACACACAATTCATTGAAAACAAAATTTTAGAGATGAAAAGAGCCAAAAATCCTAGTCTTTCTTCACTCTCAATGAAAAATTCCGTTTGTGGTATCATCTACCCTTGGTTTTCCTAAAGGAAAAATCTACTCAATTCCAACTGAACAACCTCAGTAAAGCTCACCCTGACACAATAACACCAAAAACCAGAATGTTTTTCAAATATGTTCCATGTTAAGGACTTCACAAATGTTATTTGGTGTTCAACACAAGTTTTTAATATGGACACTTTTTATTGATATCATTTTAGAGATGAGGAAACTGAGTCACAGACTTTAAATAGTTTATCCCTAGTCAGAGATTATAAGTGGAAAATCCAGAATTCATACCCAAGTCAATATGACTCTAGAGCCTTATACCACACATTTATCAATTAATGTTGCAGTGAAATAATTTTATAGTCCTTGAACTATCATCTTAAGCTCCTAATTGCATTCATTATTTTTATTTAGTGTTCCATTCGTTCATGTCTTTATTTTCTGAAAGTTTACATATTTGTGTCCCCACCACTCCCATACACAGTGGAACACATATGACAAATCCACCCAAATCACCAGTGAAGGGATACTATTTTTAGGGCAGCTTATTTCTCTATTAGAAAATTGTTCTTACTATAAAATCTTTAAATGCCTATAACCAACTTAAAATCATAGGATCTTAAAACAGAGAGTATGCAATTACTTTCATTTCTTGGTTGAGAGAACCCAAGGTTAATTGGCTTCCCCAAGGTCACAAAGCTATTAACTTGCAGATACATAACCTTGAACTCTGGTCCCCTGAGTCATTGACTAGTAGTAGTATTTCAGATATTATAAAACAGTTTCCAGGTCCCTCTTTTAGTCCTCTCAGCCATAAGGATTTAATTTCTTATCATCTTGGACATTCTCTTGGTTTTATCCCAGTTTCCAATAATCCTATTAAACAAAGATTCTGACATTCTGCGGGGGAACAGAAGCATTCATTTATTACTAATAGCATTATGATTGAGTATAATCTTTATGTAAAATACCCTGGCATTCTTAACAGTTAAAAATGATCTGCTTTTTGGTTTGATCGTCACATTTTGTAGGAATAAAATTAAAGAAATAATTAAAAAGGAAGAGAAGATCAATTCATACAAAGATGAATTTAGATTAGTACCTAGAAATGGCCTAACATTTGGAAGATGTTTGTAGAATAATAAATAGTTGTGGGAAATGATATGAAAAACAGATAGAAATGAGGAAAATTATGTAATAAGTGAAAAAAAGAAAAATACAAAATGGCATACTATATAGATGTATAGGCATGTGAAGAAAGTAGAGTTGTAAACTGTGGGTCTTTTAAGGTAAAAGAGTGTTTTGGGAAATGCTTATTGTTCTGTGTGTTTCTGCTTCCTTGGCATTACAATGAGATCTACAGCAAGGACTACAGTACCCAGAGGTACGCAATGCTAGGTGAGGGCTGTTGGAGGAAGTGGGAGGACACAAGTCATGAGAGAGAGAACTGATTTAGATCCCAGATGGCCTTGTACATCACAATACTCAGGTTTGGTCTTTTCTGTGGTGGATAGGTGTTCTCATTGCCATCTGATGAGCTTCTGAGCCAAACATACAAACAACCAAGACAGTGAAATCATCACTGCCAGTGATCTTTCTGTTACTTATCCTTTAATACAGCCCAAGCTAGCTGAGGTGTTTGGAACCCAAATAGAAAGTTGCTCAGCGGAAACCCCCAAAGGGTTTTTTTTTCCCCACACATTATTCCACCAAATCAGTCTTCCTCAAGCCACAAGTGTTTGACTAATTTTTAAACTTGATATATAAGAATTTCACACTGATTTTTGCTGATATTTGTCTTATCAGTGCCAGCTAAGTATCCCAGAAATTTGAGAAATTTTTGAATATTTTAATGACTCTATTATTTTAGATAACCTCTATAAGATGTTAAATTATGATAATTATCACAAAATAGCTCATTGTTATTCAGTGTTTACTATGAACCAAGCCCTGAACTAAATGCTGTAACTTATATTATCCTCAGAGCAGGTCTACTAAATGGGTATTATTACATCATTCCTGCCAAAGATCATTTAGATAATAAGGGCAGAGACAGAACTCAGTCCTAGACACGTCTAATTCCAAATGCCATGCTCTTAGCCACTACAATGTGCTATTTCTGAGCATGTTTTCTAGTTTTATCCAAGGAACTAAAGAGCCCAAACTTAAACAAACAACAAAAAAAGACATGGAACACCTGATTCATGCTCATTGGATATTGTGATTCATCTAACTGTCAGATCACTTAGAAAAATTATTATCCACCCAACTTTCACTATTCACAAGAATGTCATGAAAGGTTACTAAAGTATTTGCAGAATTGAAAAATAAAATACCCATAACATTGTTTTATATATGAACATCAACATTTCTCACCAATTTTGTCTTTTTCTTTTTAAGAAGTCTCATCTACATTATTGTCTTACTCATTAAATTGTCCACCACAGCATTACCAATGTGATCTGAACTGAAGCTCACAGCCCCCCCTTTCAAATACTTCATTTTCTCTAGGAGACTCTCATCTTCTATAGGAGGTGTTCTAGTCTCACTCAGTTCCAAGACCCTCAAGGACCTCAAGAAATTTATAATCCTTCTTTAAATTATATAAAGGTTATATATACATACATTTTGCTCAGAAAAGCATCCAGGATTTGTATAAGATTTTCGAAAAGAAACTATGATGTTAATGCCTATAAATCATTTATAAAATAAAGACAAATTTTCCCAAACATTGATACAAAACTCTTCATGACCTAAGACTCTGGTCTGTGTCTTCTCTTGCCCTCTAGTACCCACTGTACTCTCCTCTGCACACTAACAACACACTCCCTGTGGTTATTCAAAAGGCCCGTGTTTCTGCTCAGGCCCATACACGTGCATGCTGGGCCTTTTCCTCTTCCCCTTCATGAGACCCTGTTCATCCTCAAACCTCGGCTCCAGTGAAAAACCTTCCTTGACTTTTTCAATCAACAATAAGAGCTTTTGTTGAGCTTTGCTCATACCATCCTTTAAAAGCATTTATAGATTTACTCTAGCGTTTGCAGGTTTTTCTGTCCCCTCCTCAACTCCAAGTTCCAGTCACATGGTGACTGTGATCCTGCGGTAATGGGAGACTCCAGCCCTCTCACTACTCTGCCCCTGCTTTTTTTTTTTTTTTTTTTTTTTTTTTTTTTTTTTTTTTTTTTTTTTTTTTTTTTAATATTTATTTTTTAGTTGTAGGCAGACAGAATATCTTCATTTTTTTATTTTTTACGTGGTGCTGAGGATCGAACCCAGTGCCTCACGCATGCTAGGCGAGCACGCTACCACTGCGCCACAACCCCAGCCCCTCTGCCCCTGCTTTAACCATTACTTAGGGAAGTGATTCTCCTCCAGAACGTATTCGTCACTCAATAAATATTTGAATTAATGAGTGAGCAAATAAACCAAGTGACATCATTACAAAACAATGGCCTCTTTTTATTGTGCCTTCATTATTTACAGAGTTGCATAAACATTGCCTTTCTGAGATCCAACAGTGGATCATGCAACATGTATTTAACCAAAGGTTAATGTGATGCCGGTTCTGTTTTAGAGAGTGTGGCGGTCCCATAAAAGAAGCTCATGCCATACTTCCTTCATTTTAGGAGTTTACAGTCCCACCAGCAACAAAGACTTAGACATACACGCTCCAACAGTACTATAGGTATCTGCCTGACCTTGAATGGTATCACAATTGCCTATAGGAGATAAAATAACATAATCCTTAGACCGTACATTTTAATTCATACATAACCTCAGTTCACAATTTTCAATTTTTTGCATACCAGCTATGCAAGACTAGCAAGTTGTATAAACTCTGTAACTCTTGGTTCCTGGGTTAGTCAATTTTCTATTACTGTGACAAAATACTTGAAATAATCAACTTAAAAAGAGGAGAGGTTTATTTTGGCTCAGGGTTTCAAAGTTTCAGTTTATGGTTGCTTGTCCCTGTTGCTTTGGGCCTGTGACAGCACAGTACATGGTGGTAGGAACATGTGGCAGAGGAGGTCAGTTCTTGTGACAGCAAGAAGCAAAAACACAGAGAGAAGGGGCTGAGATACCAATATCCCCATCAGGGCCATACTCCCAATGACCCACTTCTTAAAGGTCCCACCACATTCTAATGGTGCCACAGGTTGGTAACCAAACCTTTAACACATTGGCACTTGGGGGACACTTCAGATCCACACTATAGCAGTTCTATCAACTGCAAAATGAAGATAATGCTCTCTTCCCACATAGACACAGCAAGTGTACAACAAATAATGGTGATGGAGGTAACACTGGTAGTGAACATTGATGGTGAAGATATCACTGCTGCTAATACACATTTAACTATAAGTGCTTCAAGACAAGGACGATGTTCGATATGTCTTTGTATCCTCAGCACCTGCAACAGCGCCTGAGACACAGTATATATTATAAAAAGTTTGATAGGGGCTGGGGCTATGGCGCAGTGGTAGCGCGCTCATCTAGCACGCGTGAGGCACTGGGTTCGAGCCTCAGCACCACGTAAAAATAAAATAAAGATATTCTGTCCACCTACAACTAAAAAAATATTTTTTTAAAAAAGTTTGTTAAATTGTCAGTTACCAAGTCCAAAATATTGAGAGCCAAGAGAAGACAGAAAAGGAAGCAATTAGCATGAACTAGAATGATCAAGAAGGGTTTTATTGAGGAAGGAAGTGTACAGAGGGTAGAATTTTTGCATAGCTGGAGAAGAAGACAAAAGCTACTGAAAGCAAAAGAAAACAATCTCAGAATCAGCCAGAAGTGGGGAGGAGTGAGCATGTGACATAAATACTTTTTGCTCTACTGTCGGTACCATGCCTAGAGGTTAGTAGCAAAGATGGCAATCCTAACCCTTAGTGCATTTGGAAGCTACAGGTTACAGCAAAATGACAGTTCAATCTTTCATATAGACAAATTATATTGTATAGTGGTGAAAATATGAGCTTTATAGAGAGGCAAATTTAGGTTTACCCCTCTGACCTTCAGCTTTCTCTTTTTTTGTTTTTTGGTACTGAGGATTGAACTCAGGGGCACTTGACCACTGAGCCACATCCCCAGCCCTATTTTGTGTTTTATGTAGAGACAGGGTCTCACTGAGTTGCTTAGCGCCTCGCCGTTGCTGAGGCTGGCTTTGAACTTGTGATTCTCCTGTCTCAGCCTCCCTAAGTGCTGGGATTACAGCATGCGCCACCATGCCTGGCTTCAGCTTTCTCTTCTATATAAAGGAAACCATCATGCCTATCCCACTAGGCAAAGGTGGGGGTGGGATGAGATCATCCATGTAAGGCACCTAATGAATGTCGTGTCTGGTACACAGCAGGTATTCAATAAAACAGAAGAGCTGCTAATATTTTAATAGTGTGAATTGGTGCCTTTATGTGCTTGTACGAAGTCACTGTGTGCATTTTGGTTGTATATGTTTTTAGATGTATAAACTTGAGCTTACTTGAACTAAGAATAATTGAATTTTTTTAAATGAAAATAATCCAGACAGAGACAGTGTCTAACATGATGCCACTTGGCTATTGAGCCCTTCCAAAGTTTTGAGTGTGAGCAATTGATTAGGTTAAATAAATACTCAAATAGGAAATAGAAAAGTAATAATCTTATTTATTAACTACCTGCTGCACAAACTGTCATGCAAAATACTGCCTCATGCTTTCTGCAAAACATTTGAAAACCCTTGTGACTTTGTTCTTCTGCTTGGATTTTCTTTTCTGTAGTGAAATAGATAATCAAATGAATTTCAAGTGTGTTTGTCTGTAAACCAGCCAAATATTTCCTTTTAAATACTTGAGCTCTATGTTGAATATACATACGGAGTTATGGTTCTTTGCACACTTTTTAGTAATAGATGTTATACCTTAATTCTTTAATAGGCTTTTAGTTTCACATATACTAGATGTCTCTTAATAAATGAAAGCATTTCATTTCATGCAGGTTCTTCCAGGGGACCCAGCCCCCTAACCATGGGAGCCCAGGACACCCTCCCTGTTGCAGCAGCATTTACAGAAACTGTCAATGCCTACTTCAAAGGAGCAGATCCAAGCAAGTAAGCCTGGGATGTGGTCCACTGTATTCTCTAAGCTCTATCTTATCTAGCAGAGGACACCCCAAATACAACTATCTCATTCCTTATCCTAAAACCATAAAGAATTCAGTTAACAATAATAGTTGACACCCCTAGAAGAGAGAATAAAATCTAATTAGTAATATTATCTGCTTTTTTAAAAGGTATCAAAAGATCCAAAAATATAATATCTTACTGTCTAGAAATCTCTGATTCAGTTTTAATTGCAAGTAACAGAAATTCACTCTAATCTAATTCTGTCAAACTTGAGAAAGTTTATGGTCTCACTAAAGCTATGTCCAGATCGTTTCTTTTATGTCTTAGTCTTCCCCAGAAGGGAATAACTCACATAAAAGTGGAAACAGTTGATCATTGGAATGATAACATGGAAGAAAAATACCTTCCCCAAACACCCAGTGAAGCAAGGGAACAAGTTATATGATATCCTCACTAAGAAGGAAAAACTGTCCAAAAAGTATCCTCTATTTGCATGAGTCTGATTTCATTTATATCACTAGGTACTGACAATGGACTTGACCTGAACACATTTGTGGCATCATTAAATATTTTACCTCTTGATAAGGAGTTCCATGGATAGGATTCAGAAAGTCTGTGTATACCCTGAAATTATATTGCATATCTTTTGTGTACATTTTCCCAGAAAGAGCAACTACAGAATTCATCAGTTTACCAAAGGGGTTCATGATTAAAAAAAAAAAAAAAAGAGTGGTTATTAGTCCACACTGAAAACTTAACCCCTAAGTCAAACTGGTTTTTAAATATCATAAACATAATCCAGCTCTGAATCTTATTGATAAACAAAGGGGAAACCTAGAGGGAGCAAAAATTGCTCTTAAATTTTTGCTTAAAACGACTAGGGCTTGGAAAACCTGACTATCTGTGACAGGAAGAATGAATTTAAAAATTAAATGTACATACAGACAATCTTGTAAAAATTTTTGAAACAGTGGTAATTAAGTATAATTAGAACTTGAATCCCTACATGTATTTTAAGTGGCAATTTGTATGACTAAGTGTGAATGCTCTTTACACTTTAGAAAGACTAGTTTTTTTAAAGACTAACCCTAACAATATAATACTGAAAAACCAATATAATTAGTAACTCCACCTTTAAGTGTCATGCCAGCCCTAGGATCTACCAATCTCCCTAAATGTCACATCTCTTTCAACAATATGTAGATTTTATTCTAGGCCCATGTGTTAGTCAGCTTTTCATTGCTATGATTAAAATACCTGACACAAACAACTTGGAGGAGTAAACGTTTATTTTGGCTCAAGTTTCAAAGGTTTCAGTCCATGGTTGGCCAGCTCCATTGCTCTGGACCTGAGGTGAGGCAGAACATCATGGTGCAAAGGCTGGCAGAGGAAAGCTACTTGGTTCATGGCAGCCAGAAAACAGAGAGAGAGGGGAAGGAGTCAAGGACAACATGTAGTCCCCAAGGGCACAACTCCTAGTGATCTACTTACTCCAACCATGCCCACCTACAACTTCCACCTCCTCCCAGTAGTCCATTGGTATTATTAATCCATCAAATAGATTAATCCATTTGATGGTTAGATTAACCCTCACGTACCAATGAGGTTAGAGCCCTCGTGAACCAATCATTTCCTAAAATCCCACTTCTAGACAGCTGCATGGGGAACTAGGCCTTTAATACACCATCCTTTTGGGGACATTCCAGATCCAAACCATAATAGTCCAGAATATTTCAGAGAAATAAACTCTGTGGGCTCTGGTTTCTCCCATGTCCTTTCTCAATCATCTTCTAAGCACTCAAGCATGTGCCATAACCACACTGTCAATAGAAATTAAAAGCTACCTCATCCGAGCATGTGAGCACCATGAGCTTAGGCTGTGTATATACTTTCTATATACTTGCTGGTTTTGCAGGATCTTCTTTGTACAAAGACTCTGCATAACTTTCTGTCATACCAGTTCTAATAACCACTCATTGCCAAGTGACATAGACCTTAGGAAACTCAGGCTGGCCTACATTGAAGGAAACAGACAAACACATGCTTTTAAAAAATAAGAAATAAGAGTGTGAAGAGAACGATACACTGGTATGAAAACCACTGGGAATCATACCAGAGCGAATTCTTTTCTGTCTGCTTCTGACTTGGCTTTCATTCACTCACTTATTTACTCAGAGTCTTATACTTACACTTTTGTCCTCTAAAGTCTATTTTCCTCATGTCATGTCATTCCTCTGCTCAAAACCTTCCAATCTTGCTCAAAGCAAAAACACAGTGTTTCGTAATGCTCTGTCCTCAAGACACCTGCACTTTCCCAGCTGGGGCCTCTCTGATTTCCTCTTCACTACTCCCCTCCTTATGGCTAACCTGTCTCCATCCCTCACCTCCTTGCTCACTCTGGGGAAGGCTCACTGGTCTCCTGGCTGTTTCTCTCTTTCTTTCTTTTTTTAATAACACAGAATTACTTTATTTCAAAGCATTGACTTTCTTCTTTATCTCTTGTGTGTGTGCATATGATACAAAGAATGTATAATAATTTGTATATTTTATAAGCATACACATGTGTATTTATATTTGTCTGTGTGTGTGATTTTTTTAAATTTATTTATTCTAAATAGGCATACATGACAGCAGAATGCATTTTGATTCATTGTACACAAATGGAGCACAACTTTTTGTTTCTCTGGTTGTACATGATGTAGAGTTACACCATATGTGTGGTCATACATCAACATAGAACAACAATGTCCATCTCATTCCACCATCTTTCGTGCCCCCATGTCCCCTTCCCAGCCCTCCCTCCCTTTTGACCAAAGTTCAGCCATTCTCCCCATGCCCCCTCCCACATTATGGATCAGCACCCACTTATCAGAGAGAACATTCGGCATTTGATTTTTGGAAATTGGCTTCTTCACTTAGCATGATATTCTCCAACTCCATCCATTTACCTGCAAATGCCATAATTTTATTCTCTTTTAATGCTGAGTAATATTCCACTGTGTTTATATAAGTTTCTTTATCCATTCATCTATTGAAGGGCATCTCGGTTGGTTTCACAGTTTAGCTATTGTGAATTGAGCTGCTATAAACATTGAAGTGGCTGTGTCACTGTAGTATGCTGTTTTCAAGTCCTTTGAGTATAGACTGGGGAGTGGGATAGCTGGGTCAAATGGTGATTCCATTCCAAGTTTTCTAAAGAATCTCCATACTGCTTTCCAGATTGGTTTCACCAATTTGTAGTCCTACCAGCAATGTGTTGAGTGTGCCTTTTCCCCCACATCCTCCTGGCTCTTTCTCTTTCATCATCCAATCCCATCCACACCTCAGGATCTTTTCATTTGTTGTTCTTTCTGTTTTAGTGCAGTTTTCTCCTATATATCTTAGTGACTTGTCCCCTCACTTCCTTCATGGTTCTTCAACAGATTTATCAGAGAATTTCCTGTTCACCATAAAGTAACCATACTCCTCCCTCCCTCTTCCTTCTCACCCCCCTTCCTGGTTGCCCATAACCCTCTTCATTAACATCTTACATGTTTTTCCCTGTTGTCCATTATTGTTCTCTTACCCCACTAGAATTTATACTCTGAAAGAGCGTTAAGTTCTTTTGACTATGATATCCACCATTATATCCTTAGGACCTAAAACAGAGTCTGGCATGGAATACTTAAGGGGTATTTGCCAAGCAAGTTGAGCAGAAGTACTCATCTAACATTTACAGAATGGCTACTCTGTACCTGCCATTGAACTAGACAGGACAGGTATTGGTGATGGAAACAGCTGATATGGAAAATAAGATTTGTATATAAATGTAATATACAGACCACCAAAGAATAGGTGCAGATATGGTGCAATGAGCAACAAGAAGCCCTTAATAATATTTGTTGTTTTATTCCTAAGAAGTGGTATAGTGACCTATAAGCTCCCTGTGGGCCTATCACAATACAAGCCAGGTTTTTCATCCTGTTTCTCTCTCCCCAGCACACATGACAGTTGCGTCAAGAGGTCTGCATCTGTGAGCCTACTGACCATGATCTTAGCATTCTCATGAGCCTAATAATATTAGGGCTCCTCCTATGTCCTTCCTAATTAACTGAGCCTTTGACTTGTGGATATATATGCAATCTGTCTTCAAGTATAGTGTTATAAATAGTTGCAGTATATCTTACATGATAAGAGATGGAAAATCCACTGTATTTCATTACAATTTTGAGATCTAAAATTTATGAACAGATCATGAGGTGATATTTTTTTCTATATTCCATGTCCAGGCAATGAATTGCTTTATTTGTTCTTCCTTCATTATTCACTTTCAGGAAACATCTCAGATTCTATAACCAGGTAGAAAAAAAGCTAAGTGCCATCTTGCATCAGCCATTTGTTTCCAGACAATGGATCTAGAAACCTACTATCTTAATTATTACCTACAATGACACACCATGATAACCCATTCAAATATAGTTACATTTATTCCCTGAACATCAACAGCACCTGGAACAGATACTCTGACTTCTACATCTTTTCCAGTACCTCATAGGCAGAGAATCTTTGACCTTTGCTACCTTATCCATTCACATTTGAATAGCTGAGGCATTAAAAGACAAAGTGAAAGGATTACTTCTCTAGTCCCTTAGGAAAACTTGAGTTCCTCAAATACATGCTACCAATCTCTTATCATCATATGTTAATTATGTATTCTGTATTGTCTCCCTGTTTCAACAGGAAGCTTGTACAGTACCATGCTTATTTTATTTGTTGCTATTGATTCTAGTGCATTACATTAGAACTTGCTATACTGTATAGATACAATAACTGTACTTCTATAATGGTTAGAAGTATGAATTGATTCTTATACTACTTCATTGAATTCCTGCCCTGTTATGTTCTGCGTTCTGTGTACCTTTGTCTTCCCAGAACTGAAAACAGTACTTACCTTCACAATAGTAGATAAGAAGTGCAAGAAACTACATCGGTTTCCTAAAAATGATCTGTACTTGTGTCCAAGGGGACCTAGAGAAAGGAAAATTAAGGAAGGTTGAATGGAGAGGAAAGTAAAGAGGACTTTGAAAAGGGCTTCCTTTGGAACTGAGTCTTGTAATATGAAAAGGATTTTGCCTAATATACAAGTCAAAGAAAGAGGTATATAAATAAAAGATGGCAAGCTGCGTATGCATCAAAGACCTCTTAGGAAGATGGCTACGGGCTTAGTTATCAATGTAGTACCTGGAAGTCACACTTGAGAGGAGGGATGTGTTTCTGGTGACAGCATATAATTCAGATTCAACATTCACCTACTCAAACTGGCCAGCGTTGCTGCTGACAGCCAGGGAACATGGTGCTGCCTATGGCAATAGGGAGAACCCAATTTATAAGTGATTCACCACTTGACTTTGAAATTTTTGCCATTCTTGACAAATGATTCATTTGTGAGAATTCACACCACTTGAAATTTGATTCACAAAGAGTTTGTTCCTATTTCCATTTCACATCATTTTCAATTTCTACAATTAAAACTCACATGAAATGTAGCCACCTTGTATACTGATAGGAACAATTATTAAGGTAAAAAATTATTTTCCTTTAGTGAATATTCAAAATATTAAATTTTATATAACAATTTCAGATCCAATTACCCAATGGATGGATTAATAAATCAGCAAACATCTGCCTTTGACAATGGAGATGCAGAAATATAATCGAGGAGCCCCAGTGCTTCTTGTTCTAGACTATGCAAACTACTTCTGTTACCCAACTGAAAGCACTTGGGAGGCAGAAACTGTTATACTGTTCTTTTTTTTTTTTTTAATTGCCTCCTGCTCAAAATAATAAGAACAACAGCTTGCATGGCAAGGGAGTGAGTAAATGTTTATTGACTTAATAAATGTCACATCCTCTCCTCTCTGACTTACTTTCAAAAGATAAACTTATTCCCTACCAAGACACATCTTAGATTTTTCAATGACCTGGAAAAGAAACTGAGATTCTCCATCAATTAAAAACCATGTGGGCCACTACTGCTAACAACAATATACTGGGTGATGGTAGGTGCTGAAATATAAATTAACAAGTGTTCTGACAAATTGTGGTTGTCTTCAAGAACTGCTCACTTCTTCAAATTTCCAGGCATGGCATAGGCAGAGCCCTGCAGACCTCCAGCTGTTCGTGGGGAGGTGTGTTGCTGAGGCTCTCCACTGCAAAACTGGCTTAAGGAGATGCCAAAGGAAACTAATGGCAGGTGGTGCTGCTGACCACCATGTACTGCAGAAGCCAGCAATGAAGAAGGTTGAAATTCAGCACACACATGGCAGGAACCAGGAGCCAGAAACCCTACCTGCTTTGCAGAATCTGGTCATTGGGGCAGCCCTGGCACTTGAACTACATGAGCCCATAGGGAAGCTGCTTATGCTACTGGTCACTGGCAAAACAATTTTTACAATCCACTTTAGGGGACACCACATTTATTGTAGAAGTTTAGCCCTACAAAAGCCCTGTACATTGCAAGAACCTGTATAACAAGCATGCTGGGACTGAACATGCTTTCTGTCCAGCGCCCTCTACTGACAAAACTTAGCATGGAGTTTGTTGGCAAAAAGGAGAAAGCCTATTATTAATCGATCTTCTTAAAGCGGTCAGTAAATGATGAATTGGAACTGAGAGATAATAAATTGATTTTATGTTGAAATTAATACAATGATTCTAAATTTCATATGGAAATGCAAGGACATACGATAGCCAAAAAACTTTGAAAAAGTACAAGTTGGATAACTACCATGACTTGATTTCAGAACTGTGGTAGAGCTACAGTAATCAGCTCTACAGGTAAAAATTTTTTGACCTTGGGTTTGGCAAAGACTACTAAGGACACCAAAAGTATAACTAGGTTAGATACAACCTATAAAAAATAAATTGATGAACCAAGAATGTGCCCTTTAAAGTGCTCTTAGGAGAAAGAAAAAATGAAGCCACAGACTAGGGAAGAAATTAGTAAAATGCTCTCATACAGCTGTATTTTCTACTTTAGAAAAAAGCTGGGCAATTTCTTCAAAAGTTAAACACATACTTACCATGTGTTCCAGTGATTCCACTCATGTACTTACCAAGAGAAAAGAGAGCATGTATCCATACAAATGCCTAACATACATATTCATCACACCTTAATAAGAGACCAAACTGGAAAGAACCCAAATGTTTTTCAACAGGTGAATTGATTTTTTAACATTGTAGTATATCCATGTACCTCAGAGCAACAAGCAGGAATGAATTATTGATGTTCACAACTACATGGATGAATCTCAACATAATTATTCTCAGAGAAAGAACCTTGGCACCTCAAAGCACATTCCTTGTGATTCTGTTACGTAAAATTTTAGAAATTGCAAACTAACATAGTGACAGAAAGCATATTAATTGCCTAGGGATCAGAGGTGGAAAGTTGGGGTAGAGATATTACAAAAATGGAGTTCAAAAGGCAGGAAAGGTTTAAGGGTGATAGAAATGGTTCTCTTGGTTGTATGGTGATTTCGTATCATTCAATGTTATGGAAGTTATGGGATTTTATGTTATAAGTAAGGGTAGTTCTTATATGTTAATTGTGCCTCCTCCATAAAGTCTACTTAACAAAAAAATAAGAATATTTTTCCTTGCAAAATATAATTTTATTTTGTTAATTTCTAGGGCTGATTTTATAATTGTGACCAAATAGAAAAGTTAATAGAATAAAGAACTAATTCAATAGTGAGCAAGAACTTTATCTCATGAGTACCTAAAATATTATGCTCAAGTTACTAACCACATTACTCAGTCTCAGTAAAGTATGATAATATGGTGCAATTTAGTATCTTGAAACAGGCTGCCAAAAATTCAGAAATCAAAGTGAGAATCACAAGAGTAGATGATTCTATTTGTGGGGTCAACCTATAGACTTTATACTTTTATTCTTATACTTCACTCTTTTAAAGTAAGTTTTAAGCAACAAGTTCTTGCATACATTAGAAATGACTTAGTGACTGGGAGAGGAATTAAGAGCACACCTCTCATCTCTTTTGCTATTTTGGTGGTCACCCAAATCTTTTCTTTTTCTCAACTGTTTTGATTGACAGTGTATTGACCTGGATTTCCTCTCTCTCTTCTCATGTGTTTTCATACACCAGATGTATCGTTAAAATTACTGGAGAAATGGTGTTATCTTTTCCTGCCGGCATCACCAGACACTTTGCCAACAACCCATCCCCAGCTGCTCTGACTTTTCGGGTGATAAATTTCAGCAGGTTAGAACATGTCCTGCCAAATCCCCAACTTCTCTGCTGGTAAATATGATTTTGCATAAATTTTTACAGATATGTGTGGTTTAGCACTATGTACATAGATGATGAATATACCTTAGCAAAAAAGCAGCACTGTTGCTAATTACCACTGTTCAGCTGTACTTATAGGTTCAGACACAGAACTTTGACCAGCTGTCAAAGTTTTCATAGGTAACTCTGTGGGTATGTGTAGTTGTATATGCATATGGATATTTTCATGAACAACTATCTAAAGTGGTTAAAGAGACATTTAAAATAATAAAATGTGTTAGTGAAAATTTATTCACTAGCTAATAAACCCAATATTAGGAAAATTCTTTGTTGTATTAGCATCTTTTTAAATTAAGTAATATTTGAACTGTGAGCTACTCTTCACATGAACTTGAAAATCTCTCCTGTTAAACATAATTTCTTTATAATGGTAAGTGTTTTGGTGGAACTTTATAGGTATGGTATCAAAGAAGCTTATGCAAACATGTTTGGATAAATACTCTCTCACATTTTCTAACTAAATCTGAAGTGATGTCTTTATTATGCACATGCACAGATACACAGACATATATATATGCATGATATTAAAATGATAAACTGTATCAATCTACTTATTTGCAGTAGGTGAGATAAACAGTCATTCTTGACAGTTTCCTCTTCATTAGATCCTGATATTCTATTTAAAAATCTCTCTCTAAAGTGGCCACATTTTTACTTTGCTATAACCTCTTTGGTGCAAGTGGCCACTATCATTTCCCTGGACCACTGCAACTGCTTCCCTCCCTGAATCCAGTCTTGCTTGGCTATAATATATTTAAACAGCCAAATAATGTTTTCTAACAAGACCCAGGCCATCTTTGCTGGTAGCCCTCTGGTAGCTTCACATTGCACTTGTCCCAGAATCTAAACTTGTTACTATTTCCTTTGAGCCCTAAGTGTATACCCTGGACTGGCCTCTCTGTTCTCACCTCTCACTATCTCGCCTGGGAATCCCTCTTGGCTACAGCCAGGTCTGCCAGTCAGACAGGCTGAATCCCACATCAGCCTGGATCTTACTTTTGTTTTCACGACAGGGCTGGAGTGAGTGATCCTTTAGCCAGTTATAGCTTATTTGGTTTTGTTATGTACTGCTGCTCCACCATCACCACCACCCTTAGGATTTTTAAATTTATTTATTCTACTTAGGTATACATGATAGCTGAATGCATTTTGATTCATTGTCCACAGATGGAGGACAACTTTTCATCTCTCTGGTTGTACGTGATGTAGAGTCACATCATATATGTAGTCATACATGAAGCTAGGGCTGTGATGTCCATCTCATTCCACCATCTTTACTATCCCCATTCCCCCTCCCTTTCCCTGCCCTTTGACCAAAGTTTCTCCATTCTTCCCATGCCTCCTCCCCCATTATGGATCAGCATCCACTTATCAGAGAGAACATTCAGCATTTGGTTTTTTGGGATTAGCTTACTTCACTTAGCATGATATTCTCCAACTCCATCCATTTACCTGCAAATGCCATAATTTTATTCTCTTTTAATGCTGGGTAATATTTCATTGTGTACATATACCACAGTTTCTTTATCCATTCATCTATTGAAGGGCATCTAGGTTGGTTCCACAGTTTAGCTATTGTGAATTGAGCTGCTATAAACACTGAAGTGGCTGTGTCACTGTAGTGTGCTGTTTTTAAGTCCTTTGGTTATATACCAGGGAGTGGGATAGCTAGATCAAATGGTGGTTTCATTCCAAGCTTTCTAAAGAATCTCCATACTGCTTTCCAGATTGGTTGCACCAATTTGCAGTCCCACTAGCAATGTATGAGCATGCCTTTTCCCCCACATCCTCACCAGCACTTAAACAACCCAATCAATAAATGGGCTAAGGAGCTGAACAGACACTTCTCAGAAGAAGATATACAATTGATCAACAGATATATGAAAAAATGTTCAACATCTCTAGCAATTAGAGAAATGCAAATCAAAACTACTCTAAGCGTTCATCTCAAGCCAGTCAGAATGGCAATTATCAAGAATACAAACACCCCTAGTTTTTTTTTTTAAATATTTTTTCAGTTGTAGATGGACACAATGTCTTTATTTTATTGCTTTGTATGTGGTGCTGAGGATTGAACCCAGGCTCTCACACATGCAAGACAAACGCTCCACCAATGAGCCACAATCCCAGCCCCAACACCCCTAGTTTTTAAAAGGCAATGGTGACCAAGCTTCTTTCACTGCAGTATAAGCCTTTTGACATCTATCATCTTAGATCCAGCCAATTATCTCATTAATCTTTACTGGAAGATGTCATTGAGGTTAGCAATATAGAGGCATTTAGGTTTGTAATCCCTGTGACTTCTACTTTTCTCTTAGGAAAAGAGTTTGCCTACAAAAAATGATCAGGAACAATTGTCAACCCAAGTATGAGACTGAAGAATTCTCATGATTTCTTGAGCATTGAAGGGTTCTGACTCTCTGTAGGCATTTAATTGGCAAAGCTTTCTGGAATATTTATTAAAGCAGTTTCTTTGAGGAAACAATCATAGATATATGGGTTAGCTTATTTTTAAACTGAGAAGATGCATTTGTTTTTAAAAATAGCATGATTAAGATTGTCCCAATTATTCAGCTCTACTTAGTATAAATGAATGTCAAGCTGCTAGTTATTAATCCCAAACCTCTGTTATGGTCTAGTGGGAAAGTTTGAACAGTGGAACTGACCAAGGCTAGAATCCTGGTCCTATTGCTTTTTAGCTGTGACCTTAAGCAAATTACTTAATTTCACTGACCTCCCAGTGCTCTTATCTCCTGCTCTTATCTTGTGTAGTGAAAGCTCTGGAAGCTTGGGGTAATTTAGATGCTTTAAATAAAAGTAAAATGAATAGCCCTGATCAATATCCTTAGTTCAGCTTGAACAGGGAACAAGTCACAAGGGCCTGGACTCTTTCCCAGGCCTCATAAGATTCAAAGAGCTTTGCTTTGTTGGCATTTACCTCATACCAGGGCCTAGCAGAACCACACAGGTCACACCTGGCCTCTTCCCTCCTAGATACCACTCCCTCTCAACAGACCAATGGTAGTTGTAAGGCCCTGAGGTGTTTTGTTTTGTTTTGTTTTGTTTTTTTGGTACTGGAGATTGAACTCAGGGGCACTCGACCACTGAGCCACATCCCCAGCCCTATTTTGTGTTTTATGTAGAGACAGGGTCTCACTGAGTTGCTTAGCGCCTCGCCGTTGCTGAGGCTGGCTTTGAACTTGCGATTCTCCTTTCTCAGCCTCCCTAAGTGCTGGGATTACAGGCTTGCGCCACCACGCCCGGCTAGGCCCTGAGTTTTGTGACTCTGCTTTCTTGATTTGTTTGCCTTCTGGAAACTAAATAGTAGCATCTCACTTTTGATCTCCCTTTATCTCTTTTCCACTTTATCACCCTTCTGTCTTCTGAGCCATTAATTTTCTTATATTATAAATTTGCTCATCTTTTAAATTGAAGATAACACTTCCTTTGCAGGGTAGATTTTAATGTAATTGTTTATAATGTACTTAGCAGAATTCCTGGAACATAATGAATGTTCAAGAATTATAGCTACAAAATTACAGAGGAAATTCTGAAAGTAAGGTGTCTGTAAAAGAGCTATGAGTCCAGTCACAAACTCACGTAGGGCCTCGGTTTCCTTGATATGTGGAAATAAACAAATGCTTCGTGCACTCTTGCTTGATTCTTATTATCATTGAGACAAGCATCTACAAGATGGATTGGACTGTCTTGTAGACAAGCATCTACAAGATGGATTGGATGGGTGGTCTGTAGACATGCCTCTGAGCAAAACTAACGACTATAGGGTACCACCCTCCTGGGGTCATCAAGACTGCTCTCTGCTCTTCCATTGTAACCACCATGGTTACCATCACTTACACTCCAGGATCATCTTGGATGTGATGTGATAATATCTTTTAAGATTTAGATGCTATTGGGTGAAATCTTCAATGTTGAAGAGGTAGCATGGGAATTTTAGTATCACCCTTTTCTCCTTGGTTAGTAATAAAGAACATGTTTGCCTTTGGCCAATTCTTTAACTGGATAATTTCTGAAAGCTATTGGTCAAGTGAATTCAAAAGCAAATAAACATGTTCAACTTCTTAATTGCATTAACTGACTAATGTGGACAAAACTGAGGTGATATAGAAGAAGCTACTAAGTTCGGGTTATAATTCATTCTTTTTTTTTTTAATGTTTATTTTTTAGTTGTAGGTGACAGAATATCTTTTATTTTTATGTGGTGCTGAGGATCGAACCCAGTGCCTTATGCGTGCTAGGCGAGCACGCTATCACTGCACCATAATCCCAGCCCCTATAATTCATTCTTTTTTTTTTTAAATTTTTTTATTAATGTGCTATTATTTTTTTTATATCTTTATTCATTTTATGTGGTGCTGAGGATCGAACCCAGTGCCTCACGTATGCGAGGCAAGCGCTCAACCACTGAGCCATAACCCCAGCCCCCTATAATTCATTCTTTAGAGCAATCATTGATAATCATGGTTTAAAGTAATCATGATTAACCATGATTGATGACTAGTTAGTGTTACTGGATACTCACTGAGAATTAGAGCATAGTAGCTCCTCCCTATCGATATTAATCTGTTAACAGGATACTGTTCAGAACCATATTTGTACTTAAACTGCACAACTATGAATCATATACTTTCTACCAGTTGTCCAAGGTGGATACAGAAATCGGATAGCAAGTTTCTACAATGTTTCTTGTGTAGATGCTATTTGTTATAAGCTGCTACTTAATCATTTTTCTTCATAATTAAACAGCGATAATACACAAAACGATGCCAATACCAAGGAATTCTGGGTAAACATGCCAAATCTGATGACTCACCTAAAGAAAGTGTCTGAACAAAAACCCCAGGCTACATATTACAATGTGGACATGCTCAAATATCAGGTAAGCCTATTTATATGGCCAGGGTATCTTTCACATTACAGTTTACAGTCTCAAGTACCAAATATTAAGAAAAAGTAAATAATATCTCTTTTAATATTATATGAAAGCTATCATTATAAGGAAATGGAAACCTTAAAGAGCTACTGTGTGACTAATGCCAATAATATTCATATGTATCTTTATTTAAACTTACAAGTGAAACACTCTCTTAAAAAGTTGAAGAAAAGCGACACAAAATGAAGATACAAAAAATTGCATTAAAAGTATTAGTATCATTAAATTAGATCACTGTAATTTTGAGATCATTACTATTCTAAGACCTCTTTTTTAAATGATTACATGTAAATAATCTGGGTTTTTTTATAATGCAATAGTCCTATGAAGCCATTCTAATAAAGCTTAAGTTAAGAAATAATTCAATGTCAAAAGAACATTTGATAAAATACAATATTATATCTGAGAACTTTTTTTGTGCCTAGGATTTCCCTTACCTAAAATTATTACTGATCTAGTAAATAAGTCTATTACGTGTCTGAGTGTCCACCTGATTCTCAGTTACTTGACCTTCTTGATTTTTGTTTCCCAGTACTGGAGATCCAGCCCAGGACCTTGAGCATGCTAAGCAAGTGCCCTTCCACTGAATTACACCCCCAGCTTCTCCTACATTATTTCTAATGCATTATAATTTTGATGATTAAATATATTCAGAGTACTTTTCTTCATATGAGGAAAGTTGCATTTTAATAGAAATCAGTACATCTGAAAAATGACTGCATGGTGCAGTTACCAGGGAATCCATAGACCAATGCTGGCTCTGCACTGATGCTAAAAAGAAATATATGTGCAGACATTTAGATATAGTATGTGCCTTCACCCTGACACCCCTAGAGATTTTTATTTACTTGTGTCAACCTAGGTACCTGTATTTTTAATAAGTTCCCTAAGTGGTTCTAATGCACTCTATAGTTTGGAAAAAACTTACTTGAAATGTTGTAGGAAAATCATTGAAAGTGGAATATCCATATGGTGGTACACATTACATAAATGCAAACAAATGTAATGTTTTTGCCTATGAGGAAAGTATTGTCACAGGAGCAGAGATATCTCTGAAGAAGTGTCTGAGGAGTTCCCAGAGAATTGGGGAACTTGATGCAGGACCAGCAGGGTCCTCAGCTTTCATGATGGAAAAGAATTTTAGCACCACCAGTGAGAGGCACAGACAGGTTTATTTAAGAAAGTAGATATGGGGGCTAGGATTGTGGCGCAGTGGTAGCGTGCTCGCCTAGCATGCGTGAGGCACTGGGTTCGATCCTCAGCACCACATAAAAATAAAATAAAGATATTCTGTGCACCTGCAACTAAAAAAATAAATAAATATTAAAAAAAAAAAAGAAAAAAAGAAAGTAGATATGCATTCAAGGGAGAATGCAGGCCATTCAGAGTGAGAAACACACTCTGGGAGCTCCTAGCTCTTCTTAAGGAAACTTGGTGAGAGGTCAGCATGGAAAGGTATATAGGGATGATATGAGTCCTGAAATCTTGAGGTGGTTTGTGGAGGTCTGGTCCATCTCCAGATCTTTAGGCAGACAGAGTCTTCATTATCTGATCCATAGATAGCACTGGAAAGTTCCCTAAGTTTAGGTCCCACAAGATACTGTATCTGTCATTACTTAATCTATTTATTGGGGTCAGGGGGGTAATTAACAGTGCTAAGATAGAGTTAGAGATTTCCCAGGAATTTGGCAATAACAAGCCTGGGTAACAGACTGGCTTAGGGTATGACAGTCAGAAGTACGCAGAACTTTAAATTAAAATTTTAATTTAATTAAGCAATTCAGTAAGACCCTGTCTCTGAATAAAACACAAAATAGGGCTAGGAATGTGGCTCAGTGGTCAAGTACCCCTGAGTTCAATCCCTAGTACTCTGTTATATCTCCTTTTTACCTATTCATTTTTCTACCCTGCTTCAGTATCATTTAAGCTGTAAATATGGGGCTGAGGCTATGGCTCAGCGGTTGAGCGCTTGCCTCGCATACGTGAGGCACTGGGTTCGATCCTCAGCATCACATAAAATAAATAAAGATATTGTGTTCATCTACAACAAAACAAAATATAACAAAAAAAAAAGAATGGATGTTTAAAAAAAACAAAAAGCTGTAAATATTATATGCTATGGCATAAGTTCATTACTTTTATAAGTAAAATATAATAGAAAATATATTTTATTTAACTTTTTTTCCCAAAATATTTAAACATGTTTAGTGGCTGCCGTGAGCTTGTAAAAGAAATGAAAAGGAATAAGAAATGGGAAGTCCAAATTTAATTTTCACTTGAATGGTTAAATCTCAGGGTACATGTGTGTTCTCATGTCCAAGTATGAAAATAAAACTGTAGTTATTTCCCTTCATGAATCTAATTACAAACACTGTATCTACATTTTCATTTCAAATTTAAAGATTGTTTTGTTTTGTTTTTGTTTTTTTAGTACTGGAGATTGGACTCAGGGGTACTGGACCAGTGAGCCACATCCTCAGCCCTATTTTGTGTTTTATGTAGAGACAGGGTCTCATTGAGTCCCATTGAGGTGCTTAACTCCTCACCGTTGCTGAGGCTGGCTTTGAACTTGCGATTCTCCTGTCTCAGCCTCCCAAAGTGCTGGGATTACAGGTGTGCACCATGGTGCCCAGCTAAGATTTTTTAAACTTTTAAATCCTATGGAATGGGGCTGGGATTATGGCGCAGTGGTAGCGTGCTCACCTAGCACGCATAAGGCACTGGGTTTGATCCTCAGCACCACATAAAAATAAAATAAAGATATTCTGTCACCTACAACTAAAAAATAAACATTTTTTAAAAATAAATAAATAAATGCTATGGAATATTTTTACTCTCTATGTTTGTTATTAATTGAATCTAGAAAGTAGACAATTCACTTATTGCAATATGAGCACTGTGTAAAATATGAAGTGTAGGCAAGAGATTAAATTCTGGAATTAAGTAGATTTCCTAATGGCCACTGACCTTGGGTATTAAATCTCCCAGAACCCTTTCTGCAGCTGCAAATAAGGGTAAAAATATACCTATCTAGATATTTTATAGGTTTTTATAAGGAGCTAGTAGCCTACTCTATTTCACAGTACTCTGAACTATAAGTGGCCCTAGTCCTGTCCTTCAGAGTGTGCTCTGAGGAATCCTCTATGCTGTGATTCAGTTGTGTTGTTGTTTTCCAAAAATGCAAGGAGTTGGGATTGAGGACAGTGCTAGTGTTTTGTGGGACTGCCTCAAATCCCAGAATGTTTAGTGTGTGGTCACCAATAGCATACCCCAGAAATTGGGACAATCCAAAACACACCTTCACCTATGCAGAAAGCCCATCTGTGGGTAGAGGAACCCTTATGGAGTTAAGAACTACTACTCAGGGTGCTAGAGAAGGATGGAATGAAGAAAAAGGATGGAGGAGGAAGGTGCTACTCCACTTTTGATCTACTTTAAATAACAGATTTCCCAGTAAAAGTTTATTTGTAGGAAGGATTGTACTGCTAACAGTATTTTAAGTTTAAAAACTATTATAGTGGCTAGCTGGTTAAAGTTTTCATCAGAAGTCATATCTGTCATCTTATAAGAGGGCATCAGAGGAGGAGAGGGAGGATAATGATAGAGTGGATATGATCAAAGTATGTTATGTGCACATACAAATATGCCACAATAGAACCTATTATTCCATATAATTAAGATATACTAATACATTTTTTAAAAAGAACCCATTTATGGACTGTGTCTGCAACAACCACCCCTGCTTGTGAGCCAATCCACCCTCAGGACCCTTCCCCAGGGTGTCCATATGTGCTGGCATTTCCAGTGAGTTGCAAAAATTCTTCAAAGGCAGCAAAACTCATACTCCCTGAATAAAAATCCAAGGGCAAAATAAACTCTATCAGAGAAGAACCTCCAAGAGATCTTCACAATCATAATCAAATAATGATAACACTGAATTTCTCACTGTGGTCCCAGAATTCGAAATTATATTATTGTCTTTAGACAAGACAAAATGCTGTTGAGTCTTCAAATCTGGCCTTTTCTTGGCCTAACTCACTCATGATTGGTTCAAACTAGAGAGTAGTTCTTCCAGTTAGAGGACCTGAAGTCAAGTCCTTACTTTGGCAAATCACAAAGGAGTAATCATAACTCTTTTTGTCTATCTCACAGCTTGTTATGAAATGCAAATATAGCAAGAATATTAATAGGTAACATTTATTAAAACATTAATTCCTTGATATGTACTAGACTCTGTGCTGTTTCATCTCCTTCAATCTTCCTGACAGCCCTGTGGGAAAATATTATTGTTATAATTCCCATTTGGCAGACAAGGAAATAACTGAGGCTGAGAGATTATGTCCAAGCTTATAAATAGCAGAATCTGAATTCACACTAGGACTGTCTAGCTTTGTGGCCTTTGTGGCCTCAGCTCCTAACCAGTGTGCTATCCCATCTCCTCAAACAGCAGGAAATGCATTGTAAACTCTGAAGTGCCCTAAAGATTTGAGCAATTGACTTTATGTTTTTAATCTGGAACAGTTTGCCTGAAGTACTCAGCTCTCTCTCACACAGCACCCTTTACAGTGCTTTTCACTGAAAGCTCCTTTGTGAGCCACACAATTGACATTAGGACATTTTGATATCTAAAATCATTCTTTTGGAAGATAATCAGAGCTTCTGATTTAGTTTCAGATTAACATTCAAGCCTTAAATATTCCCTTTCCTGTTGTTTGGCAAGGTGTCTGCCCAGGGCATTCAGTCCACACCTCTGAACCTGGCAGTGAACTGGCGATGTGAGCCTGCAAGCACTGACCTGCGCATAGATTACAAATACAACACCGATGCGATGACAACGGCCGTGGCCCTGAACAACGTGCAGTTCCTGGTCCCCATAGACGGAGGCGTAACCAAGCTCCAGGCCGTGCTTCCACCCGCAGTCTGGTAAGAAGCTGCTCATCCCCTGGTTGCAGACTCCTTGGCATTTGTGTTTCCCCTAGCAGATCACAGCAGGCCAGGGTGAGAGGGTTCAGGGCAGGAAACAGAAACAGCTGTAGCTATTTTAAGCAAAAATGATTTAGCACAGGGGTTTCAATGCTTCCACGATGGTGGGCGTGCTAGAGGAACAGGCTTGGGCTGGATCTCCACGAATGTTTCCCAGAACATTGTAAAAATTGGTCCACCAGGGGACCCTCTGCCTCTGCCATAGCTGTGGGAAGGAGAGAAATTAGGAGCCTAACAGTGGAATAACTAAACTCAAAACCCACTCCTGGAACTCTGATGCAAGGATCAGGAAGCTCCTGCCTCTCAACACCTGTGACACTAGAGACCAGACTGCATCCCCGTGTTAGAAGAGCCCCACATCTCAGTTGGGTTGCTGGCCAGAGGGAAACAGTGAAGGCAGCAAGAAAAGGGGCTCTGCTTCCCTCTTCTTCCAGATCTCAAACTGAGCCTGTAATTGATGGGACCAAATTTGCATCTAAGACTCTTACTTCAAGGGCATCTGGGAAATGTAGTGCACCTCTTCTGTCCTCTGAACTACATAAAAAGGCATAGTGGTGAAGGGAGGGGACTAGAAACTGAATAGATATCGAGTGCCAAAAGCATCCATGATAAGAAATTTGTCCCAGAAAGAACATTCCAGTTTTTCCTTATGACCATCAGAAGCAAAATGAAGAATATTTTTAAAAATATTTTTTAGTTATAGATGGACACAATTATCTTTATTTTGTTTATTTATTTTTATGTGGTGCTGAGGATCGAACCCAGTGCCTCACATATGTGAGGCAAGTACTCTGCCACTGAGCCACAACTCCAGCCCCAAGAATATTTTTTAATGATGCCAGCCAAATGAAAGTCACAATTTAAATTTCTGAATTAATTAGCTAGTACTTTCCATTCTTTTAGCAGATGTGTTCAAAACTTTTCCTAAACTTTTTATTCTCTAAATGTTTACCTCACAGTGTTGTAGCTAGTTAGAATGAGGAAAAGAGAAATGTATGTGTGTGTAGGTACATAGGGATAACTTTAAAATTATAGCCCAACTTTTCAAAGTTTTTAAAAAAACTTTGATAGTATTTTTAAAAAATACTATCTGAAAAAAACATGGCATTCATTAAACAGAAATTCTTGCATATGCAAAGACCTTTTTTTCTATTTTATTTTTAGGAATGCTGAACAACAAAGAATACTGTGGAAGATTCCAGATATCTCTCAGAAGTCAGAAAATGGAGGTAATAAAATCACAGGCTTATTTTATTTAGTATGTTAAGCTGAAATATCTTGTAGATACATGCCAATTATGAACTAAAATACATGTGGCACTAAAAAACAAGCAGAATATTTAACATCATTTTTGCATTTAGTTATTTCAATCAATGTAAACAAATAATCCTTCCAGTACTCTTCCTCTTCCCCTTCCTACCAAGACCTCAATTCACAGACCATCCTTTCAGAAGAGAAGAGTTCTTATGGAGGCATGTCTCTGTCCTCCAGTAGATCCACATTCCTAAAGTAAATATTTTTCACTCTCATCTGATATTAATCAGAGTTTGGAAAATACATAGCCTTCCATGCAGCGTGCCCCCAAATTCTGAAGTACCATTTTGCTGAATACACTTCACCAGTGTGCAAATAGAATTGCTAATACTATTCAATGACACATTTCATTCATTATAATTTTGTCACTAAAGCTTATACTGTTTGCTACTAAGGCCAATTTTGTATGTTAACTTTTTAATACAGTTTCCAAAATTATATCCAGAATGTTGTGTTACCTGTTTTCTTGTAATATTTTCTCTCTTTTTTTTAAGGGGTGGGTTCCTTATTAGCAAGATTTCAGCTATCTGAAGGCCCAAGCAAACCTTCCCCGCTGGTTGTGCAGTTCACAAGTGAAGGGAGCACTCTTTCTGGCTGTGACATTGAACTTGTTGGAGCAGGGTACCGATTTTCCCTCATCAAGAAAAGGTTTGCAGCAGGTAAGTCAGTATCTCAAATTCTATTTGCAAAAATAAGGTTGCTTTTGCCTTCAGTAAGAAGGAATAGGTTATAGTTTTATCACTGTTTTCCTTCTTTTCACCCAATTAGAAAGCAAACCAATAGTTGAATGAAATACGAATGGAACAATGACTTGGAAGGCAGAAATCAGGAAGGCTACTTATGCTAGCGCTGTTTCTTATGTTGGCTGACAAGTCACCCCACTATGCGCATGTGTATATTGAGGTGAATGGAATAAAGCCTACTTTCATTATATTAGCAAATAAGATAAATGCTGTTTGTGTTTGAATGTATCCCCATCTGAAAACTTTTTCTAAAAGGAAAAAGAACACAAAATTTGTGACACACCTAAAGCATGGGAGTATTGGACTTTTTGTAAACTTTCTGTTCTAACAGGACTTCATAGACTTTATACTTGATTGGCTTAGCTGAGAACTAGGAGAATCTATTTTCACTTTAATAACAACTTTAAAGAATCTAGGCCACAGATTGGAACAATTTTCTCATGAAGTGAACATGACCATGAGACCGGTTTTATTTGGCAAAAAGACAAGGTTTTTTCATTTTATTTTTGTTAATGGGGCAGGGAGAGGGTTCCCAATACTAGGGTGATGATATTTGTCAAGTATGATTTGCCAGGATAAATCCTGGTTGTCCTTAGGGTTTTGCTTGTTTGGTTGGTTTGGTTTGGATTTTGTTTTTATTTTTGTGGTGCTGGTAATTGAACCCAAGGCCTCATGTATGCTAAGCAAGTACTCTACCACTCAGCTATATCTCAGCCCCTAAGTCCTGTCTTTCATACTTGCTGAACTGCTTATGTTGACGCAATTGTTAATTATACCTCTTTCAGTCTCAAAAATGAACCAAGTTGGTTAGTGAGACCCTGTCTCTTAATAAAATACAAAAAGTGCTAGGGATGTGGTTCAGTGGTTGAGTGCCCCAGGGTTCCATCCCCAGTACCAAAAAAAGAAAAAAAAGAACCAAGTTGGAAAGTAAATTGTATGAGCACCCTTCCTAAAATAAGTTGTATTCTCACATGCAGGGGAAAATCCCCCACACCATCACCTAGTCTGAGCAAAACTCAAACCTCTGCAAAAAATGGAGGTGTTAAAAGTCAATTAGCTGATGTAGAATATTGAAAGTTTTAAAACCTTCATGAGCCGGGCGTGATGGCTCACGCTTGTAATCCCAGCACTTTGGGAGGCTGAGACAGGAGAATCGCAAGTTCAAAGCCAGCCTCAGCAACAGCGAGGCACTAAGCAACTCAGTGAGACCCTGTCTCTAAAAAAAACACAAAATAGGGCTGGGGATGTGGCTCAGTGGTCGAGTGCCCCTGAGTTCAATCCCTGGTACAAAAAAAAAAAAAAAAAAAAAAAAAAACCTTTATGTAGGGGGCCAGGCACTGTGACACATGCCTGTAATCCCAGCGGCTTGGGAGGCTGAGGCAGGAGGAGCATGAATTCAAAGTCAACCTCATCAATTTAGTGAGGCCCTAAACAACTCAGTGTGACCTTGTCTGTAAATAAAATGCCAAAAAGGGGTGAGGATGTGGCTCAGTGGTTAAGTGTCCTTGAATTCAATCCCTGGTACCAAAAAAACAACAACAAAAAAAACCCTTTATGTACTTTGTATTAGTATTGCAAACTAAAGTATGCAATATTTGGCTCCAAGGGGTAGGGCAAAAGGAATATAAATGTTATCTATATAATAATCACATTATCAAAATAGCAGATAACCGATTTATATGTTGTTTTGTTTTGCAGGAAAATACTTGGCAGATAATTAATAAAATCTTATGCAAGGATTCAGAGGATTCATATAATGGAGAACTGTTGTATGAGAAACAGGTTTTAATTCTGGTTTGATGAAAGCAAACCAATGTCTGCACTTGGGATCTATCAGCTGGAAAGTCAATGGCTTTCAGCAGTGATTTCCCTCACACCACACCATGATGACCAGTCTACAGTATTTACTTCTAGGTGTAATATTGTTAATGGTTTTAAAATGTAATTATTGTATTTGTAAATTGTATTCTCATTCCAGTAAGGCAGTTAGACACTTGAGTTTTAGCATTTTACCATTCCTGAAACGGATGTAATTTAAACTGTGGTATGTAAATTTAATAGTAGTACTGTTGAATGGCACAATGCTTACAGAGGTAGATTGCATTTTGTCAATATATGAAATTTAAATATAAATATTGATAGCTGTCATAAAGGGGGTGCCACATATAAAGAAACTTAAATGGAACCAGAAGAAAAAAGGAAACTTACTTTTCTTCAGTCCTTAGTATGTTTTACTCTAGTGCTAAATAAAAATTCTATCTTCAAATGTTTAGTGGGTTAAATTCAGAAACTATTTCAGAAAAAAATTCTAAGGTTACAGCATATTCAAAGAAAAGCATTAATTACCACTTTTTAAAGAGCTTTTTTTTCAAACCGCAAATTTCATAAAAAATACAAACTGTAAACAGGGCCTCTTATTTTTATAACTTGTGTAAAAAGGGAAAGCAATTCATATTTAAAGTTTAAGTATATTAAATTATAATCAAGAGTAAAGAAGATGTCAAAATCCTAACTCCTTCCCCATCTCTCTGCAGTTTAGCAAATGTGGAGATTGCTGAATAACCAGTCAGACTAAAACCAAAATTATGACTTTAAGATTTCAAGACTTTCCATAGTTGAACTGGTTAACAACATTTGCACAATTCCTCCGAACAGGTGGGCTCTCTCACCCAGCCTGAGGGCCCCCAGCCTGAGGGAATGATACCTCGTGTCTTCCTCTTTACCCACAGGAATCAAAACGCTGAGAATAAGAATCTCAGAAAATAATTTTTAGTTCCCTATTTAGATCCAGAAGAAGAATTTTAATTGTTATCATTTTTATCATTTGGGAAAGAACAAATAAGCTTTATAAATGAAATTCTATTCACATTATTGTACAATAAATTTCCTTTTGGATGATTAAGATTCATTGTATAAAACTGTCAATCTTTGCTCTTGTTGGGGAATCAAGAGAAGAGTCATCCAAGTCATCTCATTGTCCCAAGGTACCATAAAAAACTCAATTGCTCAGTCTGGCCCTAGGATGTGGACAGTCAAAGAGAACTCCTTCAACAGTCCCAGTAATAAAATCTTCCCCATGAAGATCTGAAAACCTTATTCTACTTTGAACTCATAAAACTTATTTTAAACATAAATCAAGTCCTATTCTGGATTATACTATTAAATAACTAAAATTAATTGTTCTATTTGCCACTAGCTGCTAAATTTCATTTTATATTCACTAGAATTTGACAATGAATCTTTAGCCCCTTTAAACTTTAGAATGAAATTAAATTTTTTAGGTCTTACTTTTAAAATAAGATTGTGACTGGTAATTGTTTATAGTGGAAATTTTTAAATGAATATTTGTACTCTTCAATCAATGCTTGCTACCAAGAGAATGTTCAGAATGACCTGTTTTACCTTGAAAGAATTCTAATTATTCAAACACGCTGTCAATTGGTTCCCCAAAGCCTTGTGGTTTTGAAGTTTTTTGAACAAACTAATTAATATACTCACTTTAAGTAAAAATATTCAATCGGATTTTGAAACCAAATTTGAAAAATGCAAACTTTTTAATCTCTAAAACATGGGAAAATTCAGAACACTAAAACCAATGGAGAGTATACAGCAGAAAATGAAGAATTATCCATCATATGAAAATAAAAACATGGTTTTTAAATAATCAGATCATGGAAAAACATTGAGTATTAACACAAAGCATATTAAAATGTGTAAATATTACTGGTTCTTATGTTTTTCTCTTTATATTTTATTTTATATAGATTCAGAATGAATTAGTAATTAAACACAAAAGTTTTTTTCCAAAGAAGAATTTTGTTAATATTGTATAAAATGTAATTAAAAATATAGATTTCAGTAGTCTTTAACATTATTCAAATGTTTCCAGGAACTAAATTTGAAACGATGAAGAAATCCCATGACCCCGTATTTGACCTTCATGAAACTAAATGGAAGTCAGTGATTTCAAAATTGCTAAACTTTGAATAACCAGAATCTCAGTAAAGAATGTATTCCTTCTCCCTTCAGAAAATAGGTCAAATAATAACACAATAAGCTTGTATCAGGGATTTAGATTTTGATGTTTTGTTTGTTTTGTTTTTAATTACAGGTTAAGCCTATATTTTCACAGTACTGTAGAATAAGAATTCATGTTCTTAAAAAAAGATCCTAAACAATGCAAAAGTCTCAGTTATCAAAGACATATCAAGTCAGGTTCATGATCCATTCCTAGGTCAGAACAAAGTAGACTAATACATCTGAAGATGATTTTCAGTATAAAGGGTTAATTTTTTTAAAAAAAAAGAAGTTCTAGTTAACCTGAACACTGTTTCCTGAACATTCTGATTCAAAAAGCCTCTGCTCTAACACAATAGAAAATATAAATGATACTGCTTTATTTTGGCAACATGAAAAGTATGTTTTTCTCTTCAAATAAATCCCATATTTTTACGAAATTTTAAAAAATAAATTCTTATTAATAATTAGTCTGAATTTTATCATAATTGGGATGTATAATTACTAAAAATTAAATATTAAATTTTAAAGTGCTATTCACTACATCTACAATCAAAATGAAAATTCACTGTATGGTATTTGGGAATATATTCACCTCTAAGGAAAGAATGCCCACATTTCATATGATTTTGAGTGAATAGGAATCCCTCAGAAAGTCAAATGACAGGTGTTATTTTTGGCTTTTTTTTTTCTTCTCAATCTCAATCTGAGCTATAATTACACATATTTCCATTTTAAAATCTTCTTTTCAAAGGTGATGAGTACATTAGTTCTACCACTATTCCTGCTGGGTGACCTTGGATAAGTCTTTGCTTTTCAGTTCTGTCCTTTAGAACCACTGCTGTGGTTTTCAAGCTTTTCTTCATAGCAGGACTTCTTTCTAATAAAATTGTACCTGGAATCCTGTCAGGCAAGACATCTCAAAGCTATGAAGGAGCTTCTCTAGCAGCTTAATTTAAACACCATAACAACAGATGGATGAGGTGTAAAGTATCTTTTGACTCTGAAGCTCCACAATTCCACTTTATTCAGATAAACCACTTGTAAGGCTTTATAAGAAAACTTGTACATTCATGGTAATCAATACACTGTGAAAGTGAATGTATACTTGAGTGCTTGCTGGGTATCAGTGACAGATATAAGGTCCTTTATTCCTTATAGAAATCCAAAAATGTTTAAGTACTCTTTTTAATTCCTGTTTTACCAATGATGTCATTAAGACTTAGATAGATGAACTAACTTGCCCAAAGTGGTACAACTAGAATATCCAGTTACCTTGATGGCACAGGAGGCACCTTGAGCTCTTCTAATTTGTCCTTTCTGGGGGAAAAAAAATCTTCTATTTGATTTTATTACACATACTCTGAATGCCAAGGTAAAAGACAATATGAAAAACTAGCCATGAAATAAGGATAATTCAATAACAAAAATTATTGAAAACCAATCAGTGTTTCTCAAAGTATGATATGTGGACCACTTGTATCTTCACATAAGAGAACAATGATGTGGTCTTAGCCATCACTATAACCCCACAGCCTAGAAGACAGTGAGCATTAATAGGTTTTTATTGCATTAATAAATCTCCAGGGATGGGACTTAAGAGTATGTATTTTGGTAAGCACCCAAAATTTCAGAATTATTGCCCTAGTAGTTCTCCAAAGTCCTTTTTAGTTCTGGCATAATATCAGAACTTACATATTAATATAAGCATTAAATTCTAAATGAAATACCATTTTTCTAGTGAGTTCATTTTTCATTCATTCAACTTAACTTCCTCCAATCTTAGAAAAAAGATAGTTTTATAATTATTTTCCTAGGCAAATTCTTATCTTTTTTTGGAGTTCTTCTGTTATGCTATCACAGTCTCAAAGTAGCCTGAAATGCATTCTATCGTTTTCAAATGTCTGTCTTTGTCTTCGTTGTCTTAAAGGACTTGAGGTAGTAGGAGGGTCATTCACTGTCATTCATTCCCAATACCAAGTTCTAATAAATGTCTCCTTCTTTGCAAGGGACACACAGACCTCTGTTTTGTGAGTTGGTCTTCTTTATTTTGTAGGCTTTTGATTCTTCAAGCATAGATTAGCCTCGTTCTAAAAGAGTTGCACCAATCATTTTTATTTTTGAATTTTTGAAATAATCACAGTTTATCAATTAAAGTTGAGTGATATAGTAAAATACACAGGTATCTACCAAGGAGGGGAGTGTGTGCACATGTCTCTGTTTCTTTTTCTTCCCCAGAAAGAGTATACATTTAAGCCAAATCCCATTAAGTCTAAATATACTCATTTTGCCACATGATATTTAGATTAGCAACTTTTAAAAAAATAAAACCAAGATTTTTTTTTTTTTTGGTATTGGAGATTGAACTCAGGGGTACATCCCCAGCCCTATTTTGTGCTTTATGTAGAGACAGGGTCTCACTGAGTTGCTTAGCACCTCGCCGTTGCTGAGGCTGGCTTAGAACTCACAATTCTCCTGTCTCAGCTTCCCAAAGTGCTGGGATTACCAGCTTATGCCACCACGCAAGATTTTTCAATAATATCAAATTCAGGGCCGGCTCTAAAAATCACTTTAAAAATTAATGTAAGTTATCAGGTTTCCATGAAATTAATCCAGTAAGTCAAAAGAGTAAGTCAAATTGTACTGTGGATATGAATGAACAAATCAGTCCAAATTAAAGAGACTGTTCAATGACTCAGCTGCCTACCCACGCTTCACAGTGCACACTCTCTTGAGACTTCATTGTATTTTCCCTGCTTCTGTAGAGTTTTTTGGTCTTGTTTATTTGTTTTTTCACTTGACAAACAGTAAAGAAATACCACTCTCTTACTCATGGATTAACCACGGTTACTTCTTCATTACTTTTTGTCCATGGAATATATGGAGGAAAAATGAGATAGGAGCATATTGCTTAAGTCTCCAAATATCAAAAGCAAACAACAAACACCTGCCTTTCTCTTGTGCCAATGCTCTCACAATCTGTCATCTTCAATAAGCTAGAGCTGCTTTACCACTGAGCCACATCCCCAGCCCTATTTTGTATTTTATTTAGAGACAGGGTCTCACTGTGTTGCTTAGCACCTCACTTTTGCTGAGACTGGCTTTGAACTCACAATCCCTCTGCCTCAGCATCCAGAGCCACTGGGATTACAGGTGTGTGCCACTGGGCCCAGCTAGAGCTGCATTTTAAATGTCCTATTGAAACCTTAGTCTCCTTCTTGAAGGGATGTCAGATTTCAAAGTCTATCAGGTTGACTACTGTGGGTCTATTTGTTTTGTCCTCAGATTTTGTATGTAATTTCTAATCTAAAGGATATTACTATAAGAAAAAGACCCTTTGTCACCCTTTGCCAGTGGCATAATAATTTATTCTCTAGTTTTAATTCTTTAAATTATTTTTCCTTTGATTGATAGTATTTCTGATTTCCTCTATCCTTAGAGGAGTAGTGCTTTGTCCTCTCCTAAATACATCTTTAACCTTGCAAGAAAAGATGTTTTGACTTAAATGAAATATATTTTTAAATGTCCCTCAATTTTTTTAAGAAGACATGTAAAGTATATATTTGGACTGTATTAATCCACATACTAGTATTTTCCAATCCACATTCAGGTCCCCAAGTTTGGGCAATATTCACTGTGGTCCAAAAATGAATGGTCCCCTACCATAGTCCTCACTGCTTGGATATTGATAAGAAGTTGTTGGTGTTTTAATGAAACACAAGAAAGTTATTGGATCAGTGAGACATTATTTCGAAGCATACCTTGGAAAACTTTGGAAAAGTTTTCTTTTAATTCTTATACATATTTCAATAACAGCAAATAATACAACGAGGAGTGCTTTGAAAAGATACTTCTAAGATTTTGTTTAACTTTAAGGCAATTCTTCCATTTCAAATGAGATGTTATCTATTTTCATTAGTATCTCTTGGTGAATGTAACTTTATCACATAAAATATTTGCAAACAAAACAATAAAACTTTTTAAGTTTTTTTACGTGTTGTATTTAAGACCTGCAACTATGAGCAGCACATCAGGCCCCCAAATGTTAAAGATCTTCCAAATTCTTGGCAGAGTAAAATTAATGCTAGTGAGCAATCTACAGTCATATTTTAGCAAACAGCTTTAAGAAACCAAATTATGATAGATAAATGTTGACAGTATTTTTACATAAGCTTGTTAAAAATTATATGAGAAACATTTATGTTAAAGCTGAGAGCAGTGCACTGTTTAGCATAGATTTTTATAAGACTCTACATCCTTTTAATGAGCATTTCACAGTTCTTGTTTTGCTTATTTTTTGCAAATCACTATCTATCTATATATACACATATATACATATATGTGTTTGTGTATATATATACATATATATAATAAATAATGTTCCTTTATAAAATTCCTGGGTAAATTGTCTGTTTACAGAAAGAAAAGGAGTAAAGCTGAATACTTTACATTTCTCTAAATACAGATCAATTTTTAATCCATTCAGAGTTTGTGCATAAGCCATCTACCATTCCAAAATGTTCCACTGAATGAGTATATCATGCAAATGCTAATTTCTCCTCATTCAGTTTTATATTATTTTATTTACATTTTTCTGGCAAAACAAATGCTTAGTGTTATTCATGTATTATCATTTTAAACCATTTTAAATAATACACCAAATAGCTATTACAAGGATCACTGTCCCAAGATGCAAAGAAAGATTCTAATTTTTTTAATTTTTATTTTCCTTATGAGTTGCTAGGATGACAGTTCTTATAGCTGTGTTGATTTTGCAGGTCAGTATTTATTTTGTTATGTGAATATGCATGAAAGAGACGAAAGGGATTGGCTCCTGATTCATGCATTCTTTCTCCCTCTCTCTCTTTCCAGCTCTTTCTCCCTTCCCTTCCCTTCCCTCCCTCCCAGTTTTCTCCCTCCCTCTCTCTAAGTCTAAGGGAATTGAGAAATTGCCATTGAACACTTTTTCCTGAAAAGCCAAGTGTTAGTATGATATTATGTTGATCCATCTATGAGCAGAGCTCCACTGAAGCCGAGCAGTAATTTACAGCTCTGGCTCGAACACTACCATGTTTTAGTTAAGAAGTCTTTTTGTTCGTTTTTCACTTGGATAGGAAGAGATCTGTATAAATGAAATGGTCAAATTTTCATTATCTTCCTACTAAGGGACACAATGTAAGACAATGAGATTTTTTTTTTAACTTGTACAATAAGAAACTAGAAAAGGAACCCCAGAGAAACCTTGCTGTTGTCTAAAGGTAATGCAATTCAGTTAATTAAGAGCAATGGTATCAGTATGTACTTTGATTTGGTGATAGATTTTATTTAGAGTTCATCATCTATGAAGCAAAAAGATACTGAATTTCCTTACGGTCTTGTGCTGAGTATATAATTTTGCAAAATGCCTTGGGCATAAAATATTTATAATCAGAATTGTGGATTAAAATACTCAAGATACATTTTAAATTTAGTCAAAATGTGGTTGCCTCACCTTGTTTTGTTCCATGCCCACACCCACAGGGCATACTTTATTCTGACACCTTCTGGCTCAGCCTGTGATGAACGTCTGCTGCCTCTCTGCAGAGCTCAAAGGAGACCAGGGAAGCTGCAAAAGCCTGCTAACTGCAGAGCTGAGCAGAGCTTTTGCTGAGCACTGGGGATGAACAGAGAGCGTTGACTTGTTGGAGATAATCATGAGACCATCCTAATGTTACTTGCCTTATAAGTTAGAAAAAGTGTGGATATCACTTTTTTGTAAATACTGATTTTTATAAATGTTTTTCCTTCATAACTTTCCCTATCACTCATTTCACAAAATCTTGAATATGCAATTATTTGTGATGACACATTACTGCAAATAAGGTTCCCATTTCAGAATAAAGTTTAATTCTACCTGTGAGTAAGCTGTTATTGAAATGTGATTTTTTTTCTGGAAAATAAGTGAAAAATATGAAAATAAATTGAGTTGTGAACCTCTTTTATTGCCAGCATCTTAAATTTACTTGCATTTCTGAAACACTTCATTGTAGGGTTGTGGTGGGAATGATGGACCAAAGGTCTGGCAAAGGTCAAGGGCTTTGGAATCAGACAAATCCCAGCTCCATAGTTTAACTATAGACTGGAGCATGTTGAGACTAAGTAATTCTCCGCTTCCTTATTTAGAAAAAAAAATAGAATAATATGGCCCACAAATCATAGGGTTGTAGAACAGATTAAATGAGGTACTATTTATCAGTCACTTAGCAGTTCGAGCTAATCCAGGGTGTATATTCAATAAATAATGATATCTTCCTGTGAATGGGGATTGAGATGAGCCAGAAAACTTCAATGCTCTTCTTCCAATACTATCCTAACTGTGCTTTATTGTAATCCTAACGTGAGTTATTATCATCAGCTAATGCTGGCTGCAGTGAACACTCATCAGGAGCCTGTGCACTAGACTAGGAGCTTGGGGACAGTATTATACCTCTTCCTCCAGTGGTTGTCCACTGCTGCGCTAGTGGGGGAGGGGGATACTACAGAGTTTTTTGTTTTCTTTCTTGTTGGGGAGAATCAATGCTCTTGGAGAAGGGGATGATTACTGAACGGGAAGCAGGGCCTATTAGTTATAACAGCCTCCATTACAAAGTGTCTCAACCTTAGTAGACTAGGAAGATTCGTGCCTGGGCTGTTGATAACAAGCAGGAGTTAATACTTTGTGTTCCAGGGGAGCCCTTGGGCATATTACTTAACATCAGAGAATCTCAATTTTCTAAATATGTAAAAGAAGAACAATTCTTTCTTGACAAAGTTGTTGGAACAACTGAATAAACTAAACAGTCAGTCTCTCACAAAGGTTAAGCTTCAATTATCCCTGTCATCAACCATTTGTGCCTGGGAGGGGGAAGATGGATTTCAGCTCAGGGGTGGGACGAGGAAGTGACTGCTTTGTCTTTGAGCCTCGGATTTGAACCACGGAGCCTCCTATTCCTACTCCTGACAAGGACGGAAAAGGGAACATGATGGAGAGGCCTCTTCAGTGCCAAATCTTCGCAATCCCAGAGCACAGTGGGCCGCAGGGTGGCCCCCTCCTAGCAGTGACTCTTAAAACCCGAAAGCGGCTCAGAATACCACATAGCGGCTAAGTCAGGCGGGGCGGCCGGAGGGCGTTGTTTGAGGAGGTCACCCTGGAGACCAGTCCCAGATCCAGGGGGAGTGCGCGGGCAGCCTCTGGCAGAGGGAGACCTGGCAGGCAGAGCCAGGCTGCTTGCCTGTGCCCGCGGTGAATGAGCCTGAGGTCCAGTTGCCCCCCCTGCGGAGCAGCCCGCACCACCCTGGCCAGGCTGTAGGTAAGGGAGCTCTTTCTGCAGTGCTTAAGGGTTGGAGGGAAGGAAAAGTGGTTGGAGAGGGAGCGGGCCAGTATTGAGAAATGGCCTTCCATGGCGGGGATATCTCCACTGCCTTTTTCCTCTTCCTTCCAACAAATAAAAAAACATGACCTCAAATTTGGGAACTGAAAGTAGGTCCGAGGCCCCCACCCTCCTGCGTGCCTTCGCTCTGAAGGTGATACAGGACTCAGAGCTGCCCAGAGCGGTCACCTTTAGGAATCCAAGCAGCGCGAGTCCCAGGTGGTCTTCCAGTGGCCTGCTTCACCCCTGGGGACCTCCAGCTCAGGTTCCAACTGGAGGGCGCGGCCTGCCGGGCAGCCGGGAAATAGCTAAGGAGGGCGAGGGCTTCCTCTGACTTTGGAGCAGAACTTAAATGACTCGCATCCTCAGGCAGCGTGTGTTTCTCTCTCCGCGTGGCTAGACCCCTTGCCTCCACGCACGGGAGCACGCATGCCTCATCCGCACAGGCCCGGTACGCACAAGACGCACAGATGCTCAGGCTCACGCCCAGGGCACGCCCTGGCGCTGAGGATACTGGAATGTGCGGTGTGATCTTGGTCCTCTTCACTTTCACACACCTGTTCCTGTTCCTGTTTAGCGCAGTGTCTTCTGTGTTAGGGCTGCGAGATGCAGAGATTATGAAATAATTTAATTGAAAACTTGAATGTAGAGGTAGGCACTGAGGGCACTGGAGTCACACTCCAAGTCTGGGAAGTCCAATGCTTCCGGCTTTTAAATAAGCATTTGTGAGAAAGAGGTTTTCCAACAAATCAATTCACTGAAGTTGTCCTGTTAGCCCTTTACAAAGTAAATCGCTATTGATTGAAGAAAGAAAGAAAAAAAACAACTCTTAGGGGAAGTAAGTCAGTTCATGTTAATCTTTAAAGTTACACCAGTAACAACATATGAATTAGTAATCATTTACCAAGATTAAATATGGAAGTAATAAAATATTGGTTTCTGGTGTGGGTGTAAGATAGCATCTTCTGCACATGACTCTTTTCTCAATTACTTTCTTTCTCTTCACCAGTTCAGCATTTCTGCTGCAATTTAATATTTGCTTGTGTAAATTAAATATACTATTGCATAAATAAAAGTTCTCAGAGTTCTATTTCCAGTTATAGTGACCAGAATATCAACACACACTATGTATTGCTCTTGAGGAAACCTCACTTGACCATTCAAAAAGACTGGGGGAGGGGCTGGGGTTATGGCGCAGTGGTAGCATGCTTGCCTAGCACGCGTGAGGCACTGGGTTCGATCCTCAGCACCACATAAAAATAAAATAAAGATATTCTGTCCACCTACAACTAAAAAAAATAAATAAATAAATAAAAAAGACTGGGGGAAAGGATTTATGTACTATATTTGGGTAACTAAAAGGTTTTCAGATATTTCTTTTGCTATTTTACAAAACTCGTCTTCTATAGAGTGTGATGATGTCAGACTTCGCTAAGGAGAAAGCTGCTCATTTGCTGAGGAAAAGGGGAAGCGTGGCCTCTATGGGTAGTCATGACTTCCGCCAGAAGGAAAGTCCTGGGCGCGCCAGAGAGTAAGTGATGGCTGTCTAATGACTTAAATTCAGTTATTGAAGAAAGAGGTTCATGATGTTCATCAGGAGGAAAAAACATGTCCTTGGGGACATGAAAAGAGAAAATGGGCAAATGCGAGATTCTGTTGCTCTTTTGGGGGGCCTTAAGAAAAAGAGGGAAAGCTTAAGTAACATGTTGATCCTATCAGCATTTGGACTGTTTCACATACTACTCTGAAAAACCCTGTTTCCAAGAGAAATGCTGCATATAATGCGTACCAGCCGCCCTTACAGGTAGGTCTCTTGAATTCTTCTCCTCCATGTCACACAACTGGACTGTCTGTGCATTTTTAGAATTAATATGTACATATACAGTATACTTTTCATTATTTAGTATGAATTTTATACTGTATTTTCATGGTCTTTCTTCATATCCTTGAAAGGGTTGTATAATCCTTTGTGAATTTAAAATTCTGGATTAGTTAACCATTCTCAAATTACTGGGCATTTTTTTTCTTTTTCACCATACAATATCTTTCTGTTTGATTATTTCTCAATAGTATCATTAGTGGGTCAAAAGGTAATAAGTACTTTTTTTTCTTGATATATATTGCATTTACTCTGCTAGAGAGATGAATCCATTTTAATACCTTCATGGCATTCCATTTTAACCACTGTTGGTAAGAAAACAAAACAAATTATCTGATGCAGCAGTCAATAATTTATAATAGACTTTCTTTCTTCATAGTCTCCACAGGGTTGAAGGATGTGATGTATTAATCCCCATCATTGGGAAGTGGGTGCTGTTGTGCTTGCAGAACACACACTAGAAGAATTGGAATAATTGGAATTCTGAAACCAAAAGCTTTCTATTTTCAGCATCTATTAGTGCACTTAAAACTCCACCTTCAGCCCTGGAAGTTCATAGATTACATGTACAATCTCCCTCACAAATGAAAACTGAATATAAAGGAAGAGCAGTCCTGGCATATGTCAGAAACATAAGTGGGAGAATAGCTAACTATTAGTTAATTTTTGCTTCTGATCCTAAGTCATTCTGGCTGCTATCTCCAATATTTAAGTAAACAAAGTCTTTTTTTTAAAACACTAGGGACTAAATCCAGGTCTGCTTTGCCACTGAGCTACATCTCAACATTCCCCCCCACCCCCGTTTTAATTTTGAGACAGAATCTCCCTAAGTTGCTCAGGCTGGCCTCAAACTTGAGATCCTCCTGCCTCAGCCTCCTGAGTTACTGGGATTACAAAGTCTTTTTAAAAGTTTTTTTTAAAAATAATTGTCTGCTTAAATTCAACTGACTTTTACCAAGAAACTATTCAAATAATCATCTGATATCATGTCCCTGCAATTTTTTTAAATGCCCTCATTCAAAGACTAACCTAACATCTTTGCATGGTTTTCATTTACCTCATCCCTATCTAAACACATTAGAAAGTCATATAGATGCAGGGCTTGGTGAAGCTTGAAGAATTAAAGATCACTTTTAATCCATGATTGATGAAATATAAATACAAATTAAATTTTTTTAAAATACAAACATTATTTTTCTCAACACACTGGATTTTTATCTAACAGCTATGTTTAAATAGTACTCACTTTGGTTTGGACTCTGAAACAAAACATTTGAAATAGATCTTCTACTTGATTTTTTTACTTAAACAGCAAATGAACAGCTTCCAAGTCCGTTTACAATGCAGACGGCTTAGGAAGCCATCATCCCAGTTCTCGTTCATTCTACATTCCATCCCATGGTCTGCTTCATTGTCTGGATTCAGTCAGTACAGCTTATTCTCCTTCATGATATGTCTTCAACTGCTAGAAAAATTCTGGAAGTTCAGTGGCTATCAAATGCAGGTATCATTTGAAGTTACAATGATTTACAATGCCTTATGGAAAAGCATTTAATTTGAAAATTATTTCAAAACAATTGTTTGAAAAGGTAAATATCAACAGCATGAAGCATATCCTGAAGTATATCAAGGACTTATTACATTATCTCATTTCATATTCCTTGTTAATACTATTGGGTGAACATAATGTATACCATTTTACTGTGAAATAACTGGAGCTTGTAAAACTAGGGTACAGTCCAAACCATGAGTATGGCATCTGGAGTCCACAGATCCCTGCCTACTCCCAAGGCAGCATCTTCCCCAGCATTCTACAGTATCCTACCCTCTGGCCACACTCAGCCATCCCTCTGCTGCCTGGCCTTCGACCATTGCCCCATGCTGCTGCACCGTGGGGCGACCCCATTCCTTGCCTGGGATGCTGTTCTTACCGTCTCTGGCTTCTCTCATTTCTTCCTTTAAATTTTAACTCCATCTCCACCCCTCCAAAAAGCTCTCTAATTACCCAACCATGACCAACACCACCTCCAAACTAAGTTGGAGACTCTTCCTTTTTCTCTTACTGCTCTCCTCTTGTACAAGGACCTATTTTTGGAGATCTTCTTATCTATCTCCTATGATAGATTGTGGGCTTCTTGGCTCTGTAGCAGTAATCACACTAAGAAGGAAGACAGAAAAGAATAGATGGGCCTACTGGCAGGCTGCTTCTTGGGTGCGGTATAAGGAGCACAGAGTGAGCCCTTCCATCTTGGTTCCCTATCCACCATCTGCTGCATTTGTAACCAATGCTGGGCATAATGAACATCTGGAGTGCCTTCCAGTTGTGAAAGAAAGATTGGGTTTATGTTTGACGAAATTATTAAGTGTTCTCTGGATTGGATCTTTTTTTGTTGAAGTTTCTGTTTTTATTATAATGTAATTTTTATGTTTTATTAAAGAAAAGAAGAAACCTCTTAAGCTGGACCTCCTCAACCCAGCATCCTAACTGTTGGCACCTCATCATGTTTCTTTCTGTGTGTATGTAGTTGTCATCAACTGCATCTGTAAATTTGAATTCTGTTTGTTTTTCACCTAAATAATTTGTGATGGCAATAGCTAGCATTCATTGAACCCTTATCATGGACCTCATTTATGCCTTACAGAGGCTCTGTAACGCAGTTGGCAAACTACAGACAAGGACCAGGTACAGTTGGCCACCTGTTTTGGTATGGTCTCCTGGCAAGGTATGGGTTTTACATGGTTAAAAAAAAAAAATCCAAAGGAGAACACTATTTTATATCATGTAAGAATATAGTAAATTTAGTTTTCAGTGTCCATAAGTAAAGCTTATCAGAACACAGTTGTATCTGCTTACTCCTGTGCCCTTTCTGGCTGCCGGCATGCTGTAATGGCTGAGTTGAGCAGCTGTGACAAAACCCAGAGGGCTCCTTGGCAAAACCAAAAATACTTACTATTTGGCCTTTTACAGAAATGTTTGCCAACTCCTTCTCTATAAAAATAGATATTATTCTCATCCCCATTTTACAAATGAAAACAAGCTTAGGGAGTTTGAGGCTCTAAATCTACAGAATTAGCAAATAATTAAAGGGCTTTTGTTTATTAGTCAAGTATTTTAATTCACTGAAACTTTGGCAATGTATGTGTAATCTGTATTAATGATACGGTTCCATTTATTCACCAGAACCTTGTGTCTCCCATCCCCAGTCCTAGCAAGTACTCACAGTGCTGCCTTTCTTGCTGGAAGCTCAGCCTTGAAAGACATGGAATCGAGTTTGAACACATGTATTCTGTCGTGTTCTTAAAATAGAAACAGAAGCTGTGAGGTCAAATTTCTTCCCAGGATAATGTGACATGATATCCAGACTTACTTTCTCTGAGACCTATAATCCCTCTAGATGCTCAGGGCGAAGGATAGAGGCTGAAGAATCTGGCTTTTACCTCAAACCAAAGTTACAGTGACGTTGTATAACCAGAACTTTCTGTGTGGATCCTACCCCTCTGCACTTGAATCTACTGAAGGCCACACTCTATACTTTTTCACTTACTTATTCAGGGTTTAGTGAGCTTCTACCATGTGCCAATTATTGTGCCACTGGTTAGGCATATAAAGATAGACAACTATAGGGTCCCAACCGAGAAAAACTCATCTTTCTAGTGAACCAAGAGCCACCTGGTAACTCTTTTTCACAGTAGGTCTTTCCAGTAAGTGCTCTACCACGGAACTATATCTCCAGCCCCTTTTAAATTTTATTTTGAGTCGAGGTCTCACTAAGTTGCCCAGGTTGGTCTTCAACTTGGAATCTTCATGCCTCTGCCTTCCAGCTGGGATTACAGGTGTGTGCCATGGGTGGTACCTGGCTCAGAATATGTTTAATGCTGCTAAGTCAGCAGAAACTGGTATCACCTCAAATCCTTTTGAAGTAAGGGTGACATAAACCAATGAAAATTACACTCACTGATCATGGTATCAAGGTGAGGAGAAATATGAATCTGTGAGGAGATAATACACAGAATATGCAGAAAGCAAATGTTGCATTGCCCAGAACTTACACATGTCTGTATTCTTTATCTTATTTTTATGAGAAAAAGCAAATAAATACACATCATGGGTGTTTTACTAAAAAATAAAAAAATTTTTTAAAAAGTGACCAAATTGGAAGAGATTGTGTTCATTACTTCATTTGAAGCATTTATGAACCACATAAAAACAAACCCTGCTCTCAAGGAGTTTGTAATCTGATGGGAAAGACAATGAACAAGTAACTTGATGAATTTGTTCTGTGATTCTAACTTATACTACTGTGAGCTGCTTTGGGGCAATTAAAAATGGTGTTTCCAGGCTAAAGATTAGATGATCAGAGCTAGGGACTGAGTTATATTTCCAGCTATATTAAAGTAATGCCCCAGAAAGATCCAGTTGAGATACATACAGCTCCCACCACAAAGAGAGAGAACCTTGGAGAAATGAAAATGGCCATGTTTCCAAATTCAATCATAACAATAACTGGTATTGTACTTTGTAGGTGATCAAGCCATTTTACATACAATACCCATGTGCTTCTTATGAAATCCTATGGGTTAAATATAGGAGATATTTATATTATCCTCCACTTATTTTTGTAAATGCAGAAATGATAGATTTTTTGGATAGATTATATTGGGAGAAAATATGGAGGAGAAGCTGTAAAACTAAGAGAGGAAAGCATAGGATTATCTGTTGTGTTCTAGGGGTAAAGAAAGTTATCTTCAATAGGATCCCAACATGAAAAATTAAGTCATAAAGCAAAAAGGTGTCTGATAAATAGAACTTAAATAAAATTTAGCATTTCTGTTCAATGAAGGATATACCAGATAGGTTAATACAATGGTAGAAGATATATGTTTAAAAATCTTGCATGTTAACAATAAAAAAGGATATCAGTTTTACACAAAGGAGTTAAAAATTTTCAGAACCAAAGATCAAAAAGCTAAACAAAATATGAAAAAAATGACCGAGCGCATTTGAAACCAATAAAATATCAGTTAGAACTAGATACCAGCCGGGCGTGGTGGTGCACACCTGTAATCCCAGCACTTTAGGAGGCTGAGACTGGAGAATCAAGAACTCAGTGAGACCCTGTCTCTAAATAAAACACAAAGTAGGGCTGGGGAACTGGCTCAGTGGTTGAGTATCCCTGAGTTTAATCCTCTGTACCAAAAAAAAAAAAAGAAAGAAAGAAAGAACTCGATACCATTTGCACCCATTCAAATGACAAAGCATAAAAAAGGAAAATAATACCAAATATCTGCAAGGCAAGTGAGAATGCAAAAACATCTAACACTATTTTTAAAATTCAGCTATCTGCCAGACGCGGTGGCCCATACCTGTAATCCTACCACTTTGGGAGGCTGAGACAGGAGAATCGCGAGTTCAAAGCCAGCCTCAGCAACAGCGAGGCACTAAGCAACTCAGTGAGACCCTGTCTCTAAGTAAAACACAAAATAGGGCTGGGGATGTGGTTCAGTGTTTGAGTACCCCTGAGTTCAATCCCTGGCACCAAAAAAAAAAAAAAAAAAAAAAAAATTCAGCTATCTGGGTGTTCTACATTGGCTCTGCTTCCTCAGAGCAAAAGTCAGTTTTCACAATGGCCCACAAATCCCACCATGATCTGGCTACCTGACCCCTCTTCAGCTCCCTCTTCAGACATCCTCTTTCAGCTCCCACTGCTATGGCCTCTGGACACTTTCAACCCGCAGTTAGCACAACTGCATGTGCTGTTCTCCGTGCATGGTATTCTTTCCCTGAGCCCATCCACATGGCTCACTTCCTCACCTCCTTTGAGTCTTTATTTCTGGAGGCTTAGCTTGACCACTTGGTTTAAAACTGCACTCACGGCAGGAGCAGTGGTGCACACCTGTAATCCCAGCAGCTCGGGAGGCTCATAAGCCAGCTTCAGTAGTTTAGCAAGGCCCCACACAACTTAGAGATACTCTCTCTCAAAATAAAAAATAAAAAAGAGGGCTGGGGTTGTGGCGCAGTGGTAGCGTGCGCCACACATAAAATAAAGATATTCTGTCTGCCTACAACTAAAAAATAAATATTTAAAATAAATAAAATAAAAATAAAAAAAGGCTGGGGATGTGCCTCAGTGGCTAAGCAACACTGGGTTCAATCACTGGGTGGGAGGACTGCACTCAGCACCCTCTCCCTCACCCATCACCAGACTCCTGTAACCTGATCTACTTTTCCCTGTGCAGTTATCTCCTCATATAATATATAATTTAATTGTTAGTATTTTACTGTCTACCATCTTTCTTTCCTCATTATAAGTTCTATGAGGACAGAGATCTTAGATTATTCCAGTATATCCCAAAGACACAGAATGGTGATCGGCACATAATGGTTCCTCAATAAATGTTTTTTGGTCATCAAGTGAATAATTACTGCATTATGTTAATTCCTGAACAAGCAAGTTCTATTCCTCACAGAAAAGTTAGATTCAAAGGTCCATGTACATATGAAGTCCTGGGTGACTGGGTGCTTTTACCTTGTAGGCACAAAATGCATTTACAGCAAATAGAAAAGTGCTTATTCAAATGTTTCATACAAGTACCATTTTTTGCCTCTTTGCTGAACATTCCATCATAATGTTCAAAAGAAAAAAATATTTCATCTGTGTTGCAAATCTGCTATGATGAGCCACGCCCCTTCTTGATGATCCCACAGTGATACAGAGGTAACCTTGGCACCCACATGCCCAGTGTCACCTCTCTGATGATTGCTGAGAACACTGTGGCTTTGAACCTGTGTGCTCATTCAGGAGCTGCAGCAGCAATTTCCTCAACTATCTTTGACCATCACCTCACCAATAAAGTGAGTAAAACAACCCCAAACTACACTAAAATTTAGCAAATTTATTGAAATCCCAAGAAAGGGATTTTTCTGTGCATATTTTATCTTATATTCTACATCACATTTTTAGAAAAGGGATATGATTTTTCTTGTATTTCCACTAACTCTCATTTTGTTTAATATATCATGAGCAATATATACTTCTTGAATGAATTTTTTTTTTAAATCTGAAGAACAAAAGTAGAAATTGGAACCTAAAGCCTTTTTCTCTGTGCACTCTAACATCTCTCCACTGGGGGGCAGCACATGACCTCAGCAATAACTTCCCCATCTTCCAGCCCCTCCCCTCTAAAAGGCTCTCTGGAATGATACCCTGATAGTAGCTCAGGCATTTCTTGTTTACAAAGACAAGGAAAGTTGATACTTCTCACATGTAGTACCTCTCATTTCAGCTTCAAAACATCAAAGTAAATGATAATGTATTATATTTTTTTCTTAAAAATAAACAAAAGCTAGGAGAAAGGATTTTTAATGTGTTCATCACAAGGAAATGATAAATGTTTGGAAGGTGGATATGATTACCCTGATTTGAATATCACACAACATAGACATGTATAAAAACATCAGGTGATACTAAAATATGTACAATTTTATGTGTCAGTTATACAAATAAATAACTGGTGACAAAAATCTAGATAATAATGGCAGTGAAAATGTCTGGAAGAGAGCTCTCCATAAGAATAGATGCTATGGTGGCTGGTGATATTTAATTGAAGTTATTGTTCCTGTCTCCAATAGTTTTTAACACTAAGACATGACTTGTATTCTGTGTAATTCAAGGATGGGTCAGTAAGAAAATTTGCAAGATGTTTTTGAGAAAATAAATTTCATCAAAGAATAAGTAAGTTCCACATTCTCTGTTTAAAAAAATTGTATTTTTGCCTCCTTGCTGCAAAAACCACAAAACACAACAGTTGTGAATGTGTGTGGAGATAAGAAAGTGTCTGAAGGGCATTGAGCTAAAGAAGTGAGATGATGGTCAAAGACACCTGACCAAACCTCTGAGGCAGCCCTGGTTGGATGCATAGGTTCAAAGTCACACTGCTGTCAGCTGTTACCAGAGGTTAGCATGAGACATTTCCAATGTCAGCCAGCTACAATATAAGAGCTAAAGTTTGTTATTTTGTGCAATAGCTCTTTCTCTGTGAAAGCTAATTCTAACTGTCCTTATAGTAGCAATTGCCAGTATTGACTGAATTTTGTATCATATTTATGCGTTTTGATACAAATTTTATATTAAAGTTATACATTGTTACCCTTTTCTATGGAATAATTGGATCACCGTTCTAAACAGTTTTACCAGAATTTCAGTGGTCCTGCATTACTTTAAAAATTTTTTTTGTAGTTATAGATGGACAGCATGCCTTTATTTTATTTGTTTAGTTCTATGTGGCACTAAGGATTGAACCCAGTGCCTCACACATGCTGGTCAGCCATGCTGCCACTGAGCTACAGTCTCAGCCCCTGCATGACTCTTAATCAACCTTCTTTCTAAAACCTGATAAGTCTATTTGACACTTTTTCCAACTGAAAAAAAATTTCCATAAATAACAACAAGCTGACACAATACATACTGAGCAAGAACATTTTTCACGTTTAAAAAATAATATTGACTATAGGGTTTCCTTTACAATGAGTTTGTGTGTTTGGAAGGGCAATCATTGCAAACTCAGGAAAGTCTGATCATAGACAACTGAAACTCATCCACTCAACTTGCAATGTTGTAACAGGTATCCATTTATTTATACAATAAATATTATATATACATGTGTGTATATATAAATATATGCCATTGAGATTTAGAATTATAATTTATTTTTGGAGTACCTCATGTTTATTTTTAAAGATTTCAAAGGGATGAGTGAAGCTAATTTTTGGTAGAAAAGATACCCATATTTTCGTAAGCCAGTGTTCTGAACTGATATCGCTAAATCCCTCAATTTTAAAATATAGGACCTCTTTCATTTCTAAAAATTTGCCATGCCCAATTCTAGTTGAATGTTACTTGCCCATATAGCAAATATTTTTAATATGTTAACCTCTTCCTATTATCTTTTCTCAAGGACTAAATATCTTATTTTTTTAATTCAGCACATTCTTCTCTTTTTCTCTCTCCTTCTCCAACCCATCTCATTGTAATATGAGAACTATCAGATTTGGGTTCTCAAAAATACAATAGGGTGCAGGATGCAGCTCAAGGTGTGAACACTTGCCTAACATGTGCAAAGCTCTGATTTTGATCCCCAGTACTGCAAACACACACACACAAACACACACACACACACACAATTAGGGTTTTTTTTAAAGTAAGATTTTCTTACAATTTTTCATGAAGTTAGAGTCTTGATGGGGACATGGGCAGCCTCACAAGTTACATAAAGCCATTGACTAATCAAACATGATAAAGATTTCCAAGTTTCCATCAAAATATCTGAAACCTTATCCCTCAAAGCCTCATCTCCTCCACAAAATTAATTTTCAGTTTCATGTTCTATTGCTTGTAGCACTGCACATGAAAGTGGCAACTCTGCATCTGTTAGAACTTGTGTCAGTTATATCTAATGCTTCTTATAAATATTTATTAAAAAAACAAGTAGTAGTCTAGACAACTACTAAGAAAATAAATAGGGATTTATTTTTCTCTTACATAAAAGAAGCCTGGAGGGAGGCAGTTCAGGGACCTGTCATTCTGATCTATATGATCCACAGGTCATCACAAGAACCAAGAAGCTGCTGAGATCCTACTCATATTCCACTAACCAAGGAGGGGAAAAACAGGCTTAATTCACTTTGTTTTGTTTTTGAGGAAGCTTTCTCAAAATTTTCACCTAACAGTTCCATTTGCATCTCATTGGTTCATGAGCCATGTAGCTACAATAACGAAAAGAGAATAAGAATTTGCTTTGAATCTAAACAGCAATATTCTCACAAACATAGGGTTCTGTTACCAAAGTACAAGAGAGCAACATTGGAAAGAAAATGGCAGTCCCTGCCACAATGCTTATTACAATTTTCTTTATGATAGTGGAATTTGAGAAACAACCTAAAAGGCCCAGTGAATAAATGGTTAATAAAATGCAGAATTAAGTACTGTCTTGATATTTAAAATATTGATGCACTCTACTCTTTGTTGACATGGAAAGCTATCCGTGATACAGTTTCAAATGGGAAGATAAAACCAGCTGCTATGCTGCAATCCCATATGCAAAATTATATCTCTGAAAGTATTTTTTTAATGTTGATAGTGCTTAGGTAACCACTGAGAGTTGTCATTTTTGTGTAATTTTACTTTCTTTGTACTTTTCTGTGTGCTTTGAATTTTTTACAAGTAGACACTGTTTACGTGATCACTGTGGAAATAAAAAGGTACTGAATGAAATCATCTTCAATAATTCATAAAAAGCCAGTCTGTAAAATTTTCTATTTGCATGCCAATTTTTAATCATTCAAGTTTTAAAGCTGCCTTTATAACACCAATTTCATAGCAATGATACTATAGAATATACTGATTATTAATGTTCAGTAAGTCTGAGTAAAGCAATAGTAAGAATTGTTTATAAAAATCCTTATTTGCCTTGACTGTTTGACTTATTTGTCTTAGACTGTTTTACTCCAGCTAATTTGAGTTTTGTACCAATTCTACTCCATTTTCTGTGAATTTTAGTATGGTATTTAGTAGAAAAGAAATAGGGTTTTATCAAAACCTGAAGTTCATGAATATAAGTTTTAATTGCAGTCATTGATTATGTCAAGTAGTCATTCACCCTATTTTCTTTCTGTCAGATATAATCATATGTGAGACTTTGTCACCAGGAACTTAATAGGGAGCTCAATATTTGAAATCTAGGTCTGCTTCCCACCATGTATGACATGTTGCCTTATTTCCTTTATCTCTGAAATGGGTAGAATAATGACTCCCTTGCTTATGTTAAAGGATATTGTGAAGGTTTTAAAATGAGATAACCCTTGGGAAATGTTTTACAAAGCTGAAAGCACCTATAATTCCGAGGCTTACTGAGTGATCTCAGAATAGAGGGGCTTATGCAACACGGGGCTTTCTAAGCAGAAGCTTTCATCTTTGATACTACCCACAACACCTGCGGCCACTAGAGCCAAACAGGTTGCTTGCTACTTCAAAGGGCAGCAGAAAACTGAAGCACACAGGTGTTATAAAAAAAAGAAGACAAAATCACTAATCCAGAAACCCACCACGGAGGGAAAAAAAGGAGCCAGTATTTCCTGCATCACTTTCTTGGGCTGTGTGGGCAAACCTTAATTTGTCCTGTACATTGTATTATTAAAGGATTTTTCAGATAAACTATCCATGGTTTTCTTAAAATATCAACTTGCAAGTTTATTAGTTCCAAAGAGCTGAGAATTAAGTATTTTAACTCCTAACAGCGGAAAAGCCCCGAAAGGTTAAGAACAAATATCTCTTTTTCATTTAATTAAAGCAAAAAAAAAAAAAAAGGCCTATTTTAAAAAGTGGTCTCTGTACACACACACTGTTATATCATCTCCTTTGAAATGACATCTGTCTCAACTTCCATGTTCACAGGTGGAGGAAATTGGGGGGTAGAGAGTTCTCAGGCTCATTAGTTACACAGTTGAATTTCATCTGCACTAAGTTGAATTAAGTAATGCTGGAGGGACAGTGCAGGCTCCCCTTTACTCGCGTCTCCTGTTTAGCACCTGGATAAGCTCATGTTGCCTTGGTAACCAAGCCCAAACTCTTTCTAAATGTTGAAAAGGGTGATTGATGCTTATTGACTTAGGATAGTCTGGGTGAATTGTGGTTTCTTTCACCATATAGATGAATTTCTCATTTTTCTTCTTTATACTAAAAGGATTTGGTAGGAACATATATAATAGGGAGCTTTTTATAATACCCCATGTATACATAGATTTGTTTCCCAACATTTTAAGCTCCCTTTATTATCACCAGTCCCATTTGTGAGCTTTGTCTACTTTGAGAATTGTTTTTGCGTCTGTGTTAGAGATGCAATTGGCAATGACTTTTGAAGCATGCACTCTGTCATCCTACAGATATACAGCAACTCAGGGGCACTTTCTGGATGGCCAGATGACCTGGGTCACTGCACCAGACTTTAACCAAGTCTTAACACTGAGACTTGCTCCAACTAACTTCTCTACATCTCAGTTGTTTCCATACCTAACATGTTTCAGATTTTAAATAGGTCACTGGAATATTTATATAGGACTTACTTGAAATTTCCATAGAGAAAATTTTACATCTGTAAACATATTAGCTTAAAGCAATAGTATATTTTTTATCATTGTTATAATAATGGTTAAAGTGTGTTTTCTCCCTTGCTTTTAGCTCCATGAGTACCGTGTCTTATATGGATGAACCAAGCCAGCGTGACGAGGTCTCTCGCCTTGCAGTTCGGATGGAGAACACCTATCAGTTGGGTGTGTTACTTAATCACTCACCCTTATTTTAAACATATGATTACTGATGTTTACTTACAATGATATCTGATAGCCTGTCATTGTCTTCAATCCTAGCATAAGGATCTTAATTAATTGATTTGATGCTGCTTTAGTTTCTTCCTCTGCAGAATTGGAGCATCATTTATTGCCTACTTTTCTTTTTATTAATTTTATTTATTCTACTTAGGTATACATGACAGCAGAATGCAATTTGATTCATTGTACACAAATGGAGCACAACTTTTCATTTCTCTGGTTGTACATGATGTGAAGTTGCACCATGTGTGCAGCCATGCATGAACCGAGGGAAACAATGTCCACCTCACTCTTGCCTACTTTTCTTTACCAGTGTTTCCTAAATATCAAGCAATTCACTGGAAGGCATAGGTGTGTGTAATACATGATTGAATCAAGAATTTCATTGGGTATTTCTGGATGAAGTTATTTTGTACATTTTACACACACACACACTCATGAGTTAAGTGAAAGATGTATGCACTGATATTTTATCCAAAACCAACCAATGTTGTTGATAGGTGGAGAAAAAATCTTCGAGGCACAGGCAAATAATTCGTGGTCCCCTGTTAACCGAGATGTTTATCTATTACCACTGAGGTTTTGGGTTTTTGAAAACAAAGATCTTTGCACCTGCCCCTATAACTCCCAAGTGGAGCCCATAGCAAATATTTTTTCCCATTCATGTTTCTTCATAGACCTACTTGTTTTCTCTAAATGTGTACCTGCCCACTATTATCTAAATTTATGTGTAATTACTGCTCTATAGAAATTCCGCAGAGGCTTACCAAGGGGCAAAGAAGGCCCCCCCGAGCCAGGGTAATTCCATCTGTGGCCAAGTTAACCCCAAGAAAATTATAAACTACCAGCTCATCCTACTAGGCCCTGTATCCAGTTTTCTACAGTAATCTCTAATACTGCATGGATTCCAGGGTGCCATAATTAGTCAGTCGACTAGGTTTTCACTGGCTAATATTGCTGCCATCAATACACTTTTATACTCTTTCTGGTGCCCTTACCAGTTTTCCTTGGGGATGTTCCATGACTACCACCATTACCACTTTTGGTCCACACAATTCTATTGTGGTTGACATTGGCTTCATGATGAAGCAGTAACTGATTCTACAATGGCATGTAACCCTGGTCAGTCCAATAAAAATTTCTGAGACTAAATTCAGGAAATATTGTTTGGACTGTTAGAGAAGCAGATAACGCCATGGAATCCAAACAAATGTAGGGTCTGCGGCAGCTTCTATCATCTTGTCGCCACATGGAACTGAGAGAGAACAACTGAATCCTGATGTCATATTTGAATCCTAAATCCAGTTGGCTATCCTTAAGCTTTTCAGTTTTGCAAGATAAGTTTGGATCAGGATTTTTCCCCACTTGTAACCAAATCTTCTTAATCATTGGGGGCCCATACCCTTGAGCTATATGTACTGAAAAGTTTTGAATCAGATTACAAAAATGTAATGCAGTTGAAATGTGAATTCCTATGTTTCTTCTTTGTAAGGCTATATTTTCACAACTTACTTCTTTAAATAAACAAATTAAATTGTCTTATCAGTTTTAGTACTGAGTGTTGGACCAAGTTAGAAAAGTAATTTCAGAGAAAGCTTAGCACAGATAAAATATTTCCATATTTTCTTTTTTTTTTTTTTTTTAAATATTTTTTTAGTTGTTGATGGACACAATGTCTTTATTTTATTGCTTTGTATGTGGTGCCGAGGATCGAACCCAGGGCCTCAGGCATGCGAGGCAAACGCTCTACCACTGAGCTACAATCCCAGCCCCTCCATATTTTCTTATAAAAATCTGTGAATTATTTATTTATGATTAAAGTTTTTTTACACTTGACAATCCACTTTTTTAAGCATTTAGCTGGCCATTTTAATCAAAACTGTATTTTCACTTCTACTTGTTTCTGGGTTTATTTTGCATGTGAAAGGTACTCTGTGAGCCTTGAGGAAAATTTTGTCGTATCTACACAATGTAAGACTGGCTGGAAGAGTAGAGATTGAAATCAATTACCAGCTCTATTACATTTAAATTTTTATTTTATCCAGTGATGTTGGCATCACCTAAACACACCTTAAGTTGTATGGCATGTTTGTTCTCCCTTTGAGCAATTACAGTCACCAAAATTGAAGGGCAACATGAGTGTAATTCATGAGAGTTGGGAGGGAAATGGAGACAGGTATGTTTTGTTTTGTTTTGTTTTATAGTAAACATCATTTGTATTTCCTCACTTTACTAAAACAAGTACAGAAGAACATACAGGCTTGGGATCTGATACATCTAAATTTGAACACTAGTTTTGATAACTTCTAGGCAAATGTTACTTGAACCAAGTGTTTAACATCCTTGAATCTTAGTTTCTTCATCTGTAAATAAGGATAATAGTCTATTCATAACAGGGACACTAGGAAAATCAAATGAGTTGATATACTTGAATTGCTTCTCTCTTCATTGCTATTGTTCCTAAAAGTGTCGGACTCCAGAAACTTACCTTAATCTCTAAGAATAAAGGCCTCCTCTGTTATTCAATGTACCTTCCTATTTATTATAAATTAAGTTTTCCAAGGGACTTTTTCTGGAATTATTTTTTTTTATTTTTTTAGTTGTTGATTGACCTTTATTTATTCATTTATTTATATGTGGTGCTGAGGATTAAACCCAGTGCCTCCCACATGGGAGGCAAGTGCACTGCCACTGAGCTACAATCCCAGCCCCCTTTTTCTGGAGTTATGATTCAAGTGGTGCCTGATTCTTTTAAAAAACATTGTTTGTGAGCATGAGATCAGATAAGAGCTGTTGTTAGCCATCTTTGCAGCCATGCTGAGGCAGCCTGACTGAGAATGAAGCAGCATAATAGGAAGTAGATCCTAAATACTGAGAGGAAAGACAGATTACTTGAGCTCAGCTTTTGTGCAGTGCCTGGGTCCTGTCTCTGATGTCAGATTTTCTTGGGCAGAACCTGTCAATCTCTCAGCATTGACTCTGTGCCGCCCCTTGGGTCTTTCCCAACTCTGGGGGCCTTACTGCCTTCCTATTTATGTCCTTTCCCATCCTCTGTCTTCTCAGCAAGGCACATCCTCTCCTACCACTTACTTCAGAGGCAATAGCCACAGGAACAGAAAAACACTAATAAAATAAATATCTAATGAGTGTTTCATTATGTGGTACACATTCTTCTAAACGTTGTAAATATTTAACTCATTTAATCCTAACGAAAATTAATATGTTGTAATTCTTATTACCCAACAGTTTAGAAGGGCATGGATATATTAAGTAATCTTAACTTTAGCTATCCTCTTTTAAGTCTATTTTTAAAATTTTTATCAAAATTTCTTCACATTTTTGCCTTTTAATTTCTAAAACACTCCCCCCACCAAGGGGAAAAAGAGTTATCTAAATCTAAAAAAATAAAAAGAAGAAAAGCTTTGCTGTTCATACTAGTTGATTCTGGAAGTGGCTTCAGAGCAGCTTAATTTGGAAGTCAGAATATTGACTCTCATTCTCTCTCTTCCTCTCTCTCTCTCTCTTTCAATCTAAGCAATGGATGATACTGGATGTATAGGGAAAGGCCACAAAGAAGTGAGAAAAGAAACTTTTATTACTATATTTCAAAATATTTTCAAAATAGAAGCTCATTAATGGGATTTTTAAAAAAACTAAGCGAAGTATGGAAAGGACATTGGTACAGCTAAACAATGGGAACTACTAGGAACAGGGATTCAAGTGTCTCCCAGATTCTCTTTCAAGTGCTAAACTGTGTGTAGGCTTCCTTTCCACCATGAAAAAACATGGCCTTCAGCAGTTCCTAAGATTCATAAGTCTTCTGCTAAAGAAAGAGGCTGACTCTCCCCCCGCCCCCCACACCCCAGTTCCAGTTTAAAATAAGAGTGTCTAATTAGAAAGTACTCTAATTAGCCTGTCTTGGAGCAGAGTCACCTGTGAGTCAATCAACCATGCTCAGAACTTGAGCTTATGAGAGGTAAGAGGTAAATCCTAAAGAGCCACATGAGTGGAGAAGGAAGAGGATCAGTCCGCAGAAAGGAAGATAACTGTTCCCAGATGGAAGAGAGGAGCACTAGGCAGACAAAATACCTGCACTAAAGGAATTTGCCATTTTCTAAAGGGGATCATGCCTATAGGTAGATACAATGCCAGGCAGAACTAAGTTCCATGTGAATGACAATGATCAAATAAGGAATGTGTGATGTGAATCCTTGGTAGGAAGGGGTAAGACGAGAATTTGATCTAAAGGACATAATGGATTTAATTTAGTCCAAGCGAGTGATACCATTTTTAAATTTCTTCAACAGAAAGGGGGAATCACTTTCAAATTTGGCTTCATTTCCCAAGAATATTCATGGAAATCTTCTATAATATCCACAAGAAAGTAACACAGAACTGTATGAACCAGGACTAGTTCACAGGGGTACTTAATATGTGTTGCTCTATCTCTGATCCCAGGCAGCAGGAGCAAGCCCTTCACAGATAGATAATCTCATATCTGTTTCATAGAAGAAAGATTTCTAAATAAATATTGTGGTTCTCAGAGTCATTGTATCACATATCTAGACTCACTCCCTATCATGATTTAAATTGAAGTGAGCAATTTCTATATTATCAAAGTTAAAATACTATTTTTGGATTTTCAGGAGACTGGCTTAACTGGACTATGGTCACAGACTATACCCTTCTGTTAAGTTCAGTGTAAGAAACTTTGGCAGGAAGGTAGAAGGGAGGACTGTGAAGCCTGGGAATTCACTTCCCTGGATCCCTGCCTGTGGGCTCATCTCAGCCAAGGGACACTAGCTGCTCACGAGGGAGCCATCTCCACACAACTGTTCTGGGATTAAGAGCTCCCTTCCCGGATTCCTCCAGCCAGGGATGGCGTGAGGGTAACATCCTCACTTCCTCTGGCCACAGGGGATTGCACTATCCCTTGTGATTTCCTCCAACCTAGTCAGACCCTTGATTAAATCATCCTGGATTTTCCTAACTTCAGTTTGCTATGTTTACTTAGACTCTGACAAATACAGGCATTAAAAATAAACTTATTAATAGATACTGATGACTACTAAAAGAGAATTGGATATGATTCCCAGTCTTATTCCTTCATCTTCATCAATTCAGCAGTGATTCCAAGTGTAGATATCAAGCTGTGGCACAGCTGTCACATCATATAATGACATGAGCAGGTGACCAGAGGGGTCATAAGGCTAATATTCCAGGGGTGCAGGATAAAGCAGATTCATGTGAAATTAAAATCTGAATGTGAATTAATGTGGTTGAAAATATAAACTCTATATGGAGATACCTCAGAAAACTTGTAATGGGTCCACCATTTGACCCAGAGATCCCACTCCTTAGTTTATACCCAAAGGACTTAAAATCAACATACTACAGTGATGCAGCCACATTAATATTTATAGCAGCTCAATTCACAATAGCTAAACTATGGAACCAACCTAGATGCCCTTTAACAGATGAATGGATAAAGAAAATGTGGTACATATACCCAATGGAATATATCACTCAGCCTTAAAGAAGAATGAAATTACGGCATTTGCAAGTAAATGGGTAGAGCTAGAGAATATCATGCTAAGTGAAATAAGCCAATCCCAAAATAACAAAAGCCAAATGTTTACTCTGATAAGTGGATGCTGATCCATAGTGGGGTGGGGAGATAGGGAAGAATGAAGGAACTTTGGTTTTTGTAGAGGGGAGTGAGAGGAGGGGTGGGGCTGTGGGGATGGGAAGGTCAATAGAATCAGACAGATATTATTACCCTGTATACATGTATAATTATACTACTGGAATGACTCTGCACCATGTACAGCTAGAGGAATGAGAAGAGCTCCATTTGTATATAATATGTCAAAATGCATTCTACTGTAAAATAAATAAAAAATAATAATCAAAGGAAAATATAAACTCTAGTACTAGACAAACCTGGGTGTCCATCCCAGCTCTGCCACTGTGTGATCCTAGGCAGGTTACTAAAATGTACTTACACCTGTGTATTGGAGATAACAAGGGACATTCATCTCAGAGATGTATAAACAATTATATAAACAAAAGTTAAGTGCTTATCACAGTGCTTGATACGTACAAAACAATCAGCAAAAATGTAGCCATCATCTATGTGATGATTATTATCTCTAAAATGTTTAGTTCTATTTAAACTCAGAAATCATACTTTAAATATTTAGATGTTTAGCACTGAATTAAGCTCTGAGAAGAATAAAATCCAATCTCCTTACCATTTCACTGGAGAGAAGCTCAGGTTTGCCTTAGCTATTATCAAGTGGATTATGAGCCAGCATAGCAGCAGGGACCAGTGCGTGGGAATTCGGGAGAACTGAGGGGCTTTGTACCTGAGGGGAAGTTGAAGGCTATCTGAAGAAGACATCTGAGCTGGACGTGAAACTTGAGTGGATATTTCTCAGATGCACAGATGGGGAACGGTGCTCCATTTGAAAGTAAGTGCAAGAGAAAAGACACATGAGCATCCTTTAAAAGACAAGTGGGCTACATGAGCTGGAGCAGCATGTGCCTGGGAGCCATGGCAGAGGAAGAAGAAACCATAGGTTGGTTAGGAGCCAAACCATAGAACTTGTCAAGGGGAACATCATTGCAGGGTCCAGGGTTTCAAGCAATCGTTCTCATTGCAATGTGGTAGGTAAATTGGAGGAGGATGTAAGAGCTGGGGAGCCAACTGGAAATATGGTGAGACTGAAGTAAGTCTCAGCATGGGAACTGGGAAGAAAGAGACCTGCAAAGTCAGACTTACACTTTGTAGGTAGTCTGGTGAATACATGATCCTATTGTCTTCTTTTCTTCTCCCAGAAACCCTAATTGATCACCTAGTTAGGACCTCTTTCTTCCTTATTATATAGAGGCCACCAGACTACAAAAGGCCTCTCCATGCTTCAGTGTTCTTTGATTAGCCTATAGGGCAGGAAGATTGAAATTACTTCTTACAAAGAACTTCCATGTGTATTTTCAGGTCCTACCAAACATTTTCCTGTGGTCACTGTTAATTATATCTTGAAAGAAGTGTTAAATAACTATCTACAAAAAGAAGAATATGAACCAGAGTTCTGCAGACAGATGACTAAAACAATTTCTGAGGTACATGTGTGACTTGCCCAAGTGTTAGCTATAACTACAATATTTGCTAAGAATACAACATACCTTCTACTTTTTTTTTTTGGTACTGGAGATTGAACTCAGAGGTACTCAACCACTGAGCCACATCCTCAGCCCTATTTTGTGTTTTATGTAGAGACAGGGTCTCACTGAGTTGCTTAGCGCCTTGCCGTTGCTGAGGCTGGCTTTGAACTTGTGATTCTCCTATCTCAGCCTCCCTAAATGCTGGGATTACAGGCTTGCACCACTGCGCCTGGCTCACCTTCTACTTTTAATGAAGGGAAATCACTTTCAGTAGTAGTTAAAAAAATATTTATATTTTATGAAAATATTTATTAGGTCATGCCATATATGTGTGATATAACAAGCATTTGTCTAAAACAATCATGTGCATCATTTGCATGTATTTTGAACAAAAATATATAAAACTGCTTCACTTTTAAAATTTTGATTGTAAAAGATAGTGTTTTAGGGGCTAGGGTGTGACTCAGTGGTAGAGTGCTTGCCTGGCATGTGTGAGGCACTGGGTTCAATCCTTAGCACCACATATAAATAAATAAAAAATTTTTATAAAGCCCATCAACAACTAAAAAAGTTTTTTTTAAAGAATGTAGTGTTTTAGTTATCATTTTCTGTTCACCATAGCAACTTTTTTGGGTGTCATTAAATATAGACAATGGATCTTTAAATCCATTTCCAGTTTTATCAGCTAAAGTGCTGTCACTTTAGCATGGTTTTCTCTGCTTTGTTTTTTCTAGTGAACTTTTCAATAAACATTTGTGACTGCTCAAGTTGCAAGAGATTGCAGAGAATGGCTCCTCAGCCAGACCTGCAAGACAGTATGATTCTTGTTACACTAGCCCAGTGCTAACTCTCTTGAAGGGACGCCACCTTAATTTAGGTTTTCAAGAACACAGCATTAAATTGCAATGTGTCCTGGATGAGTTTTCCAGGTGCCTTAGAAAATGTAGATTTATTGCTGATGTTACGATTTTGCCTCTGAACGTCCCATCTCGTGAGGACAGTTATTGAAGGAAATCATAGCTTTGGTTCTGCAACCACTATGGAAAGCATCTACAGTGCATCACGGTTTTCTTAAATCCACTATGTTTATAACAAAGGTGGAGATCTTTGAGTTTCATTGTGGCTAAATGAGGAACACCTCCTTTTTTTTTAATTTCTAGGTTATTAAAACCCGGGTCAAGGAATTGATGATTCCACGATACAAACTAATTGTAATTACTCACATCGGACAACTGAATGGTCAGAGCATACTTATTGGAAGCAGATGCCTCTGGGATCCTAAAAGTGATACAGTTTCATCCTATGTTTTCAGAAATTCTTCTCTATTTGCTCTTGCAAATGTCTATGCAGTTTACCTTGAGTGATTGAAAATGAGAAACGTAGTTTTTTCTCTTTAAATCATGAAACGGGATGTATCTATGTACACAAGAAATGTTACTGTCAAAAATTTTAAGAAATACTAACATTTCAAACAACTGGAAGCTTCTGGACCTTTTCACATTGTGAGGATGGGGATCAGGGAGAATATACGAGAGAGTCATGTTTATCCACAGCAGGAACTAAGTCTTGGTTCTGCTGGATTGTTTTCATAAACATAGATTCTTTTTAAATAAAACTTTTGGTAGTAATTATTTTAATTATCCTTTTAGTTAGAGAGTTTGAATTTCCTGCAGTCCTTTTTGATGAAGAGAAGTTTTGGCAATATATACCTATATATCCTAGCCAATGAAGACAGTGGAATAGTCAACACAGTATACACAAATGATAAATGTTAATATGCCTAAGTGCTGCATATAAAATAATACTAGTTTTCATTTTGTACTTAATAAATTGAGCAGCATTCATTAACTGCAATTATTGTTACATGTACCTGACAGTTGAAACTGCTGAGGTAGAATTAATGACTTCGTAACAATTACCATGGTCCCATGGGGCCACAAGCTAAAACTAGAAGCCCTTGTGGGCTGCCTGCACTTTACAAAATTGTGGGAGGACTGAACATTGGCTCTTCGATAATGGAAACTATAACTGAACAAAGGCTTTTTAGGACACTGAAGTAGACATTATATTAAATATACATGATGCTTAATAGTAACTGTATCTGTAACATATAAAATCACGTATTGGAAAGAGATACTACTTTTAAATATACACTGCCTGATGTGCCTTGGAATAGGTTTTCCCTGGCTAATGAAATTTTACACAAAATGTATAGCTGGCAGCTTAACAAATAAAACATGTATACTTACTATTTTGTTCCTATGAATTTAATACTAAAGTGACCCAGTGTGGTTTTGAATGGATGGGCATTAAAATTTACAGGGCTGAAATAGCTTATTATTCTGCTGGTTAATGTATCTTGTACCATGGATCATTTATTTTTATGGAGCTTTCAGGCCTTTGTGTGCATGTAAAACGATGCCGTGTTGCTGTTCCTGGATGGTAAGTCGACTGCCTAGAGGACATTTGTTAAAGGTCAAAGTCAAATTATTCACATATGGAGAAAATTAGCAATGTTATAGGTTTAAGGAAAAAATGATGTGTAATTCATATCAAAAAGAACTTAACAAATGGAAAAACCAGTCATTGCTTTATATTTTTAAATGTCTGAGTGTCTTACTTTTCCCTAAAATGTAGTAAAAAATGTCTACCTTCTAAATCCCTTTTCTTCTCCTTTTTCTGGCTTATAAAGTGACTTTTCAAAGTGCATTTGTTGATTTTCAGTTTTTTCTGTTAGTGCTTTTGTGGGAATATGTGTATGTGATAATTTATAACAACCAATATTTGTCCACCTCATAGGCTGATTTTGGATCTGGATTACATTATAAATGTGGTAAGTAAATGAGCTTCGTGTTTTCATTACACATTTATGAACATCTTCCTTCTTGGAACAATAGCAGGGACAACCACATAACAGTTTTGCATGAATAAAGCAGAATGAAGAAACTTCTTTAGTAAGTAGAAAGCCTATTATAAAAAAAAAGTCTTTATTTTCAGAATGCTAAATTCTAATCCATGAAATAATTTATCAGCATTTATCCTAAGTTTTAGTAGGAGTCAAAGCCTCAAAAGGTTGTAACAGCTAAAAAACAAAAACAAAAAGAAGCAGTTCCTCATCCCATTGCCATGTACTGTAATTCAGATGAATTCAGTGATGAATTCTAACAATTATATAGCAGTATAAGAATATACAGTAAAAATTAACTTATTGTGACTAATTTAGGAGCATGCCAGTTATCACACAAAGCCTTGGGTAAGAAATTTGTGAAGAGATGACACTAAATTTGCAGGAGTTATTTTACTCTGAAAAACTCTTAACTTCCTGGCATTTCCCTGGGCCTCCTAAGTGCCATCCTTCTTCCCAGACCAGCTGCGTCCCTCCTCACCTCAGAGCTTTCACTTATGCTCTTCCCACCTCAGAACACACCCCCCTTCCCTGTCAGCACCCTTCTCCATTTTTCTGAGTCAGTCTCAGATCTCTCTTTCTCTCTAAGTCCTTCTCCCCCCGTCGCTTCCTCCTGCTCTGTCTTCTCTGATGACTCTCATAGTTGAACTCCTGATGGTGCCTCAGTTAATTTTTGAATATTAGTTTTGTTTCCTGTAATAGGGTCAAAATCATTGAGTACGTGGACCACAGAGCCTGACAACAACACCTTGCAATCAAATCTAATCTTTCTTTACTGTTAAGTATGTGGCACAGTGTTACCCAACTCCCAGCTTCATGGAAAATAGCAAAAGCACAGTTCAATCTTCGAGGAACTAGATAAAATCTCATAAGAATAACAGAAGTACACAGGTGACAATAATAGAGGCCAGAATATGTCGTCACAGGAAAAATCCAGGCTGCTTTGGTCTGCTTAGGAGATTTATGGATGGCTTTGTGAAGCGGGGATTAACAACTTAAATCTACACTGTGAAGGGGCTAAGTAGAAGTTCAGCAGACAGAGGAGTACAGCAAGAAGTCTGTATAAAAAACTGGATAAAACTCAGCATTTCTGAAGATAAGTGGGTTAGAAAAAAGACTGGAAGTTGACTGGGTAAGGCACTGACACAGACCGAGAGGAATCCTGAGGGGCTCTTCGGGAGGGCAGTGTAGGTGAAGCGACTCTGAGATGTTGGAAAAGAGCAGAAAAACCATGTAGGAGAGGTGAAAGCTGAAGAGAGTCTGAACGAGGCAATGGCATTGAAACGGAAAGGAGATAGCAGTCGTGTGTGACATTACATGGACAAAGTCTGCGTGATCAGGCAAAGGCAAAGTCTGAAGCAAAGCAAGGCACTCTGGTCTGGAGATATGGCCTCAAGTTTCAAGCTCTGGATGTTTGCAGACTTAGGACCAAATCCTGCTATCGCAGGCACTTGTTAAGTGGAATTAAATAAGTTATTGATCTCACTAAGCTGCAACTTGCCCATGGTAAAGTAATAATAATGTTGGTATCTACCACACAGGATTTTGGAAGATGAAATTCATATTTGCCAAATTCAACAGCATGATCCCTGATAAACAGCTCCTGTGATTGAAAGTTTGAATGTAAGTAACTAGAATTATGGTCCTGTTACCAAAAATAGGGATAACAGCAGAAAGAGTTTGAGAAATAAAATACCAAGTTTTATTTGGCTCTGGGAGTTTAAGTTCATAGTGGAACATTAGATAGAGTACAGCCTCTAAGAAACTGTAAGACTGGGGCTGAGCAGCCACATCAAGGTAAGAGGTTTAGGACTTGGCAGTCATCCAAATGGAGACTTAACATCTTCCTCCTGCTTTATAAAATATTCATTAGCCAAATCTTTAGCAACCATAGTCAGTACTAATAGCAAATTACTGAAAATTCACTTAGCTCTGGGAACATCAACCAGAAACATTCCCCCCAAAACCAGCAGGGATTTTTTTTCCCCCAAAACCAAAATTAAATGATGCCTTCCTTTGTTTCTTCATTCTAAAAAATTCCTACATGATCCCTTTCTGTTGCCAGATGTCAAAATAAGTGTGGTTTCTTTAAAAAGAAATGTTAGCTTCTCCAATGAAAGTATCGATGCTGTCATCTGTCATTAATAGAGTAACTTTAAAGAAAACATATAATAGGAGACCTTATGATCAAGTCCAACAGATTATGTGCTCCAAAATCAAGTGCTAGTTTAGTTCACTCCCTTTTTAAATTCTTGAGGATTATTCTGTGGATAGGTATGATTTTTAAAAACAACAGTTGAAAAAATTAGAGCTTGGCCCTCAAAGAATGAACATTCCCTTGTTGAGACCATCATGTAACCTCTCCTTCTAGATATTGCCAAAAATGCATTAAGAAAATTCACCATTATATAGTTACTGATCATTTGCTGTGCCTTTTTACTCCTAGCATTTTTTATACAGGAGGGGCCTGCACCCACCATCTATGGTTTTCTCTGCTGATCTTCTTGTCTGTCTGCTGCTTTCACATTCTGCAATCTGGTTCTCATTTCACCAATGAGATCCCTTCACAAATAGTTAAAGTGTTCCCAAAGGCCAGATGTGCAAAATGTTTCTCTTGCTGTGCTCCATCTCAGCTATCTTCTAAATTCATTTCTTTTGAGTAGCAATGTAATATAGGTGTTTGGGCATTTTTGTTTTTGTTTAAAAGCATAGGTTTGAAGATAAACATCTCCTTTTGCTGCCAATCTTTTTTTTTTTTTTTTTTTTTTTACCAGGCATTGAACCCAGGGGTATTCGACCACTGAGCCACATCCCCAGTCCTATTTTGTGTTTTATGTAGAGACAGGGTCTCACTGAGTTGCTTAGTGCCTCAGCATTGCTGAGGCTGACTTTGAACTCGCAATTCTCCTGTCTCAGCCTCCCAGAGTGCTGGGATAGCAGGCATGCGCCACCATGCCTGGCTGCTGCCAATCTTTACTATCTCTGTGCCTCTGGGAAGGTGGCTAGTTCCTGGCGCCTGTTCCCTCAAAGGTAAAAATGATTATAATTGTGGTCACCACTTATGTTCTTAATCATGAAGACTGAACAGGAAAAGTGTACATTATAGTGTCTGGTGCATAGTGGAAGCTTACTCTCAACCTCTCATATCTCTTCATAGAACTTGTTTCCTAAAAAATTGGGCAGATAATTTTTGCAATTTATGTTCACCACCGTAATTCTATACCCTATATTACTTGGTTGGTTTTTTGTTCTCTTTCTTTTCAAACCTTTGTCTGCTACTACCTTCTTTGAATGACAACTACTTTCTCTTCAAGTTCACCTTTATTATAGTCTTATTCAGTCCCAAAGTTAGCCTTATTTTTATGTATCTTCCATTCAGAGTTCTTCATAGTACTTTCTTGGTTTCTTATACTGATTTTGCTTTCTGATACTTATTTTTCCGTAGTGCCCATTTGAACTCATATGTTCTTTTCTTCACATATAGGAACAAACTACTAGTAATTTATTGAGTCTGATTAAGTTCTCCTGCAATCTCTTTTCAAATGCTTCCTTACCAATTTAACTAGAGTATGCTTTTTTTCCTTCTTTTTAGTGCAAGATATAACTTGAAACTTATGTCTCCACCCACCCACCAGGCTATTTCCCTATCTAGCAAGGCAAGGAACCAGTACAACCAGTATGGAGAGCACCAGGCTTTACTTTACATTGATGATCAAAAAGGAAAGACAATGCTTCCCAGAGACAAGGATGAGGGCTTCATTCCAATGACCAGAAGGACAAATAATCAGCCTGACTTGCTTAGGAGGTGCTGGGAAATCATTGTTTAAATTCGTATGAGACATATTAAGTTTAGATACCCATTTCATTTTGAAACTGAAAAGATAAACTATATTGTTGGTTAATTATACAAATGTTCCTTTATATTTCCCTTTACTATGATAGGATAGCTTAAAATATATCTTTTTGAAAAACACAGCTAATGTGCTTGCTTGTTTTCCAGTTTACAAGCACAAGTAAAAGTCACCTAAGGACCCACTCACTTCAGAAAGAAATACTACCAATCAGGAACATTCAGAGATTAGAGAAAGAGGGAACACTTTCCAGCTCACTTTACAGAGCTAACTTAAGACTGATATTAATATCCTATAAGGACATTGCAAGAAAAGAAAATTACAGATAAATGTTTTTTATAAAAATGTTTTGTGAAAATCCTAAGCGAAATGTTGCAAATAAAGCACCATGATGTGTAAAAAAGGAAATACACTAATAATAATATATTATTTAATATATTCTAGCAATTCATTTGTGTACAAATAAGTAAAAACTCACTTAAAAGTTACACAATTGACTCTCTATATATTATGTTTCAGTGATTTTTTTAAAAATTTCACCAGGCTAAGGGTACTATATTACAGCTTTTTCTTCCAAATTTTTAAAGAACAGATAATAGCTTCACTTTATGAAACTAGAATAATCTTTATTGCCAAAATATATAGGGATCAGTTTTTTTTATAGATATGGATACAAAGTTCTAAATAAAATACTAACAAAGCCAGTCCTTCTGAATATTTAAACAGTGCTATACCATTGTCAAACTTATTCTGAACAGAGAAATTTCAAAATAAGGAATGCTATCAATATAAATCAATATAATTCTTCACATTAGCAAAAGAGAAAAGCATAATATGATAAAATTAAATAAGTATTTTACGTATGTAATAATAAAATCCATCATTATATATAATTATAATGCACCAAAATATGGAAAAAAATATTTGATAAAATTTAGAAGTCATTTCTAACAAAATAAGAGCTTGATAAATATGTAGTATAAGACAGCTCTTTAGATAAGCAAGAATATTGAATATATATAATATATGTATATATTAAATATATTGCTTTGTTGTATATAATTTGATGTATTTACTTTTGATCAGCATATGTCATGCAGAGTAGGGAACACTGAAGCCATGTTCGTGGAGGGAAGTCCATTACCACTGTCATGAAGATTCTTTCAGTGGCTGCCTTCCCAGTGAAACCTTCCCTGTCATGCTGAGTAAAATCCAAACTCCTGCCCTACCCAAGCCTCTCTATTTCCCTTAAATGGCTTATTTTCTTCTCAGAATCAGTCATTATCTGACATTTCTCTTGTTTACAGCTGTCTTCCATGAAAATATTCACTTTGTCTATTTTTTTCACAAATATATCCTTAGCACTCAGAACAGTGTTTGGGACATTATTCTCTTGTTAAATAATTGTTGAATGATAAATAATGCAATAAGACAAGAATGTGAACCAATCAATTCAGAAGTACCTTTTTACTAATAAATGATAATATAATACACCTAGATCCAGATATCTGTCATGCTGTTTATCATATTTCAACTCAAAATCCCACCAAGTTTCTTTTTGGTAGTAGAGTTCAATTTCTGCTCCATTAACTCCTCCCATAACTTGTCTGCCTGCCTTTCTCAGTGCTGCTCTGGCCAATAGCATGTGATCAGATGTCTCCATATCTGGAATCCAGATATCTGATTTCTCTTGCCAGGCTTCATCATTGATGTGAAGTTGTTCCTTTCTTTTTCTAATTTTGTTAATTTTATTTTTTGGTTGATAGATGATATTTGTACCTTCTTATAAGGCACTTTGTGCTGAATTGATTGATGTATAAATTGAGTAATGATCAAATCAGGGTAATCAGCATATCCATCACCTTAACCTCTCATTTCTATATAGTGAGTACATTCAAAATCCTCTCTTCTAACTATTTGAAGATATTCCAATGCCTTATTATCAACTATATTCATTCTACCATGCCATAGAACACTAGAATTGATTCCTCTTAATAGTCACATTGTATCCATCGGCCATCTTCTCCCCAGACCTCTTTCCTCCTCTTCTCAGTCTCTAGTAACCACACTTCTACACTTGGTTTCTAATGTTGGAAACATTGTGTTCCCATTTCTGCAAGTCATTATCTATGTAATAGTCAAAGTTGTAGAGATGTTCTCTATTTGTTCATCCCAACTATTTGTGCAAGCTTGTGATTTTTGGTGACTGTTCAGTCTAAGATGGGATCAATTATAACAAAACAGTAAAGCTCATATAGTTTGAGCCAGGAATGGTGGCAAACGCTAGTAATCCCAGCAATTTGGGAGAATGAAGCAGGAGGATTTCAAGTTCCTGGGCAACTTAGTGAGACTCTCCTCAAAATAAAAAAACAAAAAGGCTCCGGGGTATAATTGAGTAGTAAAGAATCCCTGTTTTAATCCTCACTCCCAGAAAGAAAAAAAGGATTATGCAGTTTGAATCCCTGCTCTGCTAATTATTCTGTAGCATCAGATAGGTTATTGAACTTCTCTGAGCCTCCATATTTTTACATAAAATATGAGGACAAACCTAACAGGGTGTTTCAATATGGTTGTGAAATTTACTTAGATAATGTATGTAAAATGCTTAGCATAGTACCTCTAACACATTGATGCAATAAATGGTAACAGTTTATTTTTTAAAGAATGTGTCTGAAATTTATTTATTTTCATGTTGTTACTGAGTAATGTCTTGGTCAAGTTCATTTCTATAGGCTTGCCATCACTAAGGAAATAAAGTCATTCTCAATTGTGGGATTTATTTTAAATGCTTAAGATCTACAAGTCTTCCTATACTACATTGTGTAAGAACCTTGTATTTCTTTTGAAGTTGGCAGAATTACTATTTTACCACTGTTGTTTCTTAACACTTTGAAACTTGATTGAATATGCTTTGATTTTACTGGTTTTCTTGTTTTGTAATTTGCCAACTATTTTACATTATGTGCTTGGTTTTACTATTTACTTTATCTTAAAACATTCTGATCATACTATGGATATTCATTAAATAATATAAAAATGAGAGGTGGAAAGGACTAAGACACCTTTGAGGGAAGCAAGGAATAAGCATTGAGGTAGAATGTGAAGGATGCATTTGGGAGTTCCTAGCTCTTCTTTTTTTTTAATATTTTTTTAGTTGTTGATGGATCTTTATTTTGTTCATTTATTATTTATATGTGGTGCTGAGGATCAAACCCAGTGCCTCACGCATGCTAGGCAAACGCTCTACCACTGAGCTACAGCCCCAGCCCCCCTAGCTCTTCTTTTAAAGGAAACTTGGACAGGGATGGGTATGGAAAGGTAGGTAGGAATGGTATCAGTCTGGTGATCTCTTGGTTTCTGGTCAATCTCAGGACACTTAGTCTGACATGGCCTTCATTATCTGATCAGTAGGTGATGCTGGAAAGTCCCCTTTATTACATGTGCCTCATGATATTATATCTCTCTTTAAAAAGTGTGCAGGTAGATTTACAAATTTCCCAGGAATTTGGGAGTAACAGTCCTGCAAGAGACGTAGGGAGTAGCATGTGGAATTTAAGAATTAAAATCTCATTTCCATGTCTTTCCTTCATATCTTCTTTCTACCTATTTCTTATGTCTTTTCTCCTATCAGGAGTACCTGGTGGTAAAGAATATTTTGACTAACAATCCAGTTTGGTGTGACTGCTTTGATTTATATTGAGCAGCTTAAGTTTGGATCTAGTAAAATACCATCCACTTACCTGAGTGACTTAGGACACATTTTCTTTATCTTTTTTTTTTTAATTTTTAAAATTTGGGTTTTTTTTTTTTTTTAGATATACATGACAGTAGAGTGTACTTTGACATATTGTGCATACATGGGGTCTAACTTATTCTAATTAGGATCCCATTCTTGTGGTTGAACATGATGTGGAGTTTCACTGGCAGTGAATTCATATATGAGCATAGGAAAGTTATGTCTGATTCATTCTACTGTCTTTCCTATTCCCAGCCCCCTCCCTTCCCTTCATTCCCCCACGTCTAGTTCCACTGAGCTTCAATTTCCTTATTTGTGCAATGATGATAACATACTACTCTTCTTAATGCATGAAGGAAGGGTTTAAATGCCATGCACAGCATGTTGACAGGAGCACCCAACATAGAGTAGATGTTGTTCAAAGACAGACTATGGTACTAATAAGAGCAGCACTTCAGCTGAACAGGAAGTTTGACTTTTGTTACAACACACTGGAGGTGTTGGCTGTCACAGTAGAAGTGAAAATGTTGTTTTGTGATAGTCTTCGTTTGTCTTTTTATCTGTGAAGATATCTAACTGCATAACAATGGCATGGCTATCTGGATCTTGGCTTCTCAACTTCCAGAATGAGAACAGAATGTCTTTTCATCTCTGTAGTAGAGAGGTAAAATCAAGGTGGCCCAGATTTCAGGAAGGAGCTCATTGCTCAAACACACTCTGAGTTTCTGCTGTTTGTGGGACTTGACTGATACATATATGCCCTTGGCTTTTCCCAAGGAGGTGCTGAAGGACTACATTTTCAGGTTTTTTGAGAAAAACACTTTGATTCTTACTTAACCATAAGTCAGTGTTTAAATTTTCAGTAATAATACATAATGATCAACAAGCTTTTCTGGATGAGATAACAGCTTATTTTACCTTCTTTGTAATGCCTATTTTTTCAGGTTTTTCTACCATCAGCATTTTCTATTTACTGTTGGAAAGGTATTTATAATTTTTAAAAGGAAAAAAAATCAAAATGAGCTTGGTTTAATGGTATTTTTATTGCAATTTGAACAGTATTTGAAATTTCAAAGCATTAGCTAGAATTTGAAAAGAAGAGTGCATTCACCTTGGCAAAGGGAGAAAATAGGCCTCACTCAGGCACACCTTTTAGAAGAGAACTGCCAACTGGAAAGCCATGTTTTACAATGGAACACCAGCAACATACCAGGCAGTAGAACAAGGTGATTAAATGCGTGCTAAAGCTCTGCCACCCATAAGGAATTTGCTTTTGTTCTAACAAAGAGTGCTCAGATCAGTCATGGAACAGCCCTCCGTACAGCACAAAGTTTCTAAGTCTCGTCTTGACATCACTGAATGCTTCTTTGACTCCCAAAGCCCTTCCGTGGGCATCTGTCCATCCTCAGCATGTTCCTCGCCTGAGGAGTCCACCTTGGGCATGTCCTGGGCTATGTTTTCCTCAGAAGTCTCATGTCTATTTGGGAGCTGGAAGTAGTTTCTTCTCTCATCTGTACAAAACAGAAAAACACAACACTACCTTAAAGAGCCCCAGCAGAGAAGGCAGCAACCACATTCTGCTCTTGGAGAAATGAATTCAATTTCTGAAATGAAATTGAATCTCACATGTGATTTTTTAAAATGCTGGTCTGATTTCAAAGAGATTTGGTATTTTAGGAAGAGCTCAATCATGTCTACTCTTCATTTTGTAGAGGAGGAAACTTCAGTGTAAAGAGGAAGAGTGACATACCCAGTGTCCTGCGGCTGGGTAGAGCCAGATCAAGGCTTGACTGCTGCTGGCTGCCTTTGCTCTACAGCTAATAGCTTCCCAAGGTATTAGTTACTTGCTATAAGCAAAGAACAACACTGTGTATTCCTACAAAGCTGATCAGAAAGGAAGGACATGGAGACTTAAACTTTTATATCTGAAAGTAAAATGTAGGCCATGATATTTTTTTATCTGAGTAGTGTTCCCAAAGTCCACACATAAGCTTCTCTTTTAATTCATGTCAAACCTACTTTTCAGTGTCTTAGGACACCAGCAAGCACCAAGAAAAATTAGATGAATAAATGCTGATTGGTAAACCAGTAATTGACCATATAAACAATGTATGGGAAAACCTGTAAATGTTTTAATACATAACACTATGATTTTGGTGGTGTCTAAAAGAGATCAACCTATACATTCATTTCACTTCCCCATATATTTCAGAGATATTTCAAATTTTTTTTTCTAGTACATTTTGGTTTAGTATTCTAGAGATCACATACACTCACACACACACGAAATATAAACATGTGAGGTGTTGTTTATGTTAAATAACTTAGCCATTTCACAATGTAAATAATATTTAAAACAATATGTTGTACATGATGAATACACACAATTTTTATTTGTTAATTTACAAAAAATAAAATAAGTGCTGTCATTTATTGCAACAGTTTACTCCCTTTGATGCAGTATAGAATAAACAAAGACCTTTGACTCTTGAAGCCAGATGGACCTGATTTGGTTCCAAGCCACACTGCTAACCGGCTGGGTAAACAATTTTCTCCTTGGTAAAATGCTAAACAGTGATAATATTACCTACTTCATGCCATCCTTATCAGACTGAATGAAATGTTGCATATAAAACTGCTTGGCATTTAGTAAGTGCTCAGATTTTTTCTTTTCATCTTTATTTCACACCTACCTGAATTCCAAATTATTGTATTTTGTAATTTTCTCTGTGTGCAAATCTTGCTATGCCAATAGTCCCAATATCTCTTGTTATGGATGCTTCTATCTATTGCACATCCATAACACCTGATGCCATCTCACTGAAGGAGTCATGCAATCATATAATTTGAAGCAGAAGGCTAAAGAAAGTGAGGTCTTATTTTTTTAAATGTAGCTCACCTCTTTCTCAAGCCAAATTCAGTTTATTTTGATAATCCCCCAGACTGATATAGAAATGGCTCAGCAGTTCTTAGAGAAATAGTTATTGAAATAACTGTTAAGCCAGATACAGTGGCACACACTTGTAATCCTAGCAATTTAGAAGGCAGAGGCTGGAGGATTGCAAGTTTGAAGCCAACCTCAGCAACTTAGCAAGACCCTTTCTCCAAATATAAAATAAAAGATAAAAAAGGGTGGGGGATGTAGCTCAATGGTAGGATGCCTCTGAGTACAATCCCTAATACCAAAAATAAAATAAAATGACTGTTAAAACCTGTTTAAAAAAAAAAAGAGGCAGGTATAAAGAGTATGGGAGACAAGTTACCTTGCTGAACTTGAGGGATCCCCTCCAGGTGCCTTCTCCACCTGGAACTAGCACAGATGTAGATGACTGTTCTTCTGTACTCCAGCCCACAGAGCTTCACAGTGTCCTTGCTCCTGGCCTCAGACATGGCGAATAGGACAGACAATAGAAACAGAATGAAAACGGAGCCCTTCATTTTGCTCAGAAATGAATGAGGATCAGATAGGGAATAAATTGCCCAATCAAGTTTTAACAAAAGCCTCTCCCTTTGACCAATTTATACTAACATCTCTGACATTTTATTGGTCAAAACCTCATTTTAACAATATTTGCTAAGCACATAGGTTACACTGTGAAATTCTGATAATGTGCTTTTATGATTATTGCCAGCTATTCAATCACTTCTGAACACCATTATTTGACTGTTCGCTGTGTCTGTGAGACAATAAACAGACACTCTCTTGGGAGACATCATGGCGACTCATGGACTCCAGAAGCAGCCAAGCTTGAATCCCAGTCTCTGTTTTGCCACTTACTGAGTGATGCAGGGCAAGTTTTAAACTCTTTGAACCTTGATAACCATATCAAAAAAATGGGAAACCCCATCTGATAAAAGATTTTGAGTATTGAAAGCAACATCTATGTCAAAGTGATGGAAAGCCACCTTACCACTGCAGGCTGTCATGTCCTGAGTTTGATTCCTGGCTTTCCACTTACCAGATCTAGAATCTTAAGCAAGTTATTTCAATATCCTTCTTTGTAAAAGTTGCTGCTGGTAGTAATTACCTCAGAGAGCTAATGTGATAATGTATGTCCCACTTGATACAATAAACAGTCAATAATTGGCTGCCCTCTTCCCTGACAATCAGAATGGACTAGGAAAGACAACTTCTGTTCAGAATTCAGGAGAACCTTGACTAGATTCATCATTGCTATTCTTTACCTCTTATGTTGTCTTTCTAAGTGCATATTTCTATTATAACAGGAAACTGAAACTGTAATCCCAGACAGCTAAATAATAAAATTTCTCTTTTGGTAAGCCCTCTGAAGGCACATTTCTGCAAAACTCTTAATCTAAACTGAGAAGGATGGCATTTAAGATCTCAAAGAATTGATGACTTGCTTTTGAGCAAGTTGAGAAAATAACTGTTCAGTAGATTCTGTGGAGGAAAAAAAAATCCTCTCAGTCTGTGGACAAGATCCTATCATCCGCACTTCCTGGATCATCACTTTTTTCTGTAGGAAGCAGGAAAACAAAATAAAACAAATATGTTCTGGATAAAAAACATTCTCAGCCGGGCATGGTGGCACACGCCTGTAATCCCATTACTTGGGGAGGCTGAGACAGGAGAATTCCAAGTTCAAAGCCAGCCTCATCAACAGTGAGGTGCTAACAAACTTAGTGAGACCCTGTCCTAATAAAATACAAAATAGGCCTGGGGATGTGGCTCAGTGGTCGAGTACTCCTGAATTCAATCCTCAATACCAAAAAAAAAAAATATCTCTCAGAAATCAACATTATTTCAAATCATCTTGCTTTCTCCATCTCTCTGATTGTAGAGTGGAGAACAGATAAAGGGTGGCAAGACTTGAGGTAGGAGAAACAAAGAAAGACTGTGGTGATCATTTAGATGAGATGTGATGGTGGCCTAAACAAAGGCCAGAGCAGAGAGAATAGGGCAAAGGGGTATTCAAAAGACAAGAGGCTTGGTACTGATTGGGTATCGGGGTAACACTGTACAGACAACAATAAAAAATGGCACCTAGATTTTCTGGCTTGCAAAACTGGGAGGTGTAGGGTCACTTGCTATGCAGGGACCAAAGAAGGACAAATAGTTTTATGATCAGACAAAGCTACTCCATCTTTTGATGGAGCAAAATTGCAGGTGAACCTGTTTTTTGTCCATGGAACATCCACATCACCAAGCCTAGCACATCTGCAGCACCATCAATTCTTCAGCTGTTTAGTACCAACCCTCTTCCATCCTTTCAAGATTTGTATTGCTGTCTTAATAATGCCAGTTTCACAGAGCACTGCAGTACAGCTATGATTGGGGGTTATGAACTGGGATTTTTTCATAACCCAAAGGATGATCCCTTTCCTGAATGTCGGACATTCTGGAAACTGAATCCTGCTGTCACTCTCACTTGATCCTCTCAGATTCAAAAAAGTATTCTTCTCTGCCAGCTCTTAGGGTCTCTTCAGGACTCATCTTGGGATGCTGATGAGAAGCCATCACAATCTGAACTCAGTCATTAGAAAAATGGAGGCAAGCTAATCAACCTGGTCAGGTATCCAGATGAAAGTTAAAGACCATAACGAAAGCCCTAGGTGTCAGCCTCACATCTGGGGACTTCATTTCCCCCATTTTAATTTGAGAGGGTTAGACTGGATTGCTCAAGGGCTCTTCGGAACTGGAAATTCTAAGTCTTGCTATAATTATGTGATTATGTTATTCTTACCTCAAAAAGCTTCAGAAGCAAAGTGGACTGAATTATACATGTATGGTTATGTCAAAACAAACTCCAATGTCATGCATAACTATAATGAATAAATAAAAACATTTTTAAAAGACAGGAAAAAAATGAAATCTAAATAATTTGTCATATAAGCCTATCTGCTTAGGTCTCCAAATAGCACTCTTTCCACATATTTCAGAGTCCAGTTGAAGGACAATGAAAATGAAAATAAATCTTTCCATTTCTGACCAACCACAGTTTATTGTTTGTACACCTAAATGGAACATTTAATCCTTTTTGATTGTAGGTTGACATTACTTTTTCCCATTTAGTCTGTAATTCAGTTTACTCTGTGGCTTTTAACATTTGGGCTGCCATAACAAAATACCAATGACTGGATAGTTTATGAATAAAAGAAATTTATTTCCTACAGTTCGGGAGGCTGGGAATGGGAAGGTCAATGTGCCAGCATATTCAGATCCTTGTGAGGACCCTCCTGAGGCTGTAGACTGCTGCTCTCTCACTGTCTCACGTGGTAGGAGAAACTAGTTTTCTGGTGTCTCTTTCAAAAGAGCACTAATCTTAATCATGAGGGCTCTGTCCTTATGATCTAATCACTTACCAAAGCCCTCAACTTCTAATACTATCACTTGAGGATTAAAATTTCAATATATGACTTTTTGGAGACACATATATCCAGGTCATAGCAATATATAATTGTCCTACACTTTAGTTTCCCCATTTGTGAGAAATAGCCTTATAATATTATTGTGAAGTTGCAATGAATTAATAAAAATAAAGCACCTAGCATATGTGAGGCTTATAAATAATAAATTAACATCATTTGCAATGGATTAAAGTTTTTTTTTTTTGGTACTGGAGATTGAACTCAGGGGTACTCAACCACTGTGCCACAACCCCAGCCCTATTTTTGTGTTTTTTTTTTTTTTTTTTTTTTTTTATGTAGAGACAGGGTCTCACTGAGTTGCTTAGCACCTCGCCGTTGCTGAGGCTGGCTTTGAACTCACAATTCTCCTGTCTCAGCCTCCCTAAGTGCTGGGATTACAGGCTTGCACCACCGCGCCCAGCAGAAGTTTCTTTTTAACAATTGTTTTTTAGTTGTACATGGACATAATACCTTTATTTTTATGTGGTGCTGAAGATCAAACCCAGGGCCTCACAAGTGCAAGGCAAACACTCTACCATTGAGCTACAATCCCAGCCCAGATTAGAAGTTTTTAATGTTTGGTTGGAACTAGTTAGTATGGTAGCTTTACTGTGTAATTTTCAATCTCAAACAATCCATAGCTGTGCATTGCTATAGTCTTTTTCTTTCTTTCTTTCTTTCTTTCTTTCTTTCTTTCTTTCTTTCTTTCTTTCGTTCTTTCCTTTTTTTCTTCTACAAATAAATTCTAAAGAGACAGAACTTTAGAGTACTGTATCTTTAAGTGTTTTCTTTAGAACATGAGTCTTTGTAGATATTTTAGGAAAAAATGATTCCATGGTAATAAGCCTTTTCTTAGAGATTAATAATGCATATCAGTTAGAGATTCTTCAACTTTAATTCAAATTTTCTCCCACATAATTGATCCTAGAAACTCTCTAATGATGGAATTGACTAACATCTAAGATAGCCATGAATTTCTAAAGAAGACATTTCTAGTCTTTCTCTGTTCAGGTACATGATAGGATTATATTTCTCTGTTCTTTGAAGTTGGACATGATGTGACATATTTGGGCAAATAAAATGTCAGTGGAGGTGACATATGTCACTGGAATTTAATGATGGGCACATATTGCCTCTCCTCTGCCTTGATAAATAATGACATTCTTAACACGGGAAACTGGTGGCTGCCTCTGTACATTATGGAGAAGAGAAGCCTACTCACCTATAATGAATGTGCAATATGAATAAGAAAAAAACATTTATCATTTAAAGTCACTGAGATTCAGAGATTGTTGGTTATAACAGAATAACCTGGTTTATCTTGCTGAGTATAATGATCTTTAAGTAATTGACATCTTACAGATGTAGAGAATGTTTATAATAACCCAAGATTTTAAAGCAAGATCAGTTATTTGACTTAAATATTTGGAATTAATTCTCACATGCTCAATATGATTATCTGAAGTTCTACTATTAACATAAGCCAAAAATTCAAATTAATGAGACCATGGATTTAGTAAACTGTAGGAGCATCTCCATACCTTCCCGCCCCTCCCTTCCATCCTTCCCTATTCTATGCTAATAGACTGTGCTCTTGCCAAAGAGCACCCCTTTGTTTGTGACCTTTGGATCTGATTGGCCCAAGAGTGCATTTAAGCTTCTATAGTTTCTAGAATAAACTAGTGTTTTTTGTCCTTGCCCTGGTGTGTTTCTTGTCCCGGGTATCTCTGCGTCTCGCTGGGGCGAAGCAAATTTTTACCTACACCCGGGGGCCTGGGGAGATTGGCTCCGCGGATCGCCACCATCCAGAGAGACCCCTTTTCGTCTAGCCCGGGGACCCCTTCTCCGTCTCTCTTGGACTCCAACTCATGGAGAAGCCACGTGGCCTTTTCCTCTCCCCTTCTTATCAAAGCAACAAATGGTGACCCTGACGTGATGTAATGTGACAGGCCTGATGTGACGTGATGTGACAGGCTCAACGTGACGTGATGTGACAGGCTCGATGTGATGTTATGTGACAGGCTTCTCGACTCCTTTTCTCTCGGTGGGTAAGATTTCGTGGCGATTCCCCTGTCTTCCTGGTGAAGGTAACATCAGCTCGTTTGTGAGTGTCTTTTGTGTTTGTCTTTGTGTGATAAGGTTAGCTCAGGGAATATCTACTTCCTGGCTTCTCTGATAGTTGTAAAGGGTCTGATCAGCCCTACTTCTAGCCATTTTTCTGTTCTTATCTCTCCTACTGCTCTTCCTACTTTTGGGAGACTTTCTCCTTTCTTTGGCTGTCTATCTACAGCGAGCTGATCCTGCCTTCTTCTCCCTGCTCCTCTGATAAGCCTTCTGCCTCTCGGAATGAGCGGAGTCTTTGCTTGCCAAGCCTGCCTTCTCCCAAAGCACAGGCCCTGCCCCGGGAGCCCTGCCCCGGGAGTCCTGCCCCGGGAGCACATAGCCCCTCCCTTGCAGCCAGCTACAGTAATCCAAGCTCCCTCGCACACACAGAGCACTGCTCTGAGGTACCTAGTTCCCCTGCAAATCGCTAAGCAAAAAAAACCAAAACGGGTCACTTTTGCTGCGGTTCCTCTAGCCAGTCGCAGTGCCCCAGTTCCAAGCAGCGTTAGCCCTGCCCACCCTTTAGTGGCTCCGCCTAGCCTGCCAGCCGGCCAGGGCTCCGCCCAGCCCACGCACAGGTTCGCTGGCCCTGCCAAGGCCCCAGTGCAGCCACTCAGGCCACCAGCCTTCTAGCAGCCCCGCTGGCCAGGTGCTCCAAATCCTTAAAGAGACCATGCCCTTGCCACAGTGCTGCTCATGGAGATAAAATTTTTAAGTGTGCTATGCCAGGACCTCCTCTGGCTGGAGCCACACCCCCTGCCTCCAGGCGGGCCTGAGTCCCTCCCTGTAAGCCCATCCGTAGCACTCCCTGCTCAAACGTAAGGAGAGCAACTGATCAGGTTTTCACGGACAATGCTTAATTTAAATCTGCCTTACATTTTCCTTCTTCTCACAATCGGTGAACTTCTCCCTCCTCAGGTTCCATCTGACCCCTCTGCCCACTCCTATCCTCTGCGCCACCGCCTTCTCTTCCCTCCAGGGGAAAAACACTTCTGCGGGCACAAAAAGCCAACAGACAGAATCACCAAAGGACCGCTCTCAGGCCAGCGACTAACAGCTAGCTGGCAGGCGACCTACCACTGCCACAAGGCACCGCAGCCAGCTCCCAGACGGCTAAAAAGACCTAAAACAGTAAAGATAGCTCACAGGCACCTATCTCTTTCTCCTCCCTGCCTCCTACTCTCTAAGGGAAAGAAATTTTACAGGCAAAAGGGACACAGATCCAACTCCTGCCTAATGTCACAGCCCCCTAGCTACAGTGCAGCTCCATTAGGGACGAACTCCTCCAATGGCACAATCGCTCGCCCTCGGATGGCAGCTTTCTCCTCCTTACCTTGCAACTTTGGCAGGCAACAGGGCTCACATGCCAGGATAAGAAGTTCAATAAGTGAATTTCTGCTGCTAAGGAAGTTTCTGATCATTATGGTGGAATCATTATTAATTCATGTACTTTGTATTCAGTTTTATACTAGGGAAGATATACCAATTATCTATTTATAGTTCATCACCTAATGCTTATGCAAAAAATAAACTATTTCAATATGTATAGTTAATACTTCAAGTATTCCTTCTAGCTTCAACACAGAGGTATACCTAAAATTTAAAAAATCAATATGCAGCCATATATGCAAGATTTCTATGGTTATTTGGAAAAAACAAATTATATACCTCCCAGTCAATAGAAAATAAAGATATAAATAATTACACATTAAAATGTTTATGTCTAAACTATCATTGGAATGATAAATAATTTCTCTCACTTAAATTGGCTGTCTGTTTAGCCTAAAAATCTTACTGTCTCAGAATTAGCTTCCTGCTTAATTTAACCCCTCTCCTCGAGTTACTTTGAGCTGCATTGCCAACCTAAATCACTTCCTAAAGACTAAATATAATAATACTTTAAAGGAATGTTGGCCTTAGAGATTTCCTTGAGTCAGAACAACAGCCTTTAAAACAAAAGAAAAATGGAAGCACAATTAAATGGCACTAACTTAATACTGTTAATGTCTTTTAAAGTTTCTACCTTTAGATTATATATCTGACTTCAATAAATATTTTTGTATCTCACATGGGCAAAATTATATACTGCAATTCACACAGTTTCCTATAGCCACACATTCTCTGTACCTTTTGCAATGTTTTGTTGTTATTTTATTTTACTGGGTTTGCACCTTGATGCTAAAACTTTATTTGATTTTGGGTGTTTCTCATGTTATAACATTCATATAGAGAAACTGACCCATGTAAATACTTTCCATGTTTTCTCCTCAATATTTAAATCACTAGTTATCATATGGTATCTCTCTCTCACCCTTAATGATTTTGGCTCTCACGGCAGCTCTGGACACCTCACCCTACTGGAAGGAGCAATGGCTACACTGCTCATTATACGCTACTGCCCTTACAGGGGAGAAATCAACCCATGTAATTAAGGCTCTGAAGCAAGCAATGCTATTCATGGGTGTCCCATGGTCAATCAAAACAGACAATGGCCCAGCCTATATCTCCCTCAGATTGAAGGAATTTTTAACTTCCTTGGGAATTTCCCATACCAAAGGGATTCCCTATAACCCTCAGGGACAAGCAATCATTGAGAGAACCAATTGCACTCTAAAGGAGATGCTTCAAAAACTTGATTCTACTGAGAAGGACCCTTCTTTGAGATTGTTAGATGCTTTATTTACCCTTAACTACCTCACTTTGACAAACAAGGCCTTAATGCAGCAATTCGACACCAGAGTCCATTTACCTTCCCTACCCCTCTTCCCTCGGTGCGATGGAAAGACCCCTTAGCCCTTCAATGGAAAAGCCCAGACCCTCTGCTCACACAAGGGTGAGGCTATGCTTGTGTCTTCCCCCCCACAGAGTCTAAGCTCCTTTGGATCCCAGCCAGGAATATTCATCCAAGCCTCTCTGGAGAAGACAACCTGCATCATCTGAAGTAAGAAGCCCCTTCTGTGAGTTCCTAAACCAAAACTAATATTGTCTTTTGACCCTTCTATTCTTCAAAAGGTGTTGAGTAAATTATCAACTTTATTAGATCCATCCAATTGGGTTATCATTGGGCTCAGAGTTCTAACCCTTCTTCTGGTTCTTTTCTTTGTCAAACTAAACAAGCTCTCAGTTCATATTGTTAAGGAATCACAGGAACACACAAAAAAAATCCTGCCACATGGATCGCAGCCCTCAAGAACATATGAGAAGCTCGTCCACCTCATCTTCACTGGAGACACAAGGCTCCACAGCTTCGACTGATCCTAACTCTAACCCCAACCCCTTCCCATCCAACCCCTCCCAACCCCCTTACCCCTTCTATTGGGAGAGAGCTCATTTTGGGGCACGTGCATACAGGCTGGCAGCCAATGATGGGTAAGATGCTCAGAGGAGCACGATCTAAGCCAGGTGTGGTCTTGTCTTCCCCTCTTCTTGCGCACGAGCTGTAATTGATGACGGGTAAGTTATTCAGAGGAGTGCAACCTAAGACAGATTACAGCTTTGTTAGTGCCCCCCCTCTATCATATACAGCATGTAGGAGTCTGGCAAGTCCAGCGGAATGATTCTCTCCCATGAGGAGATTATCACAAAGCCCTCCAACATGCTTGCTTATGGGCCATACAGGCCCCACTGACATTTCAGATAAAAGTAAAAAGGGGGATATGTAGGAGCATCTCCATACCTTCCCACCCCTCCCTTCCATCCTTCCCCATTCTACGCTAATAGACTGTGCTCTTGCCAAAGAGCACCCCTTTGTTTGTGACCTTTGGATCTGATTGGCCCAAGAGTGCATTTAAGCTTCTATAGTTTCTAGAATAAACTGGTGTTTTTTGTCCTTGCCCTGGTGTGTTTCTTGTCCCGGGTATCTCTGCGTCTCGCTGGGGCGAAGCAAATTTTCACCTACACCCCGGGGCCTGGGGAGATTGGCTCTGCGGATTGCCACCATCCAGAAAGACCCCTTTTCGTCTAGCCCGGGGACCCTTTCTCCGTCTCTCTTGGACTCCAACTCGTCGAGAAGCCACGTGGTCTTTTCCTCCCCGCCTCTTATCAAAGCGACAGTAAACATGTTTCACCTAGATACCATTTGTTAAGCAACTATGGCTACAGTGCACCTAGTAATTGTGTCTGAGGCAGGCTGGCATGAGTTGGAAGTACCATTTATGGCATCAGATTTGGGACATTAGATCTCAGTTCTGGCATTTAATATCGTATGAACATATCTAATTTCTCTTAATCTCAGTTTCTTCACGTGTAAGATGGAGACAACAAAATGGACTTCATTAGGGTAGTTTTAAGAATTAAATGATGAAAAAACTGACCAGAGTCTCTAGCACAAAGGAAACTTGCAATAGATTGATCATCAATGGCAATTACAATGGTGATAATTTCATTTAACAGTTCCTTATGTCTTCAGTGTTCGGATGATAGAGTATCAGTATTGGTATTCTAGTTTCTAGCTATACGTAAGAAAGTATTTTATCTGGGATTTGATTTTCTAATTTGTTAGACTGAAAAAATCATAGGATCAGTTATCACTGCTAAATTGTAAAGCATATCATATATAATTATTTTATGATGACTGAGACCTTTATATGAAAATGCATTAGCAAACATTTATTTATGTTTATTTTCTAACACTAAGTTAGCAAATATTCATTCTTAATGTGTCTAGTCTTCATGGCACAACTATTTACCTAGCTGTTCTTAGGAGTCATTCATGACTCTTCACTCCATCTCTATTGACTAAAACCTTCTCTATACAGACATCCATTAAATCACCAAATCCCATCAGTTCTACCTTCTGAATTTCTATGTAATCCATTATCACTCTCTATCCCTTCTTGCATGACCTCAACTTTCATTTGGCCTCTTGATTAGTCTTGTCATCAATTTTCCACATTGTTGCCCAGAATGATCTAAAACATTTAATTATTACCCACCTTTAAAACCCTCTTGTTTCCCTCAAGAAAAACATTCAAATTTCTTTAACATGCCCCTAACTGTTCAGGTTCAGTTGTGTTAGATATCTTCAAACTCTGAAAGTTCTAGCAATACTTAACACCTTACACATATTGAAATTCCTAATTTTCTCTATTTTTCCTCCACTCTTTAAATCTGGTTAACAACTTCTACTCTACAGATATCTGTGGAATGGATATTGAAATAATATTTGCATAAACAACGTTTTGCATAAATTTATGGATCTTTCTTACCATTCATTTTAGTGATTTTTTAAAATGTCCTAATGGTAAGAATCAAAATGAGCAAGTAACATACAACTGAATAGCAAACCAGAAAAGAAAATAAGAAACAATGATAAAATGATCTGATTTTTAAAAAATAGGCAAAGGACATTTTTTTTAAAAAAGAAAGACTTACAATGGCCAACAGGTATATTAAAAGGTGATCAACATCATTAATCATAAAGGAAATACAAATCAAAACCACAATGAACATCACTTCCCATGTTAGGATGGCCATTATCAAAAACACAAGAGAACAAGGTTGACAAGGATATGGAGAAAAGGAAACCTTAGCACACTGTTGGTGGGAATATAAATTGGTATAGCCATTAAACAGAATAGAGATTCCCTCCAAAATTTAAAATATAATTCCCATGTGATCTACACATTCCACTTTGGGGTATGTATCCAAAGGAAATGAAATCAGTATGTCACAGAAATATCGGCATTTCCATGTTTCTCCTAATGTTATTCATACCATTCAAGATACAGAATCCACTTACATGTCCCTTTATGAAAGAATGGATTAAAAAATGTGAGATGTTAAAATATATCTTGAAAAACAATAATTGATACTTAAAGCTTTATTTTGTATGGACAGAGCAGCGCTATTTTCCTTGTATGCTTTTATTGTTGTCATTTTGCACTTCTAGAAATAAAAATTCAAGCCAGGTGTGCTAGTGCATGCCTGTAATTCCAGCTACTCTGGAGGTTGAGGCCAGAGGGTTTCAAGTTCAAGGTCAATCTTGATAACAAGACCCTGTCTCAAACACACACACACACACCACACACAAATATTAGGAGGAGGTGGTTTAGTTAGAATGCTGCTGAATTCAATCTCCAGTACCACACACACACCTCAATAAATATTCAATTTATTCAATAAATAATCAAAATATGTGCAATAATTTGAAAATTTCAAAAAAAAAAAAAAGCAGTGAGTTCTGATGTAAGATCCCCAAAACATCCTGTTCTTCCTGGAATAATGATGCCATATCTTTTAATAGATGACTTATTCAACTAGAATACATATGTGGTAAAGTATATTTTTAATGATATTCTGAATGCTAATTAAACATCTTGTCAGTTTTTAGAAAAGCAATGCCCATTTTTATAAGATCCATAACAATATTTTATATGTTCCACCTTAGTGAACAGGTTTTACTTTCTGTTTAATCCAGAAATTAGTGTCATGTAAATCATCAACCTTTGTTTTATCACCAAATGAGTATGCCAACCCAAGGAAATGAAGGCGAGTAGCCTAGTAAATGTTCTATGGGTTGGGGGGTAGATTTGAGCATTGCACAGAATTCTGAACAAATAAGACATAAAGCCCAAATGTTACATGAAGGAGGAAATGAGCTCATCAGCACAGCCTGTACCTCCTGGGGAAGGAGAAGGCAACCACAGCCAGTCACAAAGGGCAAAGATGTTCTTCAAAGGACCTGAGGATGTGGCTCTGGGAGAATTAGAACCAGAGCTGACATTTTAAAGGACTTCCTATGTACCCAGCATCGTGCTGGTGCTTTATCTTGGAGAAATATTGTTCCCCAAATGGATGGCAGGAACACAACCTCACAAGGTAATGCCAAAGAAAGTGATTACAGATTTGCTTTTAAACTTTTGTCTTAAAGGAAAATAAATGATTTTACATTGTTATAGATCAAAGAAAGCTATGACTATCAACTTTCCAGACTGATTTTATATTCTCTATATATTCCATAGTTAAAATGTTTTATCCTCTCAGATGTTAAAATATTTTGTTAGGATTTTGAGGAAATTGTATTTAACAAATGATATAGTGATATGGAGCAAGCACGAAACCATAATTTTGCCACTAATTTGATAACTCATTCCTTCCATGAATATTTGTTGCATTCCTACTCTAGATGTACTGTTCTAGATGCTGGAGACACATGTGGTGAGCAAAACATATAGACCTAATCCCTCAGGAATTTAAGTGTAAGAGGAAATGAAGCAAATTATCTACACATAGACATTTAGCATAGCAGGTGTGAATTTCAGTTTAGCAATTCAGTTATCCAAGAAGCACATCTACATTTCCCAGAACTCAATAGTTTTCTCATTCCAAATTTCCATTCCACTCAGCTGGCAGAAATAAACCTCTTGCAAAGTAAGTTAATGTCTATCCAACTCAGGCTTGGTTTCCTTCCATCTTACTCTGCACCAAGGCTTTTCTAATATCAGAGCTGCTGCTTCCTCAGTGTTTGGCTTCTTTAGTTCTAGTGGCTTATGGCTGCTTTTGCATATCACTTATTGCACAAGGCATAGTTTTCAAAGGTAACTGCGGTCCTTCCTAGGTTGTTACTTTCTGGACAATGGTACTTAGAAGCAGGACATGGGTCTTCTATGCTCTATGGCTCCACAAGCTCCCTCTTTTTTCGTATTCCCTCACCTTCTCCATCCTTGAGGAAACTTTTTCTTTTTGTTTAAGACACTTGGTCTATGTCCCAAATACCTTCCCTAAGTTCTATGTTTTATAGAACAAAATAGATGTCTTTAATTTATTGTCATTTTACATGTCTCCTTAAACTGGTAAGCACAGAACTGGCCATTTGAGAGGAGAAAGGTAATGATGAAAAATCAAGGATTAAACATTTCTAAATATTGTCCCTCAACAATAATTTTTGAAATGGTCCCATGTGGGAAATCCAGGGAGGCTTGAAAACATTTAATGAAAGGACCAAATTTAGTCTGGCAAGTCTTATGGGATGGAGCTCAGAAAGAACTTTCCTTACAAGTTGAGATAAGAACAGAGATCTGAAGGGTGAGTAAAGAGTTAATATGCTGAAGGAGTTGAGAGCTGGCTGTTCACACAGAACATACATATGTGTTGAGGCTAAATGGCAGGTGAATGCTGAGAAATATCAAGTTTACAAGCATTATTCTCTTCAGATAAAACCTTAATTGCAGAAAAATATTCATGCTTTATGTTTTGGTGTACATTTCAGCAAATTTTATAGGCATTAACCATTTACTATACAGTAGTAGAAAATGTGTAAAAACTGTTCAATGCCTTGAGCTTGTGTTCAAGCTTGACCAGTTATCAGCAGAATGGTCTTTGGCATGTTGCGTTACCTCTCTAAGCCTTAATTATATCATTTAGAAAACAGATACTATGATGATATTACAATTACTTGCCTCTCTTGTCCCATAGAATTATATGAGGATACATAGGATAATGAATGTGAAAGTGTTCTGCAAACTGTAAAGAGTGTGAACATGCATTATTACTAGTACATTGATAACTCAATCTATTCACAGTAAGATTCAACATTTTCTTGTAGAGAGACACTTGTGACAAAATGGTAAATATTAAGCATTCTAATTTCTCATTTATAAGGGATTCCACAGAGAGGAAAGAAATTAACACACTAAATATGATACACAATTATGTAAGTGTTGAGTATAATCTTCCTTTCTTACTGCAGTTGGAAGAGTAGCTAACAATATACTCTTAGATAACAATTATGTAAGTTGTATATGAGAGATGCCTAATAGGAAATAACCAAATGAAGTAATGAACACCTGGCACAGTTGCCACTCCCTCTTTAAGTTTCTAACCGCACACTGATGTGTGTGTTTGTGTGTGTGTGTGCATGTGTGTGCATTTAAGAATAACATGAGACGGCTAATGGCTAAGCTGAATTTTCATTCAATTGTCAAAAATATATGGTGAGTAGTTTACTACAAGGATTCAAAGCCAGCTGAGAAAGCCAAGCAAATAACGCCTTCTGAAAGTCCCAGTAAAAGGTAAAGTAAAAAAATTGATGCTAATCTACAAATATGGGTAAATCATTTAAGAATGACAGAGTAGGGATGGGAAGGGTGTGGTAGAGTAGGTTCAGTGCTTTAAGATCAGTAGTCCAGAATCTGAACAGAATAGCTTTTTCATTTATGTCTGCAGAACAATGGTAGGAAAATATGTAAATTTTTACAAGATTATAAATACAAAATAAAAAGGAACACATTTTTAAATTAAATTTTTATTTTCTTATACAAATTGTTATAGAAAGTTCAGTCTTATAGAAGCACAAAGATAATCTTATTGATTTATACCAGTAGAAATTTATAATCCTTATAACTTGACCTAAATTCTCAATCTACCTGAAAATTGCCTTGTTTTCATTTAAAAGATAGCCCCAAAGAAATGGAGATTGTGAAGCAATGGACACTTGAAAAAGGTAGTTCTCACTGTTGCACTAATTTCATCTGTTTATATATATGTGTATATATTTTTCCCCATAGAGTTTAGTTTCATATGCTCTATTCTTTCCTGTCCACTTACAGAACAGACCACACTGTCCTGTGGCCTCAGGTAACAAACCGAGGACTTGTTAAACCACATGGAACCACCTCTTAGCAATCTATATTTAGATAAATCATCCCCCTATTTCCACAACCTATCTCTAGAATTCTTCATAAAATAATATCATGATGTGACCTATGGCTCAGAGACTTTCTATTTTCTTGCTGAGTCCACTTAAGTCTGAGCTTAAAGTCCAGAGCACATGTGGACATTCAGAGGAAGATGTCCTGGAATGTTCCACATTAACTATTCTCAATGAATTTGGGAGTGTGGTGCCTGCTGGCCAAACAATACAATACTAATATTTGCTATTATGTTTGCAGATAGTCTAACAAAGTTCTATAGCTGGATGTCTTAGATCAAGAGGATAAAATTTAGGTTACAAGGTGGATGTGAGAATACACTATTCTCATTATACCAACAACTGTGTAATTATAAATTCTGGAAAACAGAGCTTGAAAAGCAGATTAAAAGTTGATGGAATTTTGTCTTATAAAGATCTGGTTTAAGTAATTCTAATAATTTTGCTCTTATATCCCATGAACTTGTTAACCTTGCTTATTCTAGTAGTTTTTCACTGAATTTCTTAGGATTTTCTATGTACAAGGTTTGCATCTTCTATGAATAAAGACAGTTTTACTTCTTAAAAAAATAATAATTTCCAAATTTGGCTTCTAAAGAAATAATTTTCTAATGCATTTGGATATTTTATAAGTGTGCATGTGTGTGTGCAGTATATATATGCGTATACAGGATGTATATAATATCATTATAGGTAATAAAATTTGTAATATAATATGTAATATATATACTCACACGCACTTCAAACATGACTAAGTATCAATATCCTAAGAAAATTCCAATAAAATTCTTAGAGAATAACTCTTAGCTTACATAACAAAGTAATCACATTTTTCTGAAAAATTCATTATATTTAAATGGAAGTTACATATGAAGTGTTGTTTTCTATAATCAAAATCCTAGCTTACAGCCTATTTATACAAACTATTAAATGTTTCTTTTTCTTTAAAAACAATAAAATATTAGAAATGATGAATTATCCTGGTTGGTTTGACTTGGGTCCAAGCAAAGTGTTTATTATATCTCCCTGAAAAGAAAAGAAAAAGTCACACAATTAAAATGCAATAAAATGCAACTTAAAAGGTAAAGTAGTCTTTAAAATACCATTTAAAGTTTATAAGTTAGTGATGCACATTTAAAAGGCATCCAATAAGAATGAAAACGGGAACAAATATGGTTAAATTTAAACAGTGACAAGTACTTCCTAGTATAAACCAGTTCTTTCCAAGGAAAGATTCTTTTAATGAAGTATGACAAATAATTTTATAAGGATTCAGTAAAGGAAAATTTTAGTAGCTCTTAGTTAGCCTTAATGCTAAGCCTGAGCTTTCTCATCTGTAAAATACCTGTTAAACTTAATGATATCTTCAGTTCTTTCTTGATCTGTCAATGCTTGATTTAGAGAGAAGCACCCCTCAATTTCCATGTGAGATTTGTATTTTCATTTAATGATACTTATATCTTTGTACTAAAAATGATAAAAGGATCACATATAAGAGGATGAAAACCAAAGATTTTTTTTTCAAGAAAGACAATAGAGACTATAAGGAAAAGAAGCAGAAGACTAGTTTTCTCTATTGTATGATAAATGTGATCTTTAGAAAAATTAACATCTACTTCTAAAGGTTGTGAGAGTTCAATGGCTAATTTGTAGGAAAATGTTTTACAAACCTTAAAAAAAGTTGTAAATACTTAAGATAATATCATATAAGTCTTGATAAATTCATACATGCATGGCATATACTATACCATTTTTGTTACTTTCCTTCAAGTCCTAACATACCAAATCAGTTGCCCAGTCCTGTTTATCCAAAAGAACTAAAATCAACATACTATAGTGATATAACCACCTCAAATTTTATACAAGCATAATTCACAATAACTAAATTATTAAATCAACCCAGATGCCCATCAACAGATGAATGGATTAAGAAACTGTGGAATATATACACAATGGAGTCTTACTCAGACATAAAGAAGAATGAAATTATGGCATTTTTTGGTAAATGGATGGAAATGGAGAACATAATGCTGAGTGAAATAAGCCAGTCTCAGAATCAAGGGTAGAGTGTTTTCTCTCATATGTGGAAGCTAGAGCAAAGGAAAGGAAAGAGAGTGGGGAGGATCAGATATAAAGATAAAGGGAAGATCAATAGAGTAGGAGATTGAGAGAGGAAAGATGGAAAAGAGGAGGAAGTGTAGAATATTTTTAAAAAATCATGCTATGTATAAGTTGAAAGAACCAATAAAAAATAGAGGAGCAAAAGGAAGATCAGTAGAGGAAGGAAAAAAGGGAGGAACATGAACCAAAATTAATTCCATGCACATACGAATTTGTCAAGTTGAACCCAACTACTATGCATAACTATAATGCTTAAATAGAAAAAATAAAGAGAAACTAAAGTTACAGGTGCAAGCCTTGGAAGTGAGTTTCAAGCTAGACATCAGGCTGGTGCTATCCCTAAACATAAACCCTGAGCTGGTAGGACAGGACTGGAGCCAAACTTCTGTCGTGTCCTATTGTAACAGTATTCTAGTCCTTGATGTCAGTCAGGAGGGGCCAGAATGTCAGACAGCATGTCACTTAAAATATCCAGAACCCAAGAATCCAAGTACGGCTGTGCAAGGCCACACAGGGTGACCAACAATCACAGAGGGAGAAACATGGTCCAAAAGTACTACAATCTTTATGGTTTTTCCCCAATAAACACTTACTTCTATAGCATGCCTGGTATGCATACTGTCTAGTAGTTTGCCTTTGTTTATAAAACATATAGCCACCTAAATCAACAAATACCATTTTTGATTTGGAAATTTTTAAATAAAAAAATAAAACTTTACTGATAGAAATTAAAGTTCCCTTTGTCACCTCACCAATCTTGTTTTTCCCTCATCCCTCACTTCCCACAGGCTGCCTCCATAAATTGGTTGCACATCTGTCTTCTAGATGAAATCATAAGCCCTCCAAACCTTTGAGACACTCTTGGTTGAAATTAATGAAAAAACTGTAATAATGTTACTTGATAAGATTTTTGACAAGAAATGATTTTGACATTACTAACTTTGAGACTATTATGTACTATAGTATCAAAGTACTATAATGGCTATAGTTATTCCTTAAAAACTAAGGAAGACACCTTATCAATCAAGCATGAGTTTAGCTGTAACATCAGATCCTATTAATGGGTTTTTGTTCTTTCGTCTCCCATACATATAAAACTGAACTTTTCAAATACAGTGCCTCAAATCATGAAAAAACGTATTTGTATCAAGAAACTATTCACTTACTAATGTATGGGATACATTTATTAAAACAAAATTTTGCTCACCAGTCTTAAAATCATTAATGTGCATGTGTGTGCACACACACAAACACACATACACACACTATTCCTTCAATACAGTTTGCTAAACATGTTCAAACTCTGGGAGTTTCAATTTCTGCTTGCAGAGCATGCTGCTCAAATTAAAAGATGGTTCTAATCAATTCACATCCAAATATAGAAATGAGGCATATTTCTCCCATATTCCAGTCTATATTTTATACTTTTACTAACTATAAATGTTTTCACTAAGAATGCTGTTTTTATGTTTGTTTAAATAGTACTAAGATAAATTTGGCATAGTATACCTATCTTTCTTAAATTTGCTTTTATCACTCAGCACTGTTTTCTAGATTTATTCAAAATATGTCATATTGGTATATTGATACATATCATTTAAATTTCTGTATTGTAGTGACACATATGAAGATGCCATATTTTATTTATCTAAGTCCTCCACTGATGATTGTTTCAATATAGAAATAAACAATAAACACTGTTGTTTTCTCATTAGCATGTATTTCATATTATTCCCAATTAATTAAACAGAGTCCTAGGACATGTATAGAATCTAAACAGATGTCATTTAAACATCTCTACGGGTTATAGTCCTACCAGATGGGAAAACTGTAACAATTGAGAATTTAATGACAAAGGAAATAGATGAACTGAAGTAAATAAAGTGATGCAGCAACATGAACAAGAATACACAACTCTGAGGAGAAGGACATAGGTAATATGTAAGGAGAGCTTAGAAGACATACCCATTCCATCTGGAGGGCATTGACAATTTGAGTACAAAGCAGAGGCAGCCTGGCAACAAAGGGAGTTAGGAAAATCCTCTTAAGTATCCACAATTTTAAATCTAATTCCCTGGATAGCATCTCTATTTTCTTTTTTGATATGTATTTTTTTAATTTTTAAAAATTTGTTCTTTTTAGATATACATGACAGTAGAGTGTATTTGACATATTATGTACACATGGAGTAGAATTTATTCTAATTAGGATGCCATTCTTGCAGTTGTACATGATGTGGAGTTTCACTGGTTGTGTAATCATATATGAACATAGGAAAGTTATATCTGAGTCATCCTACTGTCTTTCCTATTCCCACTAGCCCGTTACCTTCATTCCCCTTTTGTTTAATCCGGAGAACTTCTCTTCTTCCTTCCCCCTCTCTTACTGTGTGTTAGCATCCAAATATCAAAGAGAATATTTGGCCTTTGGTTTTCTGGGACTGGTTTATTTCACTTAGCATGATAGTTTCCAGTTTCATCCATTTGCTGGCAAATGCCATAATTTCATTCTTCTTCATGAATAATATTCCATTCCATTGTGTATATGTACCGCATTTTCTTTCCCCATTTGTCTATTGAAGGGCAACTAGGTTGGTTCTATAGCTTAGCTATTGTGAATTGAGCTGCTAAACACTGATGTGGCTGCATCACTATAGTATGCTGAAATCAGCATAGTATAGTATGCTGATTTTAAGTCCTTTGGGTATGTGCTGAGGAGTGGGAAATTACATTCCAAATTTTCTGAGAAATCTTCATACTGCTTTCTATAGTGGTTGCAACAATTTGCAGTCCCACCAGCAATAAATGAACCTTTCCATCCACATCCTTACCAACATTTATTTTTACTTGTATTCTTGATAATTGCATTCTGATTGAAGTGAGATGAAATCTCAGTGTAGTTTTAATTTGCATTTCTCTACTTGCTAGAGATATTGAATATTTTTTCAAATATTTTTTGAACATTCACATTTCTTCTTCTGTGAAGTGTCTCTTCAGTTCCTCAGCCCACTTATCGATTGGGTTATTTGGTTTTTGGGGGTGTTAAGTTTTTTTTTCTTTTTTCTGTATTTATTGTACACAAACAGAGCACAACTTTTCATTTCTCTGGTTGTACACAATATAGAATTATAACCATATGTGCAGTCATACATGTCTCTAGGGCACTGATGTCCATCTCATTCTACCATATTTACTGTCTCCATATCTTATTCCCTCACTCCCCTCCCCTTTGACCAAAGTTTCTCCATTCTTCCCATGGCCCCTCCCTCATTACAGATCAGCATCCACTTATTAGAGAGGACATTTGGCCTTTGGTTTTGTGGGACTGGCCTACTTCATTTAGCAAAATGTTCTCCAACTCCATCCATTTACCTGCAAATGCCATAATTTTGTTCTTTTAATGCTGAGTAATATTCCATTGTATATATATACCACAGTTTCTTTATCCATTCATCTATTGAAGGGCATCTAGGTTGGTTCCACAGTTTAGCTATTGTGAATTGAGCTGCTATAAACACTGAAGTGGCTGTGTCACTGGTGACTGTAGTGTGCTGTTTTTAGACCGAGGAGTGGGATAGCTGGGTCAAATGGTGGTTCCACTCCAAGTTCCCTAAGGAATCTCCATACTGCTTTCCAGATTGGATACACCAATTTGCAGTCCCACCAGAGATGTATGAGTATGCTTTTCCCCCCACAACCTCACCAACACTTATTGTTGCTTGTATTCTTAATAACTGCCATTCTGACTGGCATGAGATGAAATCTTAGTTTTTTTAAATTGTTTTTTTTAGTTGTTGATGGACACACTATATTTATTTATTTATTTGTTTGTTTGTTTTTATGTGGTGCTGAGGATCAAACCTAGTGCCTCACGCTTGTGAGGCAAGCGCTCTACCACTGAGCCACAACTCCAGCCCCTTAGAGTAGTTTTGATTTGCATTTCTCTAATGGCTAGAGATGTTGAACATTTCTTCATATATTGGTTGACCAACTGTATATCTTCTCCTGAGAAGTGTCTGTTCAGCTCCTCAGGCCATTTATTGATTGGGTTGTTTATTTTTTTGGTGTGAAGTTTTTTGAATTTTTTATGTATCCTGGAGATCAGTGCTCTATCTGATGTGCATGTGGCAAAAATTTGCCCCCAGAATGTAGGCTCTTTTCACCTCATTGATTATTCCTTTTTTAAAAAAATATTTTTTAGTTATACATGGACAATGTGTCTTTATTTTGTTTATTTTTTATGTGGTACTGAGGATTGATCCCAGTGCTTCATATTGTGAGGCGAGTGCTCTGCCACTGAGCTAGAGCCTCAGCCCCTGATTGTTCCTTTTGCTGAGAAGAAGCTTTTTAGTTTGAATCCATTCCATTTATTGATTCTTGCTTTTCTTTCTTGTGCTTCAGGAGTCTTGTTAATGAAGTTGGGGCCTAATCCAAAATGATGAAGATTTGGGCCTACTTTTTCCTTTAGGCGCTGGGTCTCTGGTCTAATTCCTAGGTCCTTGATCCACTTTGAGTTGAGTTTTGTGCATGGTGAAAGATAGGGGTTTAGTTTCATTTTGCTGCATATGGATTTTCAGTTATCCCAGCACCATTTTTTGAAGAGGCTATCTTTTCTCCAATGTACGTGTTTGGCACCTTTGTCTAGTATAAGATAACTGTATTTATGTGGGTTTGTCTCTGTGTCTTCTATACCATTGGTCTACATGTCTCTTTTGATGCTAATACCATGACATTTTTGTTATTATAGCTTTGTAATATAGCTTAAGGTTTGGTATTGTGATGCCTCCGCTTCACTCTTCTTCCTAAGGATTTCTTTGGCTATTCTAGGTTTCTTATTTTTCCAAATGAATTTCATGATTGATTTTTCTATTTCTATAAGAAATTATGTTGGCATTTTATGAATCATGTTGAATCTGTATAACGCTTTGGGTAGTATGGCCATTTTGACTATATTTATTTATTTATTTCTTGAGGCTATTGTGAATGGGGTAGTTTTCCTAATTTCTCTTTCAGAGGATTCATCACTGATGTATAGAAATGCATTTGATTTATGGGTATTGGTTTTATATCCTGCTACTTTGCTAAATTCATTTATTAATTCTAGAAGTTTTCTGGTGGAATTTTTTGGATCCTCCATGTAAAGATTCATGTCATTAGGAAATAATGATAATTTAAGTTCTTTTTTTCCTATTTGTATCCCTTTAATTTCTTTCATCTGTCTCATTGCTCTGGCTAGAGTTTCAAGGACTATGTTGAATAGAAGTGGTGAAAGAGGGCATCCCTGTCTTGTTCCCATTTTTAGAGGGAATGCTTCCAATTTTTTCTCCATTTAGGATGATGTTGGCCTTCAGTTTTGCATAGATAGATTTTATAATGTTGAGGTATGTTCCTACTATTCCTCGTTTTTCCAGTGTTTTGAACATAAAGAGGTGCTGTGTTTTGTCAAATGCTTTCTCAACATCTATACAGATAACCATATGATTGTTATCTTTTAGTCTATTGGTGTGATGAATTAGGTTTATTGATTTCCATATGTTGCACCAAGCTTGCATACCTGGGATGAAACCCACTTGATCATGGTGCACTATCTTTTTAATATGTTTTTATATGCAATTTGATAGAATTTTATTGAGAATTTTTGTGTCAATGTTCATCAGTGGGATCAGTCTGAAGTTTTCTTTCTTTGATGTGTCTTTGGTTTTAGAATCAGGGTGATACTAGCCTCATAGAATGAGTGTGGAAGGTTTCCTTCCATTTCTATTTCATAGAATAATTTGAGGAATATTGGCATTAATTCTTCTTTGAAGGTCTTGTAGAACTCGGCTGAGTATCTGTCTGGTCCCGGGCTCTTCTTGGTTGGAAAGCTTTTGATGGCTTCTTCTATTTCCTTGCTTGAAACTGATCTGTTTAAATTGTGTATGTCCTCCTGATTCAGTTTGGGCAGATCATATGCCTCTAGAAATTTGTTGGTGTCTTCAGGATTTTCTATTTTACTGGAGTATAGATTTTCAAAATAGTTTCTAATTATCTTCTGTATTTCAGTAGTGTCTGTTATGATATTGCCTTTTTCACCTCAAATTTTGGTAATTTGAGTTTTCTTTCTCCTTTTTGTTTGAGTGGCTAAGGGTTTATCAATTTTATTCATTTTTTCAAAGAATAGCTTTTTGTTTTGTCAATTTTTTGAATTGTTTTCCTTGTTTCAATTTGATTGATTTCAGCCCTGATTTTAATTATTTCCTGTCTTCTTCTTTTGGTGTTGACTTGTTCTTCTTTTTCTAGAGCTTTGAGATGTAATGTCATGTTGTTTATTTGTTGACTTTTTGTTCTTTTAATGAATGAGCTCAATGCAATGAACTTTCCTCTTAACACAGCCTTCATAGTGTCCCAGAGATTTTGATATGTTTTATCAGAGTTCTCACTGGTGTCAAGTTTTTTGAGTTTTGTATATCCTAGAGATTTATGCTCGATCTGAGATGCAGATAACAAACATTTTCTCCCATTCTGTAGGCTTTCTCTTCATGTTCTTGTTTCCTTTGTTGTGAAGAAGCTTTTTAGTTTGAAACCATCCCATTTATTGATTCTTGATTTTACTTCTTGGACTTTAGGAGTCTTATTGAGGAAGTTAGTTCCTAAGCCAACATAATGGAGAGCTGGGCCTACTTTTTCTTCTAGTAGGCGCAGGGTCTCTTGTCTAATACCTAGGTCCTTGATCCACTTTGAGTTGAGTTTTGTGCAGGGTGAGAGAGGTCTAATTTCATTCTACTACATATGGATTTCCAGCTTTCCCAGCACCAGTTGTTGAAGAGGCTATATTTTCTCCAATGTATGTTTTTGGTCCCTCTGTCTGGAATGAGATAACTGTATTAATGAGGGCACGTTTCTGTGTCTTCTATTTTGTTCCATTGGTCTTCATGTCTATTTTTGTGCTAATACCATGCCATTTTTGTTACTATAGCTCTGTAGTACAATTTGAAGTCTGGTATTGGAATGCCTCATATTGTGATGCCTCTTGCATTATATTTCTCACTAAGGATTGTTTTGGCTATTCTGGGCCTCTTATCTTTCCAAATGAATTTCATGACTGCTTTTTCTATTTGTATGAAGAATGTCACTGAACTTTTAATAAAAATTGCTTTCAATCTGTATACTGTATGGCCATTTTGAAATATTAATTCTGCCTATCCAAGAACATAGGAGATTTTTCCATCTCCTAAGGTCTTCTTCAATTTCTTTTGTTAGCATTCTCTAGGTGTCATTATAGAGGTCATTTGCCTTTTTTGTTAGATTGATTCCCAAGTCTTTTATTTTACTTTTTTGAAGCTATTGTGAATGGAATAATTTTCCTAATTTCTCTTTCAGCTGATTCATCATTGATATACAGGAACTCTATTGATTTATGGGTGTTAATTTTATACCCTGCTCCTTTGCTCAATTTGTTTATCATTTCTAGAAGCTTTCTGGTGGACTTTTGGGTATTCTAAATGTAGAATCATGTCATTGGCAGATTAGCATAGTTTGAGCTCTTCTTTTCCTATTTGTATCTTTTTAATAAATTTCTTTTGTCTAATTGCTCTGGCCAGAGTTTCAAGGACTATATTGAATAGAAGTGGTGGATGAGGACATCCTTGCCTTGTTCTAGTGTTTAGAGGGAATGCTTTCCATTTTTCTCTATTTAGAATGATGTTGGCCTTGGGTTTAGCATATGTAACTTCAATGTTGAGATGTTCCTACTGTTCCTAGTTTTTCTAGTGTTTTGAACATGAATGGATGCTGTATTTTGTCCAGTGCTTTTTTTGCATCTTTTGAGATAATCATGTGATTCTTGTCTTTAAGTCTATTGATGTGATGAATTAAATTTATTGATTTTCATATGTTGAACCAACCTTACATAACTGGGATGAACCCCACTTGATAATGGTAAACTATCTTTTAAATATTTTTTGCATAAAATATGCCAGTATTTTATTAAGAATTTTTGCATCTGCTGGGCACAGTGGTGCAAACCTGGAATCCTAGTGGCTAGGGAGGCTGAGGCAGGAGGATGGCAAATTCAAAGCCAGCCTCAGGAACAGCAAAGTGCTAAGCAATTCAATAAGATCTGTCTCTAAATAAAATACAAAATATGGCTGGGGATGTGGTGATTTGTTCCCTTGTTTTTCCATGTTATTTGTGTGTCTACCCATCTAGCAGTTGGTTTTGAGGCAGTAGAGTTTCTACTCTGTGGATTTATAGTGTCCCTGAACAATTCCAGTACCTCATAGCTTAGGGAGAAACAGATACTAACAACAACCAATGCAAACAATTTACAGCATTAAACCAAATAGTTCTTGCTATGTAATCTACAATGTTGATTGTTACAATAATCAGAAATATCAGTTATTGCCCATGGTAAAAACAGTAAGTTTATAAAAGGTTTACACTTTCATGTGGTGAACAGGGATAGAACAGAAGTGATATAGAATGTGATGATTATGAGGGAGGAGGAGAGAAAGTAGACGTAAAAAATTAAAGAGTGGAAGAGAGAGCAATAGAGAGTGACTGTTAGGAGAGGGAAAGAGAAAGAAGAGTCAAGGAAAACAGATAGGTGAGAGAAAAAATATTGAAAATAAAAATTAAAACATAAAAATAAAGACATAAAATAATACAAGAACAAACTCAGCATGTACTAATCAAACATCTCAATCAAAATACTGATCCATGAAAAATAACTGTCTTCAAAAAAATGCTAGACATGAGAACAAATAAACAGATATGAATATGTATAAATAGCCACTTAAAGACAGTTAATTAAGAGAAAAGAAGAAGCGGTGGCGCAAGGTAGGATAAGGTTTCAAGAGGTGAACACGGTAAATGCATAGGCAATGTAGGACGTGTTTATAAGGGAGGAGAGGAAAAAAGAAGTAAAAGAATTAAATAGAGTTAGCAAGAAAAAAAGAAACAGAAACAGATGTGAAAACAGACAACAGAAAATCAATCCAAAATATACTAATCAAAAACCCTAACACTCAAAAAGCAGAGCACAAAAAAAAAACTGCCTTAAAAAAATGCTAAAAATGAAAAAGCAGAAACAAATATATATGTGTACAAATGTATAAATGTCCATCATGTATGAATCAGTACACATTCAAAAACAAAACAAAAACAAAGTAACAGAATAGTCAATGAGAGTATATGCATGCTGTCTGTGCCAAACTGTCTTTCCATTTCTCAGTTTCCCTTCTAAGCAGGATGGTGTAAGGAGCTGTGGAAAATACTTTTGGCTTTACTTCCTGGGTATAGCTGCCGCTGGGCTCTAGGAGTTTTTGCAAGTGAAGCTCCCAGGAGCGGGGCTTAGGTCTGATATTGCTCCAGGTGTTTTACTGCTTGGAGAGTTATCGGGCCTTAATGAATCAATGCATTTCTAGGACTGTCTCCGACTACTCTCCCCAGGTCACCACTCTTGGGAAGAGGGAGTCAGTCCTACACTGGTTCTGCTGTTCGGAGATAATGCCCTTTTGGGCCTCCCCAAGGGCTGTTTCCAAGCACTGAGCTCAGTCATTCAGCCCATTCAGATTCTCCCTGCCACTGGTTCTGCATGCTGCCTGGTTCAAGGGACCAGGGAGGGCAGGCTTTCTTTGGATCTCAGATCTGCTATTATCCCTAGGCAAAATAGTCTCAGTTCCAGAAATTCTCTGTGACAGAGATTCTCCTGATTTGCTAGGCTCAGTTTAGGTCTCACAGTTGGTGACTGCGGGATTCATATGAACTCATGGGTGTAAGTTCCCAGTTGGAGTTGGCGCTGCTGTTGTCGCATGCAGACAGGTACCAATACATCTCCAGCTTTGGTTCCCCCTGAACAGCAGGCAGACCTGGTGACTTTAGTGTACCAATTTAAAAAGCCAAATAGCCTCTGGGTCGGTCCAGATCAGGCTGGCTTTCTGCTCCTGGGATTTCTCATGCCAAGACTTTTCTAGCACTTTTTAGTCTTTTCCAAACTTTCGTATTAATTTTCCCTGCTCCTACCAGGAGCTCAGCTCCAAATCTATTCCTTATCCTTGTCTGACGTACCTTAAATTTCCCAGTCTTCAAGGCCGTCTGCACACTACTAAGTTTAGTGGAGTGTTTTTTCACTAACCTCACAGAGAAGTAGTTTTCTAGCTGTTTGAGTCCTGAATCACAGAGCTGTGAAAAAAGCCACTTTCCGCTTCCCGCTAACATGTCTATCTCATTGGCATCTCAGTCAGCTGAGATAATGATCTCTTAAAACACTTGTAATGTTATTCTTTTTTATCCACAAGAAGAATAAGCATTTTGTATAGAAATCATGCAGCAAATGAAACAGGTAGTTTTGATGGTTTTAATATTTTGTGTTAAAGAATTTTTATATATTCATATTTTATTTATTAATTATATATGAGAATTTTTCATATTAGATTTTTAACATTTGATTTTTACATAAATGTGTAACTGAATAATCTAGACTAGTAATCATAGATTTAAATTTATGTTAATTTGTAAAAAGAATTGTAATATTTAAGAAAATTTAAGATTTTTCATATTTAAAATTTTTAAATTTATGAAATAAGAATTCTTTAAATATTTGAGATTTGATTGTTTATAAAACAACTTAAGTACTTAAAATCCAATATTTTAAATGTATAAATTAAATTTAAAATATTTAACAAAAAATTTAAAATTTTTTTTTTTTAAAAATGTTTATTTTTTAGTTGTAGGTGACAGAATATCTTTATTTTATTTTTATGTGGTGCTGAGGATCGAACCCAGTGCCTTACGCATGCTAGGTGAGCACGCTACCACTGCGCCATAATCCGAGCCCCAAAAAATTTTAAATTTTTATTGGTACATAATTATTCATAACAGTAGATTCACTGTGGCATATTCATACTTGCACATAACATAATTTGATCAATTTCACTCCCCAGTACTTCCCCTTTTGCTCTTTCCTCCTCCTTCCACCTGATTTTCTTCCTCTACTTCATGGGTCTCCCTTCTATTTTCATAAGATTCCTTTTTTTTCCCTCTTGTTTCCACATATAAGACAAAAATACAACCCTTGATTATCTGAATCTGGCCTATTTTGCTTAACATTATGTTCTCCAGTTCCATCCATTTTCCTGGAAATGACATTTTTTTTTAAAATATTTATTTTTTAGTTGTAGGTGGACACAATATCTTTATTTTTTATTTTTATGTGGTGCTGAGGATCGAACCCAGTGCCTCCCGCGTGCTAGGCGAGCACGCTACCACTACGCCATAATCTCAGCCCTGGAAATGACATTTTTTAAATTCATTTTTAGGACTGAATAAAATTACATTGTTTATATATACCACATTAACAACATTTAATTGTTTCATAAGCTCGCTTAAAATTATTATTAAGATTTGCTACATTAATATCTTGTAGAGAAAGTCAAGTTAATTTTTTAAAATGATCAAATTATAAAATAGGAATTCACAGAAGAGAAAAATACAGTATCAAAAAATTTATGAAGCAAAATTCATTCTCACTGATAGTGAAGATATATGCAACTGAAATTACATAAGTACCAGTTTACATTGATCAAATTTACAAAAATTAAAGTATTAGCAAATATCAAGTACTAGCAAAGCTATAGGGAATTAGAAACTCTTAGACAAGGGTAATAGGAAAATAAATTATAAGAGCCTCTTTGGAGAGCATTTCAATAAAAAAGAAAATTCAAATACTATGGAAGCTAGTGATAGAGAATCACATCTTGCATGTATAAGATATCAATGTCAATGATATGCAATGACAAGAAATGAATCAACATGCTAATGCTCACAGATCTCTCTTCCACCACTATGCATATCGTACACTAACAAACATTTCTAAACAGCATAAACACCTTTCTCTTTACCACTCCAACTTCAGAGTTTGTGAATCAGTTCTTAGAGCTCTTGTGAAATAGAACTAATAGAATCATGAGATTAAAAAAAAAATATGAATTTAAACCTTGAGGTTCCATTTAGGATTTGAGGAATATGAACAGAAAAAGAAAAAGAGATTACTATGAACTATATTGGATCTTCTTAAGTGTTTTTTAAGAAATTGAAAAAAAGACCAGAATGCTCTTTCAATTTATTTTAGACACTGGTTGTGCATCTCAGACAAGTTTAAATGCAGGCGCAAACATCCTAGTACCTGTTAAAATATACTCAACGAACATGTGAGAAACTGAAAATGACTAAATGTTTTATATTATAAAAGTAACAAGCCATTAAGATTGCTTCCTTCAGAGCAGACAAAAATTATTACATAAAGGAAACTGATGGCATTTTAGGGAAAAATACACAGTATAAAGGATTTGGAAAATAGATACGTAAAAAGGAAAACTAAAAATCATTCATGATCCCACCTCTATCTTCTAATTTCTTAAATGCATATTTATTCAACATTTACTGAATAACTAGTATAAGTCAAGTTCTATACTAGGCCATAAGAGTACAGTCCAAAATAAATGAGATAAAACTCACTGTTTTAATGGAGTTTACCATCTAGTTGTGGGACACACACAATTGACAAAACACATAAATAAGCATATAGTATATTCAAAGGTGATTGTTATTAAGAAAAATAAGTAATGAAAAGTATAGGATAGGGAGTGTGAGGGAAGAACAGAGATTACAATTTCACGTTAAGATGGTCAAGGAAGTCTTTACTAAGAAAATCACATTTGAGTAAATATTTGGAGTGAAGGAACAAACTGTGGATTTGGGCAAAAAGAATGATAAGCACAAAGTCCTAAGCATTTTATTTATTTACTCATTTAACATTTTGTAGTCCGAATGGTTTGGGTAGAACTTTACCTCCAAAGAAAGATCCAGATCTAATCAACTCTCTGATTTCCCTGCCACATTTCCCTTTTTTTGGAATTTAGGTTGTTCCTTTTCCCTTTTTCTTTTCTTTTTTGATCCTATCACAAATAGTGCTATAATCAATTTCTTTGACTGTATTTATGAGTATTTCTGTAGAATAGAGTCCTAGAAGTGAACTACTAGTTCCAGGGAAACAATATTTCCTGAACATTAGTTAGTTCAGATTGTCAAATTGTTTCCAAAGGGGTTATAACAATTTCTAGTCCAACCACAAGTATGAGAACTTACTTTATCAAGTGTTTGTCAGTACTAAGTAGTCCCATCCATTTAAAAAAAAAAACCTTGTTAATTTTAATTTGATATGTGAAAATACTACCACATTTTGATATAATTTAATAAATTTTATATTTATTTAATTATTAGTGAGGTTGAATCTTAAAATATATTTACCAGTCATTTATTGTGAATGACCTGTTCTTGACCATTGACTATCTTCTATAGGAGTCTTAGTGTTTTTTCCTTATTGACTTACTTGCAATTTTAATATTTTTACTATGTATTTCATTTTTGGGGTAATATTTATCAGACTGCAATTTGCAAAAACAATTTAAACATAAGGAGAGAAAAAGTTGAAAAATTATTATAAAAATGAGCATCTAATGATAATGAGTTGCTTGTCAAAATTTGGCAACAGAACTTTCAAATTTGAAAATCAGAATGAAAGAACAGAATAATGCTAAACAAACAGAAATAAATGCCTATTTCAGGAACATTGGGCAATATCTAAAAATATGGTTATATCATGTAAAAACTTTTTTTTTTCAATTTTTTTTTTATTTAAATGCATTTCAAAAACTTTTGAACATGTACAGTAACCACTTCAACTATACTTAACAATTATTAAGTCCTGACTGCATACTTAGCACAATTTAAATTTCTTATAGTGTTTGTAAGTTGTATGTTCAGCAATATTTTTATTTTCATAATCTATCGCTTACAGATAAAGAAAATGAAACTGACAGAAAATCTAAGTGTAATAGGTAGCAACTCTTGGAATTTATGTCCTTTCCATTACACCACAATTTTAGAAATACTTAAAAATTGTACATCTATTGCATGCTACAAAGTTACAACTAAACTAATTAATAAAATGACATAAATTTTTTACTTGTGAGTCTTACCCGGCCAGAGTCCAAAGCAGTAGGCATATTTCTTAGTTCATACACAGCAACCTGTCCATCACTGTCTCCCACTAGAAGACAATCTGTTTGTTTGGCAAAGAGAACAGTTGTGAACTTGATTCCAGGGTTAGCCACATTCACAATCAGAGGGTCCAAACTGTAATGAAACATTTTATTTAAAAATTCAGTTGTCATATTAAAATGATATTTGTTAACATACAAACTAAGAGAAATTCCAGATTTCTTTTTTAACTTCATGTACAACAAAACAAAACAAAACAAAATAAAAGCCTCACCAGGTTTGGTGGTGCACACCTATAATCTCAGTAAGCAGGAAGACTTGAGACAGGAGGATCTCAAGTTCAGAGCCAACCTCAGCAACTTAGGAAGACCCTAAGCAACTTAGCAAAACCCTAATAAAAATAAAAAGGGCTGGGGATGTAGCTCAGTGGCTAAGCACCCTTGCGTTCAATCCCTGGTACCAAAACAAACAAACAAACAATAACAACAAAAAGCCTCTTTTTCCCAAACTCAAAATAACTGTTTCTAATTCCTTAATCAGAATGCCCTTTGGATTCAACACTACAACAAGATTCCTGCCAAAAATTCCAACTGCCAGACTGTCCAACAGAGTATAAACTTGCTAGGACCCACGATTATGTGAGCCAATTCCTTAAAGTACATCTACCTCAGTATAGAGATGGAGATGGAGATAAGCGATTGAGACAGAGGCATTCATCCTGCTAGTTCTGCTTCTATACAGTGCCTTGACTAACACAACTTCTTAAATAACAATTATCTTTTAAAACAAAACAAGAAGCCCGGTGCGGTGGCACATGCCTGGAATCCCAGTGGTTCGGGAGGCTGAGACAGTAGAATAGAGAGTTCAAAGCCAGCCTCAGCAACAGCAAGCCACTAAGCAACTCAGTGGGACTCTGTCTCCAAATAAAATACAAAATAGGGCTGAAGATATGGCTGGTCAAGTGGTCAAGTGCCCCAAAGTTCAATGCCTGGTACCAAAAACAAAAACAAAAACCACCACCCCCCCCAAAAAAAAACCCGGGAATGTATTTATCCAAATGAATCTCTAGAACATTAGAAGATATTCCTCAACAGGAAATTGTCCTTGTCTTGGTCATTAAAAACAATTCATTTAAGCCCTCAAAAAAAGGACAGAAGTACTAACTTTTTATACTTCTAAAGAAGTGTTGTCCTAGGAACTACAGTTTTACCAGAAAAATTAAAATCTGAGGTTAGAGCATTTAAATTGTCACTTTAAACGTTAGTTATCTCCTGCTCAAAAGTAAATAATTTTGTTATGTAATCCTTGATTTTTGATTGATACTGATTTATAGAACAAATTATGACAAAATTTTTAAGTTACTAAATTATTAACTTCTAAAAAATAGTTACTATTAAGAATAGACTTGACAGGGCACAGTGGCGCACGCCTGTAATTCCAGCACTTTGGAAGGCTGAGACAGGAGAATTTTGAATTCAAAGCCAGCCTCAGCAACACAGTGAGACCCTGTCTCTACATAAAGCCCAAAATTAGGGCTGGGGGCTGGGGATGTGGCTCAGTGGTCAAGTACCCCTGAGTTCAATCCCTGGTACCAAAAAAAACAAAAAGAAAGTCAGCCTTAGCAATGGCGAGGCGCTAAGCAACCCAATGAGACCCTGTCTCTAAATAAAACACAACATAAGGCTGGGGATGTGGCTCCGTGGTCGAGTACTCCTGAGTTCAATCCCTGGTACCAAAAGAAAAAAAAAATAGACTCATTGAATTTTAGATAATTTATTTTAAACAAAAATATATTTTCCTTCCCCTTCTGCTAATCTGCATAAAAACTTATGATACTTTCCAATGGAAATGGCAACATTAAACATTTCATTCCAATATGTATAAATTTTCATATTAAGAAGAATAGATGGGTCTAGATGACCTTCTAATAACGTTGGTGTAACATCGTAAATAAAAAATCTTAGTTAAGTGCATACCCTTTGAATATGTTTTGAAATGAGGTACAAGAATAAGTAAATATTGCAAAAATAATTATTTTGTCTCCTTTCTTTATGTTAGTGTAGAGAATCTTCAGTTAGAAATGTAAGCATGCCATGTACAATATGTCAAAATACATTCTACTGACATGCATTAAAAGAACAAATTTTAAAAAATGGAAAAAAAAAGAAATGTAAGTACATCTCCCTGGATTCCGCTATAAAAAAGCAATGGATAGAATTTAAGGTAGTTATGATAATCAATATCAGCCTGTGAAAGTTCAAGGAGATGAGTAAACTATTTTCATTCAGATGCTTTTAAAATACATATGGTATGAGTAATCAATGTTAATATCATATCTTTACATATATTTTTATTCATAAAGGACTCCTGTGAAATAAATTATTGTTTTAAAACTACTATACTCTTTAACCAATGTCAAAAGTATCAGGTATCACTTAGTTTAAACCGCTTCTACTAGAAATGTCCACAAGAAAACATTAACTTACGTGCTAATGTGAAGGTCCCAAATCTCCACTCTGCTTTCATTTGCAGCTGCAAATATATAGGATGATTTTGGAGACCAGGCAACATCATAAACAACATAAGTAGTTGGATAAAAACTTAAGAATGGCTTGAGATTCTCCTGATGCCATATCATAACACCCCAATCTGCAGAACAGCTTAAGAATACATCATGACAAAATGGGTTCCATGTTACTTTATACACTGGGCCCTAGGAAGAGAAAAATGAAATTCACAGGTAAATAATACTTAATACCTTATATTTAAAACTTAACCAGCAAATTAAAAATACTAATATTTCTAGCAAATTCAACATCATTCATTATTGCATTGATATTATTTTAGCTGAGAATAAGATCATAAATTTAATCTTCCCTAAATTAGTCTATTATAGAAACATAAAAATTCAGTGCTATATTATCCACTAAATATTAATATATATTATAACTTTTTAAAAAAGATAAGTAGTATTAAGAAAAATCAAAAAATGAAGGAGAAAAAGAAATGTGAATGGAACAATGATAAATACATACAGAGAACAGGTATGGGCAAGAGACAATTTTACTTTGGGATCAATATAGTATTATGCTTCTAAAGTCTTTTAGAAACAAAAAGTCTCACTTCCATAACTTGCAAGAAAAAAATCAATGATAACAAGAAGCCTAATAAAATATACCACACATTTTTGGTGCTTTTTTAGAAAGCACTTAATTCAAGATACTATTTTTATTCCAAAGTTGTAAATTTATTGCATGTTAAATATACTGTATGTAATGCTATTTTTGCAGAAATACTATAACGTAAATTTCCCATACCTATTATAATTAAACTAACCTTATGTCCTCTGTAGGTTTCTAGGTATTGTTCATTATATGAACAAGAACATTTGTGAATATGACCTTCTTCAGTGCCAGCCAAATAGATATTTGTGTCCTACAACACAAGAATTCAAAATGTATTTGCCTGTGATACATTAGTTAAGTGTGCTACAGATACAAGATGGGACAATTCAGCGTCTATTGAAATCAATTCAAGAACCAAAATAATAAATACTATCTTGAATATAGTTGTCTGTTGTCTTTGTCTTTCTGTTATGTATTTATAATAATGAAACTACTGGGAAGATTACAGCACAAAAGAAAATACAGATTTATCCTGTACTGGAATAGAGGATAGTACTTAAAATATCTTGTTTAAAAATCATGTGGAGGGCTGCGGCTGTGGCTCAGTGGTAGAGCGCTTGCCTCGCATGCGTGAGGCACTGTGTTCATCCTCAGCACCACATAAAAATAAATAAAGACATTGCGTCCATCTATGACCAAAAAAATATTTAAAAAAAAAAATCATGTGGAAAAACTTAGGCTTAAATGAGAAAGAGACTTTTCAACGTTTAGATTTGTCTAACCATAGAGCTAATAGTCTAGGGAAATGATAAATGCTTCTTCACTGGAGCTAATCAAAGAAAAGACAGATGACTTAACTATAAATATTTATGTACATAATGTTGAAGAAATTGAAATTACTGAGAACGAGAGGTTGAAGTACATGGCATCTCAGACATCTTTAACACTAAACATGTATGCTCAACAGGGATTTAAAACGTCTGTGCATAGTAAAAAGTCTGAAAGTCAGTGCTCAATATCCTGGTTATATGGAGTATGGTCATGGACCAGCAACATTTGCATCACCTGGGAGAACTTCTGAGCTGCAAATTCTCAGGCTCTACCCCAGACCTACTAACCAGAATCTGCTTCTTTTTTTTCTTCTTCTTCATATTAAACACCTTTATATGCACTTTCAATGAACAGTATATATATATATATATTTTTTTTATCAACCATCTTTACTATACCCATTCCCCTTTCCTGCCCCCCGCCTCCCCCATGTCGCGTCCAGTGTTCCTCTATTTCTCTTATGTTTCCCATTCCCACCTCCCTTATTCATTAGCATCCACTAATCAGAATCTGCTTCTTAACAAGATTCCCAAGTTACTTGTATATACATTAAAATTTGATACACACTGCATTAGCATATATAAATACTTAAAACAGCAACTACTAGATCATGGTGCAAATATAGTTTAAAATTATATGACAAAATACAATATTTTTCCAAAAAGGTTTATCAAAGTTTGCTTTGACCCACATTCTCCTTAACAGTTGTTTATATTAGAAGTCTTCTATACTGCCATTCTATTAAGTGTTAAATTATACTTAATTTTATGTCTTATTTGTGTAAATATTAATAAGACTGATAACTTTTTATGCTTATTGGCCATTTGTATTGCCTCTTCTGTTTATGTCTCTTGATCATTTTACTAACATTTTTCATATTCATTTGTGTATTTTAAAATATTCTAGATTCTATTGCTTTGTTTATTATATATGTTGCAAATATCTTCTCCTAGTGTATTGCTTTTCTTTCTACTTTTTTAATACTGCCTTTGGTATACAGAAGTTCTCATTTTATTCAGTAGGTTAGCATTTATGTGCTTTTAAGAAATCTTTCCCTACCTTGACCTCATAGAGATATTTTCCTCTAAAATGTTTTTATGTTATGATGGTGGTAGAAATCTAATTCCATTGTTAAAAAATGGATAATTGTTATCCCAACACCACTTTTAAGTGGTGTTCTTTTTCTAGGGATTTTCAAAGTCAGTGTCAAAAGATTGGTTGCCTAATAAATAAACTCTTGAGATTTCATGTAAGAAGTTTATTGAGGAGTGGTCTCAGGAATAACCTCCATGAGGGAAACAGGACTGGTCAGAGATTTAAGTTGAACTACAAATGAAGTTGAAGTTACAACAGACAGATCAACCTGTAAGAAGTTCTGGGAAGGCCCTTAAGGGGTGGCACTTGAGGGTACTGCCTTTAGCTGGGCATGGTGGTGCACACTTGTCATCCCAGCAATTTGGCAGGCTGAGGCAAGAGGATCAGAAATTCCATGCCAGCCTTATCAACTCAGCAAGACCTTGTCTCAAAGTAAAATATAAAAAGGGCTGGGATATAGCTTGGTACTAGAGAACTCTTCGGTTCAATCCCCAATACTGCAACAAACAAACAAAACAAAAAAGCAGCCAGGTGCCGTGGCACATTCCTGTAATCTCAGCACTTTGGGAGGCTGAGACAAGAGAATCACAAGTTCAAAGGTGAACTTGTGATTCAAAGCCTCAGCAAAAGTGAAGTGCTAAGCAACTCAGTGAGACTCTGTCTCTACATAAAACACAAAATAGGGCTGGGAATGTGCTCAGTGGTTGAGTTCAATCCCAGTACAAACAAACAAACAAAAACCAATAAACTAATAAAAAAAAGAAAGCCACAAACTTGGTGGCTTAAGAGTCCTGCCATAAGGCAAGAAGGCCAGATGTTTCATATTCTCCCCCTTCCAAAAACCAATCAAGCAAGATAATATACTCAAACTTAACCATAATAAATAATCAAACTAAATGTAAGTGATTTTAACATAACAATTATAAGGCAGAGATTTTAAGATTCTATAAAATAAGCAAGATTCAACTACATGCTGTCTACATGAAATGTATTTTAAGTATAAAAACACAAATAGTTTAAAAGAAAAATGATAGAAAATGATAAAACATGGTACCACTAGTTAAAATAAATCTGGAATGGCTATATACTATCAGACGAAGTGAATCTCATACTAAATAGCCTAACAGTTATAAATAAGGCCATTTCATAATTATAAAGGAATTAGTTAATCAATAGGGCATAACAATCCTAAACATACTTGTACATACCTCATAACAAAGGCTTAAGATGCAAAAAACAAAATAGAATTGTAAGGAAAAATAGACAAATTGACGATTATGGTTAGAGAGTTCCTTTCTTCTTTCTCAATAATTGAAAAAGTAAGCACAAAATCAGCAGGGAGATAGTGAATTTAAACAACACCATCAACCAACTTAATCTGATTGACATTTATAAAATACTCTACCCAATAATAGCAGAACACATATTTTTGTCAAGTGCACAGGAATAATTGCCAATAAGGGCCGCACTCTAAAATTTGCAATATATCTTACTGAGTTCAAAAGGATTCAAGTCAGAAAAGGAATATTCTCTGATTATGGTAGGTTGGAATTAGAAATCAATAACAAGAGTTCCGTTCCAGAGTTCCTGCGGACCAGCAGGAGCCGCAGAGGGCCCAAATCTGCCCTCAGGAAACTCCACGGGTGTCCAGCCAAAGGGAGACTAGGGACTGCTATCTACTAGCCACTGAGGAGCCCAAACTCAGGGTAAGAGTCGCTCCTGAGAGGCAGCCCCACCCAAGGGCGGCTTGGGCCCACCTCAGTTCTGCTCCATAGTTCCTGCAAACCAGCAGGAGCCACAGAGGGCCCAAATCCACCCTCAGGAAACTCCACGGGTGTCCAGCCAAAGGAAGACCAGGTACGCTACCTCTAGCCACTGGGGAGCCCAAATTCAGGGCAAGAGTCCCTCCAGAGACACCAATGCGAGGCAGCCCCACCCAAGGGTGGCCTGGGCCCGCCTCAGTTCCGCTCCAGAGTTCCTGGGGACTTGCAGGAGCTACAGTGGACCCAGATCCGCCCTCAGGAAACTCCACGGGTGTCTAGCCAAAGGGAGACCAGGGACTGCTACCTCTAGCCAGTGGGGAGCCCAAATTCAGGGCAAGAGTCGCTCCAGAGACACCAGTGCAAGGCAGCCTGGGGCCACCTCAGTTCCACTCCAGAGTTCCTGTGGTCAGGCGAGACAGAAGGCCCAAAACTGCCCTTAGGGAATGACAGGGGTGCCCAGGTGAAGGCAGACCAGAGTCTGCTAGCCTCCAGCCCCAGGGGAGCTCATACTCACTGTAAGGGTTGCACATAGACTCTCCTGCTTGCAACCCTGCCTAAGTGAGACCTGGGCCTGCCTCCAGTTCTGCTCCAGAGTTCCAGTTCACCAGCAGGAGCACAAGAGAGGGGCAAAACAGCCCTCGGGGGCTGCCTCAGGAGCCCAGCCAAGGCCACTCCCGCTGCCCTCTAGAGGTACATCCACTACCTCTGCCACCAACTTTAGTGGCAGTAGTGCCCATCTGGGGACACTGGGGCAACAGAAGTAGCTCAAGGGTGAGACACAGGTAATCTGGAGTGTCAATACAAGATTATAGGATAGAAGCCGCAATACCTCAGATCAGTATTTCAAGAAAGGAAGATACACAATCAACATGAAAAAACAAGGGAAGAAAGTGCCCCAAATAAACCTCGATACCACTGTAACAGAATCCATTGACAACATAGTTGATGAAATGTCAGAGAAAGAATTCAGAATGTATATAATTAAAATGATCAGCGAACTAAAGAATGACATAAGTGAGAAATTTCAGGCAAAAATTGATCAATCCAACAAAGAAATAGGAGAGTAAATAAAGGCAACCATAGATCATTCTAACAAAGAGATAAGAGAGCAATTACAAGTAGCAAAAGATTACTTTAAGAAAGAGCTAGAGATCGTGAAAAAAAACCAATCAGAAATTCTTGAAATGAAGGAAACAATAAACCAAATAAAAAACTCAATAGAAAGCATCACCAGCAGACTAGATCCCTGGAAGACAGAACCTCGGATAATGAAGACAAGATATACAATCTTGAAAATAAACTTGACACACAGTGAAGATAGTAAAAAATCATGAACAGAACATACAAAAAATAATGGGACAGCATCAAAAGACCAAATCTAAGATTTATTGGGATAGAAGAAGGCGCAGAATTTCAAACCAAAGGAATGCACAATCTCTTCCATGAAATAACATCAGAAAATTTCCCAAATATGAAAAATGATGTGGAAAATCAAATACAAGAGGCTTACAGGATACCAAATGTACAAAATTTCAACAGATCTACACCAAGGCACATTATAATGAAAATGCCCAACATACAGAATAAGGATAGAATTTTAAAGGTTGCAAGAGAGAGGAACCAGATTACATATAAGGGAAGACCAATTTGTATCTCAGCAGATTTTTCAACCCAGACCGTAAAAGCCAGGAGATCATGGAATAACATATTCCAAGCCCTGAAAGAAAATGGATGCCAACCAAGAATTCTATATCCAGCAAAACTGAGCTTCAGATTTGATGACAAAATAAAAACCTTCCATGATGAACAAAAGTTAAAAGAATTTACAGCAAGAAAGCCTGCACTACACAGCATTCTTGGCAAAATATTCCATGAGGAGGAAATGATAACCAACAATGAAAATTTACAGAGAGAGGAACTACACTAAAGGAAAGACCATTCAAAAGAGAAAACTCAAGGTAAAAACCAAACACAAACCAAAATGACCGGAATTACAAATCATATTTCAATAATAACCCTGAATGTAAATGGCCTAAATGCACTAATTAAAAGACATAGACTGACAGACTGGATTAAAAAAAAGACCCAACAACATGCTGTCTTCAAGAGACTCACCTCACAGGAAAAGACATCCATGGACTGAAAGTGAAAGGGTGGGAAAAAACATATCACTCACATGGACCCCGCAAACAAGCAGGAGTTTCCATCCTCATATCAAATAAAGTAGACTTCAAACCAAAGATGGTGAAAAGAGATAAAGAAGGTCATTTCATACTTCTTAAGGGAATCATACATCAACAAGACATAACAAATAATGGGGCTTCCATGTATATCAAACAAATTCTTCTCAAATACAAGAATCAAATAGACCACAACACAATAATTCTTGGAGACTTTAACACAGCTCTCTCACCATCGGATAGATCTTCCAAACAAAAACTTAATAAAGAAACCATAGATCTCAATGAAACTATCAATAATTTAGACTTAACAGACATATATAGAGTGTTACATCCATCAATGAGCAAATACGCTTTTTTCTCAGCAGCACATGGATCCTTTTCCAAAATAGATCGTATGTTATGTCACAAAGCCAGTCTCAGCAAATACAAAAAGATAGAGATTCTACCCTGCATCCTATCTGACCACAATGGAATAAAATTACAAATCAATGACAGATTAAAAAACAGAAAACTACTCCATCACCTGGAAACTAAATAATATACTATTGAATGATGCATGGATAACAGAAGACATCAGGGAAGAGATAAAAAAATTCTTAGAGGCTCTGATACAACATATCAAAATCTCTGGGATGCCATGAAGCCAGTGCTAAGAGGAAAGTTCATAGCACTAAACTCATTCATTAGAGGAAGTAAAAGTCAACAAATAAATGAACTGACTCTTCGTCTCAAAGCCTTAGAAAAGGAAGAACAAATTAACACCCAAAGAAATAGAAGACAGGAAATAATCAAAATCAGGGCTGAAATCAATGAAATTGAAACAAAAGAAACAATTCAAAAAATTGACAAAAAAAAGGGGGCTGGGATTGTAGCTCAGCGGTAGAGCGCTTGCTTCGCATGCGTGAGGCCCTGGGTTCAATCCTCAGCACCATATACAAAGCAATAAAATAAAGACATTGTGTCCATCTACAACTAAAAAAATATTTTAAAAAAATTGACAAAAAAAAAGCTGGTTCTTTGAAAAAATAAACAAAATTGACAAACCCTTAGCCACCCTAACGAAAAGGAGGAGGGAAAAACCCAAATTACTAAAATTCGTGATAAAAAAGGAAATATCACAACAGATACTACTGAAATACAGAGGATAATTAGAAACTATTTTGAAAATTTATACTCCAGTAAAATAGAAAACCCTGAAGACACCAACAAATTTCTAGAGGCATATGACCTACTCAAACTAAACCAAGAGGAAATACACAACATAAACAGATCAGTTTCAAGCAAGGAAATAGAAGATGCCATCAAGAGCCTTCCAACCAAGAAAAGCCCAGGTCCAGATGGATTCTCAGCTGAGTTCTACAAGACCTTCAAAGAAGAATTAATACCAATACTCCTCAAACTATTCCATGAAATAGAAAAGGAGGGAACCCTTCTACACTCATTCTATGACGCAAGTATCACCCTGATTCCAAAACCAGACAGAGACACATCAAAGAAAGAAAACTTCAGACCAATATCCCTGATGAACATACATGCAAAAATTCTCAATAAAATTCTGGCAAATCACATACAAAAACATATCAAAAAAATAGTGCACCATGATCAAGTGGGGTTCATTCCAGGGATGCAAGCTTGGTTCGACATATGGAAATCAA
>CM053400.1:50218175-50239186 GCA_028644305.1 Xerus rutilus
AGACGACATGATTCTATACTTAGAGGATCCAAAAAATACTACCAGAAAACTTTTAGAATTAATAAAAGATTTCAGCAAAGTAGCGGGATATAAAATCAACACCCACAAATCAATTGCATTTCTATACATCAGTGCTAAACCCTCTGAAAGAGAAATTAGGAAAACTATCCCATTCATGATAGCCTCAAAAAAAAAATAAAATACTTGGGAATCAATTTAACAAAAGAGGTGAAAGACCTCTGCAATGCAAACTACAAGGCACTGAAGAAAGAAATTGAAGAAGACCTTAGAAGATGGAAAAATCTCCCATGCTCCTGGATAGGCAGAATCAATGTTGTCAAAATGACCATACTACCCAAAGACTATATAGATTCAATGCAATCTCAATTAAAATCCCAACGTCATTCCTTATAGAAATAGAAAAGGCAATCATGAAATTCATTTGGAAGAATAAGAGACTCAGAGTAGCCAAAACAATCCTTAGCAAGAAAAGTGAAGCAGGAGGCATCACAATACCAGACCTTAAATTATACTACAAAATTTGTTGCTATAGTAAGAAAAATGGCATGGTACTGGCACCAAAATAGACATGTAGACCATGTAGAATAGAAGACACAGAGACGAACCCACTTACATACAGTTACCTTATACTAGATAAAGGAGCCAAACATGTATACTGGAGAAACGATAGCCTCTTCAACAAACGGTACTGGGAAAACTGGAAATCCATATACAGCAAAATGAAACTAAACCCCTATCTTTCACCATGCACAAAATTCAACTCAAAGTGGATCAAGGACATAGGAATCAGACCAGAGACCCAGCGCCTAATAGAAGAAAAAATAAGCCCAAATCTTCATCATGTCAGATTAGGACCATACTTCCTTAACAAGACTCCAATAGCACAAGAAGTAAAATCAAGAATCAACAAATGGGATGGATTCAAACTAAAAAGCTTCTTAGCAAAAGAAATAATCAATGAAGTGAACAGAGAGCTGACATTCTGGGAACAAATCTTTGCCACACTCACATCTGATAGAGCACTGATCTCCAGGATATATAAAGAACTCAAAAAACTTATCACTAAAAAAACTAACAACCCAATCAATAAACGGGCCAAAGAGCTGAACACAAACTTCACAGATGAAGATACACAATCAATCAAAAGACATATGAAAAAATGTTCAACATCTCTAGCAATCAGAGAAATGCAAATCAAAACTACCCTAAGATTTCATCTCACGCCAGTCAGAATGGCAATTATCAAGAATACAAACAACAATAAGTGTTGGCAAGGTTGTGGGGGAAAAGGCACGCTCATACATTGCTGGTGGAACTGCAAATTGGTGCAACCAATCTGGAAAGCAGTATGGACATTCCCTAGAAAATTTGGAATGGAACCACCATTTGAGCCTGCTATCCCTCTCCTCGGTCTATACCCAGAAGACTTAAAAACAGTATACTACAGTGACGCAGCCACTTCAATGTTTATATCAGCTCAATTCACAATAGCTAAACTGTGGAACCAACCTAGATGCCCTTCAATAGATGAATGGATAAAGAAGCTGTGGTATATATACACAATGGAATATTACTCAGCAAAAAAAGAATACAATTATGGCATTTGCAGATGGAGTTGAAGAATATCATGCTAAGTGAAGTAAGCCAATCTCAGAAAATCAAATGCCAAATGTACTCGTTGATAAGTGGATGCTGATCAATAACGTGGGGAAGGACACAGGAACAATGGAGAAACTCTGTTCACAGGGGTGTAAGGGGAGAGGGGGCATGGGGACAGTAAAGGTGGTGGAATATGATTACTAAAAGCCCTAACTTTATGTATGACTGCATGTATGTTATGATTCTATATCACTTACAACCAGAGAAATGAAATGTTATCCTCTACAAAAAAATAATAATAATAATAAAATTTTAAAATTTGGAAAAAAATAAAAATAAAAAACAAATATATACAAACAGAGGGAAAAAAAGATACTATGATCACTGTTGCTTAGGGGAAGAAACAAATTTTGGAGTTAATTTTAAAAGACTGATCAATGATGCATGTAAAATTACATTATTGAGTACACATTAAAGTCTAACATGGGCTTGGGGACTGAATAAAAATTTAATGAATAAAAAAAAATCAATAACAAAATGACTTTTGGAAAATCACCAAATATTTATAAACTAAATAACATATCTTTAAATAACATACCCATTAAAGAAGAAATCAAAAGAGAAATTAGAAAGTATTTCACACAGAATGAAAATGAATACATGTCAGAATTTGTGGGCTGCTGCCAAAAGGGCACTTAGAGAGAAAGTTATGGCACAAATGCCTATCTATATTCATAAATAAAGAAAGGTTGCAAATCAATGACCTCAGATTCAATCTTCAGAAAGTAGAAAAACAAGAGTAAATTAAAACTAAATAAACAGAAGTAAGGAAATTATCAAGATAAAAGTAGAAAACAATTATGTAGAGAACAGAAAAACATTAGTGAAACTCAATTAAATCAAAACTTGGTTCTATAATATCAATAAAATAGTAAAATTTGAGTTGGGTATTGTGGTATGATGCTATACTTCTACATACTATGGGAGGCTGAAGAACCACTTGAGCTGAGGAATTGGAGACTAGCTTGGGCAACATAACACAATGAGACCCCCAGCTCAAAAAAGAAAAGCTGATGAACTTATAGACAGATTGATCAGGAAAAAGAGAAAGATGAAAATTAATAATATTAGGAATTAGGTGGCATTACTACATATTCTTCAGTTATTAGAGATCAAGAGAATATTATTATGCTGATAAATAAATAGGCAAATTCCTTAAAATACACATATTCCCAAAAGTCATTCAGGAAGAAACAGATAACCATAATAATTCTACATCAATTAAAATTTTGAATTTACACTTTAAAATTTCCCCATAAAGAAAACTCCAGGCCCACATGGCTAATTATTGCAACAAAATATAATGAAGAAGTCATGCTACTTTTATGCCAAGACTTTTAAAAATGAATTCTGTGGGGCTAGTATTACCCTGATGTCAAAATCAAACACATAAAAAGAAAACTTCACATCCATAATTTTTTACAAAGATACAAAAATTTCACAACAAATTTTAGCATATTGAATCAAACAGTATATTTAAAGGATTATAAGTCATGATCAACTGGGGTTTATTCCAGGAATAAACATTCAGAAACAGCAATTAATGTAATTCATCATATTAACAAGCTTAAGAAGAAAAAATTATATATTACCACCTGAATAGAAACAGAAAAAACATTTATCGAAATCCAACATCTATTCCTCATAAAAATTCTCCACAAACTAGCAATGTAATGAAACTTCTACAACATGATTAACTGTATCTACAAAAAGCCTTCAATATGTTTCATACTTTAACAGTAAAAAACTGAATGCTTTTCCTGTAAGATCAGGAACAAGACAAAAATGTGTCTGTTTTCATCTCCTCTATTCATCATTCCATTGGGAGGTTCTAATCAGTATAATCACACAAGAAAACAGAAATAAAAGGCAACCAGATTAGAAAGGAAGAAGTAAAATTGTCATAATTATAGTCTACATGATCATCTGGAATTCCTTAAGCCAAGACACACCAGACTAGGGTCTCTTAACCCAGTACTATTTGCATTTTGGGTCAGATAATTTTTCATTTAGGTAGTGGCTGGTGAACAGGAAGAAGATGGTAGTTGGCACACTGTAGAATATTTAGTAGTATCCCTGTTCTCTGCCCACTAGACGCCAGTAGTTCTTCACCTTCACCCCACCCAGCAAGCTTTAACAAACAAAAATTTGTCCAGACATTGACAAAAGTCTCCTGGAAGAGAAATTCCCCTCTCCTGCTCATGCTGAGAACTACAGTTCTAGAGTCAAAGTGAAGGTGTATTATAGGATTTGAGAATGAAGTCAGTAAGAAGATGGTTATAGAGTAAAAGTGAAAAATAAAAAAGGGCTAAACTATATTCACAGTTGTAGCCTTGATCTGGAAGAGAAGGGACAGTAAGATTAAAATATTGTTTGAATAATAGAGTAGAATAGAGAAGAAGCTCAATTTTTGTTTGCATAATGAATTAGATGATGTTACTAAAAAGATGACCATATTAGATGTGATAGAAAACATGGGATTTATTTTTTGAGAAATCAAAAGTGTCTGAATTTTCTGATTCCCAAGTACCTACAGATAAAAAGAATCAGAAAAAGTAGAACTTCATTAACTATTCTCTGATTTGACTCTGGTCTTGACAGATATGAACTCAAGAGGTCTTCCTAATTCCCCAATCATGACAGTGGTCCCTCACACTGAAATGCAGAGTACTATATATAGTAGATTTGATTTGCATAAGTATTACCAAGTAGCAGAGCGGCCAATAGGGGCAAGGTGGGACATTGTTAAGCACACACTTGTAAATAATATCCTTCCATAGTTTTTCAGAAACGCACACTTGTTCTCTATCTGGAAAAGCAGGTAAGGAGCATAGTATACATAGCCAACTGGACTATGCCGTCCTACCTCAGGTTGACAGCTATACCATGTTTATTTTTTCATGTACAAAGCACAGTATTTATTAACATGCCAACATTTTGTCTTATTTTATATCTTAATATATTTCAATTTTGGTAAATTATTACATGCAATAATAAATAATGGATTGAAACAATTCACCTTGGGATGAAAAGCAAAACACATTCCAGGAGGCTGTCGGGATATCAAAGCTTCACCTTTCTTTTCTTTTTCCCCTCCTTTCCTGTTAATACCACCGGTAGTTCGCCTCAATCGCATCAAATCTTTATTTAAAGAAAAAATATAATTTGTCACTAATCACATGAAAAAATAGTTCAAGCATCATGTGTCTCTCTTCCACAAATATTATGATTTATGCCATCTTTTACATGTGATTAGGTTTAAATTAGCAAAACTTGGAACAAGATAGTTAAAAAAACAATGAATAGTTTTTTTTCTTAGCCAAACCAAAATGTCATTTTTCATGTATTTTAATTCCACACATAACAAAATAAAGATAATGCAATAATTATATCATAATACACTTAAAAAAGAAATCTATCTATATATTTTTTGGTACCGGAGATTGAACTCAGGGGTACTCGACCACTGACTGAGCCACATCCCCAGCCCTATTTTGTGTTTTATGTGGAGACAGGGTCTCACTGAGTTGCTTAGTGCCTCATCATTGCTGAGGCTGGCTTTGAACTCGCAATTCTCCTATCTCAGGTTCCCAAGGTGCTGGGATTACAGCTGTGCACCACTGCTTCAAAATATATTAATATAAACATATATATTTATCTATGAACTATATACATATATACTATATATGCTATACACTATGTATATACTATAAATATATACTATATTATGCTAAAAATGTGTACGTGTTATGTATATATATATATATTACCATGGCAGTCCAGTCCTTTTCGTATAACCCATTTGGAGATTCTTCCATCTGCTGATATAGAAACTAGGATTTCTCTTTTGTCGTCACCTGTTGTTCCTCGATCTTGTTCTATCCACTGTAGTTGCCATACAGGTCCCAAATGTTTTCGAGATGATTCACTAAAACAGAGGAAAATGCCAAACACAGAATCATCATCATCATCATCATTTTTTAAAGGCCTTAGAGTGTAAATTGTAAGGGCGGTTCCCTAGAGAATCATGACCTACTTATATAATAATGTTTTTATTATATTTTGAAAAATAGGAAAGACAATCAGTTTGCCCTAACATTTACTAATGTTTTTCTAATTTTTTAGGAAGGAAAATTTTACAGGCCTATAAGTATATTAGCTACCCTTAACAGGAATACAAAAGCAAAGACTGTCTTTCATCTTAGAATCTGTTTTTCATTACTCTATACATTGGTTCTTTTTCAGTTTAGTTGTGTAAATTCTGACTTTTACTTTATTTTAGACACATTGGCTATAAGTGCTTCATTTTTATAAACTATTTTTCATAGCTTGAATCAATTAGTCATTTAAATAATTTTCAAGTAAATAATTCTTGCAATATTTTGCTTTTCTTGCTGTTTCAGGATTGCCCACTGGCTTGATTCTCTTTATGGCTAACATTTATTTTTTTTCTGCAAAATTAAAATCACTTTTCAGATTATTAACTTTTTCTATCAGAATAATAGGGTGCTCTATTCTTAGAACTGATTCTCTTGATTTTTTAATATAAACTTCCCAATGCAACAACTTGGAATTTAAAAATTTTTAGTTGTTGATTACTTTTATTTATTCATTTATTTGTATGTGGTGCTGAGGACTGAACTCAGTGCCTCTCACATGAAAGGCAAGTGCTCTACCACTGAGCCACAATCCCAGCCCAATTTGGAATTTTTTAAAAATCATAAATGCCTTTTGAATATTTGTAAAAATGGTGGATCCTCTTCTCAGAAACAAGCACAAAGGTCCATACTTACAAAATTATGAAAATAATTTCAAAGTTAAGGTTAAAAACCTTTGCTTTAATGAAAATTTCTGGTTCTAAGTTTATTCAAATTTATTTATTTATTTATTTTTGGGTACCAGGGATTGAACTCAGGGGCACTCGACCACTGAGCCACATCCCCAGCCCTACTTTGTGTTTTATGTAGACAGGGTCTCACTGAGTTGCTTAGCACCTCACCGTTGCTGAGGCTGGCTTTGAACTTGTGATTCTCCTGTCTCAGCCTCCCTAAGTGCTGGGATTACAGGCTTGCGCCACCGTGTCCGGTTTAAGTTTATTCAAATATTGATAGAAGTATACCACTCCATTTTAGCATTCCAGTCTTGTCTAGTACAAAAACCTAACCAATCTGAATAATTTTCTTCTTTAACTTTCTTAATTTTTCAACATAACTCATTCATTCATCATTCATCACACATTTATTACATTGCTGTTACATGCCTGATATTGTGTGACATACTGAGAATACAAAGGTAAGACTCAATCCTTACTGTTTTTTTTGGTACCGAGGATTAAACTCAGGGGTACTTGACCACTGAGCCACTTCCCCAAGCCTATTTTGTGTTTTATGTAGAGACAGGGTCTCACTGAGTTGCTTAGCTCCTCACCGTTGCTGAGGCTGGCTTTGAACTGGCGATTCTCCTGTCTCAGCCTCCCAAAGTGCTGATTCAAGGCGTCCATCACTGCGCCCCGCTCAATCCTTACTCGTGAGGAGTTTATACATAAGCTTAGAAAGATCTGTCTATCTATCTATCTATCTATCTATCTATCTATCTATCTATCTACAAACAATGTGTATACAGTGTGACAAGGGCCATAATGAACATGTATACAGTACACACAAAAGGAAGGAATGAGGCTTCCTGGAAAGAAGCCCAAAGCAATAATTTAAGAATAACCATAAACTGTCAGGCCGAAGGAAATCTGTTAGCGAGGTGGAGAGAAGATGATGGAGATAATTAGAAAAGAGTATTACAGATGGAGAGAGAGTATGAGGAAGCATTACATGTTTCAGAAATAACAGTAGAACTTTCAATAACACAAATGTTCACTTAAAACTAAATAAGAGTAAGTCTTCCTGAAAAAGTATTTATCATATATTTATCTAATTATTGTATTCTCACCTACTATCCAGAACTGGAACATTATTGTTGCTCTGTACATTATAAATTGCAATTGTGCCATTGTGATAGCCAACTGCTAACAGGTTAGGTGTTCCAACTGAAAAATCCACAGCAGTAACTCCATATGGACTCGGATAAATACGTTCTGGCCACTGAACAAAAAAATAATTATATTACATCTTAAATTTGTTTTCATAGATGATAATAAGGCAAGATATGATGGTGGCTGAAACTCATCTGGTGGCAGTGGGGATGTGAAAAGTCAGTCCACATTTAGTTACTCCTGTCTGCCTAACTCTAGATAAAAACAAAACCTCAAATACTGTATTTTGATCAAACTATGAATCAACCACACGTGATACCTTTAAGAAATGCATCATTGTATTCTATAATACTATTGTTTTTGGTAATCTTTTAGCCGAATTACTGATATCATATGTCTACCTTCTTACGGAAACAAATAATAGGTAACAAATCATCTAGCATATATTTCTATATTCCAGTATTTGTTTTAGAAGCTTGTGTTACCTGTTATTTCTAAATACAGGAAAAATGCCAAAACTTTCTAATTTGCTCTTTTCTATAAGTCCACCAAGTCTAATCTAAATCTTCTCCTTTTTGTAACTACATGTGTGGAAAAGACAACAAGTTACTGATGAATTCTATGTCAATCCTTCCATATTTAAAATAATTTGTTTCTTTCTTTTATGCTATATAAACTCAGTGTCCTACAGATTGGACATGCTCTTTAAACGTTTCTCTAAATTTTCTACTCTGCATTTCAGTTGCCTTTTATTTTTTTATTTATTTGGTACTGGGGATTGAACGCAGGGTACTCTGCCATGGAGCCACTGAGCTATCCTCAGCCCTTTTCATTTTCTTGTTTTGAGACAGGGTATTGCCAAGTTGCTGAGGCTGGCATTGAACTTGCAATCTTCTGTCTCGTCCTCCTGAGGAGATGGGATTGCAGGTGTGTGCCACCTCTCCCAGTTTAGATTTCAGTTTTGAACTAAAACTAAATGTCAAGCTTTAAAGTAACAGATTGACTAGGCCTTTTTCGAAAAACAGATTACCATGATTCTTACTTATTCTCTTCCTAAAATTCATGACAGTAAGAAAGTCAATCTAGGGCTGGGTTGTAGCTCAGTGGTAGAGCACTTGCCTAGCATGAGTGAGGCACTGGGTTCAATCCTCAGCACCACATAAAAATAAATAAAATAAAGGTCTTGTGTCTATCTACAACTAAAAAAAAATTATGGCATTTGCAGGTAAATGGATGGAATTGGAGAACACCATGCTAACTAAAGGCTGAATGTTCTCTCTGATTAGTGGATGCTGATACATAAGAGGGGTGGGGGTGGGGAGCATGGGAGAAATGGAGAAACTTTGGATGGGATGGGGGAAGGTGAGGGAGGGGAGGGGAAATGGGAGTAGCAAAAATGGTTGAATGAGATGGACATAACTACCCTAGGTACATGTATAAAGACACAAATGGTGTGACTCTATCTTGTTTGCAACCAGAGAGATTGAGCTCTACATATGTACTATGACTTGAAATGCATTTAAAAATAAATAAATAAAAAAGAAAACAAATGAAAAAGCCCACAAAAAGTGAACAAAGAAAAAAATTTAAAATAGATCTATTATATAAATATATACACATATTAATATATATAGGTATATGACCAGCAATGATTTAATTGTATTACACAAATGACTGCTGTGATCAAAATTGAACCAATAAATCTCCTAAGACCAAGCAAAAAAAATAACAACATATTCTAATTGTTATGGAATTAAACCAAAGAAAATGAAGAAAAAATCTTAACTGATAAAATTTTCTGAAGTTTATTTATTATATAAATTATGAACTTTATGAGAATTGTCAACATTTAAATAATTAAACATGATTGTTATTTCTGGTGGGTTACCATGGGATTCTTTATTGACCAGCAGCAAGCCAATCCTTTTTTTTGCTCTCTAAATCCGAAGTGCCCATAGCCTACCGCCAAAAGGTCCTAAAAAACAAATACAAAAATAGATTTAAAATAAAAGAAGACAGAGCTGCGAATGTAGCTTAGTGATAGTGCACTTGTTTAACATATGTGAGGGTCTGGGCTCAATACCCAGCACTGCAAAAAATAAAAAATAAAATTAAAATTACAAATAACAAAAATATTGGCAAATGTATAAATATATCTATTAATGAACTGTCTAAAACAATGCTCGTAAGATTTTTTGATTAGGGAAAAAATACCAGGATACCATCTGTTTTTACTCTATCCCTCCATTTTCCAAAGTAAATAAAATTAATCACTATAATCCTCATTTTTGGGCTAAAAATAAATACCTACAAAGAACAAGTTGGGGAGTTCAGTGGTGCAGTCAGTACTTAAAAGAACCAATCGCTAACAAGTTCACTTACAAATTGACACAATCTTTCCAAAATTGTATTGTCATATCTTAATATGGTATGGGTTTTTGATGATAACTTAATCGTTTCAAGTGTAAAATAAAGGCACTTGTGTTAAAGACAGATGCTATGGACTGAACGTGTCCCCCACAAAATTCATATGTTGAAGCCTTAACTCCCAATACAATTGAATTTGTAGATGGGGCTTTTCTGAAGGCAATTAAGGTTAAATGTAGTCATAAGGTTGGGGTCCTCGACCTTTTGAAAAGAGGAAAAGACACTAGAGTTCTGTCTTTGCCATGTGAGGATACTGTGAAGGGGGTTGGAAGAGAGTTCCACTGGGAATGAAATCAGCCAACACCTTGATCTCAGACTTCCAGACTCCAGAACTGGGAGAAAATAAATTGCTGTTGTTTAAGATGCATAGTCTATAGTATTGTTTTATGGCGGTCCAAGCTGACTAAAATGGCAGGTCAGTTCAAGAAATTCATATGTGAATACATATGAAGAAAAGTTTAATGATTGACCAAACTGAGACCGTTTTATAATCAGAAAAACTTGATTTTTAAAATATTATATTTTCTGGTAACCTTAAAACCAATGTCATCTCTTCACAATTCCCTCTGTCTTAAAACAGTCTTCAGCATTACCCTTTCATCAGACATTGATAAACCCCTTGTCATGTCTTTGAGATTCTACACAGGTCTTTCTCTAAGAAGCATTCTTAATACAAAGGAGATTCTCTTTTGTACTCCCACAGCATTGTCTATTTTCTTTACCAGAGCATATGGAAAAGTATTATATGGGCACATTCTATGTGTAACTCAATTATTACTGTGCCCTAACAAGAGTGCCAGCAGAGTGAGTGTCTAATAAATATCTGTAGAATGAATTAATAAATATTATATGTGTCATATCTAATATACTTCTATTTAGTTTCATTCAAAATAATTTAATTTAACCCCAATAGCAATGTATTAATTTTTAAAATGCAAGATTATTCAGTTACTGAAAATGTTTCATTCATCTTTATTAAGACTGCTATTAAAGTAGTAAATCCCATTTATCAGTAAGATGTCCCAAAATGCAGTTTTATGAAGATAAATCTGTAACAAACTTACTTTATTTTATTAAAAATAACATAGCTAAAACAATGTGTTATTTAGGTTTGAATAAAAATCATTATACATAAATGACAACTATCACATTTGTACACACCACCTGATACAATATATCAATGAAATAATAAGACTGATTCTTCTTTTCTTTTCTTTTTGGTACTGGGGATTGAACTCAGGGGTACTTTACCACTGAGCCACATCCCCAGCCCTATTTTGTGTTTTATGTAGAGACAGGGTCTCACTGAGTTGCTAGCACCTCGCCTTTGCTGAGACTGGCTTTGAACTCACGATTCTCCTGTCTCAGCCTCCGAAAGTGCAGGCATTACAGGCGTGTGCCACAGCGCCCAGCTTTCTTTTACTTTTAATTTGTTCTTTTTAGTTATACATGACAGTACAATGTATTTTCACATATTATACATACATGGATGATAACTTCCCATTCTTGTGGTTGTACATGATGTAGAGTTACACTGGTCATGTATTCATATATTAACAGAGGAAAGTTATGTCCAATTCATTCTACTGTTTTCCATCTGCTCTTCCTTCCCACCAATTACCAATGTCCAATCCAGTGAACCTCCACTCTAACCTCCCCTATTGCCTACTATAAGTCAGCATCTGCATATCAGAGAGAAAACATTCAGCCTCTGGTTTTTGGTTATTGGCTTATTTCACTTAGCATGATAGTCTCCAGTTCCATCCATTTACTGGCAAATGGCAGAATTTCAATCTTTATCATGTAGTACTATTTCATTGTGTATAGGTACCACATTTTTTTATCCATTCATCTATTGAAGGGCACCTAGGTTAGTTCCATAGCTTAGCTATTGTGAATTAAGCTGCTATGAACATTGATGTGGCCTCATCACTACAGTATGCTGATTCTTAAATATCTGGATATATGCTGGGGAGTGGGATAACTGAGTTAAATGGTGGTTCCATTCCAAGTAGTTTTCTGAGCAATCTCCATACTGCTTTCCATAGTGACTGCAACAATTTGCAGTCCCACCAGCAATATATGAGTGAACCTTTTCCCCTATATCCTCACCAACATTTATATTGTTACTTGTATTCTTGATAATTGCCATTCTGACTGGAGTGAGATGAAATCTTAGAGTAGTTTTGATTTGCATTTCTCTAATTGCTAGTGATGTTGATCATGCTTTCATGTATTTTTTGACTGATCATATTTGTTCTTCTGTTAAATGTCTGTTTAGTTCCTTAGCCCATTTGTTGATTGGGTTATTTGCTTTTTTGGTGTTAAGTTTTTTTAGTTCTTTATATAACCTAGAGATTAATGCTACATCTGAGGTTGTAGGTGGCAAAGATTTTCTCCCATTCTGTAGGCTCTCTCTTCATGTTCTTGTTTCCTTTACTGTGAAGAAGCTTTTTAGTTTGACATCCATCCCACTTGATTTCATTGATTCTTTTTTTTTTAATATTTTTTTTATTAGTTGTAGATGGACACAGTATCTTTATTTTATTTATGTATTTTTATGTGGTGCTGAGGATCGAATCCAGTGCCTCACACATGCGAGGCAAGCGCTCTACCACTGAGCCACAATCCCAGCCCCGATTTCATTGATTCTTGATTTTGCTTCTTGTACTTCAAGAGTCTTGTTGAGGAAGTTGGTTCCTAAGCTCACATAATGGAGAGTTGGGCCTACTTTTTCTTCTAGTACGCACAGGGTCTCTTGTCTAATACCTAGGTCCTTTATCCATTTTGAGGTGAGTTTTGTGAAGGGTGAGAAATCAGGGTCTAATTTCATTTTATTACAAAAGGATTTCCAGTTTTACCAGTATCATTTGTTGAAGAGGTTATCTATTCTCCAATGTATGTCTATGGTCCTTTTGTCTAGTATGAGATAACTGTATTTATGTGGGTTTGTCTCTGTGTCTTCTATTCTGTACCATTGGTCTTCATGTCTGTTTTGGTGACAATACCATGCTGTTTTTCTTACTATACCTCTGTAGTATAATTTGTTTGGTATTGTGAAGACTCTTGCTTCACTTTCTTGCTGAGTACAGCTTTGGCTATTCTGGACCTCTTATTTTTCCAAATGAATTTCATGACAGCCTTTTCTATTTCTATGAGGAACATCATCAGAACCTGAATAGGAATTGCAGTAAATTTGTATAGCACTTTTGGTGCTGTGGCCATTTTGATAATATTAAGTTTGCCTATCCAGGAGGATGCAAGATCTTTCCATCTTCTAACACCTTTTTTCTTTTCTTTTCTTTTTTTTGGGTGGTGCTGGGGATTGAACCCAAGGCCTTGTGAATGCAAGGCAAGCATTCTACCAACTGAGCTATATCCCTAACCCCTAAGGTCTTCTTCAATTTCTTTAGCATTCTCTAGTTTTCACTGTAGAGGGCTTTCATCTCTTTTGTTAGATTGATTCCCAAGTCTTTTATTTTTTTTGAAGCTATTGTAAATGGGATAGTTTTCTTAATTTCTCTTTCAGTAGATTCATCACTGACATACAGGAAAACCCATGCATTTATGGATGTTAACCTCATATCCTGCTACTTTGATGAATTAATTTATGAGATCTAGAAGTTTTATGGTGCAGTTTTTTTTGGGGGGGTGTTCTAAATATAAAAGCATGTCATCACTAAATAGGGATAGTTTGAGCTCTTCTTTTCCTGTTTGTATCCCTTTAATTTCTTTCTTCTCTCTAATTGCTCTGGTTAGAGTTTCAAGGAATATGCTGAATAGAAGTGGTGAAAGAAGGTATCCTTGCTTTGTTCCAGTTTTTTTTTAATTGTTGATGGACCTTTATTTTATTTATTAATTTATTTATATGTGGTGCTGAGAACCAAACCCAGTGCCTCACACATGCTAGGCGAGCACTCTACCACTGAGCTGTAGCCTCAGCTCCTTGTTCCAGTTTTTAGGGAAAATGCTTTCAAGTTTTCTCTGTTTAGAATTATGTTGGCCTTGGTTTCACCATATATAGCTTTTACAATGTTACGGTATGTTTCTACTATCTCTAGTTTTTCTAGTGTTTTAAAACAAATGGATGGTGTATTTTGTCCAGTGTTTTTTCTGCCTCTATTGAGACAATCATGTGATTCTTGTCTTTAAGTCTATTGATGTGATGAATTAAGTTTATTGATTTCCATATGTCGAACCAGCCTTGCATCCCTGGGATGAACCCCACTTGATCATGGTGCACTATCTTTTAAATATGTTTATGTATTAAATTTGCCAGTATTTTATTAAGAATTTTTGCATGTGTGTTCACCAGTAATACTGGTCTAAAGTCTTCTTTCCTTGATGTGTCCTGGTCTGGTTTTGGAATTGGGGTGATAATAGCTTCATAGAATGAGTTTGGAAGGGTTCCCTCCTTTTCTATTTCATGAGATAATTTGAAGAATGTTGGTGTAAGTTTTTCTTTGAAGGTCTGGTAGAATTCAGCTGAGAATCCATGTGGTTCTGGGATTTTCTTTGTTGGTAGGCTTTCGATGGTGTCTTCAATTTCATTACTTGAAATTGATCTGTTTAAATTTTCCATGTCCTCTTGATTCAATTTGGGTAGGTCATACGTCTTTAGAAATCTGTCAATGTCTTCACGATCTTCTATTTTATTAGAACATAATTTTCAAAAATAAGTTCTGATTATAGTATTTCAGTAGTGTCTGTTGCGTTATTTCCTTTTTCATCACAAATTTTGGTAATTTGAGTTTTCTTTTTGTTAGCTTAACTAAGGGTTTATTAATTTTATTCATTTTTTCAAAGAACCAACTTTGTGTTTTGTTGATTTTTTGGATTGTTTCTTTTGTTTCAATTTCATTGATTTCAGCTCTAGTTTTAATTATTTCCTGTCTTCTACTGCTTTTGGTGTTTATTTGTTCTTTTTCTAGGGCTTTGAGATGTAATGATAGGTTATTAATCTGTTTACTTTCTATTTTTTAATGAACGAGCTCAATGCAATCAACTTTCCTCTTAGCACTGCCTTAATAGTGTCCCCAATTTTTGGCATGTTGTACCATTACTCTCATTTATTTCTAAGTACTTTTTTATTTCATCCCTGATTTCATCATATATTCATTGTTCATTCAATAATGTATTATTTAGTTTCCAGGTGTTAAGAGTAGCTTTTATTTCTTATTTTATTATTGATTTCTAATTTCATTCCTTTATGATCTGACAGAATGCAGGCAATTATCTCCATTTTGTTGTATTTGCTAAGAGTTGCTCTGGGACCTAAGGTATGGTCTATTTTAGAGAAGGATTCGTGTGCTGCTGAGAAGAAAGTGTATTTGCTTGTTGATGGAAAAAAATACTCTATACATGTGTCTACATAATGAATTGTATTTCTTTTTCTATAGTTTCTTTAATTTTTGTTTGGAGGATCTATCCAGTGGTGAGAGAGGAGTGTTAAAGTCACCAGTATTATTATGTTGTGATTTGTTTGATTCTTGAAATTGTTTGGTGCATATACATGCTCCATTTTGGGGGGCATAAATATTTATGATTGTTATGTCCTGTTGATTTAGAATTCCCTTGAACAGTATGAAATGTTCTTCTTTATCCTTTCTGATTAACTTTGGCTTGAAGTCCACTTTAGCTGATATGAGGACAGAAACCCCTGCTTTTTTACGGAATTCATAAGAATGATATGTTTTTTTCCCATCCTTTTACCTTCAGTCAGTGGATGTCTTTAAATACAAGGTGAATCCTGTGGAGACAGTTTATTGTTCGGTCTTGTTTTTAAATCCAATCTGCAGATTATGTCTTTTGATTGATGAGCTTAGGTCATTTACCTTCAATGTTATTATTGAGAAATGATTTTTATTCCCTGTCATTTTGATTTATATCTGGTTTTTAATTTGAATTTGTTTCTCCATTGATTCACTATTCTTTTAGTGTAATTCCTTCCAATGCTGGTTTTGGCTTTTTTCATTTCTTCTTCATGAAATATCTAATTGAGTATGTTTTGTAGAACAGGCTTTCTAGTTGTGAATTTTTTTAATGCTTGTTCATCACGGAAGGTTTTTATTTTATCATCAATTCCAAAGCTTAATTTTTCAAGTCATAGTATTCCTGGCTGGCTTCCAATTTCTCTCAGAAATTTCTCTCTCACATATTATTCCAAAACCTCCTAATTTTGAGGGTTTGGGTTAAGCAAACAGCTGAGATTCAGATTGGTTTTGCTCTAAATGTGACCTGTAGTTTTTCTCTGGCAGTCTTTAAAATTCTATTTTTATTCTGTAAGTTAGACTTTTTTATAATAATGTGCCTTGTGTGGGTCTATTGTAATTTTGTATATTTGGGGTCCTGTAAGCCTCCTATATTTTATTTTCCATTTCATTCTTTAGGTTTGGGAAATTTTCTGATATTATTTCATTGAAAAGATTGTGCATTCCTTTTGTTTATCTCTCTTAGCTTTCATCTCTCCCAATAAATCTTAAATTTGGTCTTTTCAGGTTATCCCATATTTCTTGGAAGTTAAGTTCATGGTCTCTTAACATCTTTTCTCCATGGTCAACATTGTTTTCAAGATTATATATTTTGTGTCCATTGCCTGAAACTCTGCTTCCAAGTGGTCTAGTCTGTTGGTGATGCTTTCAATTGAATTTTTCAATTGAAATTTTTTAATTTGCTTTATTGATTCCTTCATTTTGAGGATTTCTGCTTTTTTGTTTTGTTTTGTTTTCTGAATATCTCTTTATTGAAGTGATCTTTCACTTCCTTATATTTTCTGATATCACTCCTTATGCCATCCTTTACAGATCAGTTTAACCACATACATTCTAAACTCCTCTGACATTTATTCCACTGTAGTATCACTGGATTCTGTTATTGAAGTATCTTGGGTTGTTTAGGGCAATTTATTCCCTTGCTTTTTCATGTTGTTTGTGTGTCTACCCATCTAACAGTATAGATTTGAGGCAGTAGAGTTTCTACCCTGAGGACTTACAGTGTCACTGAAGGTCTCCAGTATCTCACTGTTTAAGGGGAGACAATAACAACAATTCAAACAATATACAATATGAAATTAAAGAGTTCCTACTATGACATCTACAATGTTAATTATCACAATAAACATAAATGATATGATCAGTTATTGCTTACAATTAAACAGCAAGTTTGCAAAATGGTTTACAATTTCAAATGGTGGACAGGGAAAGAACAAATATGATATAGGAAGTGATGATTATGAGGAGGGATGAAAGAAAATAGAAGTAAAAAATTAAGGCCATTTTCTGCCTGGAAAAAAAGCCATGCCAGGTGTTCTTTACTCCTGAATACTGAATAAAGAAAAGCCTGTTGATCAAAAATAAATAAAGAAATAAATAGATAGATAGGAAATAAAAATAAATAAATCAATACACAAAGGAAGAATGAAAGAACAACAGAGATTGGCTGTTAGTGGAAGAGGAGGAGAAAAGAATCAAGAGAAACAGATATGTAAGAGAAAAATATAAAGTAAAAGTTTAAAAAATCAAAAATAAATAAAAATAACAGAATACAAAACAAAACTAAGACATCCTAATCAAATATCCCAGTCCTCAAAAAACTCATTCATGGGCTGGGACTGTAGCTCAGTGGTAGAACGCTTGCCTTGCATGCGTGAGGCCCTGGATTCGATCCTCAGCACCACGTACAAAGCAATAAAATAAAGACATTGTGTCCATCTACAACTAAAAAAATATTTTAAAAAAAACCTCATTCATGAAAAATAACTGGCTTCAAAAATGCCAAAAATGAGAAAAAAAAAATGAGTATGTATAAATGTTCATGTAGCATTAAGGTCACAATTAAACACAGAAAAAAAATTTTTAAAAAAGAAAAGAAAAAGTGTTGCTGAAAAGCCGAAGAATTCTTTCCGCTGGAGCTCAAAATACTCTTAGCTTTTCTCAGCAGTTTTAGGTGGGGTATGATGCTCCACCTCTGGATTGCTGGAGTAGGAGAGGTAATACCATAGGTGGAATTTCTGGAGTCAGGGTTTAAGGTTAAGTGGGCTCCAGCCTCTTTGCTGAATGCTAATTGGGCTGGATATTTTAAATCAGTGCACCTTCAGTGCCCAGTACTTGCTGGAAGACTTTACCCCAGGGATCTCCCCTGGGTTCCACTCATATGGTGGAGGAGCTAATTCTTAATTCCTTACATCACCTGTGGACCTCACATTTCCTGATCTTGGGTTCAGTCTCCAAATTCAATCTTTCATGTCTTTGCTCTTCCAAATTCCTAGCCAGATGCATCTCTCCCAGCAGGTCCTGCAAGCTGCCAGATTGGAGGGGAGGGGTAGAACCAGGTGGGTTCCCAAGACAGTTGTCCCCTGTGTAAACCTCTCTCCATGTCTGATTTTCTCCTGGTCAGTTAAGCATATTCTCTGTTGTGCAGTGTGTGTTTACTGGGCTTGCACTTTGGGCCAAACTCAGGTTTGCCAGAAATTGGCTCTCTCAACTGCCAGCACTCACACCTTGGCTGAAAAATTGTTCCTTCCTTTGTCCTCTGCATACCATGTGGAGAGATGGTGGCTTCTTTCCCCCACAATGATATTGTGCTGTGCACCTTTCAGTTTTGTTGGGCAATTTCCTTGATCTCAAAATGTTCCGCATCCACACACACCAGGTCTCCTAAAACTGCGGGTTCCTATAATTGCCTTATCCTTCCGCTTTGCTCATGGAGGGACCACTCTGGATGTTGCTTCCTACCTGACCACGGCCGAGGCTGTACCACTGGGGATGTCTTCCTTATTTTATTATATCCAACCTTCTCAGTCCCCAATCTGCTTCGAATGTCTAGTTTTAAATTCCAGGAAATTCCACTTTTTCTTTTTTTGTTCACCCACCTTCTTGAGAAGCTGCCTTTCTGCTTTCTTGGTTTCACCCCAGAGCAGCCAGGAAAGCGACTTCCTTTATTCTGCTATCTTGAAAACCTCCAAACCCCCAAAAGGCTAATTCTTAAAGACATGTAATACAATGTAATTTTTTTTATTAAATTTATTTAAATGCATTTCAAGTCATAGTACATATATAGAGCTCAATTTTTCCATTTCTCTGGTTGCAAACCAGATAGAGTCACACCGTTTGTGTCTTCATACATGCACCAAGGATAAATGTTCATGTAGCATTAAGGTCAAAATTAAACAGAGAAAAAAAATTTTAAAAAAAGAAAAGAAAAAGTTTTTACCAAGGATAAAAAGTTATTACCAAGGATAGTAATGATGATTTCAATCATCCATCTTTACTATACCCATTCCCCTTTCCCTCCCCCCCACTGCATTTCCCTCCCCTCTGCCGCATTCAGAGTTGCTCCATTTCTTGTATGTTCCCCATTCCCACCCCCCTTATGTATCATCATCCACTAATCAGAGAAAACATTCGGCATTTGGTTTTTTGGGAGTGGCTTACTTCACTTAGCATAATGTTCTCCAATTCCATCCATTTTCCTACAAATGCCATAATTTTATTCTCTTTTATTGCTGAATAATATTCCATTGTGTATATGTAGCACAATTTCTTTATCCATTCATCTATTGAAGGGCATCTGGGTTGCTTCCACAGTTTTGCAATTGTGAATTGTGCTGCTATAAACACTGAAGTGGCTGCTTTACTGCAGTGTGCTGATTTTAAGTCTTTAGAATATAGGTCAAGGAGTGGGATAGCTGGATCAAATGGTGGTTCCATTCAAGTTTTTTAAGGAATCTCCATACTGCTTTCCAGATTGCTTGCACCAGTTTGCAATCCCACCAGCAATGTTTAAGTGTACCTTTTTCACCACATCCTCCCCAGCACCTATCGTTGCTGGTATTTTGGATAGCTGCCATTCTGACTGGGGTGAGATGAAATCTGAGAGTTGTTTTGATTTGCATTTCTCTAATGGCTAGAGACGTTGAACATTTCTTCATATTTATATTTATTGATTGTATATCTTCATCTGAGAGGTTTCTATTCAGCTCCCTAGCCCATTTATTGCTTGGGTTGTTTGATTTTTTGGTGTTAAGATTTTTGAGTTCTTTATATATCCTGGAGATCAGTGCTCTATCTGATGTGCGTGTGGCAAAAATTTGCTCCCAGAATGTAGGCACTCTGTTCACCTCATTGATAGTTTCTTTTGCGGAGAAGAAGCCTTTTAGTTTAAGTCCATCCCATTTATTGATTCTTGCTTTTATTTCTTGTGCTACAGGAGTCTTGTTAAGGAATTCGGGGCCTAATCCAGCGTGACAAAGATTTGGACCTACTTTCTCCTCAATTAGACACAGGATCTCTGGTCTAATTCCTAGGTCTTTGATCCACTTTGAGTTGAGTTCTGTGCATGGTGAGAGGTAGGGGTTTAGTTTCATTTTACTGCAAATGGATTTCCAGTTTTCCCAGCACCATATGTTGAAAAGGCTATCTTTTTTTCCAATGAATGTTTTTGGCACCTTTGTCCAGTATGAGATAGCTGTATTTATGTGCATTACTCTCTGTGTCTTCTGTACATGGTCTACATGTCTATTTTGGTGCCAGTACCATGCCGTTTTTGTTACAATTGCTTTGTAGTAAAGTTTAAGGTCTGGTATTGTGATGCTTCCTGCTTCACTCTTCTTGCTCAGGATAGCTTTGGCTATTCTGGGTCTCTTATTTTTCCAAATGAATTTCATGATTGCTTTTTCTATTTCTGTGAGAAAGGTCTTTGGGATTTTAATTGAGATTGTATTGAATCTGTGTAGTGTTTTGGGTAGCATGGCCATTTTAATAATATTGATTCTGCCTATCCAGGAACATGGGAGGACTTTCCATCTTCTAAGATCTTCTTCAATTTCTTTCTTTAGTGTCTTGTAATTTTCATTGTAGAGTTCTTTCACCACTCTTGTTAGACTGATTCCCAAGTATTTTATTTTTTTGGAGGCTACTGC
>CM053400.1:50239686-50256690 GCA_028644305.1 Xerus rutilus
CCTAACTTTATGTATGACCGCATATATGTTGTGATTCTATACAACTTACAACTAGAGAATTGATATGTTATCCTCTATCTATGTACAATGAATCAATTTACACTGTTAACATGTAAGCCTAAATAAAACAAATAAAAAAAAATAAAAAAGGGAACACATTCTGGGCCATAATGTAAGTCCTAATTAACTTCAAAGCCTGAAATCCTATGGAATTTGTTTTCTGTCATTGGGGAAAATAAACTAGAAATCAATAACAAAAAGATAAAGAAAAAAAATTGCAGTGCAGGAAAGGGACACTGTCCTACACTCTCTGAGAGGATCTACTCTCTCCCTTGACAGTGTCCCCTTTCCCTTTTATTATCTCTTACTCTGATTGACATGTGTGACATCTTTCTGACTTGATCACAAGAATCAGGGTTTGAAGGGGGGATCCTCATGCTGCCTCAGTTTCCTGGAAGGCCCCAGCCTTGTAACAGGTGTATCTATGTGGGCTCTTTTTTTCCTCTCACTTTTTAAATGTTGGTATTCTCTACGGTTCCATCCTCAAAATTCTTTTTCCTTGAACTTATTCACCTACCCAAGGCAATCTTGCCCATGCTCAAGGTTCAAGGCATCACCTATTTGCTGATGATTCCTGGGTTTATACTCTCAGCCCCAACCTGTCTCCCAAACTCCAATTTTATCTTGTAACTTCCTGGGAAGGATCTTACCTGGAGGTCCCACAGACATTGCACACTCAACATGGCTACACATTCGCTGCTCCTACCTAAGTTTGTTCCATCCCTTCTTTTTCCTTTTTCATGTCATCATGCAGAATGAAATATCGAGACCATCTTAAGTTGGCTAATAATAACATAAAATACTAAGTGCCTATCATATCCTAAACACTCAGTATTTTACATACCTTAGCTTATTTAATTTTCAAAAGAAGACTATTAAATGAAGACTATTAAGTGAAGACTATTATTAATACAAATAAGGACATAGACACTTGCCCATAGCTACATAGTAAGTAGAAAAACTGAGATTTAAGCCTGGACAGCATGTTTTGGAGTCCGTACTGTTAATATATACTAGTAATGAGAACAACATCAAATATTCATATGTTTCTAAATATTTTCTCACCTCTCTTGCAATCAGGGCGGGACTATCCATCTAGTTCTGAACAGGGAAATGGGAATGGAAGTGATATTGTTTCTTCCAGGTCAAGGCACTTAAGAAATGCTACTTTCCTCACACTCTTCATTGCCCTTAGTTAGGGGGTCAGGGAGGAAATAATTTCCTCTTAACCCTCATAAGTTCATAGTCAGGACAGATCCCTGTAACAAAAGGAGAGATTAACAAGAGAAGGACAAACCACTTTATTATGTGTGCAGTGCACATCTCACAGGAGAAACCTCAACGAAAGACAACTCAGAACAGTGGCTCAGAACTTCACCTTATATAATATCTTCCACAGACAACAATGAAGAGAAGTAACGAACAAGGGAAAGCAGTTTTAGGCCTCCAGAGGTGGACACCATGGGCAGGCAGACTTATGAGGGTAAACTAAGGGAGAAAGATCGATTGCCGTCTCTGAGATAGTGAGAATCGTCCCTGCTGATTAACTTCTACCCTTCCAGGTAGAGATGAGAAGAGGGGACAGACACCTTGTAAGCTTATGTTCTACTTTTTAGGGAAGTTTAGGGAGGGCAGAGAGTTTTTCTGCTCAAAAATCTTCATGTCAACAAGGCATATTTAGGGTTGACATATTCTGGCTTCCTATAGTGGCATCCTTAGAGGATAAGAATCCCAATCAGATAGCTTCAAATGAAGGAGACTGCATTAGTAAGGGAAAAAAAGAAAAAAGCCATGAGGTTAAACTCTAGAGACTTCAGGGTTTGTTTTGACCACAGAGTAGCATCATCTATCCTAACCAAGCACTATACTAAAAAATCTATCCACATCCAACCAATCACCAAATCTTCTCATTCCTCCTTTATTCTTTTTCCCCATCATTGCACAGTGCCTTAGTCTAAGCCCTCACGGATTCCCAGTTGGGACCACGACCTACATCTTCTAAATAACTGAACTTCCCCCATTCTAAGCCACCTGCAATCCATAACCCACAGTGCAGCTAGAGTGAGCTTTCTAAAATAATTTTCTATTAATATCCTCTTCTTAAGAGCTTTAAAAGGCTTTCCATTCCCCACCATCATGTCCTAACTCTCCAGCATGAACTACAAAATACTTGACAAGTTTGTTATGGTGAACTATTTCATTGGCCATTCTCCTCAACCCAACATTCATCCCATTCAGGACCCTAAATGCACCGTATTATGCTTTCTCCCGTTCTGCTGCTTCTGAGAATGCCTCTTCTTACCTACTGTGCTGGGTGAATATTCATATGCATCTTTTGAAACTTAAATTAGTTGTTGCCCTTTAGGAAAAAAAAAAAAAAACTTCTTTCACTCCCTGTTCCGTCACTTCTGTGCTCCCACGCCTCTGCCCACTTCTTTTCTAGCCCTGATACCACTGTGTTGCGGCTGTGTGTTCCTATGTCTGCATTCATTTCGAGGACTATGTCATGTTCCTTTTAATGTCTTCCCTACTGTGCAGTCTGGTACACACTGCATAAACAATCTGTTCAATGAATTAATGTATACATGCATGAGTGAATACTATTTTCAGCTTTAATATGTTTCCCAGATAGGCTGTTGTTTGGAAAACAGAATCAATATAGTTACAAAACTGCATTCTCTGTCCACGGTAGCTAGTTTACAAAGGTAGCTCCCAATGAGTCATGCCTCTGAATATGCACACCTTTGTATAAAACATTCCCACTGCTGACCCTTGCCTCAGGTCACTACAGAAGCTAGTGCCATGAATGACACTAACTTCTTGCATTACAGAGTCCCATAGAGAGCATAGTGAAGAAGGCTTTCATATTTACTCACATTTTTATTATACCCCTTTCTAGGACTTAGGTGTGACTCCATGGGAGCTGGACCAATAAATAAACTGAGTGGTACATAGATTGTAATAGTTCTATATCCATAATCATTACTTATCCTTTATCCTAGCTCATTATCCTTTTTTTTTTTTTTTTTTTTTTGAGGTGCTGGGAATTGAATCCATGGCCTTGTACATGCAAGGCAAGCACTCTACCAACTGAGCTATGTCTCTAGCCCCCTATCCTAGTTCATTGTTTTTAAAGCATACTTCTGCACCATGACAATTCCTTGCTCTTGATTGAAGATTTTGCACAGAAGCTCCAAGGTCTTTCATGTAAACAGTTCCTAGGATATGAAGCCCAACAGACTTTTAGATGCATCCAGAGAACACTGTAATGGAAGTGTTCAACATGCCCACTCTCTAATGAACTCAAAGCTAAAACATCTACTATTTTTATCAGTACAGAATATTTCTCTTTTTCTACCCTCATCTGTTAACAGCTACCCTGCACCTTGGGGAAACTGTCTTTCCCCCTTTCCAAGTAGTTGTGATGCTGATTATGGTACATCACCCTACTCTGATCCATAGGGATGGGAACAGGACCTTGTTCCGGTCAATCATAGCACCTTATCTCTTTAGAGAAAGAGATTGTTCTAAAGGGTGATTACAGTCTCCAAGATAGGTCATGGAGTTTAGGGGATGAGGTATGCACCGTGCCAAGGAGTGAGTCCTGGTTACTTGAGGTCTGAAGTTTCTCTCTCTGAGGTACCAGAAGTTATCTGCTCCCCTCAGAAATTCTATCAATTCCCTAACAGGTCCCATTCTTCTTTCATTCATTCCCACTTTTTACTTGGTTTGAGTTGGATTTCTGTCGGTTATAATGAATAAAAACCTGACTTTTGTAAACACAAGCACATCATAATAATGAAATCTTTTTTCTTATTTTTTACTCATTTAAGTCTATAATATTCAAAATGGGAAAATGAGAAAACATAAAAAGTTGCAGTTGCAGTATATTTAAGGAGTTATCTAATAAGAAATCACCGTGCTATACATAACTTGCAGTTATTGTGATCTAATAAGGTGAAGAAATTCTTCAAGAAAAGGAAGTTAGAATTTTAGAATTTTTAAATAATGGGATATTTTATAAAAATATATGTGCTTTATTGAGGTTAAATGACAATTTTAGAAGTCTCAGCTTTGCCAAGTGTGGTGGTGCACGCCTATAATGCCAGCAGCTTGGGAAGCTAAAGCAGGAGGATCACAATTCAATGCCAGCCTCAGCAACTTAGCAAGACTTTGTTTCAAAATTAAAAATAAGAAGGGCTGGGATGGTGGCTCAATGGTAAAAGTGACCCTGGTATGGGGGAAAAAATCCTTGGTATGGGGGAAAAAAATCTCTGTTTTGCTGTTTGCTCTTGCAACTTCAATTTGAAATTTGGGGATTTGAAAAAGAGAGCATATCTAAATTTTTGTCATACACAAAAGAAGGGATACATGATATCAGATGAAGTAGTAACATTCTTTAAAAATATATATATATACTGAATAACAGTATAATTCTGTTGTGCTCTGGATTTAATGATGCTTTCTATTGTTTTTTAGAGTGAAACATGAACAGAAGTTTAACTCTAATACATTGAAACATTCTTTTATTTAACAACTGATCAGTATTAAGAAGAAAATCTCAACAAAATATAAAGGTTCTTATATATAAGGCTGTAGCAAAGACCATGCAAGAAATATGTCAAATAAATCTAAAGAAGACAAATTAAATTCATCATTCAAGATTTACTCTGTCAAGTAAGAAAGTAGCAATTTGATAACCTAATTTATATTATAAATTGCCTTTACACATGTTTACAAATATGAACATTTTGGCTCCAATTATGTGAAGAAAGACAAAGCACATGGAAGAAATATCTGTAAAAGACATCTACTGACTGTTAATACCTTTTCCTCATTATAATAACAGAGTCAGACCTACAAATTGTGAATGATGAAAATTACATTGAATTCTTCAGTGCTTAAGCTGTACTCTAACAGAATTTAACAATAATCTACATGTGCACCATTACTGCCTGAAATATTAAATGGAAATGCTCACAGTTAGATTACCAGAAGAGTCTCCTGAGAGAAATAGTTGACAAAACAAACAAACAACTTTTTTTTTTCCAATAGAGTTTTGGTCTGGTCTCAAGTACAGTGTTAAAGATTTCAATGTCTTACTTTTTTTTTTTTTCTATGTAAACTTCTGCTTCATTTCACTTGAGAATTTTTCCATTCTATAATTGCATTTGATTTTTAGTGTTGAAAGGAGAAAAGCATTGAACTCAATGTAGGAATTTTGCCATATTTCACGTTATCTTGATAACCAAGGAAGTAACATTGAAAATTATGTGCCAGACTCTGCATTTTATAAATGTAATCTTATTTAATTAATATACTTATATGGCTTATCTTATTATCTACATTTGACATGTAAGAAAACTAGTAGTGAAAGAGATTGGTGACTCATCTAAAGGCATTCAATCTGTAAATGGCCAATGTGGAATTTAACCTTAGATAGAGCTAGCTCTGGAATGTTTCTCTCAACCATGGCTTGTTTCACAGATAAAAAAGTTTAAAAGTTTAAGTCATGTCTTACTTTTACAGAAACAGCAATTGGAAAAAGAGATGTTCAATTGGAGTCTTCAAGGACACTCTTTGAAGAGAATGTATGGGCAAAATGGTATTATTTCAGATTAATAGCTTTGAGATGATCTCCATAAAACCTCTGGTACAATGGTTGCTACATTGTAAGAGACAACTAATTCACTCCCAATGACTCTCTACTTCAGTGTTTAGGGATGAAAAAAATTTACTTATTCCTTCACTTTTACTGTATTTGCATCTATGTAATTGTTAGGTCAGATCAGGATCCAGGATCAGGGCAGCTACAAAACAGAGCTGCCAACCAGACGCTGACGTCACCAGTAGACACGCCTCCTGTCAATCAGCAGGTTTTTCCTGACCTATCCAGGAAGGGCTCTGGCCTTCTCTTCCTGCCCCCAAGCCCTCCCCTTCCTGACCAGGCCTTTTGAAATTCTCTGTACTCCGGAGCCCCAGCGCCCTTTCTCCCGGACACACTCTGATGGACGGTAGAATTCAGCCCGAGGGCTTATATTCCAATAAAGCCTTGCCAAGCGGCTTTAATTCATCTCCTTCTGGTAATCTAGTCTTTACAGTAATAATACTATGGTGGTCACCTATCCTCTTGTTTGTCTAGCACCCCATCTTCTTCAGACAATGGTTCCTTGTGTTCACCTCGTGGTATTAAATGATCAGTGCCCTCCTTCCCCTCCTCTCTCTCCCACTCTCACTGAAGCTTCACTGTGGGCAGAAAGTATTTCTCCACTCCTTGGCTTATGGCTTGTGGGTGGGAGTGGCAGTGTTAGGAGAGTTCTGAGCTGAAACTTCAGAGGCCTTGGATGTTCCCTGGCTAGCCTTCTGACCCAGGAGTTTGACCAGTGTATGGAAGACAGCCATGCTGGTCACTGCAGCCCGAAGCAGAGCTGGCTAGCCAACTGGAGATCTGTAAAAGCAGATGACAGTTGTGTTAAGCTGCTGGCTTGGTGTTCTTAGTTATAGAACTCTGTAGTGGCAATAGCTAATCCAGACACCTCCCACCTTGGTCTCAGGGTTCCCACAGGACTTACCAGGTTCTTTTTACAAGATCATATCTCCATTCCTGTCATCAGTCAGAGACCTTCTGAGCCACTGAGACCTCCTTTCAACATGTTGAACATTGAGGGAGAACATCAGGCACACTTTCTTGTAGCAGAAAGTCTAAAGTATAAGACCTGAGACTTGTTATTAGCCATGTTTGGCCACCCTGTGGAGAAAGCAGATTTGCAGCGAGGAAGAGCACAAGCCAGGAAGCAGAGGGCAGCACCTAGGGGCTTCTTTGGGTTCCTAGTTGCAGTTTTTCTGAAGGAACTGCTGCATCCTTAGCCCTCCTTAGGTTCTATGAACCAATAAATTACCCCCCCCCAACCCCCATTTCTTTTGACTAAGCTATTTTGGTTGGATTTGGTCCACCAAACTGATTGAGTATTGACATACATACATATTTTATTTTATTGTTTATTATGATTAAAAAGAAAACAGGGCTGAGACCCTGAGTTTGATCCCCAGAACCACCAAAAAAAAAAAAAAAAAAAAAAAACCTAAAAAACATAAAAGTTACCAACTCGACCACTTTTGAGAGTACAGTACAATAGTATTAACTTTATGTACATTGTTGTGCAACAGGTCTCTGGAACTTTTTCATCTTGCAGAATGGAAATGTTATATCCCCTGAATAGCTCTCTTCCCCTTTCTTCCTACCCTTGGCAACCATCGTTCTACTTTCTAAGTGTTTGATTACTTTCAATCCCTCTCATAAGTGGAATCAGGCAGCATTTGTTTTTTTGTGACTGGCTTACTCCACTTAGCATAATGTTCTCAAGGTGTGTCCATGTTGTTGCATATGACAAGATTTCCTTCCTTTTTAATGCTGCACAATGTTCCACTGCATGTCTACCACATTTTCTTCATCCAGTCCTCTGCTGATGGGCATTCAGGTTGCTTCCATCTCTAAGATCTTGTAAGTAATGCTTCAGTGAACATGAGTATGCAAATATACACATATTTTTCTTGGTGGTTTAAAGTTAATATATTTTTTTAGTACCAGGGATTGAACCCAGGGATGCTCAACCAATGAGCCACATCCCCAGCTCTTCTTAAAAAATATTTTATTTAGAGACAGTCTCACTAAATTGCTGAGGTTGGCAGTGAACTCAAGATCCTCCTCCTCAGCCTCCCGAGCTGCTGGGTTTACAGGCATGTACCACTGTACCTTCACCCTCAAAGTAATAATTCTTTTTTAAAATATAATTATTAATTGTAGATGGACACAATATCTTTATTTTATTTATTTTTTTAATGTGGTGCTGAGGATTGAACCCAGTGCCTCATGCATGTGAGGCAAGCATTCTACCACTGAGCCACAATCCCAGCCTCAAAATAATAATTCTTTATGCAAATTCTATTTCTTTAGTTTGGGGCATGAATATACACCAGTAAAATATACTTCTGAGCTCTCTCACCCATGCCAGGGTCTTTATTGTACTTCTTCTGTCAAAATTCCTCGCTGCACATATTTTAGGGAATATCTTAATGCTATATCTTCCAGGGAGGCTTCCTGTATATCCTCGGTAGAAAATAACTTTCTTTAGTTTGAATCCATAATATTTCTCTGCCTCTCAGCAGCTCTTACCACATGTTACTTATCCACTCCCCTGCTTCTTTTTAAATTTTTTTTTAGTTGAAGACGAGTGCAATACCTTTATTTTATTCATTTGGTTTTTTTTGTTTGTTTGTTTGTTTTGGTACTGGAGATTGAACTCAGGGGCACTGGACCACTGAGCCACATCCACAGCCCTATTTTGTGTTTAATGTAGAGACAGAGTCTCACTGAGTTGCTTAGTGCCTCGCCATTGCTGAGGCTGACTTTGAACTCACAATTCTCCTGTTTCAGCCTCCCTAAGTGCTGGGATTACAGGCTTGCGCCACCACGCCGGGCTTTCATTTGTTTTTATGTGGTGCTGAAGATGGAAACCAGTCCCTCACATATGCTAGGCAAGTGGTCTACCACCAAGCTACACCCCCAGCCCTCCACTCCACTTCTTTTCAGTTATACTCTTTCTGATGAAAAGCACAGGGTCATGTGAACCATTTGGAGATTTCACAAAAAAATATAAATAGAACTACCATAGGATCTGGCTATACCACTCCTAGGTATTTATTCAAAGGAAATGAAGTTAGCATACAAAAGAAATACCTGCATACACATGTTTATTATAAAACTATTCACAATAGCCAAAATATGAAATCAGCCTAGGTACCCATCAACAGATTAATGGATAAAGAAAATATGGTATTTGTACACAATGGAGTATTATTCAGCCATAAAGAAGAATGAAATTATGTCATTTGCAGGATAATAAATGGAACTAGAGGATATCATGTTAAGTGAAATAAGTCATACACAGACAAGTATTGCCTGTTTTCTTTTTATGTGAAAACTTAAAAAAAAAAAAAAAAGGAAGACCTAACAGTAGAAGAGAGAATATTAGAGGAGGGGAGCAGGGGATGGGTGGGGAGAGGTGGGAGAGGGGAGAGAGCAAAAGAGGATAGATGGGTGAGCAAACTGATCAATGCATAATATGTATAATGTCACAGTGAAACTCATCAATTTGTACAATTAATATGCATTGATAGTTATAGTTTTAAAATGAAAATGAAAAAGAACAGTGTCTTACTCATATGTGCATTTCCTAAAGTACTGTATCACATGTTGTACATGTAATAGACATTCAGTAAATATTTGTGCAATTGAATTAGTCCCCCACTCCGGCTCTGGCATTAGAATCAGATCCTTCTATTTGGTCTGAGAAAACCCACATCTAATCTACTTATTTCATAATGGAGGCTTGTTTTTCAATTGTTGCCTATCATAGGACTGAAGTTAAATCCCTAAATCAAAATTATATTAATGACTCAGTAAGCTAGTTTTTTAAAGGTCAAAGTATCACAAAAGATGCAAAAGGTTTAATTGGATCATTTTTTAGGTTAAACTCTATTTCAGCTTTACAATTCTATAATTTTGTGAAATATACTATTTACTAATTTTTCAATCATAAATAAATGGAATTCTTGGTTACCTTCCTAACAGAATGCCTTAGTTTATCATTGCTAGTTCTTCACATAGGAACAGTATATGTTCAGCCCTAGTGTATGCTTCTGGGGATAGTGATTTATTTGGTACACTTAGAAAAGTTTTGATTTGATAGCCATGTGCTTATTTTAATGTACATTAGGACAAATATAACTAGAATATTCCACTGTTATTTTCTGGATACAAGTCTACTCCCTTCCCCAGAATGAGGGGTTGGACCCAAGGGCTTTCTACAATTGAGCTACATCCCCAGTCCCTTTTAAATTTTTTAATTAATCCATTAATTTAATTTTCATGGTGCTACAGATTTAACCCAGGGGGGCTCTACCACTAAGCTACACCCCAGTCCTTTATTTATTACTTTTTTAAATTTTGAGACGGAGTCTTGCTAAGTTGCTGAGTCTGGCCTCAACCTTGCTATCTTGCTGCTTCAGCCTCCTGAGTTGCATGCACCACCACACCTGGTTCTGGATATGAGATTTTAAAAAGCCAAAGCAGATGGAGCTGTGGTCACCTGTGCACCACCCAAATCATAGAAGTAGTACTCAGGCCTGCTCATGACTGCTGTAAGCTTTCAGGGACTGAAACTCCTCCTGCAACTGCTCCTTAGATTGCATATCATGGCCGAGGCTGTTCACTAGTATATTTTGCTACATTCTGGCATTTCAAGCTCATTCTTGCATTCTTTTCAGCACTAAACTGCAATGTAACTTAGTTAGGTACTAAAGTATTACAGTGGTTGCCCTGAAACCATGATCCAGTCACTGCTGCATGTACCCAAAACCAAAACAAAACAAAACAAAAAACTGAGCAAGCACTTGAAGATTGAGAACAAATATTTAAATGATGCCTTTTAAATTGTCATTTGCATAGACCTACATCCTTTTTATTCTCACTCAGATTTTACTTGGCTTCTGAAGAAGATGAGCACAGGTGATTGAAACCGAGATGGGGTTAGGCATGGTGGTGCATGCCTATAATTCTAGCAGCTCGAGAGGCTGAGGCAGGAGGATTGCAAATTCAAAGCCAATCTAAGCAATTTAGTGAGACCTTAAGCAACTTAGCAAGACTCTATCTCTAAATAACATATAAAAAAGAGCTGGGACTGTGGCTCAGTGGTTAAGTGCCCTCAAGTTCAATCCCCCAGTACCAAAAAGAAAAACAAAAAACAAAAAACACTGATGGGCACTCATGCTAAGTTCTACTGTTCTTAATCTGCAAAACTCTAAAAATATTTTGAACATTAAGAAAGACTTTATAAATATTTTTTCTCTATGGATTGGTGAGAAGTGAGTGGAAGAAAGTTTTATTTCTTCTATTATTTCTATCATTTATAGCAATTGTTACAAATTTTCCTTTAAAGCCAATAATGATAATGATGATAATAATAAAAATAAATGATACTAAGTTTCATTATTATACTAATTGTGCATTTCTGGTATGGTCTTCTTTTCTTGGAATCACTGGAAGTTGAATGTCTACTTTGAAAGGGATGGAAGAAGAGAGAAATAGAGGTCAATGGGATAAAAACTTTCTTCTCCACTTAGAGTCGAGTCTGCATTGGTGAAGTATGTGCATCACTAGACCTATCAATAATCATCTTCAACTGCGTCATAGCCTAGAATTGTCTAGGAAAGAGCCTCCCAGGTATGTCCATTCCCTTAATCTTTTCCTAATCTTTTAGTGAGTTCAGTATTTTAAAATATTTTAAGATTATCACATGCAATACAATAATCCTTAAAAAGAGATGTTACAGAAAAGCAAAAATAATCATAATTCCACAGTCCAAAGAAAACCACTATTAATATTCTGGTATTTTTTCCTACATACAGTTTTTGTTTGGCTTTCATAGTTGAGCTCTAGTTCTAGAGTCTTCCAAATGTTTTCCTTGAATATCCTTTTAAAAAAGCTTTTAAAACTAAATACTCCCTTGCATATTTAAACATTCATATCTAGCTGGGCAAGGTGGCACATGCCTGTAATACCAGCAGCTTGGGAGGCTGAGGCAGGAGGATCACGAGTTCAAAGCCAGCCTCAGCAACAATAAGGTGCAACTCAGTGAGACCCTGTCTATAAATAAAATACAAAAAAGGGCTGGGGATGTGGCTTAGTTGTTGAGTGCCCCTGAGTTCAATTCCTGGTGCCAAATAAATAAATAAATATTCATATCTAAAATATTAAATGAGTCTATATAAATTTCTTGCCTTTTAAATGCCACAGAAATTATTGGACATGCCCTTAAAGTGCGTGGGAGAGGAGGGCGGGCGGGGACCACCCCAGAACTGGCCGCCAGCGGTATCATGGCGTCACGGAACCCCCCTCCCCAAGAATACAGAAGTGATGATGACTCTTATGAAGTGTTGGATTTAACTGAGTATGCAAGAAGACACCACTGGTGGAATCGAGTGTTTGGCCACAGTTCGGGACCTATGGTAGAAAAATACTCAGTAGCTACCCAGATTGTAATGGGTGGCGTGACTGGCTGGTGTGCAGGATTTTTGTTCCAAAAGGTTGGAAAACTTGGAGCAACTGCAGTGGGAGGTGGCTTTCTTCTCCTTCAGATCGCCAATCACAGTGGCTATGTGCAGGTCGACTGGAAGAGAGTTGAAAAAGATGTAAACAAAGCAAAAAGACAGATTAAGAAACGAGCAAATAAAGCAGCACCCGAAATCAACAATATAATTGAAGAAGCAACAGAATTTATCAAACAGAACATAGTGATATCCAGTGGATTTGTGGGAGGCTTTTTGCTAGGCCTTGCATCTTAAGGACATGAATATTCTACCCTAGTAGTGGATCCAACTGTGAAAAAGGAAGTGGTGGCAACAGGGTGATCTCTCAACTGCAAATGCCACCAGAGTTTCCAGAACAAGGAGAAACAACTAGCTGGACAATACCAGATTCACAACTTAGAATTTTGCCATCTGAAGCTTGGCAAACTAGTATCTGCTGTAAAACAACTTATATGGTATGTGAATAATAGTATTCTGGAGCAAATCATGGCTTTCATCATTTTTAAATATTTTCATCTGTGTAGAAACTAGCCTGTAAGATATCACCATTGGATATAGATATGGAGAAAGAAAAAATTGGTTGGATTTATTGCCCAATAAAATATCCTCTTTTTATTTTAAAAAAAAAAGAAATTATTGGACATTTCATCAGATGAAATAAGGAAAAAATCAGGCCATCATAGGAACAACTATGCCATAATATGGTTTGATAAAATAGTCTCTAATTACATTATTGAATAAAGTACACTAAATCTGAAATAAATTAGTAAAATTGTACAAATGAATTTTATAAAATGCATCTACAAAGAATGTGATAGTCCATCAAAAATCCAACTTACTTTTAAAAGGGTATATATAAGTCACCCATGCTTTTCTGATGCCCTAGATTCAAATCATACAAAAATATGTCCAAATATCCTCTGAAATCTCTAAAATCCAGACTGCTCAATCATGGGCTGAAATATAAATCTTTCAGTAAATTTCAACTTTCTAAAACATACATACATAAAGTGGGAAAAGTCTAAAAGCCTGGTGAGTTTAATGTGGCCTGATGAATTACCCAAGGAGGCCTTGTTAGAATCAGTGTTACCATTTATCCAATTTTTGGTAGTCTGGTAACATTATACACAAGGTGATGCACAGTGCTGAGATCGAGGCCTGAAGGACACTACTCCTCATGAATTGAAAGAATGACTTCCATGAATGCAGGTTCATTCTCTGAGAAATAAAATGTAAGAAAGGGCACATATGAATGTTGAAAATGAGGAAATGGACCCCTTTTTATTCATGTAGTCTCCAAGATCTGTAGTTGTCCATGGATGGTTTTGAATTCACATCCATTTCTTGGACTTCCTGTCTCTAGTTCTTACATTAGGAAACAAGTCAAAGTGAATCTTTCCTGCACAGCTCACAGGAAATGAGGCTGATTCAGACTTTATGGCATCCCTCCCTTTAACAGAGCTGAATGAGCTAGAAGGTACTTGCTGCTAAGAATCAAGCAGCTGCATGTGGGCAGTACTACACTTTGGATGAGTCAAAAGATTGATAGTATTTTATTACTCTTTAAAGAATCTACATAACTCTTTAAAAGTAATAGGGTTATCAGTTCAGTGGTTGAGAAAATAAGATGAAGTGACATCTCATTTATCTGGCATATTTAAAGAATGAAGGAAAGAATCCTGGAGATAATTAAAACTTACAACTCCAAGTTCATATAACAGTGAGATATGCTAGTATTTTTTCCTATAGCTGTTAAATGAATTTAGGACAATAATTTCATTATTTTTGATAAAAAAATTTTGAAATGTACAATATTTTCTGTTACCTTCCTAATTAAGACAATGCAACTCAAGTTGCACTTTTTTTACTTACTCATATTTGAGTGCTGAAAGGCAAGGCATGCCCAGACAGTGTGCTGGGCACCCTTGGCAAAGCAAAGTGGGTGTGGCAAGGGTGCACAAGCCCAGTGGAGGATGACAAGGTAGCAGGCAAGGTGGGCGAAAGAAATTTATCATAAAATTTAGTTGACAGTTGTGTCAGTTCAGATTGGAGGAACAGGAAAGAAAGAGCCTGCATTGCAGACTCAGATTAGAGAAGCTCTGCCCTACCAGGATCACCATTCAGAGATGAAGCTTGCAAAAGTGTGGACCTGAGGCTACTATTTATTTTTCTTTCTTAAGTTTTTTTCGTATCTTTCCATGGACATTTTGTTCTTTTGAATTCTAATTTTAGATAGACTCTTCTTTGCCACTTCAGGGCCCTTGGTAGCTGTTACAATTACACCCCAAGTTGCAGTCCTGGGTACAGGGTATGTGTTATGGTTTGGATGTGAGGAGTCCCCTCAAAGCTCATGTGTGAGACAGTGCAAGAAGTTTCAGAGGAATGATTGGGTTTTGAGAGCCTTAACCCAGTGAATTAATCACCTGATGGGGATTAATTGAGTGGTAACTGAAGGCAGGTGGGGTGTGGCTGGAGGAAAGGGGACGTTTGGGGGCGTGGCTATGGAGTATATATTTTGTATCTGGAGAGTGGTCATCGTGTGAGCTGCTTCCCTCTGCCACACTCTCCCGCCATGATGTGCAGCCTCACTTCGAGCCCTGAGGAATGGAGCCAGCCTTCTATGGACTAAGACCTCTGAAACTGTGAGCCCCTAAATAAACCTTTCCTTCTTTATAGCTGTTCTGTTTGGGTCCTTTAGTCACAGCAGAGAAAAAGCTGACTAAAACAGTGTGCCCACACGTACAAGAACGTCAGTGAGTGTGCAAGGCCTTTGAGAGACCTATGACAACAGGAGGGCAGGGTGGTCTACCCGGATACCAAACAAGTCTTCACTGCTCTTGCACATGCCGTCTACAGTGTATTGGAGAGAGAAAAAGAGTGCTCCACTTAGAGATCAAACCCTGAGAGCCATGCACAAGAACTGCTTTAAATAGGTCCTGAGGAGGGCTGGGGCTGTAATTCCATGGTAGAGCGTTTGCCTCGCATGCGTGAGGCACTGGGTTCGAGACTCAGCACCACATAAAAATGAACAAAGATATTGTGTCTAGCTTTCCAGTCCAAGATGGCGACCTAGACGGACGCCACAGTCAGTCTCTCCAGAACCAGTGATTGAAGCTGTGGAATTACCATCTCCCAGCCAGCTTCTGGACATCATCCTACAGCTGTCCCTGCAGGAATCCCACTTGCGCATGTACGCAGAGCCACCAGACAGCAGCATTTGCCACAAGCAGCGTTGGTCACAAGCAGCGTGACTTCAGCAGCAACCGTGGCAGAGCCCCACTGCTGGCAGCTCCGCTGTGGGCAGTTCGGAGCCCCAGCCCAGGGCCCCGCACTGGGCAGGGCCTGCTTCTACACGAGAGGGTGTGGGACAGCACCTGGGAACAAACTGAACTCAACACAGAACACCATGAAAAGACGGCGATTTCACCAGCGGCCCGACCCACAGTTACACCCTGCTGTGAAACCCACACCCAGGACACCAGCGGGGAAAGCCCGGCAAGCAACGGACAATGCCACCTACTGGAGGTGAAAGGGACCATACCTGTTTATTTACATTGAGACTTTTTTTTTACTTTTTTTAATTCTTATTTTATCCTTTATCTTTTTCTCCTAATATTTCTATTGTTTGATCTTTTTGTTTTATTTCACAGCTCTTTTCTTCATTCCCTTCTTTCTTTTTCCTTCCCTCTTTTCTCTCTCACTTTTTTCCTATCCTCTAATCCCCAACAGTTGTGAAACCAAGTATTTGTTACAGTGGGACATGGTAGATTGGGATTTCTGAACTGTATACTAGAGTGGTATTATATAGTTTTATACCTCCCACTTGCAAATGTTTTATTTTTCTTGCTATCTTCTCTCCTCACTGTACTCCCTTTTCTTCCTCCTTACTGGTCTTCCCCAACTCTCAGTCGCTCTTTCTAGTAATAGCCAACTTCTCTTGGATTCCTTTTTCATGCTTTCTAAGATCTAATAACCATATCCTCTCTTCCTACTACTCCAACAATCTATCCTACACCCTCAAGTATCCCTAGCCCACCAACAGAAACTATAGACCCTTGTGCGAACTTATTGTTTACATAATAGATTGTAAAGGAACCCATAATTGTTGTATATTGTGACTAAACTGTAAATGTATTTGGGAGCTACTAGGAACTACCTAGTTTGAAACTATATATTGCTTGTATTGAGATCAATCAATATTGGTCTCCCCTTTAAAAGAGAGGTTTTGAAAATCCTGCAGGGAAACTATACCTGTATATGAGTAAAAACTGTAACAACTTGGATCAGCAGAGCTAGAAGGAAAGACATGCAATCACCATGAAAAAACAAGGAAAGAAAGTGACTCAAACAAACCAAGATAACACACTACTAGAATCCATGGTCAGTACAGCAGAAGAAATGACAGAACAAGAATTCAGGATGTACAAAATTAAAATGCTCTGTGACATAAAAAATGATATAAGAGAGGAAGCCCAGTCAGCAAAAGACCATTTCGATAAAGAGATACATAGGCAAATACAGGAAATAAAAGATCACTTCAATAAGGAGATAAAGAATCTGAAAAGGAACCAGACAGAAATCCTTAAAATGAAAGAAACAATAAACCAAATTAAAAACTCAATAGAAAGCATAACCAACAGATTAGACCACTTGGAAGACAGAACCTCAGATACTGAAGACAAAATATTTAACCTTGAGAACAGAATTGACCACACAGTGAAGACGGTAAGAAGCCATGAACAGAACATCCAAGAGCTTTGGGATAACATTAAAAGACCAAACTTAAGAATTATTGGT
>CM053400.1:50257190-50358094 GCA_028644305.1 Xerus rutilus
GGAGAGCAGTATGGAGATTTCTTAAAAAACTTGGAATGGAACCACCATTTGATCCAGCTATCCCACTCCTTGGCCTATACCCTAAAGACTTAAAAACAGCACACTACAGTAAAGCAGCCACTTCAATGTTTATAGCAGCACAATTCATAATTGCAAAACTGTGGAAGCAACCCAGATGTCCTTCAATAGATGAATGGATAAAGAAACTGTGGTACATATACACAATGGAATATTATTCAGCAATAAAAGAGAATAAAATTATGGCATTTGCAGGCAAATGAATGGAATTGGAGAACATTATGCTAGGTGAAGTAAGCCAATCCCAAAAAACCAAATGCCGAATGTTCTCTCTGATTAGTGGATGATGATACATAAGGGGGGTGGGCATGGTGAACATAGGAGAAATGGAGCAGGGGGAGGGAAAGGGGAATGGGTATAGTAAAGATGGTTGATTGAGATCGTCATTACTATCCTTGGTGCATGTATGAAGACACAAATGGTGTGACTTTATCTGGCTTGCAACCAGAGAAATGGACAAATTGAGCTCTATATATGTACTATGACTTTAAATGCATTTAAATAAGTTATAAAAAAAGATATTGTGTCTATCTACAACTAATAAAATATTTTAAAAAATAGCACCTGAGGAGTGGCTCGTATGTGTTCATTCACAATCACAGGGGCTTTTCATCTCACTCTCAATTCCTAGGGACCCACCCATGTTGTTGCCTCTCCCTGGGTTCTTTCAAGAAGAAATTGGAAGGAAGAAGCCACTTTCCTACCCAAACATTTATGAAATATATGTTCATTCTGCCAAGAATTGGGGAATTATTTGAAAGCATAACTCCTGTTATTTGATTTAGGAAAAACAAATGCCCTTCTGTCTTCTCTTGGAACTGCCTTGGCAATGACAGCTCTGTCCTTTTGGTTTTATTTATGGCTATTGAAGAACAAGAACAGATGCCTGTCTTTTTCAAGTCTAGGTGAGAGGGGTTGTTCCAGTCACAGTTCGCCTGTTGTGGCATAGTAGGTCCATTTAAATGGGGACACTTGTTTTGTATCCAAGTGTAGAGAGAGACTAGGCTGCTCTGCAGCGTTCAACCTATCAAGAATGGTGCACACATGTGGAAGGTGTCTCCCTTGAGCATACCTATGCATTAGGGACTTCCCTGTAGCCTCTGCAGGTAACTTATCTTCTCTGCAGAACCAACTTATCTTCTTCTCAGAACCAAGTCATCCAACCCTCCATCAGGTGGATAGCAAGATCTGAGGTGTTTACTTTTTGTTGTTGTTGTTGTTGTTACTGGGGATTTAATTCAGGAGTACTTGACCACTGAGCCACATACCCAGCCCTATTTTGTATTTTATTTAGAGACAGGGTCTCACTGAGATGCTTAGTGCCTCATTTTTACTGAAGCTGGCTTTGAACTTGGGATCCTCCTGCCTCAGCCTCTGGAGCTGCTGGGATTACAGGCCTGCGCCACCACTGTGCCTAGCCTGGGATGTTTACAATTGATTTCCCCATTCCATACAGAAATTCTTAATCCCTTAAATACAACATTTTAAGTCTCCCAAATCAGGTCTTTGTAAGGGGATTTGCATATTTGGTGGCGCTTCCAAAGGGATGGCTTGAGAGCTTTACACACTACAATGTTCAGACTCTGTCCCCCACTAAAATCACTTCAAAGAAACAGTAAATTTTTTTTTCAATATTGGGGATTGAACCCAGGGGTACTCTTCCACTGAACTATATCCACAGCCCTTTTATTATTATTATTTTTAATTTTGAGATAGGGTCTTGCTAAGTTGCCAAGGCTGGCTTAAAATTTGAGATCCTTCTGCCTCCGCCTCCCAAGGAGCTGAGATCACGGATGTGTGGTACCATGGAAGGCTAAAGAAACAGTGATTTAAGTAAAATTATTGTGCCTGCTGTGCAAGCACAAATTCAGGATGAATTTTATAGATCCTTTCTCTAACCAGATTATCAGCCCTAAACCATTCTTATTTTAAAAAGGTAGAGGTGCCATGTCCCTTCCCAACATAAATATGATAGATTTCCCACCTCTATTTAGAGTTAGGGATTTACTAAATTATCATTCAAGGATTCAGCAATCCACTTTTTGTTTGTCTTATTACCTATTTTCTACCCACTTATGGCTTCTGGATCCTCCAGGCCTGCTGCCCCAGGGGTAGACTACTCTTGCTAGGCAACAGACTAATGCTCCAGATATTGGTGTCCAGCTGTTCTTAAACTGGGAGAGCCTAATCAACCTGTTCCAAAGAGCCCTGCTATGGTCTGAATGTTTGTGTCCCTTCAAAATTCATATGTTGAAATATATTCCCCAATGTATTGGTATTAAGAGATGGGGCCTTTGGGAGGGGACTAGGTAATGAGCATGGAACCCATGTGAATAGGATTAGGGATTAGCTTGTTGGTTGCTTCTGTCATGCAAGAACACATAGAAGGCACCATCTTTTTAGAAGAGAACAATCCCTCACCAAACACCAAATTTGCTGGCACCTTGACCTTGGATTTCCCAGCCTCCAACACTTAGCAATAAATTTGTGTTAAGTTACAGTCTAAGGTATTTTGTTATAGCAGAGAAAACAGACTAAGACAAACCCTTTCTGGTAGCCAGTTAGTTTCTAACAATGTTGTCACCTCTGGATAGAGAGACTGGAAATATTTTCAATCTATGAAAGACAGGTAAACAAATGCTTTTTCTGCATCTATGGAGATAATTATGTGATTCTTATGTTGAAGTCTATTGATGTGATCAATTACATTTATTGATTTCCATACATTGAACCAGCCTTGCATTCCTGGAATGAACCCCACTTGATCATGGTACGCTATCTTTTAAATATTTTTTTGTATGTGATTTGCCAGGATTTTATTAAGAATTTTTGCAACTACATTCATCAGGGATATTGGTCTCAAGTGTTCTTTTCTTGACGTGTCTTTGTCTGGGTTTGGTATCAGGGTGATATTAGCTTCATAGAATGAGTTTGGAAGGGTTCTCTCCTTTTATATTTCATGGAATAATTCAAGGAGTATTGGTGTAAATTCTTCCTTGAAAGTCTTGTAGAACTCGGCTGAGAATCTGTTTGATCCTGGGCTTTTCTTTGTTGGTAGGCTTTTGATAGCATCTTCAATTTCACTGCTTGAAATTGATCCATTTAAATTTTCTATGTCCTCCTGTTTCAATTTGGTTAGGTCATATGTTTGTAGAAATTTGTTGATGTCTTCAAACTAAAGTGCAAGAAGTAAAATAAAAAATCAATAAATAGGATGTATTCAAACTAAAAAACTTCTTCACAGCAAAGGAAACAATCAAGACCATGAAGAGAGAGCCTACAGAATGGGAAAAGATCTGTACCACCAGCATTTCAGATCCTATCCCTTTAAATCCTCCTGGATATATAAAGAACTCAAAAAACTTAACATCAAAAAAACAACCCAATGATCTAAGAACTGAATAGGCATTTCACAGAAGAAGAAATAAGAATGATCAAAAATACATGAAAAAATATTCAACATCTCTAGCAATTATAGAAATACAAATCAAAACTATTCTAAAATTTCATCTCACTCTCGTCAGAATGGCAATTATCAAGAATGCAAGGAACAATAAATGTTGGCGAGGATATGGGGAAAAAGGTTCACTCATACATTGCTGGTAGAACTGCAAATTGGTGCAACCAATCTGGAAAGCAGTATGAAGATTCCTTAGAAAACTTGGAATGGAATCACAATTTGACCTAGTTATCCCACTCCTCGGTTTATACCCAAAGGACTTAAAATCAGCATACTACTGTGATGCAGCCACTTCAAAGTTTATAGCAGCCCAATTCACAGTAGCCAAGCTATGGAACCAACCTAGGAGCCCTACAACAGATGAATGGATAAAGAAATTGTGGTATATATACACAGTGGAATATTACTCAGCCTTAAAGAAGAATGAAATTATGGCATTTGCCAGTAAATGGATGGAACTAGAGACTATCATGCTAAGTGAAGTAAGCCAGCCCCAGAAAACCAAAGGCAGAATGTTCTCCCTGATATGTGGATGCTAACCCATAGCAAGGGAGGGGAATATTAGAAGTTCCTTGGACTAGACAAATAGGAATGAAGGGAAGAGAGAGAGGATGGGAATAGAAAGACAATAGAATGAATTGGACATAACTTTCCTATCCTTACATATGAATACATGACCAATGTAACTCCACATCATATATAACCATAATAATGGGATCTTAATTGGAACAAGTGGTACTTATTCTGTGTATGTATAATATGTCAAAATACAATCTACTGTCATGTATATCTAGAAAGAACAACAACAAAAAAAGAAAGACAGGTAAATTTATAGAAAAGCATAGTGGCACAATTTTATCCTTCCTTTAAGTTCCCCAAGGTAGATTTTTTTTTAAAGTTGGATGAAAATCTAAAATATTGCATTGCATTTTATGTATTTGTCCTGATGATGTTCTATACAAATAAGAATGCAAAATATACTTACTGATCTATTTTCCATGCACTTTATACTTAGTCACTTTTTTCCAAGCTAAAATAATTTTGAAAAAAAAAAGGGGCAGTTTTATTTACAATTACACTGGGGCAAGTTTAAATTGGGCTGTCCTGGGGAAACCCAGGGGAGGGCCCTGCCTATGGGGAGAAAGTCAAGACACTGGGTCATGATGCTTTCTAATCAGCAAATGAAATGACACTAATTACATGAGATTTTATATAGTTGATCTGCATTATTCATGACTGCCATAGTGGCAGCTCTGTTACTAGGTAGCATTTATTTGTAAAATCCAAATCAATATTCATGGCACTTTGGTGTGGTGCTCTTTCACAGACGTGTGAAAAATTTCAATGCTCAGCGTAAATGTTCCCAAAGTTCACTAAGTCAATGCTCTGCCTTCTTATTTTAGCTGTCATGCTGCAAATAAGTGTCTTTTTCTCAAGGTCTATTTAGAGAGATCTCTTTCACATTTTTATGCTTTTTGCTGGTGATTTTGACTTTTAAAATGGCTTTCAAGTATAGCCCTGTAGTACTGTCTTTTTCCTACATGCAGGAAGGCTGCTGTGCACCTACAGAGGGAATGGGTGTGTTAGGTAAGCCTCATTCAGGCACAAATTACAGTACCGTTGACCACAAATTGAATGTTGATGAATCAACAATATATATTGTCCAAGGTGGGCACGGTGGCACACACCTGTAATCCCAGCACTTTGGGAAGCTGAGACAGGAGAATAGCGAGTTCAAAGCCAGCCTCAGCAATGGCAAGGCACTAAGCAACTCAGTGAGACCCTGTCTCTACATAAAACACAGAATAGGGCAGGAGGTGTGGCTCAGTGGTCCAGTACCTCTGAGTTCAATCCCTGGTACCAAAACAGAAACAAAAACAAAAAAAACCATATGTTGTCCAAAGGTATATTTAAACAGAAATACATCTTAAAAAAGGATGTATGTTGATCAACTGATGAAAAAGTGAGCAGAGGCACACAGGACCCAAAAAATGAAAATAATAAATTGAACTTAAAATTTTTGCTTTCAAAAGTCATTGTTAAGAAAATGAAAAGACAAGTCACAAAAGAAGAGAAAATATTTGCATGATACATACCTGATAAAGAACCATTTTCCAAAATATACCAAAAAAACTCTCAGAACTCAATTAAAGAATAAACCCAGTAAAAATTGGCACATCATTTTATCAAAGGAGATATATATAGCAAACAAACACATATAAAGAGTCTTTGAACCACCTCCAGCTCCATTTTGTAAGAAATTCCTGATTTGCAGTGAGCTCTCCATCAATCTCATTTCCACTGCCTACATTACTGCAAGATTAGCCCCTTTTTAAATTTTCTTCTCTAATTCACTGCAGTTCCTTTCTACTCCCAATTCTTTTCTGAACCTGTTCTCAGAGATTGACCATTGCCAAATTCAATACTTCTTTTTAGTTCTTATACTATCTAATCTCTGACCATGTGGTGCCAGCCCCACACTCCTTTAATCTCTTCTTCTTGTCCTTTAGAAATCAACATTTTCAGAGCCAGGTGAGGTGGCACAAGCCTGTAATTCTAGCACCAAGGGAGGCTGAGACTGGAGAATCAAAGCCAGCCTCAAAGCCAGCCTCAGCAATGGTGAGGCTGAGTTCAAAGCCAGCCTCAGCAACGGTGAAGTGCTAAGTAACTCAGTGAGACCCTGTCTCTACATAAAACACAAAATAGGGCTGGGGATGTGGCTCAGTGGTCGAGTGCCCCTGAGTTCAATCCCTGGTACCAAAAAAAAAAAAACCAAAAAGTCAACGTTTTCTGGTTCCAGGTACCAGCTCCATTCCCTTATCACTGCGTGTTGTCTCTGAATTCTTTTTTTTTTTTTTTTTTGCACTTGGGATTGAACTCAGGGGCACTCAACCACTGAGCCACATCCCCAGCCCTATTTTGTATTTTTTATTTAGAGACAGGGTCTTACTGAGTTGCTTAGCGCCTCACTGTTGGTGAGGCTGGCTTTGAACTTGTGATTCTCCTGCCTCAGCCTCTCAAGCCGCAGGGATTATAGGCGTGTGCCTGGCTCTGACTTCCCATATCTTAATCTTAATTCATTACTGTCAATATGCTCAAATCTTCCACATTTAGAACTTTAGCTCAAACTTTCCTCCCAAGTTTGCCAGTGTCTACAGTAGCTTCCAGCTCTCTCTGAACAGGCTGTAAGCTTCTCAAGATCAACATGCCTGAAACCAAATTCGTTCTCTTCCTTTTGTGTGCTTGATTAATGTCACTATCTGGGGGCTAAAAATAGCACCAACATCATTCTGTGTGCTCCCGCATCCCTGGTTCTTGGGCTCACCGCTTTCTTATTCACCACCATGGCCCATGCCATCTGCCTGCCATGGCTCTCCATTTTGTTTCCTACTCGCAGTTCTGACTGCCTTTCTTCCCTTTTCTTCAGGCTCCAATCAGTTCTTGAATTTCAATAGACTCCTGATGTGTCTGTTCACTTTTTTTTTTTTCCCAGTGCTTGGGATTGAACCTAGGGCTAACGCATCCTAAGCAAGCACTCTAATTGATCTATATTCAAGCCCCTTTTAAATTTTATTTTGAGACAAGGTCTTGCTAAGTTGCTGAGTTTGGCCTCTAACCTGAGATCCTCCTGGATCAGCCTCCTGAGTAGCTGGTATTACAGCCCTGTGCCACCTGCTAAGAGTTGTTCATCTTTAATCAATTCCCCACACAGTAATTAGAATTATCTTTCTAAAGCCCCAGCTGACCATGTTATTTCTCTGGGTAACAAGCTTTTCTTCTTCTTAGCCTTCAGAATAAAGTTTAAATTGTTTAATAGAAACACAAAAGTTTTCATGCTGCCATCGAACTAATTTTCTAGTTTAAATCCTGTTCTCCTAAACCTGGAGAAACGACTTGCTCATCCTGAAACATATACATCACTTGCAGTCTCTGTTTCCCAATATCTCCTCCTTCAAGGCTTGGAAAATAATAACTAATCATGAAATCCCAATTGACATACATTTCTACTGTGTGGTCTTCAAAAACACCCTTATCCGTGTTTCAGTGGATCTCAACCTGACTGCTTATTATAATCTTCTGGAGGGCTTTGAAGAATTATCCATGTCTCAGTCTCCACCCACACAAATTTAGATTTTATTTTCTAGAATGAGTCTGAACATGGGAACATTTTAAATGTTTCCCTACAGTGATCTAATGTACAGGGTTCTGAAGACATAAAAATTGAAAAGATAGCATGGGGTTTCTTACTTCAAGAGAGTTATTGTAAACAAGTGAATGTATTGTCATTTACAATAGAAGGGGGTACATGGAGTAAAAAAAATGCATGCAAAACAGATTGAGGAATATGAAGAAAGGACCCTGGTGATGCCTCCTAAAAATCAATCAAATATTTGGTAAATATTTATTTGCTATGTAATCCTGTCAAATTATGAGCAATGATTCAGAGGTACTGATCTGTAAGTTAATCACCAGAAACAATAGAGCAAAGGAGATTCTGTGTAGTTAACGGCCACTGAAGGTGTTTTGGATAAGACACCAAAAGTACAAACAACAAAAGCAAAAATAAATAAGTGGAACTACATCAAACTGAAAAGCTGCTGCTCAGCAAAGGAAACAATTAGCAAAATGAGAAAACAATGTGTGGAACTGGAGAAAAGAATTACAAACTATCTGGTAAGAGGAGTTGATACCCAAAATATCCAAAGAACTCAAATCAATAGCGAACAAAACAATTAATCCAAAAAACCCGACATGGTATTGGCACCAAAACAGACATGTAGACCAATGGTACAGAATAGAAGACACAGAGACAAACCTACATAAATACAGTTATCTTAAAGGCGCCGAAAACATTTACTGGAGAAAAGATAGCCTATTCAACAAATAGTGCTAGGAAATTTGGAAATCCACATGTAACAAAATGAAATTAAATCTCTATCTCTCACCCTGCACAAAACTCAATTCAAAGTGGTTCAAAGACTTAGGCACTAAGCCAGGTGCCATGGCGCATGTCTGTAATCCCAGTGACTCAGGAAGCTGAGGCAGGAAGATTGAGAGTTCAAAGCCAGCCTCAGCAACTTAGTAAGGCACTTAGCAACTTAGTGCCACCTGTCTCTAAATAAAATATATAGGTAGGAAGGATGGTAGAATGAATGAGACATTATTACCCTGTATGCATATATAACTACACGACCAGTGTGATTCTACATTGTGTACAACCAGAAGAATGAGAAGTTATACTCCATTTATATATGATGAGTCAAAACGAATTCTACTGTCAAGTATAACTGATTCGAACAAATTTTTAAAGTAAAGAGAAAAACAAATACTGCCCCCCCTAAAAAAAATGGGCACTTGAACTCCTGGACTGCATAGACATTTTTCTGAAAAAGACATGGCCTAGAGATTTGCAATAGAGGTACAGCTCAGTGATAGATAGTTAGCATGCTCAAGGCCCTGAATTTAATTCCCAGCAACACACAGACACACACATAGACACACACAAATGGTGAAGAACAGAGGACGAACAGGTACGTAAAAGAGTACTCATGTCACTAATCAGCAGACGATATCAACCAGGATCACAATGAATATTATCTCATACCTGTTAGAATGGGTATCATCAAAAAGACAAGAGACATCAGGTATTGGGACGCATGCAGGGAAAAGAAAATTCTTACCCACTGTGTATGGGAATGTGAAGTGGTGCCATCATAATAAAGAACAGTATGGAAGTTTGCAAGAACATTAAAAATAGAACTAACATATGTCCCAGCAACCCCTCCTCTGGGCATGTACGCACAAAGAAATGAAATCATCACTACAGAGAGATATCCGCACACCCATGATCATTGCAGCAGTATTCATAACAGCCGAGGTGTGGTCCAGTGATGGATAAATGGATAAAGAAATTGTGTTTTATGTGTGTGTGTGTGCATATATGTACATATGTGTGTACACACACAAACACATTATTTAACCTTTTAAAAAAAGAGCTGCTTGCTGGGAGTGGTGGTGCACGCCAGCCTCAGCAACTTAGCGAGACCCTTAGGAACTTGTCTCAAAGTAAAAATATAAAAAGGGCTGGGGATGTGGCTCAGTGGTTAAGCTCCCCTGGGTTCAATCCCCAGTTCCAAAAAAAAGGAACCTTCTTCATTTGTGACAACATGGAGGAACTCCTAGGATGAACTAAGTGAAATAAGTCAAAGACAGATAAATAGTGCATGATCCACTTATATCTGGAATCAAAAAGTGGTGAATTCATAGAAACAGAGAGTAGAAAGGTGGTCACTAGAGGCAATGAGGGTGGGAAGGAGAGATACTCGTTAGAGGGAACAAAACTTTCAGTTTTAAGATGAGTAACCTAAAGGGATCTAATACATAGCATGGTGAATATAGCTAACAATTCTGAATTGTACACTTAAAGTTTGCTTATGTTATTTTTACCACAAAACAAAAGCTAACTATATGAGGTGATATATGTGATAAGTAACTTAATTGTGACAATCATTTCACTAAATATATGTATATTAAATCATTTTGTACACTATAAAACAGTCTTATTTGTCAGTTTTACCTCAAAGCTGGAAAATTTTTATAAAGAAGATTTTAATTAATATCAATACTCATTACAAATTAAAACCAAGTATCATAACTATGATGTCAATAATTTTGACAAATTAAGCATATATATTTGTTCTACTTCTTAGATGAGACAATTTTAAAACAGGTTGAGAAAAAAAGTACTGACAAAGCAGCTCACTTTCAGTAATCTGGGTTTTCCCAAATAGTGACATGAGAGCCAGTCATTTCAAAATGGACAGCTTGAGTTCCTCTTCAAGAATCAGAAATGTAGGTCAAGGCTCTGCTGACTTTTCCATTTGCCTCATAGCTGAAGATCTGAAGCAATCATTGACAGGCAGGTGGTGGGGCAAGAAGACAAACACAGCCAAGGAGAGCAGCAGGCCGGCTCTGAAGTGGAAGTATGTGCTCCACACAGGTTGAGAGGCGAAGAGACACCCATCCTCCAAATGCTTAAAGGTAGCTCTATTTCCTTCTGGAAACACACCGAAGGAAATACATTTTCTTTCATAAATTCCCATGCTAAGCTGATTCTGTAATGTTGTTTGACATCACATCACTTTTTAATTACTAATATTTATACATTCTACTAGGTGAGTAGCTAACTTCTAACTAGGAATGTTTAGGTCTTCTGTTGCCTCACAACAGATCTATTGTTCACATACTGTGAAAGGATTGTCTACATTTCTAAGCCATGAAAATGCTTGAATATGTTATCAGATATTTTATGCTTTTTGATGAGCCTTGAATTGTGCTTTGAAATTGTTATTTCACGTGTAAGACTCAAGTTTCTCTAAATGGATAAAAACATAGTCACTGAATAATGTTGCTTTTTAAGTAATTGAATTATCCACTAATGTAAACTGAATAGCATAACTCAGGCTGTGAACTAATGGCAGTCTGGTAATTCCATAACTTGTTTCTTTTGAGCTCCACAGGTGGAAGGCTCTGTTAGTTTAACTTGTGGTAGGCATGTTTGCGTTTGGCTCTTTTCATTTTCTTAATTTTGTATCCTTTTTCTCTGGGAGTTCTGAGATTTTTTGACTTTCTCAAGTTGTGCTCATCAAAGACTGACATTTCTAGAGCACAGTAAGTGCATAACTACTCAGGAGAAGAATTCATCATCAGACATTAGAGCAGAAAGAACTGTGGTGCAAGACTAGATTAAGAGGAACTGTCCCAGCCTCAGCAACGGTGAGGCACTAAGCAACTCAGTGAGACCCTGTCTCTACATAAAACACAAAATAGGGCTGGGGATGTGGCTCAGTGGTCGAGTGCCCCTGGGTTCAATCCCTAGTACCAAAAAAAAGAGGAATTGTCTTTTAATAAGAGTCAAAGGTCCTTCTAAGATAATTCATAGTAATTTTCAAAGGGCATCAAATTCCATTCTTTGGCTTTACTCCTCTACCTCTAACTGTGCTCCTCACACACCATGCATAATATATATTTGCCTTGTTCCTTCCTTTCCTTCCTTCCACTCTTCTTTCCCTCCCTCCATTCTTCCTTTTCTTTCTTATCAAAGTTTCTCATCAAAGACAATAGTTGTTAGGAAAATGGAAAGCTTTCTTATTTTATTAAAATATTACAATTTAAACATTTTTCATATTTTTTTTTCCAGAGAGAGGAAAACGGCTTTTTCCTGCTTTCGGGTATGAATCAGGTCACAATTCAACTGGACGTGATAATAGCTCTCCACATACTCTTTAGCTGGTGCCATGGAGGTACAGTATTTGGCACATCTTTTGTTCAACAAATAGGAAATTGCGTGATTGTTATTTTCAGTCATTATGCCAGGCTCTGAAGAATACAAAAATTATCAGATCAGGTAAATTATACGTACATAAAAATCATATGGAACAAAATAAAAGTGGTCTGCTCTTCCTCCAAGTGCAGGATTTCTTTCTCAAATATCCCTGAGGAACAGCCTCTAAGTGATATTAAGTAGGAGGCTATTACTTTCAGTGAGCATATTCTATCTTTTCAATTCTAATATATTATTTTATTATAACTGTTATAGGACCGATCAAGTGTTGGAATTTAATTCAACTCTATGAACCATTTATTGACGGTCACTATGTGCCAAGCTCTTGTGGTAGTCTTTCATTCTTCACAAAACCCATGCAGTCCTACTATGTGCTATTATTATTTCTGTCTCCTAATCCACACAAACTTCCAGTCTTCTTCAGGAGACCAGAGTCCTGTGAGAGAGGCATAGGTGACACTGAGGAATCCAAGAAGGGGAGCTTCCGAAATTTAGCAGGGCGACAGTTGGCACTTGGAAGTTTCCTTTAGGATTGTCTTGGGCAAGTGGCAAGGATTCAGTTACTGGCAGACAAAGTCCAGGCAGAGTTCTTGACCTTGAATGAAGTTTTGCTGACCAGATTATTCAAAGTAATGACCTCAACTATAGGTTGGGACACAATTATGTTGGAGCTATAGATGTAGCCCCATCAACAGAACTAGAACCCACCACTACCCAGCAGGATGATATTAGACACTTCCAGAGTCAGATTGACAGCTATCTTAGGTTTAGAGAAGATAAGACACCTGTTGTTTCCCAGCTTCTTGAAATAGGCAAACAAGAAGTAGGACTTCTGTTTATACATTCAAGTGATAAAGAACATAGAGAACATTTTTCTGTTTTCCACTCAAATGTTGTTAACTCCTCTAATCTAATAACCTTATTTAAAAGAAAAATTGACATTTTTATTTAACTTTTACAATCTATGTTGACTTCTATAGATCACTGGTTTCTTCCTCCTCCTCCTCCTGCTCCTTCTCCTCTTCTTCTTCTCCTTCTTCTTTCCTCCTTCCTCTTTTCTCCTCCTCCTCCTCCTCCTTCTGTCCATATTCTGTCTTTTCTTTGGGCGGCAGTGGGGGCGTACTGGGGATTGAACTCAGGGGTACTCGACCACTGAGCCACATCCCCAGCCGTATGTTGTACTTTATTTAGACACAGGGTCTCACTGTGTTGCTTAGCACCTCGCTTTTGCTGAGGCTGGTTTTGAAGTCGCAATCCTCCTGCCTCAGCCTCCCGAGCTGCTGGGATTACAGGTGTGCGCCACTGCACCCAGCCTTTTTTCCCATATTCTGAAAAACCATGGACTTCCTGATTCACTTCTGAATGTTATGAAATCCAATGGTCCTATATTTGTGGAGTTTTCCATTCTTCCATTTTTGAAAATGAGAGCATCTGGCCAAATCTGAAGTTTTTAACACTTTTGACATTTTTTTTTTCACTTTTGACATTTTTTATGTATTCTCAACATGGTTTTATGGTAGTATGAATATTTCTTTTTAAGGTGTTGTCTAAACTTGAATTTTGAGTTTATTTAAAGTAATCAGAGATTTCCTTAAAACTTCTTTTTCATGTCTTTGGTTTCATTTCTCTATTGATGATGACAGAATTATTTTTATCACTACTTCAACACTTAAATATTTATAATTTGTAAGTAAATATTCATTATGCAAATGGAAATATTCAATTACATTGATATTATATAACAAGCTCATTCTGTGTTCCAATGATAAAGGTCTTTAAAATCAAATACTGACCTTTAATTATCACTTTTTTAATTTTAATTTTTTATTCCTTTATTTATTTTTATATGGTGCTGAGGATCGAACCCAGTGCCTCACATGTGCTAGGCAAGTGCTCTACCACTGAGCCACAACCTCAGCCCCTAATTATCACTCTTTTGATAAGATTTAAATATATTTTAATGCAAGTATTTCTAGGAAAAGCCTATAATAGATTTCACAGAATATCTGCTATGTTTTTCTTGATATGAATTTCATTTCATTAATATTACATTTCATTGTCATTTAACTTTATAAAAATGACCTTCTTTTTTTTTTTGTGGTGTGGGGGATCTGTCCAGGTCTTGAGCAAGCTAGGCAAGTGTTCTACCACTGTGGCACACCCCAAAACCAATGATGTTAAATTACTTAGTTTTGGTTAGAAAAGACATATGTCTATTATGTAATTTTTATGATGCAGATATGTACAATTTTAAGATTAAAAAATTAGAGCTTATTGTTAATATTAGTGCATTTCTGTTTAATTCACACATTTGTTTACTTATTTTTAGCATTGAGTCTATGTCAAATATGTTATTTTGCAACCTTCTTTTTAATTTAACAATATATTGTAAACATTTTCCATATTATTAAATAAACAATAAATTTTATGTGGTTATTAAGCACTGGATTTTTATCATTTTCAAGAATATGGTTTTATTTATCCATATTCATAATTTGCTGATAAAAGTAGCTTTCAGAACAAGAGATTGGTTGAGTAGCTTTAGAATGGGGTTCAGATTCTACAGTGCTCAGTGTTTATTCTAATGTTACCTTTAAAAAATGACATAGCTTCAAAATGCCTCGATTCTCCATGTTAGAATAGGGAGCTAATTTTATTTGCTACTTAGACAATTAGAGAAGCCAAAGGACTAGCTGTAGTCTTATGTCATGCTGCTGAACACCAACAGAAGCACACTGTAATGAACTAATTGACAAAAGTATACGCTTAGTCCTAAATATTTTTCAATAGAAATCATTTAAATAGGGGGAAAAATAGCATATTTGCTAAATTTTAAAAATTTAGCATAAAATATAACATTCTTCTGAGTCTCTTGTAATATTTCTTGCACAGCTAATATATTATTTTATCTGTTTATTTTCAGGAATTACAAATATACACTGCTCTGGCCACCTCTGGGCAGAACCAGCCATGGTTGTTCAGATGGGTGTGAATATCTCAATATATTGCCAAGCAGCCATTAAGAACTGCCAACCAAGGAAACTTAATTTTTATAAAAATGGCATCAAAGAAAGATTTCAAATCACAAGAATTAATAACACAAGAGCTCGGCTTTGGTATAAAAACTTTCTGGACCCACATGCCTCTTTGTACTGCACTGCTGAATGTCCTGGACGTGTTCAGGAGACACTGATATGTGGAGAAGATATTTATTCTGGATGTAAGTGTTGGGGCACATTCAGAAAACAAACCCAAACCAGTATAACAATGCACTGGTAATTGTTAGACTTATCTGAAAACAGGCAAATTGACATAATTCACCTCTCAGTTGGGCTTAATATGGGAGCTTCTAATGCAAACGTTTGCAAGGTCAGATTGGTGAACTAGGACGCTGGTGGGACCTGTGCAGTGAAGACATAGTCTGTGGACTGGTTAATGCCCTTGACCAAATCTAGCCTTCATAGTGTCCAGTATGCCTAGATGTTTTGACTCTTCAAAGGAAGGCAAAAATATGAATGTTTAATACGAACTCTCCAAATTTTGAAATATTGAGAAAGCATTCAAAACACAATGATTTTCACCACTAACCTGGCCAGACAAGGAATATGTAAGTTAGTGCCCTCAGATTTGAAATGTTGCCCTTTTCCTCTTTCTTTCTCATGCAGGCTTGTCATTTATTTTCCAAGCCAATGTCATCACCCTTGAAGAAGATACCATTCAGAGATTTTGAGGCCAAGATTCATAAACTAGCTCTGTGTTCTCACTATACTCCTTACTAGCTGTGTAATTTTGAGCAACTTGCTTAACTATCTGAGCTGCAGTTGCTTGTCTGTAAGATGAAGCTAATTATACTAGCAGTGTTAAGTACTCAATTTCAATAATTTACTTAAATGCATATTATAAAATTGAAAGTACAACACCAGTGTCTAAATCCTTAAAAATGTGTCTTTTTGATAAAATACAGGTAGCAGCTCATACAATCCCCTGCTCCTAATCCCATTACCCGTATTGTGAATCACTGTTTGTTGCTGTAATTATTAAGAAAAAATTTAGTCAAGTTAATCTGAAAAATATATGCCAAATTTAATTTGTGTTTATAGTATTCTAAAGGTGTTGAAGTTACTGCAGTAAGATGATCCAACAGATAATTACATAATCCTTTGTTATTGGTTCTACTATTATGAAGGATACATCAATAAGATCAGCAGTGTTTTTAATCCAGACATTCTCTATAGTACCTTTGCCCATTGTCAGTGAAAGGTAAAGGGCTTTGGGGTTTTTGCCATGTTTCCATCCTCCATGCTTCTGAGAATCAGATCTGAGTTTTTACTTCCTCCTCCCCTCTGCACCTTAGCTAACAAGAGCCAGGCTAGTGACTTCCACATGAGGTCATTGCGGAGTCCCAGTATGGCCTTCACAGCAGCTCCCTGAAAAGCAGGAGGCTTCTTCATTCTGTAATGAGGCCATTGAGCTGCTTAACTCTGGACAGCTAATCTTGCCTGTTTCTCAAATGAGAACTGTGGGAAGACGTGCAGATGAGTTGAGGAAGGAAAATTTTGGAGTTAAAGAATGAAGTTGGTAAATATACACCTTAAATGAATGCCTTATACATGTGAAGCTTGCCCTAAATTATGGAAATTAAACCACAGGCAGATACTTTATCTGAGGTATGAAATCTCCTTACCCTGTCCACATCCTCAGGAAACAACCAAACCTCAATGCTTAAATGCTTCACTATCTATCCTTTCGGGGGCAGGTGTAGAAGTAGAGGGAATATACAGTTTCTTCAGAGGACAAGAAAGCAACTTCCACAGTTATGGGAAAGAGTTGGTTGTTGATTCAAGCTAGAAGAAAAAAAGGATGTAAAACAAATATCACCTTTGTTAAAAGACAAAATTTCAACAAATACAATTTTTTAGATCTAATTGACTTTTGTGGTTCATGAAATGGAATAACAGCTCATTCTATAAAATACAGAGGTGTTCCACTGGGTCGGACAGAAGAGTTGGTTTTTATAAAGTGGGAAAAAGAAAGCAGAACAATAAAAAGTGTGAAGTTGGTTACCATCGCATTACTTCAGGTTACTTTCCTCATAAAGGTTAAAGTAGAGGGCACTTGTCCTGCTGGTTCAAATTGACTGGACCTTTTCAGATTGGTTGTTGTGAATATTCTGTTTTCAGGAAAAAACTGATCAGAGGCTAGGGGAGGGTGGGGGCTGATGTCTTAAAGTTTCATTTGGATTATGTGGCACTTAGCACAAGTTACTCCGTTTTGGTTTGGTCTACTGAGGCCTAGTGTGGGAGCTGAATCTAAAACAATGGCCTCTTACAAATTTTATTTAGCACCTCCTTTCCTGCTGGGCAGTTTGTATGATCCATTCTCTCAACAGCCCCCCTAGTGTTGGCTGAGAGGTCTCCGCCTGAAACCCTGGGCACTGTTTCAGGACAGAGAATGCCTCCCTTCCAGACAACCTGTTTCTACACTTTTTCTCTGCTGATGGCTATTTAGAGAGAGCATCACTCTTTCCATTCATTTCACTGGGGAGTTATTACTCCTTACATAGATCTCTGGTTATGAGCACGAAAGCAAAACTACCAGGCAAGAATTTACTCAAACCCCTGGATTTAAGCTGAATGTGCTCTTGAGCTCTGCATTCTTAGCAAACAAAACTTCCTATTTAAGTAGGTCAGAATAAGAGTTTTGAGGGTTTTGTGGCATTCTAGAAATCACATTGCTTTCACTAAACTATTTGAACGCAGGATATTTGTCCTGTGAATTTACTATGTCAATTTATCATTATTGTTTTGAACAAAATGACATTATGCACTTTTTTTGACTGAAGGCAAATCATAAAGGATAGAAGACAAATAAGTCATTGCTTTCCTTGAAAAGACATCCATATATATTTAAAAGTTTCTCTAACATATAATTTGTGAAATACAAACTATCACAATTTCCATTATAAGCCATAATGTTAAACACTTAGATTCTTATCTGTGATAAAATGCACACATATTATGGGAAATTTTTTCTAACAGAGCCACATCAATCATAGGGTTAAAACATTAATGAGATGCTTTTTTCATTTAAAAATACCAAGCCATACACAGTCGTTTGCACTTAATCATTTATTTATAATTTTAAGCATCTTTGACTTAGATTTTCACCATCTTTGACCTCTAATTATGACAAAGAAAGCCCATTTTTATCCAATAAAAACCCTGGACTATTCATGTTTAACATTATTATTAGGTATGTATGCATCATTACTGCACGTCAGGCCTGGCCTGTACCCTCCTTGAGTAAGAAACTGCAGGGTACTTTCCTCCCTCCCTCCCTCCCTCCCTCTCTCTTTCTCTCTCTCTCTCTCTCTCTCTCTTTCTTTCTTTCTTTTTCTTTTTCTTTGGAAGTGCTAGGGATGGGACCCAGGGACCTCTGCATGCTAGGCAAGTGCTCTGTCACACACCCCCCTCCCTTCATTTTAATGGCTCTCATTGTCATTGTATTAATTAAGTCATGCAATTCATAGAATAAACTTCATTAAGGGCTTTCTATGCATTAAAAATGCTAGAAATGCAAAGAGGGAGTCACAGACCCTGCTTTCAAAAGGAAAGGACCTTTGGCTAGACTCTGAATGAATAAGAATCCTGGTTGGTAATCAGTGACTATCCGGATATAATAGAGGAGAGGTGTGATTAATTGGAAAGAGCAAGTGGGCCTTCTCCTTGTGTATTTCAAGGTATTCTCTAGAATCTGGTTGAACAGATTTGTATTCTTGGTTATTGAATAACCTGGCAATAAGATTTAGCAACCAGCAGATGTGACTTTCATAACCATACTCACAGGCTGTCTGTACATTGCTTCACATTATCAAAAGCTATACTTGGTCTGGGGATAAAGCTTAGTTGATAGAGTGCTTACCTTGCATGCACAAGGCCCTGGGTTCGATCCCTAGTGCCAATAAAACAAACAAACAAACAAAAAACCTGTGCTTATATGTGTAGCATTGTCTTTTGTAAAGTTAATGGTCATTTATAATCCTGAGCATTCGCTTCATATAGAATGCTGTGGAGACACATAGTCCACAAAATTGACATTTGTCTTTTGTGATTGCCAAATCTGCCAAATCAATGAATTTTTCTATCTGAAAGCAGAAGAAAGTATTGTAGTCAACAAGGAATTACATTGCGAGCAATGTCCATAATGATTTGTTTCCATACCTACCTCCTTTAAGGTTCAAATAAAACCTAAAGATTTTTTTTTTTACCCTACTTGGAGTCCAATTTCTCCTCACCATAACTCAATGTTACAAATCATCTAAATGTTTTGAAGTACCTTGTTGTGCTCCTAACAGTTTTTTAAAACTATAACATCCATTGCATCCAATATAGAAAGTTAAAAAAATTTAGACTAGCCAAAACTGAAATAATTATCATAATCCCATAATCCCATAATTTTACCGATAACATAATCTCTCCTTAATGATTTGAACATGTCTTTTGAGTTTCAGTCTTTCTTACAAATGAAATCACTATAGTGAAGTATTTGGCAACGTGCTTTTTTAACTTTATCATGTGGTCATTATATATCACAGAGGAGGGTGAATGTCAGGTGGGTTTTTTGTCTTGGAATTTGAAGAATGAAATCCACCAACACAAGGATGAGAGTAAAGTAATAGGATGCATTAGAGTAATAGAAAAAAGCAAAACTCCCGAAGAGAGAGGGGTTCCAAGAGAGGGATGCCCATGGGTTTTTTATGGGCTTGATCTGTCCCTATAGGTGATTGGTGGGATATAGGATCAACTCTCTCTAGTTTGTCTTCTTCAGCAAATCTGGAGAAAAGTCATTTCTAGGCCTTAATCAGCACAAGAGTTGGGGTAAGGTCTGTTGGAGCAAGAGGAAGTACTTCTGGAGGTTGGTTATGTCTGGGGCTGTTAAGAAACTGTCCTGTGGCCAGGAATAATTGGGGTCAGAAGCTTGATTTCTCAATTCTCTCTTCCTCCTTTTCTTCTCTGAGACCCTTTTTCTGGCTGCTTATGGGTTGTCTATCTTTCTGTCTCAATTGCTTAATATATTTCTAATGTCTCTCAAAGGCTGAGTCCTTAAATTGTCATTTATGTCATTATTCTTGGATGTATTATAGATTATTTAATTCTATGTTGGCACATTAAGGTGGTTTTCAATACTTTAGGGGCACATTCTTTTCTTTTCTTTTCTTTTTTCTTTTAGTACCAGGGATTGAACTCAGGGGCACTGGACCACTGAGCCACATCCCCAGCTGTATTTTGTATTTTATTTAGAGAGGAGTTCTCACTGAGTTGCTTAGCACCTCGCTTTTGCTGAGGCTGCGTTTGAACTCATGATCCTCCTGCCTCAGCCCCAAGCTGCTGAGATTACAGGCATGTACCACCATGCCCAGCTAGGGGCACATTCTTTTAACCAAATATTAAAGATACATTTCTAGATATTATTCCCACTTTTAAATATTGTAATATGTAAAGTGCCCTCCATAAAGGTTGTACCAATTTATACTCTCACCAGAAGTGCATTAGAGAATTTCCCTGAGTCCATCCCAATGCTGTGTATTTACATATTTCAAAGTCCTTGCCAATTGGATAGATCTAAATGATATCTATTATTTTTTTGATTTGCAATGAGGATAGAATTTATATATTTTTATTACTTTGCAAGTAACATTGTACTTAAATCTGTGGGTGTAACTTCACATGCACACATCTCCATCTTTATTCTTTATGATCTCCCAATCTTCCATTTGTCTGTGCTTCTCTGGGTAATCAAGTACCCCAGGCAGGTATCAGGCAGTATTTCCCATGTAGCAACAAACTTAGAGAGCCACACCTGAAAAGCAGATATATGATTAGCACTCGATATTTCTGTACTTCTTTTAAAAAATCTTGATCTTGGTTACTTATTATTATTATTTTTAATATCTTTATTTTATTTGTTTATTTTAATGTGGTGCTGAGGATCGAACCCAATGCCTCACGCATACGAGGCAAGCCCTCTACCACTGAGCTACAATCCCAGCCCCTTGGTTACTTATTATTGGATGATATAACTGAAAATTCCAAATGCCATTCTGTAGTTGTTGGAAATTTGTAGGCTTCAGAGGGCTGAAGGGCTGAAAAGGTGTCATCAGAACTGACATGTTGGGGCTGGGATTATAGCTGGCTCAGTGGCAGAGCGCTTGCCTTGCACATGTAATGCACTGGGTTCAATCCTCAGTACCACATAAACATGAATAAATAAAGGTATTGTGTCTATCAATGAATAAAAAATATTTTTTTTAAAAAACTGACATGTTTTCCTATCTCTTGGATTTGGTTTTTCCCTTGTTGGCTTCCTTCTTAAACAGACTGAAAGTAACACTCAAGGACTATTACAAGATGGCTGCTAGCAACTAAGCTCACCTGCTACTCATACAGCAATTTTAGGGGGAAGAATGTGTCTCTTTTATAATGGCTTTAAAAAAAAAAAAGAAAAGACCCTTGGAGAATTTTGATTGATTTATCTGGAGTCCTGTGCTCATTCCCAAGGGATGTTCTCATATTAGCCAGCCTAGGTCAAGGTCACACTTCTGTCTAGGGCCTTGGGGTGAGGGTTACTGACAGCCTTGGGGTGAGGATTGGGTAGGTGAGGTTGAGGTGAGGGATTGGAGGGATGTAAGTTCTCAAGGGGGAAAGATTCTAGCAGATACAAAGTAAGGATGTATTTCATAATAAGGCCACTGGGAAGAGCTGGCCAGGGGTGGAGGTAAGGGGAATGGGAGAGCCTGGGGAGGGGAGGTGCGGTGAGAGAGAAACCTTGAAATAGAGATCTGTGAATACTGAACTATTTAAAAACTCTTTTTGATGTGGTCTTGGTGGCAAAATATACATAGCATAAATGTACATTTTTAGCATGTTTAAGTGTACAGTTTCAAGGCATGAAGTACATTCACATTGTTGTGTAACTATTATCTCTTCTTGCAAACTGAAACTTCATCCATTAAATAACAGCTCCCCATTCTCCCCTTCTCCAGCCCCTGGCCACCTCCATTGTACTTCTCGTGTCTAATAGTTTGCTCTTCTACATCCCTCATGAAAGTGGAATCATAAGGCAATTCTTTTTTTCTGTCTTCTTGTTTTATTAGTGTTGTGTCTTCAAGTTTCATCCATGTTGTAGCATGTGTTGAAATTTCCTTCCTCTTACAGCTCAGTAATATTCCTTGGTATGTATGAACACCGAACTTTTAAAGCAAGTAGGGGAATATGTCCCAGAGGAGGAGATAATCTGCTGAAGTAGCAGGAAAAAAATTGTGAAGAATCCTTTCCCAAGAGCCTAAAAACAGAGGATTTCAAGGACGGAGTGACCCAAATGTCAAATGCTACGAAGGTCAAGTTCAATAACAACTGAGAAGAGAGCATCGGGTTTATGGAATAGAGTCATTATTGACCTTGGCAACAGTGGTTTTGGTAGAATTGTGAGAGCTGAGTCCTGATTATTTGGGGCTCAAGAGTAAATGGGAGACGAAGAATAATGGGCTGTTTTTAGATGTTTTGCTGTTAAGAGGAGGAGATAGATAGAGTGGTAGCTGAAGGAAGAGAGAATTTGAAAGAAGACTTTCTTAGTGGGCAAGGACTGAGGGGAACTTGACCTTGATGGTATTGCCAAAGGAGTGGAGAACATAGTATAGGAAGGAGAGGAGCAATGTTTGATGGCAGAGGGGGCTGCAAGGTAAAGTGGATGATATGAGGAACAGAGAGGTGCTCAGTCTCTGTTGGCCTGGTTTCCCAAATAAAAGGACAGTGTATCAGCTAACTGCTTTGCAAAGAACTTCATGTTTCTTGTGGATGCTCCTAAGTCATTCATTTTGTTGCAGATCCACCAGATGCTCCCAAGGAGGTTACCTGTGTCATTTATGAATATTCAGGCAACATGACTTGTACATGGAATACTGGGAAGCTCACCTACATAGACACAAAATACATGGTGTATTTGAAGAGGTAGGTTCCTTCTGAGGGGATTCACGTGCAGTTTCACTCCATTCAACTTTGTTTCTGCCTGCAGCAGAGATTCAAGAAATCAGCCTCTAACATTAAGCATATGCTCTGACTATCCCCATCTTCCTAATTATGATCAGGGAAACCAACAACACCCGTTTGGGGCCATTAATATTTTAATATTACTCTGTGAGGAAGTGTATTCTATGACTTTCCTGTCCTTTTTATTTATTGGTAGATAATTGATAGATGGCACCTAATGGTGTAGCTCAGCACAGCTTTAACCTGGCTTAAACCACTAGCCCTGTTCTTTTAGGATTAGGACAATTTACTCAGTTCTCAAAATTGCTGATTTTTTTTTTTTTTGAACCCAGGGGCACTTAACCCCTGAGCTACATCCCCAGTCCTTTTTTATATTTTATTTAGAGACAAGGTCTTGCTGAGTTGCTTAGGGCCTCCCTAAATTGCTAAGGCTGGCTTTGAACTTGCAATCCTTCTGCCTCCACCTCCTGAGCCATTGGAAGTACAGACATGTACCACCGCACCTGGTGCTGATTCTTCTTTAACATGGGCTTCAAAATAGAACCTAATGCACAGGTTTTTCTAATTAAAAAATGGCATTTAGCTTTTAAAGTGTATATCATAGTGCCATGTCTGTAGTTGGCATTAAATTCATGAGGTTTTTTTGTAGAGGTCCAAAGAAGTCCTCAGAAGGAAAAGGAACTCAGCTCCTGAAGGTTTTTGACACATGCTGCAGAAGGAAATTTCAGGACATTTCAAAAGAAGCACAAGGAGAGATTTAGTCAAGAAAACAAGCAATAGAGCAGGATGTGTGCTCAAGGGGAGAGAGACTTTGGGCACTTGAGAGTGAGACATATTTTGTGGTTTCAGGCTTCCTTTTTTAGAGGAAACTTTGTAAATAGTAAGCATGTATAGTACTGGGGTAGAGTCAGTTTAACGAGCTTGATTCTCTGGATCATGGAGTGCAGAGCTGGTTATGGTGGTCTGTTCTCAGAATCTTCAGGTTGATATTATCTAGTTAAGAGTGCTTGGATGTACTCTTACCACAGGTTTTTACCAACATTGTTCTCTAGGCCTCTTTTAATTAGTCAAAAAATATATTTTGTAAGCTAACAAAAGACATAAGCACTAATTAACTGGACTTAGAGTACTATAAGATTTATTGGAGCCTTTAAGAATATAGGCCTGGAGGAAAAACAGGCCTGGGAGTGAAGGTGAGGACCTTCATGGAGTTTTTAGACAAGTTACAGTCCCTCTTTCCTTTGCTGTTTGTCTATGTTCTGCCTATCCTTGTATCTTTTATCCTACCTCAGAATTAACTCCTAAATATGATTTTGTGTGTGTGTAGGCCAATCAGTTTTTCTAAGGGGTATTCAGAGCATAAGACTTTCAGTTTTAAAACTTGGAAAGTTGTGGACAAGCAGAGGAGAAGGTGGTCCCGTTAGGGGCTGAGGCTGGCTGGAATTACAGGCATGCACCACCATGTTTCTTGTTTTATTTATTTATTTTTAAATAAACAATGTGTTCTGTAGTAAATTTGAAGTATTAGTAATCCTCAAACATTTCATGAACTATTTATTTTTTAAAGGACTTACTGGACTCTTTTTTTTTTTTTTTTTTTTAAATATTTATTTTTTAGTTATAGGTGGACAGAATATCTTTATTTTTATGTGGTGCTGAGGATCGAACCCAGTGCCTCCCACGTGCTAGGCGAGCACGCTACCACTGCGCCATAACCCCAGCCCCCTTACTGGACTCTTAATTGTGTGCCAAGCACTGGGCCAGGAGCTTTATATCCATGACCTCATTTAATCCCATATACAACCTTGTGAGATATGTACAATTATTTTTCCCACTTTTGCAGATAAGGCATTGAGGCTTAGAGAAGTTAGGTGATGTGTCCAGAACCAGGCAGCCATAGAGAGAAACAAATGGGATTTGAAACTGGGCCGCCTGATGGCCTCTTTCCTGTCTTAGCATGTTTCTGCTCAAAGGATGTGGAGGACCACATCAAGGGCATATTTTAGAGATGCTACCCAAGTCTCACCATTATAGAAGAGAATAACCTTCTAACCTTATTCCTCACCCCCCACCTCCTGTTAGGTACTCAGAATAATTTTAATTAAATTAAACATAAAAAGGAACACCCCTTTTAAGAAATTCTGAGTAACAACTGGACAGATTATATAAATACATTACTAAGCCTGGGATTACCAACTGTTTGCCATGGTCAGGAAGCTCCTGCTTTTTATTCTGAGTAGGGGCTAAACAGGATAGTCAGATGTCAAAGAAACAATGAAACACTGAGATCAGAGGTAGACAGGAGTGATGGATAACATCCAGTGTGTACTGTGCTCATGTGGTATGTCAGTTCTCAGCTCTGCCTTGTGTGGAAACTGTTGTTCTCATTTTACAAGTAGGTTGGAGAGTAGACATTGCCCCTCCAAAGTCACTTGGCTAAGAAGTAAGGGAGCTGGAATTCTGACAGTTGTCTTTCTGGATGTACAGTCTGAGACTTAACCTCTACCCTTGCTTCCATGTAAAGCAGTCCCTCTGAAATGAAAAGAGGTCAGGAGGACAAAAAAACTAGTCTCGTTACTAAGTTGACTTTAGGAATGTGAAAATGAGAGGTGTCTGAGGGCAAACCCCATACTTCAAGCTCACAGAAAAGCTAGGTCAGCAGACTGACAGAGCAAGCTTGGTAACTTGAGGACTTTTATTGTTCTCTGGAACCTGGAAATATCTCACAGACTTCCTGTTGTTCTTCCTTTCTACCTTTTTGCTCTCCTTCTCCTTCTTCTTTCGTATATAACAGCCTTATTAAGTATAATTCACCTATCTCACAATCCACCTTATTTTAAGTCTACTATTCAATGATTTTAGTATATTCACAGAGTTGTGCAATTATCACCACAATCCATGTTAGAACATTTTCATCACCACCAAAAAGAAACTCCATGTCCATTAGCAGTCACTTCTTATGTCTCCACAACCTTCCCAGCCCCTGGCAACCACTATTTTTTGGGTTCTGTGGATTTGCCTATTCTGGATACCTCATGTAAAAGGAATCATACAGTACATGGTCTTTTGTGACTGGCTTCTTCACTTAGCACAATGTTTTTAAGGTTTATTCTTAGTGCAGTATGTGTCAGTACTTCAGTCCTTTTATGGCTGAATGATGTTCCATTCTAGGGCTACATTGCATTATGTTCATCCATTCATTAGCTGATGGACATTGGATTACTTCCACCTTTTGGCTACATGAATAATGTTCTATTAACATTTATACAAACATATGTTTTCATTTCTCTTGAGCACATACTAAGGAATAGAATTTTTGTGTCATATTGTAACCATTGGAGGAACTTCCAGAATGTTTTCTAAAGGAACTGCAATATTTTACAATCCCATTAGTAATGTGTGGGGTGGAGTGGGGTTCCAATATATCTATGTCTTTGCCAACACTTGTTTTTGTCTTGTTGGTTACTATCATCCTATTAGGTATGGGTTATGGGTTAGTCAGCTTTTTGTTGCTGTGACCAAAATACCTGTCAAGAACAGCTCAGAGGAGGAAAAACCTCTGGTTTTAGTTGATGGTTGGCCACTCTGGGCCCCAGGTAAGGCAGAACATAATGGCAGAAGGGCATGGCTGGGAATAGCTACTCAGCTCATGGAGGCCAGGAAGCAGAGAGAGGGAGGAGCCAAAAGGATGAGATATAATCCCCAAGGGCACACTCTCAGAAATCTACTTTCTCTTGCCACACCCCACCTACTTACAGTACCACCCAGTATAGTAGTCCTTTCAAATTATTAATTCATCAAATGGATTAATCACTGATTATATCAGAGCTCGCATAATTTAATCATTTCACCTCTGAACATTAACAAAGGAGCTGTTGTGAGGGATGCCTCATATCCAAACCATAACAGGATAATTCTTGCAAACCCCACCCAGCTGTCTTTTCAGGTTCCCAACAGTAGAACAGCATTGCAAATTTGGAAGAGATATCACAACTTGAGAAAATATATTCATTAGACAAAATTTCAAACTTGATAATCACCACTTAATTTCCTATTTAGTATCATTGAAATAGTCTCCAAGTATTAATAGTGTTTATGACTATTAATTATATATTTATTTCATTATATATAATTAATTAGTTAATTTATATATTTATGGCTATTAATTATATATTTCTTTGTGATCCTTTAATGCTTTAAAATTACATATGTTTGAATTATTTGCCCATGGCTTTTGAAGGACACATGTACTTTATAAACAACACCTGTAGTGGTTATGAGCACTGAGGTTGTTTCAGACTCAAAAAGTCACTCTGTCTTAAGAATAGATTTACAAAAGAGAATGCTTTCAGACATACCCATTGGAAAGAGCACGAATTAAAGTTTTAGATTGTATTTCTAGTTCAGGTATCTTTTAGGATGCAAATATCATAAAACCCAGTGCAGTGCATTAGTTAGCTTTCAATTTCTGCAACAAATCTTGATAGAATCAACTTGGAAGGAGAAAAGTTTATTTGGGCTCATAGTTTCAGAGGTTCCTGACCATGACCACTCGGCCTTGTTGCTTTAGGCCTGTCCTATGGAAGCACATGGCAGAGAAAAACTGCTCATCTCATAACCAGAAGGAGAAAGAGATAGGATGAGGAAGGCAGCCAGAGCCCCACTATCTCCTTTAAGAGCATGCCCCCAGAGATTTGAAGACCTCCCACTAGGTCGCTTCTCTTAAAGCTTTCATCACCTCCTAATAGCACCACTAGCTGAGATATTCCAGATCCTAACTATGGTGTGCAGTCATTTCAATACATGGGGCATTATTTATATTGGGTCACAGTGATATATAGTACAGAGCTGGCATGGAAATTCAGTTACATTCCAAGGCCCCAGACTCTTTCCATCTTTTTACTCTGCAGTCTTTAGTGTGTCCGCCTTAATCTTCAGATGCCGTATCTCTAGCTTTCTCATTCAAGTTTCAAGCAGGAAAAGAGGCAAAGGGAAAAGGACATCCTTTCACGGACTTTTTTATCTACGTGGTGTTGACCAGTAAGATGCCACATGTCTGTCTACTCTATTGGGATGGAAATTGGCAGAAGGGCATTACAGATGGAGTTCAGTGTTGCCATCCAACAGCATCACCATAGTTTCTAGCTGTGGGATCTTGGACAAGTTATTTAGCCTTGCTAAGTGTCAATATCCTATGAAATGAGGATAATTCATACATTTTACAAAAACACACATTATAAGAGATGGCTTGTATACAGATAATGCTTAGAAATAACAACAAAAAGAGGTATCCTAGTCCATTCATGTTTCTATAACAAAATACTTTAGACTGGGTAATTAAAAAAACAAATTTATTACTTATAGTTCTAGGGGCTACAAAGTCCAAGATCAAGGCACCAGCAGAGTTGGTGTTTGGTGTAAGGGCCCATTCCTTATAGATGGTATCTTCTATGTATCTTCACTTTGCAGAAGGGGTAAGGAAGCTCTGTTCAAACCCCTTTGTAAGGACACTAAAACCATTCCTGAGTGTGGAGTCCTCATGACATAATCACCTTCTAAAGGTCCAACCTCTTAACACTATTTCATTGACAAATTTTGGCACATGAATTTGGTGGAGGGTGTCACCAATATCAGACCACAGCAATATTATGGTGAGATGCAAGGCTAATCCCTAGGCTAGTATGATGTGTTATATCAAACCCGACTAATGTGGGAGAGAGAAAAATTAATGTAAAGCCATAAAATAATTATTCATAGGATATTTTAAACAACAGTCTTATTTATACTATTTTCAAGTAATATAATTACTTTTGGAAAATCTATAAATATGTTGAATGTGCTCTAATAAGAAAGACTAATTTTCTAGTTATTTTACATATGTTAATAGTTAATCTATTCATTCATTCAAACTAGAATATAAGCCCAGTGTAGACAAGAATTATTACCATATCAACTAAGTTAGAACAGGGACTAATACATAGTAAGTGCTCAATATATATTTGTAGGGTAATTATTCAACCTAATAACTAGAAATAGACATTTCTTACATTTCCCCCTTCACTGTCTAGTTAAATAACAATAAGAAAAAGTCATATGCATTTTTTAAATTATTTATTCCACTGTCTTTCTATAAATTCAATAGTACAGGTTGAACATTTCTAATCTGAAAATCCAAAATCTGAAACTTTTGACGTTCCAACACAATATCACAAATGGGAAATTTTATACCATGAAAATATTTCATGTACAAAATTATTTTTTAAAATTGTATGAAGTCACTTTCAATTGTATACATAAAGTTTCATGAAATATAAATGAAGTTCATGTTTAGACTTGGGTCCCTTACCAAGATACCTCATATATATACACAAATATTCTAAAATATGAAAAAATCACAAATCCAATACTTCTAGTTCTAAGCATTTTGGATAAGGTGTGTGCGACCTGTCAATTGTAACTGAACTCTGACAAATCTAACCAAATTTTGAATTGATGGAATCCAAATTAATGAGATTTTATCATATTTTAAAGAATGGAAAAGATTATCATAAAAATGAACTTTTTCTTCCAGCATCTTCAAAGTACAAGTTCCTGTAAGCACAGACAAATCAGAAAAGGAAACACACACCTGTTCATCTTCCACTTAATGAGAAACAAACTCATGAATTGAAAGCAACAAGAGAAAGAAAAAGTCAATTTCACTAGCGAACTACCAAGATCTTTTCTCTCAAGGAAAAAGTTAACTTAGAATGAATGTTGTGGTTAAGGTAATTGGTACAGTATCAAGTCAAAGGCCCTCCCAGATCCTGGGGTGTTGGGGTATTTTCCACTTTGGCAGGCAGAGAGAGATCAGCATTGGCAAGGTTTCACTTCCAACTCATGTGGTTCTGTGTTCCAGTAAGGTCACATAGAGAAGCCTGTCACCTCAGCCTACACACTGGTTTCACTAGTGGCATAGAGATGGGGATCCCTCTTTGGCAGCACAGGGGCCATTGAGCCTCCTGGGGTTGGGTTAAAGTGTTAAGTAGAAGAATTGCATCTATGTTGCTTCAAGAGCTTTCTCCCCACCATCCAGCTTCTTTGTGGTGGCTCCACCAGACACAGCCGCATGGCTATTCACATACCTTCCTCTTCCTCTTGTATTTTGCTGAGTGTCCAGGGATAGTGATAGAAAAAAATTAAACTTCCTGACTGGTATCTACCTACTGCTGTCCCACTATCATCAGCAGCTTTGTGTACATGTGCACTTTCTTTATCTTAGAAATTCCTGCAGTGCCCAGTGTGGTACCTTCTACTTGATAAATATTTGTTGCACAGAAATGAATGAATGACCGTCCATTCTGTTCCATTCAAGTCAGTTTAGCAAATATTCATCTAATAGTTCATATCTTCCTAGCACCATGTTAAACTCTAGAGACAAAAACAAAAGACAAAGCAAAACAAAAAAGACAAACACACACACATACACACACACACACACACACACACACACACACACACACACACACACCATCTGGGTGCCTGACAAGCTCATACATTTTTTACAAGAAACCAATGGTGGAATTTCGGTACCATGGAAGATCAGTAGGGTGAATATTTTTAGATTAGATTTTATTTACCGTTTTTCTCTTCCTTCCTTTTTTTGGGGGGCAGTGGGTGGGTACCAGGAATTGAACCCAGGGCTTAACTACTGAGCTACATCCCCAACCCTTTTTATTTTTTGAGACAGAGTTTTGCTAATTTGCTGAGGCTGGCCTCAAACTTGTGATCCTCCTTTCTCAGCCTCCCAAGTAACTGGGACTATAAGTATGTATCAACATACCTGACTTAGACTGGATATCATTTTAGACCCTGAAAATCAGTTGCCTACTCTACTAGTTCATAAGGCCTGCTTATAGTTGCCACATCTTGTTCTGCAAATATTTATTTCTAATAAGCAGAATTTTCAGATGTGATCTCAAATGTTGATAAGATTGTGATATTAGGTTTCAGTAATTCTTTTAAGGTTCAATAAGCAGTTCATATTTTAAAATCCATTTACTCACCAATTATGAGCCCAGAGAGCTAACTGGGACTGGAGAAAACTACAACTTTGTTACTTTTCATGATCACTAATCTCAACTGGGTCCCCAGAGCTGCACACGAATCTGCCTACATTCCACTAGCCAAGTCAAGCCCCAGCTAAGCCAGATAATTATTTTATTACAGTTTCTTTTGTGTCTGGTCTCCAGTGTCTTCCCCTCTTTAACCTCTATTAATGATTTGCTTCCTATTTTACTGAGAAAATGAGAACAATGAGAAATACCACAACTTCTCTTATCTATGAACACATTGGCATGTGAACCCACAACTTAATCTTCTTTTTTTTTTTTGAGGGAGTGGTGCTGAGGATTGAACTCAAGGCCTTGTGCATGTGAGGGAAGCACTCTACCATATGCTATATGCCCAACCCCTCTTTTCTGTTGCTCTGGATGAACCACCATTGTTCTAAGGCCACTTCCCCATTTGTGTACTGGATCTGCCTACTGGAGGACATTGCTCCATTTTCCTCTTTCCTCTGAATCATTACCTTCTTCATCTTTGCTGGGTCATTCCCATCAGCTTTCAAGCATCTGCAGCATCCACTCTTTTGAAAAATACAATATTCCCTAGATGCCTCCCCTACACCACACTATTTCTCTGCTCCCTTTTATGACAGAAATCCTCCAAAGAGCTGTCTGTACTGTCTCTATTGTGTCCAACCTCACTCTTTCTTTGGTCCTTTCTCAGGTTCATTCACCACGCCACTGAAATAGCTATTATCAGAGTTGCTAATGGGGGGCTGGAGTTGTAGCTCAGTGGTAGAGCATTTGCCTAGCACATGTGAGGCCCCAGGTTTGATCCTCAACACTACATAAAAATAAACAAAGATATTGTATCCATCTACAACTAAAAAAAAATTTTTTTTAAATCACTAAGGGTTTCCCCATTGCCTAACTCAATGGTTTGTTCACACCCTTATCTATCAGGAGCATTTACTATTAAGAGCATTGATCTTGGCTCTTCACCTTCTTCTAGCTTTCTTAACTCCTACTCCCTTTTGCTGCTTCTCTTATCTTGCTGAGTGCTTCTTCTCAGTCTCCTTTTCTGATTCCTCTTCATTTTCAGGAAAGTAATAAAGACCCAGAGCTCTGCCCTAGGATCTCCTATTATCTTTACCTACATTCATTACTATGGGGGAAAGCCTCAGCCGGGTACCAAACTCCCTTTTCGGCCAGCGAGTGAGGGAGGGCACCTCGGGGGTCTCCGGTGGGGGTCGAACTGAGAGAGGAAGGCCACCTGGCCCAATTCACCATGAACCAGGGGGTCTCGTCTGAGCAAGTACTGATTTATTGAGGGGGTTCACAGGCTTATATAGGAAGGAGAGTCCAGTGGTGTCCGGTTTCTAAGCTAAAGAATCGGAAGGGGCTGTCCACCTGGAAACAGTATAGGGTCACTTGGCTAAAGCAGTATGGGAGCAGAGGTCAGCCAATAAAAGCGCGGGGAGGTGGCTTCTCAGGGCAGCGTGGTCAGCACTGAGCTGACTGCTCGGCGCCATCTTGTGGCACGCCCCCACAATTACCTTAAATATCTCATCCAAATTTATGTCATTATTCTCCCCAATTTATATGTCCAGTCCAATATCTCTCCTGCACTACAGCTGCTGTATACCTTAACATCTCTTTTAACATTTCCTCTTAGGCATCCCAAAGTTATCACAAAATTACCATTTTCTAAACCAAACACCAGTTTCCTCTCCCCGTATTTGCATATTCCATCTCAGTAAACCACATCTCTATTCTTAGCATTATTCAGATAAAAATGATTGGAGTCCTCCTGGTTTCTATCTTGCCTTTCATCCAGTTGAGTGCCATAATCTTTTGGATCTACCTTATAAAAATCTGACATCTTACACCTGCACTGCAGTCCTAGGCCAAGCCATGTCACCCCTCACCTGGTTAGTCCAGGAGCTTCCTAACAGGTTCCTAATTCTCTGCCTTTGTCCCATGTAGTCCCTTTGTTACTGATTTTTTGAGCCAGTGACTGGCTTCTTTTTCTTTCTAGGAATTGTGGAGTCAATGAGAAGACCGAGAACCACTGAGTAGTGAAAGAGACTTTTATTCTTGACCAAGAATAGAAGTGGGAGATAAACTTGAAAATCAACTTCTCCCTGCTCATAGCCAGGAGGTTATAGCTATAGGGTAAAAGAAATGAGGAACAGAGGTTAATAAGGGGGAGGAATATTCATGTATTTCATTATAATGAAGTTAGAGGTTGTCAAGTGGTCACTTTGGCAGCCATCTTAGAGCCAACCAGTTTTGGTCAGCCCACCTGAAGTGGAACTGACCTTCAGGCATCCTGTCCTTAAAGATGGCAAAATTAGGGTGGGATAGAAATTCAGTGAGTTCATCCAGGCAGTAGAAGACCAAGGCAGGTAACACCTTATTCACAAGTAGATAATCCTTTTTTATAGGCATCTCAGATTTTATCACCCTTCTGGTTAGAACATCTCATTTCAGAAATCAAAGCCAAGGTACTTCCATGACTCTACATGCCTTTTAAATACCTCCCTCCTGGAAAACTCTTTGTTCTCATATCTAGTCCCTTTCCATGTCCCTCCAACTGAAATTGCTATTCCTTGAATAGGCCAAGCAAGTCCTGCCTCAGGGTGTTGCGGAAAGCTCAGTACAAGGACCCAATGCCAATCCAATAACAAAGACAGGGTTTTGAGAAAACGAAAAGAAAGTTTATTGCTTTGCTAGCAAAGGAGAAACACAGGGGACTCCTGTCCCAAAGGATGTGATTTTGTCCATCAGCGGAAACAGGGAGCTGATGTGACTTTAGATGTGACTCAAAGGCTACATTCCAGGTGTTCTCTGTTGGAGTTGTAATTCACTTGTTAATTTGGGAGGTAGTCCCTTCTGAGATTTTTCTGGTACCAACCCCAGAGTCTGGATGAATTGGATGTGGAAGAAAGGTAATCCTGTTTCCCCTGAGATTGGGTGGGGGAGGCATTAGGGAGGAGCAGAGAGAGAGAAAGAGAAACAAACATGTCCATTTTAAAAATAAGTCACAGTGGCAGAGCAGCAAGGGCTATATTCAAAGCATAAAGTGGACCACCATTAAAAAGGGCCTTTGCCTATTACCTAAAATGCCCTTCCTCTCGAGAGCCACAGGTTTGTTCCTTTACTGCTCTAATCTCACTTTCTCAAGTAGGCCTTACCTCTTCTCTCTAAATAAATAAATCCATACCCTTATTCCCAGAACTTTCTAGCACCTTTATTTGGCCTTTTTTCTTCTTCAGAACATTTACCATCACAGAGCGTTTTATATACATATATATGTTTTACCAGAATGGATACTTCATGAGAATTGCAATTTCATCTGTTGTTGTTTTTTTTTAGCCCCAGTGTATAAAGACATGCTTAGAATATAGTTGGAGTTAGATAAATGTGTGTTGAATGAGTGATAAGTAAACAGATGGTGTTATTCATCACTATTGCCATAATTTGACAGTGTTTATTGAACATTATTAATTAGGACTAGGGCTAGGTGCTTGGGGAATATCCGAAAACCAAATCAATTCCCTTCAAGGAATAATCTGCTATGCATTAGCATACATACACACAGAGAAAGAAATAGAGAAATTTAAAAACTTTTCTGTTAGTCATCTTTTTGTCACCATGACAAAATACCTGATAAAAATAGCTTAGAGAAGGAAAGAGTTATTTGGGCTCTTGAGCCAAAGGGTTCAGTCCATGGATAGCTGGATCCATTGCTATAGGCCATGATGAGCCACAGCTGATCACTTTATGGCATGGGAAGGAGTGGGGGTGGGGTGCAGGCACCAGAAACAAGATAGAACCTTCCAGAGCATGCGCCCAGTGACCTACTTCCTCCAACTAGGCTCCACCTCCTACAGTTTTCATAATCTCTTACTAATGCTATCCAATTAATCCATCAGTGGATTAATCCACTGATGAGGCTAGAGTTTCCCTGTGATCCACTCACTTCCCTGAAGTTTCACCTCTGAACACTGCTGCACCGAGGACCAAGCCTTCAACACATAAGCCTTTGGGGAATATTCCAGATCCAAACCATAACAACTTTGGTTCTGTGAGCAAAAGAGGACAAACCAAAGTGTTCTTCCTACTTGCAGCACAATGCTTTTGACACCAATATGTGAGGGAGGGGGCTTATTTCTATACACCAACTATCTCCCCAGCAGAGCCAAGTGGGTGTTTTCCAGTTCCATTTTGACACCACCTATGTTTGAGATAGCACCAGATTCCGTAGGTTGAGGGTCATTTCCACAAGTCTGATGCCCCTACCTCAGATGCCAATCAAAACCCTCAGGTCCTGATCTGTGCTATTTTTGTTGTTGTTGTTGTTACCTGGGATTGAACTCAGGGGCACTTGAACACTGAGTCACATCCCCAGCCCTATTTTGTATTTTATTTAGAGACAGGGTCTCACTGAATTGCTTAGGGCCTTGCTTTTGCTGAAGCTGGCTTTGAACTCATGATCCTCCTGCCTCAGCCTCCCAAACTGCTGGGATTACAGGCGTGTGCCACTGTGCCTGGCTTTGACCTGTGCTTTTGACTAGCTAAAAATCAGGGTTCCCAAGACCCCCTCCTCAGCTTTAATTTATTAGCATGACTCACAGAACTCAGAGAAATGCTTTACCTAAATTTAACCATCTATTAAAAAGGATATTACAAAGGATAAAGATGAATAGCCACATGGAAAAGATGCAGTAAAGACACCTGTAAAGGTATGTGGAAGCTCCATTGTTGATCATTGGTTATCTACACAGCCTTCAGCTCTGCTCCCTTCCCTAGTGGTGGGAGGTATGGAGAGGTTGCTGAAAGGTCCAGCCTCTCATCCTTGATAGCCCTTGGTGGGTCCCCTAACCTGCCCCCCACAACCGGCCTCCATCCTGAGGCTACCCAGGAGCACTCTCATCAATCATCTCATTGGCATATAGAAATACACTTATGACTTTAGAAATCTCAAGGGTTTTAGGAGCTGTGATTCAGGAACCAAGCAGAGATCAAATATGTACAGAATTTATTATATCACATTATTAGGAGTTTTATGTAAAAATAGTCCTAAGGTATAATCAGTCATTATTAGTGGATTCTTCAATTAAAATAGTGCTTTGTGGTCTGGGTGCTAACATGGGGAAGACTTTAAAAGCAGAATTAAATCACCTAATAACTGAAGTTAATGTCAATTTGAGAATATATTTCCATTTTGACTTGAGGTCTTAATATGTGTGATGAAAGAATTAGCCACAAACCAATTAAGAACACGTATGTGGTTTTCTCTAACTGGAAAATATTCAGAGATGCCCCACTTACCTTTTACCCATAGTTGTCATTTCCTTATTTTCACATTTGAATTCTTATTTAACATAAGGTTAGTGTATCTTCTAATAAGTTCTCTGTTAGTAAGGCCTAGCAGGCATTTGAACCTAGGTCTGTCTCTAAAACCGAAGCCCTGTTAATGTATTTATGTTCTCTTTATTTCATAAAGAATACAAGGCAGTTATATAAACATGGCATAATTTAACTTTATTTTGTAGTGTGGGTACTGAGCCTAGGGTTCTCTATCACTGAGTTACATTCCCAGTCCTTTTTTTTTTTTTCTTTTTTTTGAGACAGGGTTTCACTAAGTTGCTGAGGCTAGCCTTGGACTTGTGATCCTCCTGCCTCAGCCTTTTGGCTGGGATTATAGGCATGCACCACCATACCCAGCCATACTTTAACTTTAGATACAAGCAGTATTAAAGAAATAATTTTAAATTATTCAAATTATTTTAAACAATTTTAGAAGTTTCATTTGTATTCATAAAATTGATGTCATAAATATCTTTTAATTATAATAATTTCTTGTTTAATGATTCTTTATTATGTGGGACACCTTCTGCTCCTCACTTTCTTCTCTCATTTACTCATTTACTCAGGATAACAACAACGCTATGCTGTCATCCTTATTTTACAGATGAGCAAACTAAAGTACATAGTGGTTAAGTAACTTGCTCCAAGTCCCACACCGTATCGAGGGGCCTAGCAGGCATTTGAACCTAGACTGTCTCTAAAACCCAAGCCCTGTGCTTTTAGTCACCATGATATGTCTTTCTTATTCCCCCATGGCATTGGTAGTCATCTCACTGCTGGTGTGAGAAAAGAAGCAGTACTGGAAAATGCACTTGAACTTGACCTAAGGGCACAAGAATAGTTAGTTGTACCTGCATGGATGTAGCCCCTTCCCACACCCCACGGACTATCACCCTGAGAGAGATTTTTTAATCACCTGCTGAGGTTGTCTTGCTCCTGTAGTAACTAAGATAGACAGATAGATAGATAGATAAAAATTGATTTAATTTCTGAAGTATTTTAATTCATAGATAACTGTTGGTTGATAGCCTAAGACAGGCTTCTCTTTTCTGTTTCAGCAAGCATGTCATTTGAATTCTGAAAGGTGTAAGTGGCTGGGAGACTGTGGGGCTGAAGAAATTTGGGAATACTGAAAGGAAAATAGTAGTAATAGGACCCAGAGTGGAAGGAACCCTAAGGATGAGATGATAGTGATTTTCAAGTTCATCTTCCGCACCGATCCCATCAAGCCAGTCCCCTGGGACAGAGAACAATTGACGGTGTTAAGTAAAGAAATAGGGTTGAAGCTGCCTCAGTAGCACAAACACCATAATTGGAACAGTACAAAGAACATGCACAGGACCCCTGATCAAAGATGATGTGCAAATTTGTGAAGTATTTCCACTCATTAAAAGTAAGAATTTAGGGTACTCGGTTTCCACTGTTTTTCAAATTTCAAGCTCATTTTCCCTCTAAATTAGTAAATTTATATTATTAGATTTCACAATGCAATACAATTTACTTAGGAGTCTATAAGTAATGTGTCAAATGGATAAGATAAAGCCTAACCATCACTACAGCTCTCAAAACAGGAGGAAAGATAAAATATGAATATCTTAAAGCATGCTTACCCTTCTTGGTAATTGGTCAGCTCTTAAGAGTGACAGAAAGTTATTAAGAATGGCAAAGTAAGAAATAAGGACAGCATGAATTTTCCAACAATGAAGAAACTGGCAACAAGTATTAATTTGCAAGAAAAAATAACTGAGTTTGTTAATGTGCTATAGTTCTAGTCCCAGTCAGACACAAAAAATGAAGCTCCTAGTGAGAACACAGACACATAAGAGTCAGGCATGTGGAATAGACTTGAAGCTAGGAAGGTGAGTGAGCTGAGGAATTTAGACAGCGCCAGAATTGTCCTTCAATGTGGGTGGGAAAGAGGAGTAGAGAAAGGAACCCAGATGGAGTGTTGCAGGGACAAGTCACTAAGTGAGAAAGAGATGGAGGAGCTTAATCCCAGAAGACAGGATTCCGACACCTGGGGGAAGTACGAATGTGAAGTCATCAAGAGGGACAAATACTAAAATGATGACCCAGAGAATTTCAGTGTTGGAAAGGATGCCATTTTAAGAGTAATCTCCTGGGAAAAGTAATGGCAAAATTCACAGTAAAAGGATTAAAGATCAAGTAGAAATGATAACTTGGATGTAGTTACCAAAGATATAAAACCTGAATGAGAAGTTTAAGAAGAGGAAATCTAGAGTTGGTAGTTGAAAGGGTCCAAGAAATGTAAAGTAAAGGAAGTTCATGAAAACATTTTCATGTTATGAACGGACCTGATTATAGACAACAGTGTTTTGTTTTTTTTTTTTTTTTGGAGTCTGAGGGGGCTGAACATTTAATCTCTGCAGACGTCTCCCACACGTTCTAAATCAACTGAGAAAAAACAAGGAGTAAGAATGAAATTCAAAATAGTAAAACAGACTATTTTAATTAACTTAAAATATTGTATCTAATATTTAAATAATTGATTTTAAATATCCAAATAATTTGAATACTTAAATATTTAATAATATTTATTGCTGAGAATGGTGAAGTCTTCTCTTCCTGGTTCAGCTTGGGTATGTGGACACAGTGAGCTTTCTAATACTGATCCTCCCCAAATAGACAAGTTTACCTTGTCCTCATCACAGTCAGCAGTCAGCACTGGCCAGCTGCAGGCCCCTTGGGGTTTGCTCCTCTATTCTTAGAGATGGGAGGAACAGACCAGAACAGCCCATCTCCAAGGTCTTCTGGCTCCCAAGAGAGGGAGAGAGGAAGGGACTGAGCTGCACATGCCTGGTTGGGTCTTCATCCCTGACTTGGCTAAGTAGATTACTCCCAAGGAGGGTATAAGAGGCTAGCCCTGACATGGTCAGAGAGGGAGGAGACAAATGGCCAGGGGGGTTAATTAAGGACAATTTATCTTCACAGAAGCCACAGAAGAAGAGAAGAAACATTTTTCAGCACTCTTTTTCACTACTTGACCCTTTGTCCCCTGAAAATATTGTGTGGTTGTTTGGGAGTAGAGATTTTTAAACACGTTCAAACTTTCGATCCAAAGACAATGTTAATTAATATAATTTTAAATTTTAGCCTGAGCATATAACATGTGGAATTTGCCAAGTTGAAATGGCCAGTTAGAGATGTTCAGTCATTCAATTATAGAAACTTAAATCTGAAATGACATTTAATGGGTATCTCTACCCGCTATTCTTTTCATTTTGTTTGTTCTTTTTAGTTATACGTAACAGTAGACTGTATTTTGACATATACATACATGGAGAATACTTACCATTCTTGTGGTGCCTGTTCTCATTCCCATTCTTTCCATCATGTGGAGTTTCACTGATCATATGCATATATGAACACAGGCAAGTTATGTTTGATTCTTTCTATTGTCTTTCCAATTCCATTCCCATCCGCCCTCCTTGCCTCCCATTTCCCCATGTCCCAATCTGCGAACCTCCACTCCTCCCTCCTCTCTGCCTATTGTGAGTCAGCATCCACATATCAGAGAGAACATTTGGCCTTTGGTTTTGGGGGATTGGCTCATTTCACTTAGCATGATAGCTTCCAGTTCCATCCATTTTCTGCAAATGCCATAATTTCATTCTTCTTTTTGGCTGAGGAATATTCCATTATGTACATGACCATATTTTATTCATTCATCTGTTGAAGGGCATCTAGGTTGGTTCCATAGCTTAGTTATTGTGAATTGAGCTGCTATGAACATTGATGTGTCTGTATCACTGTAGTCTGCTGATTTTAAGTCCTTTGAGTATAAACCAAGGAGTGGGATAGCTGGGTCAAATGGTGGTTCCATTCCAAGTTTTCTGAGGAATCTCCACACTGCTTCCCAGAGTTCTACCCCCTACCCTAAACCAAGTCTTCTTCCCCTATCTTCTCCATTGTTTTGAGTAGTAAATGATCCTTTCACTTCATCCAGTCAGTTACCAGATCCAGTGAGTTCTGTTTCCAGAATCCTTCATGTTTATCCCATTTACCTTCATTTACTTCAGTCTAACAGTTTAATTATGGATTATTTAAGAGACTTTTATTCTTTCTCCTACCACCATTTTTATTTCCCACCAATCTATCTGTGGTGCCAGATAACTCCATGGACCCTTAAAATAGTGCAAATGTGAGTATGGGCATTCTCTTTCCAAAACTTGCACTGAATCCCAGTCTATCAGTTGCTCTTCATGCCATTGGAGGCTTCAAAGAATTACACATGTTGAACTTTATTAGCAATGTCATGCCATTTCATTTATTTGTTTTAGAACGTTCTGGTTATTCTGTCTGTTATCCTTGCCCTTCCCTTACGCTGGCTGTCTCAGGGTTTCATCCCATCCTGACCCTTCACCCTCCTCCTGGCAGAAATGTCTGACTGAAATGTCCTTGCACTAAGTCCTGTATAACTCTTGCTCCAAGAGATAGCTCTTTTATTCCAAGCTATGTTGGGGCTGACTTAATCAATGGGTGCAATAAACACACTGCCTGTGCCTTAATACTTTTTAGGAGTCCATGAAAATACTTAATTTCCTTTAAAATCAGAAGAGAAAAATAAACTGTTAGGTTAAATAAAATGTTTTAATATATAACAATAATATATTTATAAAGACAACACAGTTTAAATAATATATTTATAAAGACAACACAGTTTAAAAACAATATCATATGAATGTATTATATATGTATGTATATATGTGTATTTTATATGTATTTTTATATATTTCTATATACACATACTTTTTTTTAATAGAGGAAAAAGTTTTCATGAAAGCAAAAGTCAAATGAAGTCATACTGTGGCCCTTGCCAGATTTGAATTTTTTTTTTTTTTATAGCGGGGATTGAACTCAGGGGCACTCAACCACTGAGCCACATCCCCACTCCTATTTTGTATTTTATTTAGAGGCAGGGTCTCACCGAGTTGCTTAGGGCATTGCTAAGTTGCTGAGGCTGGCTTTGAACTCGCGATCCTCCTGCGTCAGCCTCCCAAGCTGCTGAGATGACAGGTATGCACCACTGCACTCGGTTTTGAATTTGTTTTTAAAAACTCAGAAAATTAAATCAAGTTTGCTAGCTGAGCATGGTAGTGCATGCCTGTAATCCCAGCACTTTGGGAGGCTGAGGCAGGAGGATCGAAAGTTCAAAGCCAGCCTCAGCAAAAGCGAGGCGCTAAACAACTCAGTGAGACCCTGTCTCTAAATAAAACACAAAATAGGGCTGAGATGTGGCTTAGTGGTTGAGTACCCCTAAATTCAATCCCTAGTACCAAAACAAAACAGAACAAAATAAATCAAATTTGCTTAACTTCAGTAAAATATTACATATCTGAAGGCAGATTTTAAATGGTGGCATCAAAAAATTTGGGATGTAGAATGGAGTCCCAGGACTACAAAAAAGAAAAAAAAATCTGGAAAAATTAATTCAAACTAAATAGAAGTTGGTGATTTTTTTTCCTTCTTTTTTCAAGTTTAGAGACAGAAGAAAAGCAACAGTATCTTGCCTCAAACTGTATTAACATCTCCATGGACTCACTGCAAGCGGGCAGGCAGTATTTGGTTTGGGTTCAAGCTGCAAATGCATTAGGCATGGAGGAGTCAGAACCACTACAGATCCATCTGGATGATATAGGTAAAGAATAAGCAATTCCACAGTGTCTTTTTAAAAATTTTTTGTTGTTGTTGTTGATGGATCTTTATTTTGCTTTATATGTGGTGTCGAGAGTCAAACCCAGTGCCTCACACATGCTAGGCAAGCACTCTACCACTGAGCCACAACCCACAGTGTCTTTAATAACAGAGAACTACTTTATGCTGATCTCATCAATGAAGTTAGATCTGAAAGAAGATTCTGCAGATCATGATGCATAAAACAGAAATCATCCATAATTCCTCCCTCCCAAGGCAACTTCAAGATGAATACTGCCAACTATGTTGTTGTATATCCTTCCTGTATTATTTCCACTTAGGTGTATGTGCTTACAAATACCTTTTGGGAACTTCCTATGTTCCAAGTGTTGTTCTAAGGGCCAGGGACAGTAAGATAGACAAGGAAAGTGCCCCAAAATAACTTGCAGTCTACGAAGGAAGAGAAATAAGGATTATAATAAAGCATGATATGTCTTATATTGTGAGAAGTACAGCACACTAGGGAATTCTACTCTATATGTTACCTGGGGCTTATGTGGGGGATTTTGTTTTCATTTTTATGTATTATAAAATGCAATGACAATGGCAGAAAATTTTGTAGACATCCATAAGTTGACAGTCAGATATAACAAATGTTAGCAGTTTTTGCTTCAGATATTTTTAGATCCTGATTCTTTTACTTAAAATATATAATAAACATTTCTATCAACAGTCTATAATATTAATTTTAGTATTGTCTGAGTATATAATAGTTTAATCCCTTCTTGTTGGAGGTTTATGCTGGAGGTTCAATTTTTCACCATTATAAACTATATTGCCATGAATACCTTATAGCTAAATTTTTACATAATTCTAGATTGTTTTCTTAAGATAAATTCCAAAAAGTGGGGCTGGGTTGTAGCTCAGTGGTAGAGCACTTGCTTAGCACATGAGAGGCACTGGGTTCAATCCTTAGCACCACATAAAATAAATATAGTTATAAAAAAGCATGTGGTGCCTATACATTTTTTAAAAATTTCAAAAAGTAATTATCGTGGAGCTTCTTACAACTATATCCAAGCCCTAAAATCAAAACTCAGAGCATCAAGTGTGAATTGCTTTCTCTTTAGAGGTCCTAGCACCAATGGTTCCTGTAGTTATTAAGGATAATTTCAATAAGCTAACACTTACTGAACATTTCCTCATGTGTTAACTGCTTTTACATCCTATTTTGTAGAATATATTATAATTTATACATGAGGAAAGCGAGACTTGGTGTCATTAAAAATTTTGAGATTGTGGAGCTAGGGAATGTCTAATTCCAATATTCTTGACTGCTCTCCTTTGACTTTATGAGAAACTTTCAAAACATCATAATGTGTCTGACAACTATTCCTGCCGAATGACCTATGGGATCTGAAGCTTTCTCTTAGGGTACCACACAGGTACCCTTTGGGCATCACTGAAGTTGTCTTTCACAACTAATATCTCAACTTCTCTACTAACTGCAACTAAATAACTGTATTGTCTAAGAATCTGTCCCATGCTGTGAATACTCGATTTGACTATGGTGATGAATAACAGGACTATTTCTTTGTATATTCTTGGAGTTGCGGTTCTCTTGACCATGATCTACATGTTTTTGCAAATTTAGAGGTAGGATGCAATAATATATCCTTTTTTCAAAAGCATATTCCTCTTGATGGATTAATGAAGAGTAAAGGCTGTCATGTCAGTATCCTTTTTAGGAACTAAATTATAATCAGTAGTAGTATTACTTTCACTGTTATCATTTTTTTAACCTTTTCTTGTCTGTTTCCAGACTTCTTCTTTTTAAAATTCTAATTAGGTTTACATGACAGCAGAATGTATTTTGATTCATTGTATACTGTTATCATTTTGATATTAATATTGCATACATTTATTAAACACTTATTGTGTTTCACACACTTAACATGCATATCACATTTAATTTTGGAAACAACCATACATGGTAGTACTGTCCCATTTTACAGATGAGGAAAATTAATAAAAATTTTTCCCTAGGCCAGATTCTAAATTACTAAGATTTTGTTTCCTTTTCTAGTGATTCCGTCTGCATCCATCATCTCCAGGGCTGAGACTATAAATGCTACAGTAGCCAAGACCATAATTCACTGGCATAGTGAAACAACAATTGAAAAGGTTTCCTGTGAAATGAGATACAAGGCTACAACAAACCAAACTTGGAATGTAAGCTGAACTTTCATTATTCTTTGGCATGTGAGTGAATGGTTTAAAAGAAAAGCCAGTGTTCACAGTGGACTTATCAGCAATTTATTTTACATGTTTCTGATTATTTGTGTGATTTTCAAACTACTCTAGTTTTTGTTTTGTTTTGGTTTGTGTTGGGTTTTTTTGGTACTGGAGATTAAACCCAGAGGTGCTTTACTGCTGAGCCACATCCATAGCCCTTTTTAATTTTATTTTGAGACAGGGTCTCACTAAGTTGCTGAGGCTGGCCTCAGACTTGTCATCTTCCTGCCTCAGCCACTGGAGTCACTGGGATTACTGGCATGTACCATCTCACTGGACTCAAACCACTCTAGCTTTAGTAATGATTGCCATATGCTTCCAGAGAGCTGTTTCCTGAAAACATCCTCATGCCTTTTGTATATTGCTAAATAGACCAAATATCCAACTAAGAGGGATCTAATTTTAGCTCTGTAACTCACTGTCTCCTAGGGTGAAATTTACATCAATGATCATGGATATAAAATTTAAGTACCCTATGCTGAAATCTGACAGGCATCCAGGGAAATTAAAAATTGTTCAGAATGGAGAACGTACACTTAATGGATGTCTCTTTTTAAATGAAAAATTTATAATTCATAGTGTAAGATTCATTACTAATACAGGCCGCAGTCTTAGATAAACTTAAAACAAAAACTGAATATCTAGAAAACAAACTATTCTTAAATACTAAGGGCAAATTTGTCAAATGGGGGGGAGGCACAGGTAAAAGAAGTCTCTTTAATAAAATTATATATGATAGCACCTGTAACCAATGCAATAAAAACTCACTGATTTGAACTTGTATGACTTAGGGAAAAGTTCCAATTTTGGTGTATTTGAAAAGACATATCATTTTATGATTTTCAAATATAATAAATTGCCATTCAGTCCAAATAATTAAAGGATGGAATTTCTGGCTTTGCAAAGAGTTCTATATCAGCTTTGGATAACCAGTTTTCAGGCAGATAAATAAAATGATATGTAGTTAACACCAAAACATACATTAAACACAATTCAGTTTTAATTTGGTCATTTGTGTGACCCAAAGCCTTCTACCATTTTTAGCCTAATCATTTTGAATATCAATTTTGCTGTAGAGTGATATTTTTTTAAGTGTCAAGAAGATGGGGGTAAAACTATACTAATTTTATGACACATTCCAAAAATTCCTATTGAGAAATAAAGTCCTGATGTCCACTTGTTTGTTTACCTTTGCTCACTTAAATCCTCAAAATGGACTTTTTAGTTGTTGGCATTATGACTGCTAAGTCTGTGTTCTGTAGCATTTGATCAACGAACAAGTTGAAGATCCTTCAGAAGATCCTTTTGAACTCCTATTGCATCTGTGGAATTTAGGTAAACCTCAAAACCACCCAGATGAAAGTGCTAGATTTTGAGTTAATGGGACTTTACCCAATTAGGACATTTTAGAAATCATGGTCAGAAGGGGCTTCTGAGTATCTTAATTTCCTGTGCTTTGCATAAATAGGAGGAGGTAATAGACTGTCAGGCTGTTCAAGGACAAGCTAGGTTTTCCCAAACTGACATAGTCAGTAGCTAAGTGCTTCTCACAGACCTTACATCCCCCTAGGCACCCAAGGAATATTTCAAAAATGAAAGGACAGGTTTTAATTCAAACCCCATATTTCATCCTTCCTACCATGCTTCTTGCTTACTAGATGCCCCAAGTCAATTCAGCAATTGCCAGGATGAAACTTTGTTCTGCCCTTGATACCATTAAAACTTCTGGGTCCTGCATGAAGTGTTGTCTTTGATTCCTTGAAGGGGGGACAGAAAAGTCGGAGTCAAAGGAGTGGGAGGATTCAAAGGACTGCAGGTCCCCCTTCTACCTCAGCTCTGTGGTGGCATTGCCTCCAGTCAGATATTGCTGGAGGGCTGTTCTTTACCTCACAGTGACAGGCGCTGTCTCCGGAAAACCTTGTGACTGAGACCACAGGCTCTGGAATTCAAAGCCTGGCTCTGCTCCTTTGTAGTTGTGCAACCTTGAGAAGGTCCTTATTCTTCCTGTGCCTCATTATTCCCATGTGTGAAATGGGAATAAGATAAGCCCCTACCTGATTTGGCTGTGTGTGGTGGTGGAGTGGGATGGGGGTGGGGGATCAAATGGTGTAGGGAACTAGGTCAGAATGCAATAAGGTCAATATTCAGTGCCTGCTAACTATGATTTTTACTCTATCTTAACCTGCAGGCGTTAGCCATGCTACAAGGGTGCTAGTGCAAAGCAATCTGTCTGAAAAAGCAGGGTACTGAAGGTATTTTCCACCCATCTAAAGATAAGCAGCTTACAGACTGTGAAGTGTCAAAAGGAATCCACCAGTCCTTCCTGTGATCCTGCCAGGCTGACACTGCCAGGCAGAAGTTTGATCTAGTGAGAAATGCTTCCCAGTCAAAGCCTCAGATTTCATCCTTGCAGATTAAACTGATTTAGGGGAAACACTTACAAACATCTTGCCCCATCTTATTAGTCTTGGCCTTTTCTTGAATTCTCAAGTAGTGTAGCTGAGACTAGGTTGGAGTATGTAAAGAAGATTCAAGTAAAGTTTCAGAAATAGCAAAAGGAAAATAAGCATCTCTGAGAAAAACTAGCTACTGTGCAATCTAGATTACAACATAAGACCAGCTCCTAAAGCTGGTAGGCTGTGTCCAGTCTAACTCAAGCTTTTCTTTTACGCAGTAGACCTCATCTTGGCAATCACAGCAAGGAGCTCCTCCCACATATGTACCCTCCCAGTCTCTAGGATGGAGAGAACATTTTCTACAGAAAGAGGCTTCTGTTCTATATAAATTCTGTCTTCTAGGCTCTGATTATGTTTAAGAACAATTTTCCTACATAGGTGTTTTATACCAGGACTATTTATCCTCTTCAAAGGGAAGATATATGTGTGTGATTGATCCTTACCTTTGGGTCTTGAAGAAAACAAAACAGTGAGCATCTCCTAAAAAAAATGCATGTAGGGCTGGGATTACAGCTCAGTGGTAGAGCGCTTGCCTCGCATGCGTGAGGTACTGGGTTCGATCCTCAGCACCACATAAAAATAAATAAAATAAAGATATTGTGTTCATCTACAACTAAAAAACATTTAAAAAGAAAAGAAAAGAAAATGCATGTACAGTAGCAATGAAGTCATCTTGCGTCACATAAAGGTATCCTATAAATTGCACAGCTAAGCAAAGCCATCTCCACATTTATTAATTAGCTGACAATCAATACTGGACCCTAGTATAACCAACAAAATTTTAGGAGATTTGCTTTCCACCAATTAAATACTTAAGTATTAGTACTTAAAATTTTCTCCTGGGTTTTCGTTATTTCCTAAATTGCATTATCAGTCATCTACTGCTACTGCTATGATAATGGAGAGCAAACTGCCACAAAAACTGAAGAGACACATGACAGTAAGCATTTGTTCCTCTCTGGCCTGGAGTCCAGCTGTGCTAGGCTGAGCTTCACTGGTATGGGACATGTGTTTGCCAGTCGGCTGGTTTGCTCACATGTCTCAACATGGGTTCTCTCCAAGTCTCTTGGTCCTCCTCCTGGGACCAGTGGGTTAGCCTGGGCATGTTCTTCTCATGGTGATGGCAGAGGGCAAGAGCACCTGAGCCCCATCACTGCAGTACCTTTCAGTCCTCTGTTTAAGCCCAGGTTCAGAGGAGGAGCACACTCAAAGCCATGAGGCTGTGTGACAAAGACAAAGGCCTGGGCCATCACAGAAATCTCCCTCAAGAAAGTGTCCACATTCTCTCTACCCAGCTCCTGGGAGGACACCTTGGCAGTCCTTACCCTATTGTAGCTCTTGACTCTGTTGACTACCTCCTCCTTGAACAGGTCAAGACACTTGGTTTTCAGGAATGTCTTAGTTCTCTAACCATATCTCCAGTGGATCTTTCCTTTGTAAACCCTCTTCTCTGTCAACTCCCTAAGCATGAACATTCCCTTTGAGATAGGAACTTAGGGATACATAAAGAGGAAAATATGCTGAATCCCCAAAGAGAAGCACCTATGAACCATTGGAATGCAGGAAATGCCCATGAACCTTTGAAACTCAAAGCAAGCAACTCATGAGCAACCCAGCCCACATCCTTAGTCTATGTCCTTGGACCTCATCTGGAGGGCAATACACAGGGAATTACAGGGAAGACTGGTGAAATTGTGTGACTACCCTGATTCCACCTCTATTTCAGTCCGTGGCTATGTTCTTCTATAAATAGTAACACCCTGGGAGGCTGAGACAGGAGAATTGCGAGTTCAAAGCCAGCTTTAGCAACAGCGAGGCTCTAAGCAACTCGGTGAGTCCCTGTCTCTACATAAAACACAAAATAGGGCTGAGGATGTGGCTCAGTGGTCGAGTGCCCCTGAGTTCAATCCCTGGTACCCCCACCCCAAAATAGTAACATCCCAGACCAAGGCATTGCTCCCTGGCCCTCTGGAGCTGGCTTGCATTCTCCCTTGAATGTGTATTCCTTGCTTTGCCCCAAAGGTGTCTCACTCTTGAGATAGTCCACATTCTCCCTTGAATGTGTATCTGCTTTCCTAAGTACATTTGTCTGTTTCTGACTGGCATTCCGCTGAAATTCTCTTCCACCATGTACACCAAGGATGCTACTTGTCCTGAGTTGAGTCCTGGTCTCCAAGAACTCTTTTTTTTTTTTTTTTTAAACATTTTTTTTAGTTGTAGATGGACACAATATCTTTATTTATTTGTTTTTATGTGGTGCTGAGTATCGAACCCAGTGCCTCACGCATGCAAGGCAAGCGCTCTACCACTGAGCCACAATCCCAGCCCCTCTCCAAGAACTCTTATGTGATACTTCCATGCCTATGGTCTCTCTCTCCTCACTTTGTAGCTCTTTGCACCCACTCCCCAGGCCTCAGCCACACCTACAGGCAGGAACTTAGAGCCCACCCAGCTCCTCAGAACATCAAACCTGCAATAAATATATGAAAAAATGTTCAACATCTCTAGTAACTAGAGAAATGCAAATCAAAACTAAGATTTCATCTCACTCCAGTCAGAATGGCAATTATTAAGAGTACAGGCAACAATAAGTGCTGGCGAGGATGTGAGGAAAAAGGCACACTCTTACATTGCTGGTGGGACTGCAAATTGGTGCAACCAATTTGGAAAGCAGTGTAAAGATTCCTTAGAAAACTTGGTGGAATGGAACCACCATTTGACCCACTCCTCGGTCTACACCCTAAAGACTTAAAAACAGCATATTACAGTAATGCAGCCATATCAATGTTTATAGCATCACAATTCACAATAGCTAAATTGTGGAAGCAACCTAGATGCCCTTCAATAGATAAATGGATAAAGAAACAGTGTTATATGTACACGATGGAATATTACTTAGCATTGAAAGAGAATAAAATCATGGCATTTGCAGGAAAATGGATGGAGTTGGAGAATATCATGCTAAGTGAAGTAAGCTAATCCCCAAAACCAAAGGCTGATTGTTTTTCTGATTAGTGGATGGTGATCCATAATGGGGGGGTGGGGGAGCATGGGAGAAATAGAGGAACTTTGGGTAGGGCAAAGGGGAGGGAGGGAAAGGGAGGGGGCATGAGGGGAGGAATGATGATGGAATAAGATGGACATTATTACCCTAGGTACGTGTATGAAGACCCAAATAGTATGACTCTACCTTATGTACAATTAGAGAAGTGAAAAATTGTGCTTCATATGTGTACTATGAATTGAAATGCATTCTGCTGTTAAAAAAAAAAAGACAAGGGTATAAAAAGCTTTTGCTAGTATAAAACAGAAGATTTGGAAGAGCATGTGATTAGTCACAGCTAAATTTCCTAGTCACTACCCTGCTTCTCTCCTTATTAAACCCTGAATTAAAATAATTTGTCAGCGAGATGAGGGGTAAAGGGGAGAAACCAAGAGCCAGACATTGGTGGGCTACTGAAGAGGGCCCTCTACCCTGAGCCATGTCCCAGGTCTGTACTCATGGGAGGTAGAGATTATAGAACTCTCTGGGTAGATTGGAGAGTCTTCTTATCCTACCCAAGGATGTTCTCAGGAACTTAGATGCAACCCTAAGAAAGGATATGCCTCAAACTGATGGAAACAAAGTTTTAGTACTCTCCAACCTTCAGAAATGAGGCTGTAAATAGAAATTAATGGTTATTTAAAAATAAAGTTATATTTCCTCTTCTCTTGATGTATATTCTCTACACAGGCACTGATGAGGTCTAGCTCTCTCAATATTCATTTTGGCCGCTGGAGACACCATCTTGAGGAATCATGTCACATTTGCAAGGCCCTAAGCAATTACCTGGTTTGCCTCATTATAGAAACAACTGGTAACAGTTGTGTAAAATTCTTTCTCATTTATATTGGAATCTTTAAAACAAATTCAAATATATAAAGATAGAGAGCAAAACAGTTGTTACCAGGTCAGGAATGGAGGGATAGGGAGATGGAGTTCAGAGGATACTAAGTAGCAGAGATGATGGATGAAAAAGTCTAGAGATCTAATGCAGAACAAGAGGACTGTGGGTAATAAAATTGTATTGTACATGAGGTGTGTGCCAATTGAGTCAGTTTGGGCCATTCTTGCCACAAAAAAATAAGAAAAATGAATAACAATGTGAGATGATGAATACGTTAATTTGTTTTACTACAAGCTTTTTGTTATGTAAGACATCCCACAACATTGTGTATACCTTACATATATATTATGCAGTAATATTTATTTTTTAAAAATTCTTCCTATTTGGAATTCTCATTGTACTGTAGTGTATTTCTTTTCTTCAGGAAAACTTACCTGTAAACAAAGTGGTAAGTGACCTATTGGAGAATCATAACTCCTTCACAAGAGTAGCTGATACCAAGCAGAACACATTTGAAAGTCAAATCTTCAGCACAAATCTCTCTTGGATCTCAGGAGACCCCAGGTTCCAGGCATATTTGCACAGCAGAAAATTCTGAGGGCCAAGAGTTATGGAAACTTGAATGATCTTTTTCAGAGAATGGCATCCTCAAAACATATTTTCATGAATTTTACATATTCAAAGCATTACAAGTTTTAAAGATTGATGTTAGAATTGGGTTTTTAAAGAAGAATCCCTGAATGAGGTTGATAACCATGCTTTCATCTTTTTTTCCTTTTTCACTTATATATTTATTTTTTATTCTGATGGGTTTAACTTTCTCTTTTATGAGAATCTGGCAACTGTCTTCTCCCCTGGTTGCTTAAATGCATTTCTACACATATTTTATGTCTGCCTTTCAACCATGCGTCACTTTTTTCAGTAAATCACTTGCTACGGCATACTGAAAATTCTCTGCAAACGCCTTGGTTTCTCTCTCCCAGCAGAAACAACTGGTTTGGGAGTCATTTTTTCGTTAGGTTCTATCGCTGGTTATAATGCCCCAGAAAAAAAATTTGTAAATCTATTCCTCAGGTATTTTCTTTCTTCTTTCCACTGGATTTTTCTAATTCCACAGCACTCTCAAGTATTTTCTAACTCTTCTCTCTCTCTCTCTCTCTCTCTCTCTCTCTCTCTCTCACACACACACACACACACACACACACACACACACACACACTAGATCTTCCAGAATTTGCATAAATCTGCAATAAGGGCCAATCTAATAGCTTAGCTTATGAGTAACTTTTTTCTGAAAGCAATCATGAGGAAGTGAAATTATTTCAACATTTACAAAAAATTACTGATCTAAATCATTAAAATCCCCCCGGGGCGGGGGGGGGCGGTTCAAATGATTGCTATCAGGTTCATTTCCCCACCTCATTAAAATTACCTATTCCAAAATTTAAAATGTATTACATTTTTGGACTTTCTTGAAATTTAAGAGCCTATAATTAGAGAGTTGTTGAACACATTCACAATGCGAATTTCACTCTTAATGTTTAAAATACATATTTGATTATGTATGTTTTATATAAATGTTCTATTCATTGTTTTCCCAGGGTCTAGAAGAGTCCTGGAATACAATAGGAGCTGTCCTGGAGTACAGCTCCATACATTCCTGCTAAGTGGAATAACTGTTTTAAAAGCGTATAATACATATCTGGTTATTATTGTACATCTATTTCAGATTAAAGAATTTGACACCAACTTCACATATGTACAACAATCAGAATTCTACTTGGAGCCAAACATTAAGTATGTATTTCAAGTAAGATGTCGAGAAACAGGAAAAAGGTACTGGCAATCCTGGAGCTCACCCTTTTTTCATAAAACACCTGAAACAGGTGAGTGTACTTACATATTTAATTCTTCAAGGCTCTTCTTCTGTCCTTTGACTCTTTTCTAAGTGCATACACTTTTTCTACTTGACATCTACCAAAATTGACAAACTATTCCAGGGAAGGTGGTAACATTTAAATTATCCTTTTGCCTTGACAACAATTTACAAATTGGTTCTTGAATATTCCTGGGCATAAAAACTAAGTGGGGGCACTTGTTAAGATGTGTGTTCATAATCCCTGCTCCCCAAAGTTTGATCCACAAGTAGTGAGTGGGAGGTTCTCCCAGGTCAGAATTTCTTATAAATACTGGATGATTGCAAGGCATATAATTATCTAAGATCTTATTTTGAAAAACATTAAGAATTAAAAATATATATTCTTCTAAAAGAGACACAGATCAAATAATATCAATGTAAGTATTGATAAATACTACTATATGCAAAGCAATTGGGAGATAAAGCACTTAAACATGGGATTAATTAGTTCTCAACAAGGTCTAGATGATTCTTAGAAATTTTCCTATTCCTAAGATTATTAGCTTAATTTTATATACATTTATTCATGGCATTCAATAACAATTTTGTAGTTTTAACTTTAATGGTAGCAAATAATAAAATAAATCTATTATAATTGTTGTAGTCCATAATGGCCCCATAAACCTGAGGCTTTCTCCCTACTGTAGGTAATTTATACGTTAGGTTTCAGTGTGTTGTTATTTTATTTTATTTTTTCAGAAACAAAGAACTGGCTGGGCTTGATGGCACACACCTATAATCCCAGTGGCTCAGGAGGCTGAGTCAGGAGAATCACAATTAAATAAGCCAGCCTCAGCACTTAGAGAGCCCTAAGCAACTCATCAAGACTGTGTCTCAAAAAATAAAAACAAATAAATAAATAGGGCTGGAGATTGTGGCTCAGTGATTAAGCCCCTTTGGGTTCAATCCCTGGTACCAAAAAAAAAAAAAACAGGATTTAATTACAATCACACTACTGTTAACATAATTCTTATTGCAACATCTTGTAATTGTGTTTTATGTTTTCAAAGCACTTTGGCATACATTATAAATATTAATAGCTGCCAAATAAGTAGAGGGAGCCAAGAGCCAGAGTAGCCAAAAAGTTCTTTTGGCGCCCCCTGATGCCCAGATGATGGAAATACAGAAATACATTATCAATGGAATTATTTTCAATAATGAAGTATGGGTTCTCTCCTTTGAGAGTTAGTTTGTAATTTAAAGTATTCTGTCTTGAATTAATATTGCTAAGAATTCTTAAAACTTTAGATATCATCTTATAGTATAATTTAGTTGATAATCTAATTATTTTTTAAATGAAATCAAGAATTATTTAGCAAGATTATTCAAATTGATTACTAACATTTACTTACCACTTACAAAGCACTACTGTATATAAGCTTGTTGGATTTTTACATCAACCATGTTTGGGAGTGTAATTCACACCATTTTACAAATGCAAAAACTGAGGCATGGCTTGCTAAATAGCACGATAGCACCTAATTACTCAAATACTGTGTGTTTTCCCCACCACCCCTCAGCAGTCTCACCAGTTTTTTCAGCACTTTCATCAAGATGGCAGGGAGAGGAATAATCTACACACTCTGAGTTCAGTAAAGGGCTGCAAATGTTCTTCTTTAAGGGTAAAATTTTCAATTGAAGATACAAGGGTCTAAGAATATCAAAGCTACCCTACAACAATCTAAACTTAAAATCTTTTGTTTCCTAAGAAGAAAAACCACTCAAGGAGTAAAAATACCAGTTAAAATTAAATATTCCTGAAAACTTGCATTATCCAAGTTCCGCATGTTGGCTGACAGGTTATTCCCTTAGCACAAATCTCTTTCTAAGACATAACAAATGAGGAACAATGAAAGTGTGTTAGAGAAAGTACAAATATTAAATCTTTTTGAAAACTTATTTCTTTCTGTTTGTAAAAGCAATGCAGGTCTGTCATAGTAAACAGCTTAGAAGTACCGGCTATTTACATTTTAATGAATTTAATACTAATTTTTCTATGCACCTATTTTTTTAATGGTTGGGGCTGTGGTTTACTGTTTTTTATACTAATTTGCTTACTTAATTCACCTTGTAGAGGTTTTAAACTCCTATTTAATGGCTGCACAATATTCTGGTTTATGAATGTACCATAATTCATTTAATCATTTCTTTATTTAAACAATAATCCAGGTTCTTTCCTTTTTTATTTTCAATAACCTTCTTTGAATAGATTTGCATATAAACTCCCATTTCTTTTGGTCTAAGGATGTTTTTGGATCAAGAGTTAAGCACATTTTGAGATGTTGATGCATGCTACCAATTGCTTTTTAGCACATCTTTAGTAGTGATTGCTTTTTACAAAAGGTATCCATGGAAAGGCCATTATTCACTTATTCATGAAGGACTCATTTAGCCTCTACTACATGCCAGGCATTTCCTCCGCGCTTGGAAACCTCAGCAAGCAAAGGAGACAAAGATTCCTGCCTTGGAGAAGTCTCATTCTAGAGAAGATAAAAAATGAAAATCAAGCATAATATAATTGCATAAATTACATAGCATTATAAATAAAAATATAAATTTAGGCAGTAAGAATCAAACTTCACATCTGAAGTGTGAATTACCTTGTGATTGAAAAACGTTAAAAAGATACAGTTCCTGTATTACTTTCATCGACCAGTTTGTTTGAGAATGAGACTTTTTTGCCAACCAGATTTTCCCAGTAATAACAGTTTATTTGTGAAGAAATGCAGTCCAGACAGTAATGTTTCCTCCATGCAGGAATTTCCTGTTTTATTCTCTAAAATTCTTATTTGTGTATCACTGAATTGATTCATCTCAATACAGTGTGCTTTCAAAATTATACACAGCTAGGACAGCAGGACAAATTCTGAAGGAGGAATGGTTTTTTCTGCATTCTATATTGCTTTCCTTCTGGAAAAGGCCTCTTTTTTTGTCTTTAAAACCTGGTCTCAAGCTGGGGATGTAACTCAGTGTTAAAGCACTTGTCCATCATGGCAAAAGCTTTGGATTTGATACACAGTAACATGCAAAAAGAAAAAGTTAAATGCTGGTCTCAAAAAGAGACCAAAAAATACCTGTAATCGTGACTACTTGGGAGTCTGAGGTAGGAAGATTGCAAATTCTAAGCCAGCCTGGCAGTATATCAAGATCTTGTCTCAAAAGAAAAAAAGAAAAAGGGCTGGGGGTGCAGCTTAGTGGCAGAGAGCCCTGGGTTCAATCTTCAGGGAGGGAACAGGGAGAAAATTTAAAAGCATATGTACAGTTACAATGCATCAATAAACAATGTGGGGAAAAAAGCAAAATTTTGGTTTCCAAAAGAAACCAAACGGGGCTAGGTTTGTAGCTCAGGAGTACAGTGCTTGCCTAGCACATGTGAAGCACTGGGTTCAATCCTCAGCACCACATAAAAATAAATAAATAAAAGTATTGTGTCCATCCACAACTAAATATATATATATAAAGAAACCAAACCAGTCATTTATATTAAGGGTGAAATAACTTATAAGACTTAATGTCTTTTCCTTCTTTAAAGTATTTGGTCTTTAATGGAAAGCAAAATCTTATACCTAACAAGAAAAAGGGAATCAATCCCTTAGAACATCATATTTTAGCAAACACACAGAAAAAGTTTCTCTGGGTTAGAGATCTATTTTATTCTGTCCTGATATAACAAGAGGCCAATTTAAATGATGGACTGACTCCAGGTGTCTTCAGGACAATAAATTAAAATAGCAACAAACATTTATTGGATACTTACTATGTACGGGGCACCATGCTAAGTATTTTATGTATGAATTGCTCTTTATCACTGCAATCTTTTAAAAGGAGTGTAATTATTATTGCACAGTACAGAGGAAGGCAGTGAAGCCCCAGCAGTTTTAGCAAACCTTACAAAGTTGGTAGATCGTAGAACCAGGGCACAACGCAGTCTGTGGGACTCCAGCATGCACATCATTTATAGCTCTGCTGGTCACGAACCCTAGGAAGGTCCTATGTCAGCCCCACCCAAACCACCTAACCAAATCCTCCCCTACACATTACCTAATAATTAAACTATGCAAACAGAGCTTCATTTCTAATGTAGGGTTTGTTATGAAAATGCACAAATATGAGAAAAAGACTCAAGATGTTACCTTCCATTTCTACTTTGTCATGAATACATGTGGAAGCAGCTCTGAGTGGAGGCATTAGGAATGAAGCACAGGACTCCAGGAACCTTGAGCCAGGTGAGGGAAGGAGCATTGGATAAGGATGAAGTAGAGGTGGAGGAGAAGGTGACCTTGACCATGACAGGATTGCCACAGGCAATTCACCATGTGATTTTCTAGCTGGTCCTGGTCCTGTAAAATATCTAGAACTCAGTGTTCCTTGGAGTGGAAGCCAAGGGCTCTCTGCATTGGAAACAAGTGTATGCTTGCTTAAAATGCAGATTCCTGGGCCTCTTACCAAGTGACACTTCTGCAGGAAAGTGTAAGAACCACTGTTCTAGAAGTCAGACACACCCTGTAAGAGGGTGAAGAGTGTCTTACAGATAACCACAGGGTATAGGCAGGAAAGATGGATCCAAATGCCTGCTTGCCCAACTCAACCCCTAGGAAATAATGGACTTGGGAGGCAGAAAACATTGGTCATGTGAGAATCTCAGGTAATTATCTCTACTGCCATCTGGCCACTTCTCTCTTTCCTCTTTCTCCTGAGTCTCTATCACCCCTACCCACCTCAGCAGTGCAGGATCTTCAGAAGCACAAAATGTGGGTCTGCTGCTTCAGTTAACCACCAATGACCACAAATGACCTCTTCTGCCTAAATTCTGCCCTGCCTCTGCAGGTGAGGCTGGAGCTGATCCTGAGAACCATGAAGAGCTGCTGTAGCTGGAACATCTAACCTACCAACCCTAATAGCCACTGTAAAAATCCCTGGGGTCTTGAAGTAGTACAGAAGGTGCCCCAAAGGGGAAAAGATACTTTGTCAGTGCATAGAAAACTAATGCTGAAAATGTGAAAAGCAACTCCCTAAACTCACTACAATCAATGACAGAAAGGTGAAACAACCACTTCTAGGCAGGAGTGGTTTTCAATTCTGCACTGTAACACAGAACCCTTTGTAATGGAAAAAAAGGGGGCAGTGGCCTTATAATCTCTTTAATAAGTTATAGGCCTGAGGGAAAGGCATCACATTTCATAATGACTAATTAACTTGCTTGAATTGCAAGTTGCAGAAGTTTCCCAGAGAAATCATATTATTTTTTTTTTTGACAATTTTCCAGAGGAGGGCAAGTAGGAGCAGAGCTACATGCCACATTGTACTTTGTTCTCATCAAAGTACTGGTTGCTGCTCACCAGTGACTCCTTGAAGGCTCTCATTAATACTTATGGAGTATTCATGGCTAGAAGAGAAAAACCAAATATTATGTCAGCAGAACAAAATAGAGGTGATATTAAATACAATACAAATTTGATGGTGGCACACAAAGTGATTTTCAAAAGTTCTGTTATTTGTAGTGAGAGTTTGGTGATTCATTCATACAGAGATGGACAATAAATTTATAGATTCTTTCTTTACATATTTATTTTTTGCAGAACTGGGGATTGAACCCAGGGTCTCTCTATCACTGAGCTACATCCACAGCCTTTTTAATTTTTTGTTTTTGAGACCTTTTTGCCAAGGTTGGCATAAATATGTAGTATCTTGGTTGCTAAATATGTTAAATAGACACACATTGTTTCCTGAAATATTAATACTTTTAGACTTTCCATTTAGGTTTATTTAAACTTCTTGGATCCTGAACGTAATAAACTATCAGGTTTCTATAAAATAAAAAACAACTCAGAAGAGTTCTACAATCTCTCTGAGATTTGCCGCCTAGTAATAGAGAATCAAGATTATGCTTTTCATGAGGAAGTAGTAACCTAGTGTCTTAGGTTCCTATTGTGGTAACAAATTATCACAAACTGAATAGTTTAAAATAGTATCCTATAGTTTTGAGATGAGAAATCCAAAGTCAGTATCACTGAGCTAACACTGAGGTGTGACCAGGGCTGTGCTTCTTCTGGAGGCTCCAGACAGTATCATTTTCATTACCCCCTCCAGATTCCTAAGGCTGCTTACATTTGTTGGCTTGTGGCCCCATCCTCCACCTTCAATATGACAAGTATAGCATCTTTCAGCCTCTTTCTCTGACTCTCATCCTCCTGCCTCCTTCTCGTAAGAATACTTGTTATTTCATTCAATCCATCCATATAGCCCCATTCCAAGTCCTTCATACCAGATAAGGGAACCAATTCACAGGTTCCAGAGTTTAGGATACGGACATCTTTAGGAGGCCATGATTTGTTCTACCACATCTCACCAATTCATCCACCACCTACAATTGCACTCTTTACTAGTCAGGGATGATTTGGTGTAAGCAAAGTAAGTCAAATCTGCTTATCTTAAGCAGCAAGGGAATCGTTGGAAAGAGCTGAAAATTTGTAGAAAGGCTGGTGAAATGGGTGTGAGCAGATCCATGTGTGAGCAGGAGCCAGAACCCACAGCCAAAATCACAGCCTAGGAAGAATCTGGTGAGAACTCTACAGCTGGCATGTGTGCCTACCCCTGTGTGGTGGAGCCCAGTGGTGCTGCTGTCACTCGCCCCTGGACGTAGCTATAGCTAGTGCATACATATTGGGTACTGAGTGGTTTCCTGAGGCTTCATGTTACGTATCCATATTCAAAGTCTGGGAATTGAGGGAGCTGGCATCTGACTAGCTAGGCTTAGGTATCTGCTTAAGCTAGTTGCCAGCTGTGCAGAGAGGGAATATCTGCTCCCTCAAGACTTCTGAAGAGGGAAGCCCTACTTGCCTGTTACCTATGTTAGAATGTCCACGAGGAAGTAGGTCCTGGTGTTCGGCAACCAAAAATGGCAAATGTCCACTAGACTCTTTGGACTCAGGAATAGAAACAAGAAATGCCAGAGAACAGGGCTATACTTTTGAAAGATCTTTGACCACTGGAGGGTGCCCATTCTTGCACATTGAGTTTTACTACACTTTGACGTCAGACCCTCATCTATATATGGTCCAAACCACTTAGGAAAATTTTCTGGATGATTGATGCTTTTTAACTTTTCCTCCTCTTATTCTTTGCCCTAATAATATAACTGCCATCTGTACATTTTGTACCTACTTCTCTCTAAACATAAAAAAAGTGCTCTCAGCCTAGGAATATTTGAATGAAGAGAGTTCCTTGAATATTTCTCTGCACACTTTGTCATCCTTAATATAAATGATTGACGTAATCCATTCAGCTACTACATGATTCATTGTTTGACTTGTTTTTCAAGGTGTGGTAATGAGTAGTTGCTGACATTTCATTTTCTCTGCCTTGGGCTTCTGGTGCCTACCTGATAAGTGTGACCATTGTCTGGACAATAATGGTGAATTCCAACCACAGGGCTAAATGGTCTGGCCTGGGGAAATAGCACTTAAATACTAGAATCACCAAAAAAAAAAAAAAAAAGATTAGAGAGAAGCCAAATGAGATGTTTGTGTTTAACAAAAATAGGATGAGAGCAAAAAATCCCAATGATTTTGAAAATACACCCTTTGCTCTTTTTTTTTTTTTTTTTTACTATGACTCTTCTTCTCAAGCATCTAGAATCTTCTGAAAGTAAGTTCCAGAAAGGTCCATGTCTCATCTCTAATCGAAGCCTTTATGAGGCAGGCCTTGGTAGCCATGGCTTTGACACAAGGTTGGCAAAGGCAGAGGTAAATAAAGAAACCTTATAGGTGTTGAGACTCGTTGCCCCAGTGATTTCACTTGGCAAAGTCTAGCCTAAGGAAATAATCAGAGATATGGAAATCAAGAGATATGGAAAGGAAGTTTATGTACAACGCTATTTGTCCTAAAGCTAATTATAATAGTAAGAATTTGAAAACAATCTATAAGTCCTACGACAGCAATAGCTAATGCTCATTAGGGTTTTAATTTATGTAAAACATGGTACTGAGTTGCTAGATGTGAACTATCTAATTAAGCCTCAAATGTGAAACACTATTATCCAATTTTGCTATTATCCAATTTTACAAATGAAGAAACTGAGTCACAGAAGGGTTAAGCAATTTGCCAGGACCATACTACTCCAACTGGTGGAGCCAGGACTTCGACCAAGTTTCATCTGAGTTCACAGTTGGTGTTTGAAACCACCAAGCTATACAGTTCTCAGTAGGACTATAACTGAATAAATATAGTACAAACGTGATAAAATCTTATCCCTAATAATAATAATAATAATAATAATAATGTCTCAAACAATTTTTTATTTTTATTTTTTTAGTTGTAGATGGATACAATACCTTTTATTTATTTATTTTTATGTTGTTCTGAGGATCGAACCTAGTGCCTCACACATGGTAGGCAAGCACTCTACCACTGATCTACAGCCACAGCCCTCAATTTTTAATAAAATAAGGAAATGTTGAATGAAAAAGGCGGAGCAAATTTATTAAAGAGTATGATCTCTATCAGGGTACAGACATACAAAAAATCCAGTTAAATATTAAAAATGATTGCTTCTAGTTTGTGAGTAAAAATAAAGTTGTATATATGCATCTCCAGACTTTTCTCTATTTTTGAGCATCCTATAATTAGCACATATTACTGGTACAATCAAATAGTTGGTTTTAGGAAGAAAATAATTTTAGGCTAAAGATTCAAAGAATCAATGCTAACTGGGTTAACCCAATTGTAGCCCATAGTGGTGGGGTCTGGAGCTCCAGAGGCCAGCAGCTTATGTGCACTCATGTGTACTTGCCATGAGTGGCCCCAGAAGAGCAATGCTAAGCTTCAGCCTGGGGAGGCTGCTTAGAGGGCTGACTGTGCACCACACCCTGAGCTGTCCTGCTGCAGAAGGGAGGTTATTAATTAAAGGGACTAGTGACCAGCACAAACTACATGTCAGAACTGGATGAGAATTTCCATTCTTCAACCTCTACCTCAGTGACATCAGGCAAGTTATTAACCTTGAGTTTTTGTTTTCTCATCCATAAAATGAGGCAATAGCATTATCTACATGATTAAATTGCTGTAAAGAATAATATGTTACCTGGAACATAATTAGCACTCATTAAATGGTTGCTTCAAAAGCATAACAAATCACACTTTGCCCCATGCTAGACAGAGAGAAAAGCTATGGAGATGATTTGGCATTGTCCCTAAGAAATAAATGTAATACATTATTACTAAAACCAGATCCTTTTGCATGGATTTAATTGGTATCTGGTATCTGGTATCTTTAGCCTGGTATCTGTTGGGCTAAAGAATATAGTTATGTGGGGCTGGAGTCGTGGCTCAGCGGTAGAGCGCTTGCCTAGCATGTGCGAGGCACTGGGTTCGATCCTCAGCACCACACAAAAATAAAAAGGTATTATGTACACCTATAACTAAAATAAAAATATTTAAAAAAATTAAAAAAAAGAATATTGTTATGTTTTAAGTTTTGTCCAAGAAAAAGAAGCTACATGTCTTGTTTGAAACCATTCTAAATTCCCTTCAAACACATAGTCTTCTGTAAGGCTAACTTTAAAGTTCAATATCAGTGCATTTAAACCATACAAAAATTTTCCCCCAATTCCCCCAAATTAGAGATGAGTTGGATTTTCTGAATACAGTCCTGTGAAAGTAATGGGCATATTTAACTTTCTGTTGCATGGACAGAATTGTCCCATGGTGACCATAACACTGCACATATTACACGAATAATGAAAATATCACCCTGTTTTTCTAATGCTTTAGATAATATCCTGACCATTACAGCAAATGTTTTTCAGTTGTAAAGGAATCTGTGCGTGTGTGTGCGTGCGCATCATTTTGTGAATGCTTTCATCTGTTATAATGTTTGAAAATACTATAAAATAACTAATAACTGGCAAATTAAGGAGATGAGGTTATGTTCTTTTTCTCTCCTTTTTTCTTCTTAAAAATATTTTTATGTTATAATTATTCCTTTTTAATGACAAATGTTAAGTATAACTTAAAAAGAAATGACCTAGCCACTTGGTGGCAGTATGCCATGAAGAATACAGTCTCTGGCTTCATTTCAGTTCCATGATTAAAAATTTTGTCATTGACTTGATTTTGTCTCTGATAATCTTGTTTACAAGTTATGTTACTTCATATATCTGATTCTTTATGAAATTACCCTCTGATAATTAAGCATCTCTTTTAAATGACTTTAATTTAATCTAGTTTAAATGAATGCATCTGGTTGATTTGAAAGTACGATAGCAAATAGACCCTAAAGAAAGATAGCATTTATTCTCTATTAGGGCTAATAAAGCCCTAGTCAGATATGAAAATTATTTTTAGGCAATACCAAATAATGGCGTTTCAATGCCAAATAATCACCTGTAATTTATAAAGCAGAATTACATTCAACTGAATGAAAAACCAACAACACAATTTATTACTTTGAAATAAAAATACAAATTTTAAAATCACAAAAGTGAACATAAAATAATTCTGTGACCTATGTTATAAACCTATGATTTTGCCAATTGAATATCTTGTTGCATTTTAATGTATTATTTCTATCATTAAAATTTCAAATTAAGGCAAATGCAGACTCCAGCTTGTGCTCTCAGAGAATGAACATTGGCTTGTAAAATGGTGATTTAGATGCATGAACCTAGCTGCCTGCTGTTATCTTCATCCCTCAGAGTCTGATGGAGCCCTACGCGGGGAGAAACAAGAAATTTAGTAAAGCATTGAGAAGCCATATTACAGGAAACGTTTTCCTGTTGCTGTAGAAAAGCCAGAATAAAAACACAGGAAAGAACTTTTGGCTTTAACAATGTTTTCATCTTCTAAAATTCCCCACCTCATTGTTCTTAGAAAACAACCCTTCAATGGAGCTTGTTCCTGCACTCAAATTAGCCTTTCTCAAAAATTTCCAAAAACCCGTAGGAATCTTTTCACTGAAAAATGTATGATCTATTTCTCAAAGAGAGTCTGATGGGCCACATAGCTTATTATATAAGCCTGTATATCTCAGTGACAGTTAGGGATGCCTTAAGTTGTGATTCCTCCCTGGCCCCAGAAGAATATTTTTGAAAATAAGAATGTGAATACTGACATCAGAACTTGAGAGGCTCCCAGGGATACAGGGCTTAGAACCATCTTCAGAAATGTCTTCTGATAACTGGAGGAATTGTGTCCTTGAAGTCACTTCTGGCAGCTTCTAATTACTAGAAAAGAGGGGACTAGCAAGGTCTCTCTGGAACTCTTTTGCATTCTGACTGAAAGTGAGTTAGCTGCCAAGACTGCTCACCCAGCCCTGAGTGGAGGCCTTCATTAACAGGCCTCTGACAGCCTTCAAGACTAGACAGGGCTGGCCAGGATCCTTGCCATTGGGAAAGGAGCAGAGAGGAGTCATTAATGACATTCCACCCCTGTGTTACAAACCCAAAGTGTCTGCTAATCAAAATTGAGCTTCTTATGGGAAGCTAAGAGGGGATGAACCACATCCCACAGATTGCACAAAGGCAAGAGTGACACATCTCCAAGACCTTTAAGGAAACTTAAACCTTATTGCATCATCTATTGGAAGGAATCAAGTAGAACCAATACTGTTCATTTTTCTGGCTCAGTGAAATAAAGCTCCTTGGTATTTGTTGCCTAGAAGCCTGGAGAAATTAGTGGACACACCTTGAAGTTTTACAAACCCTCAGTGGTTTCTAATTGTCCTTGCAATATTCCCTCCTTGGAGATTTACTCAATTAAATAAAAAAGAGAAAAGACACATTTGCAGGCCATTGCTTTTATTGTACCCTTCAAGCCTATTAAAGTTACTGGTTGACTTTAATCATCTCTAAGCAAGGAGAAGAAAGTCTCTGAAGAAATGGAGCCACCTAAGTGCAGAAGTTGATGCTCTTTTCTTTTTTAAGTCCCCCAGGTCACACCAAAATCATTCCAACGTGATACTCGGAATTCTGGCCTTCTAATTTCTTCCACCTTAAAAGGACAGCTTACTTCTGGTAAGAAAATGCCACTGAGGCTTTTTGAGTAGTCTGCAGTAATCATCCATTTTAACCCCTATGCTGAAAATTTACATGGCAAGCATGAGTTTCTGGGCAATAAGATATGCCATATGCTTTCTATAGAAAAATACTGGCAAAGTACAAAAATAGGTTTAAAATCAAAATAGAGGAGAGCTTTAGGTGGATTTTGCCAGCTTTTACAGTGAGTTGGACAGATTTGCATCTCAGTAGATAGGTGCTGGGTCTCAAGTCCCAAAAACTTCTAAAAATATACCACTCTGTCTACCATGTGCTAGGAGTTTTATATACATCATCTTTTTCAATCTTCAAAACAATCTGGTGAGATAAGTGTTATGGGTCTATTTTATAAATGAGAAAACCAAAGCTCTGAGGGATTGAGGAATGAGTCCAAGGTCACACTGCTAAGGGACAGATTAAAAATTCAAATCCTATTCTTTTAAATCCTGAAATATATGCTTTTTCTCTTATACAAGCAGCTCCCATTTAATATGTTGATATGACTGGGTATGTTTCTGCTGATGAGGATAATTAAATGCTTTAGGCATGAAAAAATATATTAGGTTGTATAATGGGTGTTTTAGGTAGTTTTTGTGTTGCTGTAACCAAAATACCCAACAAGAACAACTTAGAGGAGGAGAAATTTATTTGGGATTCACGGTTTCAAAGGTCTCAGTCTGTAGATGGCCTACTCCATTGCTCTGAGCCCAAGATGAGGCAGCACATCATGAGGGAGGGGCCTCGGAGAGGTAAAAGCTGCTCACAGAGTGAGAAAGGGGTCTGGGAGGAAGGTGGGGGGCAAGCTACAGGAAAGATGTGCCCTCCCAGAGCATACCCTCACACACTTCCTATAGCCATGTCCCACCTGCCTACAGTTACCACCTAGTAAGTTCATTCAAACTAGTATGGACTGATCAAGTTCAGCTCTCACAATCCAATCATTTTTACCTCCAAACATTCCTGCAATGACACAGGTGCTACTGAGGGATACCTCACATCCATTCTGTAACCATGGGCAAATATAACTCTAAATAGAAATTTCAGATTGAAAAACTTTGACATGACTATTTCAACATTCTGTAACCATGGGCAAATATAACTCTAAATAGAAATTCCAGACTGAAAAACTTTGGCATGACTATTTCAACATGGTAGACCCTTCATCTCCTTGCATTGAGATCTGACAAGACTAATGTAAGAACTTTCGTAGGTTGTGTTGATATTCTTTGTAGTTTCATTGATTCATTCAACAAATGTTCAGTAAACAACTCTTATGTGCCAGGTATTATTTTGAGTGATGGGGAATTAGTAGTGAAAATAAAAATGAACAAAGCCCCCATCTTCATGGAGCTCCCATTCTAGATAAAGTAGAAAAATAACCAACAAAAACAACAAGAAAAGCCAGGTGGTGGCTAAGTGTTATAAAGAAACATGAGGCAAAGTGAAGGTACCCTGAATTTGTAGAGATGCAAATCAGTCAAGAAACAAGTGCTTAGGTTCAGTGCAGATTCCTAATTATGGATGTCTATATACAGACATGCAACTTGATATTTCTGTTGGAATTGTGGAGGCCAAGAACTCAAGGAAGTTCTACTAGATAGGTATTAAAATCCCTATTTTGTGAACCTGAGCCTCAAGAAGTTTACAATTATACCCTACAGTCACAGAACTGATAAGTGGCAGAATTCAACTCAGCTCTTAGTCACTCCTTCCCACTTCTTAGACCCCTTCTCCCAGCATCATGGTAATTTGGGAGCTCTCTCTCCAAAGGAGAGTGGCAGCCCATAATCCTATTAGTTGCTTGAAATATTCATCAATGAATCTTTAGCTCTGGGAAAATACCAATGTCCTCTTCCATTAGGATTTGAAATAAGATAAAGCTGCATAGGTACCTGCTTGCCAATTGGGTTTAAGAGAGTTGCTGGTCAGTCTGGAGATCCCCAAGGGCATAGTAGGCACAGCGGGCAATAAGTAGGACGGGGGCAATATAGTATGTGTTTCCTAGTTTGTATACAATAAAGAGGTAGTGAGCGAGGACAGAGGACCACAGGGAGGCCAATACCCAGCATGGCTCTAGAGCAAAGTCCAATCTAAGTCATGTCTTAGCTATCTTCTATATTTGAAAATCAGGTTTTCTCAGGTACTAGGGAGAAAATGTGATAAATGTGGTGGGTAACACATGCTGAATAAATTATTTTAATTATTTAAAGATTTCAGAAGATTAACTCAATGTCAAAATGCAAGAAAAGCATGGATTTTAAAATAAATATAGGACTATAGCAATGTTGATTTTTCTTATACTATCTATTGTTCTAGGTAGAATGAATGTCCCTTCTCAGCAGGAAAATTTTCATAACGAGTGATGAGAAATTGGACATAGATTCTGTGTTGCACAAAAGGTTAAGAAAACAAAAACAAAAACAAAAATACCAACCTGAGTTGTGATGGTGGCCAGCATTAGACCTTGTCACAGGCAATTGGGAATTCTTACCTGTGCCAGACAAACTGGATGAGGTTCATTACTAAACATTTTCATATGAAATATGCATGTGCAAGCTGACCACATCTGCTGGAGATGCACTTTTAGAAACCCACTGACACCAAATACTCGCAGTCCAATTTTCTCAAACCAATAAGGCTGTTTCCTGGGGTCTAGTCATGCAGTTTGAAAGAGCAGACACTTTTTAGTCCAAGGCATGGATGGTCTTTGCTTCCCCTTTCCTTTTCCTTTGAGATCAGTGAACTGCACTTTGAACAGAGTAGAGAGAATAATACTACTGGCATCAACATTAATGCTTAGTTAAAATTATTTTTCTTTCCTTTTATTAGACAACAGGCAAGACATTGGACTTTTATCGGGAATGGTCTTCTTTGCTGTTATGTTGTCAATTCTTTCTTTGATTGGGATATTTAACAGATCGCTCCGAACTGGGTAGGTTTTGTAGTTTCTGTTTTCTAATTGAGGTCATATATATGTGCGATCAAAATGTAGTCAATTCTGTTATTTACTAGAAAAAACCATTAAACTTTTTACTCAGCAAAAGGAAAATGAAAGGTACAATGTTCAGTGCCAAGCTCTTTACATATACCATTCATTTAATCCTCACAATGACCTACCAAAAAGCACCATGGCCCATTTTTCAGAAGACCTGAACAAGGCTGAGAGGCTGTCTTCTGCCCAGGGTCATTAGCACTAGGCCAGGAGTCCAGCCAGATAGGGTTGACATCTGTCACCCCCTACTCCCGCCACAGCCTTTGCATGGTGCCCCAAGCTTAGCCACAGCACCTGTATTCCTCAGGGTGGTTACATTATAGCAAACCTTGAATTCTGCCCAAATAAATCAGCTGAATGGGTGTGAAAAGTAGTGTGACAATATTTGAATTTGTCACTTTGTTACCAATAGTGTTGGTGGTTAAGGATCTAGCCCCTTCTTGCTTTTTTTCAATCTTTCCCCTTACCCCATATGGTATCAGTGAAGATCTGTGCCTAGTTATTGAAAATGAGATTTTGAGAAAAGCAAGGCGTTTGGTCCTCTCAGTTTTACTAGATGCACTGAGTATCTCTCATGTGTTAACAGACGGGTCATTTCATGTGACAGTTTCCCAGTATATCCAATTACGCACAGATGTTGACACATACAAACATTCTTTGCCAAACTGGCACTGAGCCTCTCTCTCTCTCTCCTGGTCACTTGCTTCATGAGATAATTGTTCTTTTAAATTTATTATCAAAATGCAGTAGAAAGATTTTAAGTGAGCTATTCTAAATAAAGTACATTAATGACTTCTTATTTACATAGCTTTTCCCTTAGAATTTAAGTAATATTTCAAAATTTAAATTACACATTAATGAACATATCCCTAATACCCTGAGAAGGTGGGCAACAAATGTGGAATTTCATTTTAGGTAGTTTTAAAATGTGCTTGATCATAAAGTCCCTTGAGATCTACTCCTAATTTCAAAGTAATGCTATGTAAAGATTCAAAATTTTGTGTTCTTATCCAAAGATGCCTTACTTAGTTTGAAACTTTAAATGACTTTATTATTAAAAATAACCTAAAAACTGGGGCTGGGATTATAGGTCAGTAGTAGAGCACTTACCTAGCATGTGTGAGGCACTGGGTTCGATTCTTAGCACTACATATAAATAAAGGCCCATCAATAACTAAAAACATATATATATGTTTTTTTAAAAAACCTAAAGACTAACTTTGAGTTGATAATGACAAATAAGGAAATAAGACAATTCTTACTTAATTTAATTATTTGAATAAGCATATTTTTTTAAAAGATAAAAGAAAGATAATTCCAATATAACTATTTTACATATAAGTAGATACTGTTACTTTATAAACAATACATTATTTATAAAAGCTCTACATCAGAAACAGAACCGGACAACAAAGGACAAAACATTTTAAACATAATGAAACCAAGAGTAGGTAAATATATATAAATACATTCTCACTCTATCAGCATGCTATATAAAAACTTTACCACAATAGCAACAATCTACTAGTTTGATCTAGTTTTAAATATAGAAAGAGTGTGTAAAAACTGAATCATAAAACATTGTAGAAATATATGTAAAGCAATAGTTTTTACCCCAAAGTCCAAGGTCAAACAGGGCTTGTGGCATTCATGCAGCCATTTTGGTTGTTACTTAATAAAAAGTTTCAGAGAACCTGCTTAAACAGATAACCAAGTCCTATCTGTTGTTCACAGGTCCTTGTTAACATATAAAAATAAACCTGAGATGAGTTTAGTCTCCTCAGTGTTTCTGGTGCAACCTTTTCACCCTATGAATTTGTACTGTCAATATGTAAAGTGTTTTAAGCTCAAAGGCATTACCAAGCATAAGCTGGAGGGGTGCGAAGCTCTCTCTTCTTCCCATCACCTCACCTCTGAGATACTTAATAAGCACACAGTCCAGGTGAAAACCAGTGTTCACCATGCCACATAGTTGTTCCCTCACCTCCTACTCCAACCAAGTAAAGAAAATTTGAAGGCATCATAATTACCTCAACCATATTTGTAATAATTACCAATTCAGAATTAGAGGAATTTGAATTATAGGTTTTTATTATATAATAGTCTCTTCTTTTGTATTTAATAATTACAGTTGCCTTAGAAAATTCTACAAAATATCTCTCACATTTTTCAAACTTTCCCACCCTTACTTGGTCTGCTTAGAGTGGTTTGCCATATTTAACATGTGTATGGTTTCTCCCAGTTCTCTTGAATCTAATGTGTTTTGAAATGTTCCTGCTCATTAGAAAGAAGCAGAACAATAGAGACCAGAGGAATACCTGAGAAGATACTGAGTCAGCTTTCCCTTAACTTTAATGATGGAAACCTTAGTCCCTGTATCAAGAAGTCTGATTTTTATTATGCATTCCATTCTAGTTGACTTCCTCATCTCCTGTGATTGCCCATACCAATCGGAAAGTAATATACTTCTAATATGTCATGTTTGGTTTTTTTAGAATTAAAAGAAAAATCTTATTGCTGATACCAAAGTGGCTTCATGAAGATATACCTAATGTGGAAAACAGTAATGTTGTGAAAATGCTTCAGGTAACCGAACACCATCTAATAAAGACCAAGAGCGTGGTCTAATGATTAGAGTAGAATTTCCATTCAAATATGTGGGTACACATATTAACATAATTGCACATGTCTAAAGAAACAAAATTGTACGTCTTTCAAATCCTACTTAAAAGAGATGAAGGGATAGGGTTAGGAGAGGAAAAGGGTGAAGGAAGAAAGAAACCATGCTATTCAAAGGAGAAATGTGAAGTGGAAGACTGTAGGTCAGGTACCAAGGTCATCAGACCAAGAAACTGGCAGATGTCTTCAGGGGCAAAGGATGAGGGAAGGAAACTCAAAGGAATAAGTTTCAAAGACTCAAAGAGGCTTCCATTTTACATAAGATGGAGAAGCGGTGGAGCTGAAGGAGGACACCACTTCCTATTATATTTTATGCTATGTTATGTTATGTCATGTCATTTTATTTTTTGTACCTGGGATTAAACTCAGGGGTACTCGACCACTAAACCACATCCCCAGCCCTATTTTGTGTTTTATGTAGAGGCAGGATCTCACTGAGTTGTTTAGCGCCTCACTGTTGCTGAGGCTGGTTTTGAACTCATGACTCTCCTGTCTTAGCCTCCCAAAGTGCTGGGATTACAGGTGTGCTCCACCGCACCCAGCTACCACTTCCTATTTTAAACCTAGTGGAATATGAGCAATTAACATGAGGGGACTGGAGGATGGTGTCACCATGGGTAGGCAGGTTTCCATGTCAGCAAAGAGAAGGATGTGCACCAGGAAGACTCAGAGGATAGGGCTTTGTTGGCTATGGAAGAAGGGAAAGGTCTCTGTGTGTTTCCAGTCATCTACTCAGCTAGCCAGGGCCTCAAACCCAGTCAGTGGGACAGACATATCATCCAAGTGCTGCAGTGTGGGGCTGTACATGCAGTGACACATGAGTCCAAATGTGTGACAGGAGTTGAGAGGAAACGCACAGAGGTGAGGAGATTCTGAGGAGAAAGCGAGACCATTCTAAGTAGAGGTGACAATGTGAGCAAAATTACAGAGGTGAGACCAGCACGTCAGATAGGAGAAGGTCATATTTGTCAAGCAAATAAGTGTGGCTCTGTTTATAGCTCTGGTGGGCCCGTTAATCTACTCTTTACCCAGCCTCACATCATTTGAACAAGAGGTTCCTAGCCTAAAACTAAAAATGTTTTTGAAAGTTTTAAAACTACCAGCAACAGAATGATGTTTAACTGCCATAACACAAAACTGTGAGGTGACCCCAGTCGCCATCCCAGCTGTTTTCCAACCACTCTTTTCATCGAGCTTTTCCATTAAGCAACACCCCACATGCTGCTCTTGCCAAAACCTGGTGAGTTCTCTGAGGAGGCAAGTCATGAAGAAAACTTGGATGACATTTCACATAGCTTTATGTGAGATCCTCCCCTTTGCCAGACTCCTATCCTGCTCCGGGCCTCTGGAATTGCAAGTGAAACTTGGTTTCCTTCAGATGAGGTCTGGGTTGCTGCTCAAGAGATTAAGGAGTGGTACCTTAGTCTGCTCAGAGGTGTCATGACAGAATGCATAGACAGACTGACTTAAACACCAAGCAATTATTCTCACAGTTCCGGAGACTGACAAGTCTAGGATGAAGGTGCCAGGCAACTGAGTTCCTATTGAGGGTTTCCTTGCCCGCCTCACCTGGCACAAAGATCATCTCTCTCATGTCTCTTCTTCACTAATCCCATTCATGAGGTCTCCACCCTCATGACCCAATTACTTCCTAAAGGCCCCCATCTTCAAATAACATCACTTTGGCTTCAACATATGAATGAGGGGAGGGGGCATCAATGTTCCATCTGTAATAGATGGCTCTGATTTTATAATTGTGTTGACTAGGAGTTATTTGCCCTGAGAGGCTAGCTATCAACTGGAAGGTCTCAAGTCCTTCCCACAAAAGTCAGCAGGCTGAAACCTTCACCCACCTTCCTGATGGTCCCACATACCTGAACTGTGAGTAGCAGTGCACCTGGAGAGCCTCGGCACAGGCACACATCACAAACTCACTCTCAAAATGTAAACAAAATAGGAGCCTCTCCTCTTTCTTTTATTTAAGCAATAAAGTGGGTTTGGTTTTTTGCTTTTTTTGTGTTTTTTTTTTTGTGGTAAGGCTCCATAAGATTAAGAAATATTCCTATATATTACAAAGCCCTACATTAATATGCAAGTTAATCTACAAGTCCCTTCCAGTTCTTTAAAACTTTTAAACCAAGAAATATGCTTAAGAGATGTGGATTATTTTTATTGTTCCTTCTTTCAGTCTCCTCTTGAGAAGATTTAATAAGGATTTGGATGCAAAGTAAGAGAACAAAAGACAAAAGGAGGAAATCATACGGGAAGATCAACAATATGAGAAAAGGGAGGGAGAGAGGAAGGTTGAGGGAAAGAACATGCCAGAGCTTATTTAATTACCTAGCTGGCTCCTTTTAAAATGTTTATTGTAAAACAAAACCATGTCTTTTTTTTTTCCTCCCCTAGGAAAGAAGTGAATTTGTGAATAATAATTCCAGTGAACAGGTCCTTTATGCGGATCCTGTGATTACAGAGATAAGGGAACTCTTCATCCCAGGAGAGCACAGGCACATGGATTGTGAGAAGGAAAATTCAGACTCCCTGGAGACCAGAGACTGCCTGTCAAAGTCACTGTTCACCAGCACTCCCATTGTGTACCTTCCTGACCTCCACACTGGATATAAACCCCAGATTTCAAATTTTCTCCCTGGGGGACATCATCTTAGCAATAGCGATGATGAACAAGATTCCTCAACTCCTACGCCACAAGTCAATTCCTTGGACCTGGGAAAGAATGTTAGGTTAAAAAAATATCCTACCCTTGGTTTTTCTGTCTCAAGTATGAATTCGCTAGGCAACACGCTGGTTCTGGAAGAATTAAGCCTCATTTTAAATCAGGGAGAATGCAGTGCTCCTGACATACAAAACTCAACGGAGGGAGGAACCACCATGTTTTTGGAAAATGATTCCCACCATGATCCCATTCCAGAACAGACCTTGCTGCCAGATGAATTCGTCTCCTGTTTGGGGATCATAGATGAGGAATTGCCATCTATCAACTCTTACTTTCCACAAAATATTTTGGAAAATCACATCAATAGGATTTCATTGTTGGAAAAGTAAGCAAGGTGGTCAAAATCCATGTGGGAAACCTGTCTTGCAGTGGGAAGTTGGAGCTTCCCTCGACTGAAATTTAATTCTTCCTCAAAGGCAAAAAGGTGGTACTTGCTTGGTGGCCATGAAAAAGCAGCATTATTAGGAATATCACTGTGTTTTCTTTTTTAATAATGAACTATTTCCTCTTCATATTTTCCTTCAGTGAAAAGTACAGAACAGGGCTGGGGTTATGGCGCAGTAGTAGCATGCTCAGCACGCATGAGGCACTGGGTTCCATCCTCAGCACCATATAAAAATAAGATAAAGATATTCTGTCCATACAACTAAAAAATAGATATTAAAAAAAGTACAGAATAGCTCTTTTGTAAGAAGAAAGGATAAATAATAAAAAAAGATGTGGTAGTAAAATAAATCTTGAAAACTGTTCTCTAAAATTAAAACATTTTTCACTTGCAAGGGGAGAAGCAAGTTTAGTTTTCAATTTATCACTTAAAATTCTCTTGAGTATATATAACTATAGCCCTTGTAACAAAATTAAAAACACAAAAGAAACAGAGGAACAGTTTATTAGTATATTTGTTATATGGTTTTTCCCACTACTTGGCATTAAGGTATTAGAGATTTGATCTTTATGTAGGGTGTTTTGGACTAAAAGAGCTTTATAGCAATGACGGTGGAAACTACAAGGGCATCTTCTTTATTCAAGCTGAGTGGTGGCATTGTTCTTCCGTGGCATAGTTGACCTATTATTTACACTATAGCAGAATCTATGAGATGTAGCAGATACAGAATCACCAGGATTCTTTTTTTTTAATCAAATATATATTATATATGCCAGAAAATGATTGTTAAACCAGATATGTGTACAAATCTGGAATGGTAAACACTGGTCATACTTGCCATTGCCCCATATTAATATCTCCTCTAGATATCACGAGCTGATCACTGCATACCTACTTTACTTCCTCCAAAATAAAACATTTCTATTCACAATGTAAAAAAGTTATCCCCTTCTGTGAAGTTCTATTGTTTATCCTAAAACATATATGCACGTATATGTTACACTTTACACAGTCTGAAAGGAATATATTTGATATCACGTAATATATATATATTTTATATCACTAATAAAATGCTATTGTTAAATATCTTGACTTTTAAGTTATCATATGCCTTTGCTTTATTCTTCTCCAAAGGGAGAATCATAATGGAGCAAAAAAGCAGGTAATATTTGAGACAGAAATAACAAAAGACCAAGATTCATATATTTTTTTTTTGTACTGGGAATTGAACCCAGGGGTGCTTTACCAATGAGCTACATGCTCCACCCTTTTTATTTTTTATTTTGAAACAGGGTCTTCCTAAGTTGTCAAGGCTGGCCTCAAATTGGTGTTCTTCCTCCCTCAGCCTCCCAAATTTCTAGGAGTACAGGCGTGTACCACTTCTTCTAGCTAAGATCTATCTTTGATGTTTACCAGTCTGATGAAAATATTGGATAATATGTGAAAAAATATTTTTATTGTGCATTTCACCATAATTGTTATCTAATGCATATCAAAACAGCTTTTGTGAAGCTTAAAGGATGACAGCATTATTTGATCTTCTGCAAATGCTTCCACTGCAGCAAGTGTCTCCTTGAGAACTTCTTCGTGCCCCTGGAGTGGAAAGGGAGTTGCTTTCCTATTCTATAGTGTCCCTCACAAGCATATCGCCATTTGCATGGAGGAAGCACTTCTGATTCCATCTTTTCCATGGACCCTTTTATTCCAAATGGACTGGAAATTGAAGTTATGCCTGCAATGGGGGCAATGTACTTGCCATTGCTCCAATTCATGGGGAAATTTTCAATTGCTTTATCACAATGCAACCTTAGTGTAGTCAGCTTTTTCGTCAATGTGACCAAAACACCTGACAAGAACAATTTTAGAGGATGAGAAGTTTATGTGGGGGCTCACAGTTTCAGAGGTGTCAGTCCATAAACAGCTGGCTCCATTTCTCAGGATTTGAGGTGAGACTAAACATCATGGCAGAAGAGTGTGGTGGAGGGAGCAGATCAAGACATCACATCAGGAAGCAGAGAGAGACTAAGCTCAGCTCACCAAATATATACCTCAAAGGTATGCCCCAATGACCCACCTCCTCCAGCCACACCCTACCTGCCTTCAGTTACCACTTAGTTAATCCCTTTCAAGGGATTCTTTCACTAATTGGGTTAAGGCTCTCACAACCCAATCATTTCTCCTCTAAACTTTCTTGCATTGTCTCACACATGAGCTTTTGGGGGACATTTAATATCTAAACTATGACACTTGGCAAAGAAGCAAAGAGTTTCTTTCTATAATTCTTTTATTTAACAAGGATTCACTGAACTATTGAATGCTCTACTATGTGCAGTGCACTTTGGGGGCAATGGATGTTAACAAAACCAGCCAAGTCCCCACAGCCTTGGGGCTTATATTCTAGGGACAAGACAAAGTGAGGACAAGTCATTGCCCTCCAGGAGCTTGCATTTTAGTGGAGAAGGGGTTGGAGGTAGAGAATGGAGAGAGGCAGAAAACACAAGAAAGAAAATGCCAGATAATTAGTGCAATGTAAGAGATAAGACGGGTAATGTGATAGAGGGTGATCAGGTGGCCACTTTATACAGGGTGGTCAGGAAAGAGCTCTCCCTGGAATTGACATTCACCTTGCAGCCTGAATCTCAGGAGCCAGCATGTGGAAATCAGCTTGCCACTAACAAGTCCTGTAGAAGAATTGAGTGGCTAATGTCTTTACTTGTTTCCCTTCTGGACTTCCACCTCTCACTTTTGCCTTCCTTGGCTAGAATTTTCTGTAGATTCTGGGGACAAGTACGTGTCTTTTCCTGTTCCCATTTTGCTCTTAGGCCTATTATTAACTTTCTTTCTCTGAGTATCACAACATTTAGTAAGTTGCTGATTCCCAAAGGGGCACGTCCTGTCTATTGGTGTGTGTTAAGGAGTAAGAGGGAGAGAAAAACCCTTTCATGGTACCATTCAGCAAGAGGAAAGGAGAGGAATACACAGAAGGAGAGACAGGATAATACTTAGGAAAGTTGGAATAAAATAGAGAGTCCCTGTCTGGACCAAAGCTGTTGAGAAATATCCAGTTTCTTCCTCTTCCAGCAGCTTCTTGCCCTCTATCTTCCTTTCCTTACATAGAAGCAACAGGAGAGGCACCAGTGAAATTCAATTTTGGGGTATATCCTTGGAGTATGTATATACATGTGTACATGCACTTTCTTTCTAAATGACAATTTTTTAAAAACCAGAGTTAGAAATAATATTGAAGATATGAGAAGTTGCACACATTTCGGGACACTGCTATTGGGTGAGATGGGTTGCCATCTCCTCCTGGTGTGTCCTCAGGTTCTTCTTTTGTTATATATATAAATATCATCCTGCCTTTGACATAGAGACAACACATGACTTTGGCACAAGACAGAGATTTTTCAAAAATAAATTTTAGCATTGGATCCCCTTTCTCCAAACACAATTAGTTGTAGAATCTTCAAACATAGAGCAAACACAGACAAATTTGCTGAAACAGGGAGGTTGGAGGTCCAGTCCAGGGCCTCTCCTTCGCCCCCTTTTCTCCACACGTGCATCTGAAGCTGTGTGAAAACACACTGCTGAGGCTTCTTTTCCATCCTGGGTCCTGAACCAGACTCAAGAAGCTTAAGCCTCTGAACTGAACCTCATTCTTCATCTCAGCCTCAAGGATGCCAACCCAGGCCACAGATAACCAGAATTCCCCCAAACCTGCCTGCACTCTGAATGATGAGGTGGAAAGGAACTTCCTCGCAGAGACTGTTAGCAGAGGCAAAATTGTATGCAATAATGACTTTGCTTCTCCCCAATTACTTTATCATAGATGTCTGGGCTTTGTTCAAGTTTATGTTCTTTTTGAGATCAGTAAGAATAAAATATTGTGTTGTGACTATAATTAGGTTTTATAAACCTAGAGAGTGTTGAATCCTGCTGCAGTGTATCTCCTTAGGAAGTAATTATACCAATTATAGGAGTTTATGTTTTAATGGGAAATGTTACCCACTTGGCAGACACTATTGATTTAAAATAAAAGAAGTGATTAAAAACAATTTATGATTCTCTCTTGGGTAAAAGCATGAAACCAATATAAAATAATTGGATTCTGATTCATAGAATGGATTGTGCATAACTGTCGTGGATGCCATAGTTAAGGCAAAATTATAAGGAACTCTAACAAAGACTCAATAGAATGTCATTATGTCTCTTTCCCATTGCTAAGATTACACTATTAAATCCCAATTAATGTTTCATGTTAGGGCTCGATTAGCCATTTTTTAAAATTCAGTTTTCAATTTAATTTAGGATAACCATTGTATATCTTTTATGTACAGGATTTTCATCACTTTTCTGAAGATGCATTCCCTTTTTGCTTATGGTTAGGAATACAAATTATTATCTAAATTATAATAATTAGCATTTAGCAACAATTTAAGAACTTAATCTCAAATAACCCATTTTTATTTGGGTTAGGAAGAGCATTCTGGCCTAGTTTTATGAGAGGAAAAACAAAAACAAAAATACCCTACAGAGCTAAGCAGCAGCATAGCAGAGCACAGTTCTTTCCCAAGACTATTGTTTTAAAAATTCAAGCAAAACAAAGTGCTGTCTTTAACCATAAAGGCATACCTAAAATTAGTGACTCTGTCAGAGAACAGGAAGGAAATCATAAATAGTCAAACACTGGAACCCAAGTGTGAGATAGGAAGTCAATAAACCTTACTGTTTTTTTTCTGTTCACATCCTGCCTGCGAATTTTATTACAAGAGCACAAGAAATAATCTAATAGTAAATTAAAGAGAAAGTCCTTTTATTTTTAAGCTATATAGTAATTTGTGAAAATACATTTTTTAATGATCAAAGTAATATGCATGTGAATGAAGTGAAAAGTGACAATTCCTTTTTACATCCCTATTTTCCAGTCTCTACCCTTTCTTTACAAATTAGTGATGCTCAACAAGCTGGGTTTTTTTCTTTCTGGTTTTTTAATTAAAATGATGAAAATATAGTACTGTTCTGTGACTTGTTATTTTTCTCCTAACCGTATATCTTGGAAATCCATGTGAAGATTTATTATGTGTAGCTTTACCTTATTCTTTTAAATAGTTGCATAGTATTCCATAGAGTAGGTAATGTGTTTACCTATTCTATTAATGAACATTTAGGTTCTTACTAACTTTTCACTATTGTACCGATTCCTATAATAAATCCTCTTCTACATATCATTAGACATATATGGAGATTTTATAAGGTGTGGGAGTATGGGGAAGAGAATTGCCTACATGTAGAATTGCTGAGTCAAGAAATAACAACTTCCATTTTGGTAAATATCATCAATTTTTCTCCAAAAAGGCTTTGCCTATATTATCAGTATTTAACGTGTTTTTCAGTGTCGTGGGTACTTGTTTGCATTTTGGGGGGAATACAAAGTGGAACATTTTCTTATACATTTATTACTCTTTTGTATTTCTTGTTTTTCATTCACCTTTGGCCATTTTTCTGTTAAGTTGTGAGCTTTTTTCTTAGTTGTTTGCAGGAGTGCTTTACATATAATCTTTTCCGTTAGGTAAGCTCCAAATAATTTTTCCCAGCCTGTTTGTTGTTTTCTTCTGCTATATAAAAGCTTTAAAGTCATATGTAGCCAATCTGATTATATATTTCTTTATGATGTCTGGGCTACATGTCACTTTTGGCTATCTACTTTTTATTATTTATTTGGTTTTTTGTTTATTTGTTTGTTTGTTTATTTTGAGATCTTGCTATGTTGCTCAGTCTGGCCTCAGGCCATCCTCCTGCCTCATCCTCCCAACAGACTATAAGCATGTACCACCACATCCACCGAAAGTATATTTTTAAGCTAAAATATTTAGTGGTGATATGAAGCAATGGGACCTGTGGTCATTAGACACCAACAGATTAGAATCCCACTTCTAAGACCCCCGTTGTGAAATTTTTAGCAAGTCCTGAATCTGCTAAAGTTTCGAGTTCTTCCTTAAAAAGGGTCACATTAATGTCTTCCTCTGGCCATTTTTTCAGAGGATCAAGTAAAAAGACGCACTGGCAGAATATTTGACCCATAGCAGGCAGGGAAGGGACTCAGATGCAGGAAGGGAAGGAACACGAAGTCTGAGAGCAGAGGGTGACAATTTCAGACGATGAGTGGATGAACTGAGAACAGGCGGTGAGGAAACAGGGCTGGAAAACTCCAGAAACCTGCACTGTAAGGCAACGCAGGGCCGCTCTTGTCCACCTATCAAAGAGCACCAACCTTAAGTTCTCATTCCACAGCTGACCCTTGGATTTAGTGTGTTCACTGAGATTTCATGGTAAATATGCAAAATTTGCTATTCCTATGATAATGGTAAATGATACATTTCCAAACCACTTTTTATCTAGATTTAAGCAAAGTTCAGCACTCATTTTACTTTGGTATTTAATGTAGATTTATTTTATCTTAATTGCTGAAATTGGAAATCACTTGTATTTCATCAAATGAAGAGATTAGGATTTTTAAGAAACTGCCAGCTGCTGAGCATTTGCAGGTTCATTTTCTTTCTTTAATATTCATTGCACGTTCCATTCAATTTGTTACTTTGGAGATTACATTTGATTGCACAGAGGCAACATATGCAACCTTGTGAAAGATGGGAAGGAGCTTGCTGATGCCCAGGGCATTGCAGAAAAGCAATTTTAATGCAAACAACAAAAACCAGAAATGTTCTGCAAACACAATAGATGATAGACTCATCCCATCCTCCACGCTGTAACAGAGAGTGATTTCCAGAAGCACTCTTTAAACCTTTATGCTGTCTTTCTGACTTTTGTTTCTTTTGTTTTACTCAAAAGTAGAAATTCTTATCTAGCAAAATAAGTTCCAGAAAAGAACACAGAACTTCAAATATAATCAACATTGCAAATAGATGGACTAAGTAGCTTTTTCCTCTTCAGAGCTTGGATTAAGGACAAACAGGGGTTTTGAATTTCAAATTGATCACATGCCCAGTGTGTGGTGCTGGGCAGTGACACGGAGGTCCCATGCTCTCTCCTTGTCCTACTTTCCCCATCAGGGGTGCTCTGCTGCAGAAGATTTCACCAAGTTGATGACTTTCTCCTCCTTGAAATACTTTCTTTCTTTGTTCTTTTTTTTTTTAATTTTTATTTTTTTAGCTGCAGCTGGACACAATATTTATATGTGGTGCTGAGGATGGAACCCAGTACCTCACGCATGCGAGGCAAGTGCTCTACCACTGAGCCACAACCCCAGCCCATCCTCCTTGAAACACTTTCTTCACTCCAGGGACCCCACAGGCCAGGACCCCTTTCTCTGCCATTCATTCTCGGTTCTCCTTTTATGGCTTCTCCAAAGCCCCTGGTCACTGAAACGTTGAAGGCCCCACAGCACTGACTTCGTTTCTCCCTTGGTGACCTCGTCCATTCTCATGGCTTTAAATGCTATCCACACATTATGAAAATAGGTTAACCCAACCTCTTTACCAAGCTTCAGACTCATCCATTCAAGGCATCCATTCATCAAGGCATATAAGACTCAAAACCTTCTCACACGTGTCCCTGAAGGGGAGCAAAAAATGGCTGCCCACCACCCTTTCAGTTTCCTTGTTGGAGCTGCGAATTAGATTGACACAAGGCAGACTAAGAGGGGGAAAACATTTGATAACAGGTGTACATATGGGAGTCCCACAAAGCAGGAGACTGGAAGAAGGATTCAGTATGTGAAATCTACCTAGCACCCTGAAAGGAAGAGGGACTTGGGATTTCTGGGGGATGGTGACAACCCAAGCTATGCGAGGAGGAGGGAAGGAATTAATATAGTAGATAAAAGTTGTCATGAAGATAAAAAGCCTCTTAAGTAATAAAAATTGGGAGCAGCCCTGACAAGAATAGTCAGCAGCCTGTGATGAAGCTGGTCTGGATGCCATACTAACCTCCAGCCTCCTCTGTCCTCAGGCAGATAAGGGGAGCTCTGAGAACATCTCTGCCTGCATCTGCTGTGCTCCAAGTGCCCTCCGTTCAAAGCCCTCAGCACACCAAAGCATCATATTTTGAGCACCATATTTCCTAAACTCCTTCATCCTCATCTCAGCAAATAACATTACCACTTTTCCTATTACTTAAATATCTTGGAGACTTCCTTGACTTTTTCTCTCACTCCTCACATCTTCTCTGTCAGGAGAACCTCTCCATCATACCTTCAAAATGTACTCAGGAATTGAATCACGTCTTATCATCTTAACACAACCATCCTGGTTCCAACACATCAGCTCCTGCCTGAGTGACTGCAAAAGCCTCCAGAGGTCGATCTTCAACAGTTAACTGAATGATCTCATTCAAAATCTGTCAATGAGTCCATCCCACATGCAATAGGAGTCCAATTACTAAAGCGACCTATAAGCCCTACCCAATTTACCTCTTTCCATTCCAGGATCCTCACATTAGCTCCAGCTACACTGCCCATATGGGACATGCCATTTCCCTCCTGAACTGCATTTCCCCAGGGATTTGCATAGCTCACCAGCATACAGACTTCAGTAACTGCTGTTGCCTTCCCATCCGGGCCTTCCCAGGCCTCTCTAAAATCACAAGCCTCCTCCACTCCCATTATTCCAATTCTCCTTGGCTTCTCCTTTTGTTACAGCAAAACCACCTCCGACAAAATATGCTACATACATACTAACACTGTTCATTGTCACCCCCACAACATAAGATCCAGGAGGCAGGAGCTTCGCTTTGTTCTGTCCAAAAAAAAAAAAAAAAAAATGCCAAGTTTAACTATAGATCTAATTAGATTTTGGATTTTGAATTATTATTCATGAATAGGGACAGCCTCCATTCTGCAAAATAGAATGAGAGTTCCCACCGGGTAGGTAAAACCGTGAGTTTTGTAAGGCAGGAAGAACAAGGAAACAGAAGAGGGAAAAAAACTGGTTAACACTAGGTTACTTCAGATTATTTTTTGTAAGGGTTAAAGCAGACTCAAATTTCAGACTTTAAGTCTTCCTTAAAGTTTAAGTTTGATGATGTGGCATTTAACCTGAGTGACTCCATCTTGGTTTAGTCTGATCTACTGGGGCCAGTGCAGGAGCTCAGTCCAAAACAACGGCCTCCCATAATTTGTGTTTAACGTATTAAAATGGCCATACTACCCAAAGTGCTATACAGATTCAATGCAATCCCATTTAAAATCTCAAAGTCTTTCTTATAGAAACAGAAAAGGCAATCATGAAATTCATTTGGAAAAATAAGAGACCCAGAATAGCCAAAGCTATCCTGAGCAAGAAGAGTGAAGCAGGAGGCATCACAATACCAGACCTTAAACTTTACTACAAAGCAATAGTAACAAAAACGGCATGGTATTGGCACCAAAATAGACATGTAGACCAATGGTACAGAATAGAAGACACAGAGAGTAATGCACATAAATACAGCTATCTTATACTAGACAAAGGTGCCAAAAACATTCATTGGAGAAAGGATAGCCTTTTCAACAAATGGTGCTGGGAAAACTGGAAATCCATTTGCAGGTAAATGAAACTTAACCCCTATCTCTCACCATGCACAAAACTTGACTCAAAATAGGTCAAAGACCTAGGAATTAGACCAGAGACCCTGTGTCTAATTGAGGAGAAAGTAGGCCCAAATCTTCATCACGTTGGATTAGGCCCCGAATTCCTTAACAAGACACCTATAGCACAAGAAATAAAAGCAAGAATCAATAAATGGGATGGACTTCAACTAAAAGGCTTCTTCTCCGCAAAAGAAACTATCAATGAGGTGAACAGACAGCCTATATGTTGGGAGCAAATTTTTGCCACACACACATCAGATTGAGCACTGATCTCCAGGATATATAAAGAACTCAAAAAACTTAACACCAAAAAAACAAACAACCCAATCAATAAATGGGCTAAGGAGCTGAATAGAAACCTCTCAGAAGAAGATATACAATCAATAAATATATATATGAAGAAATGTTCATCATCTCTAGCCATTAGAGAAATGCAAATCAAAACTACGCTCAGATTTCATCTCACCCCAGTCAGAATGGCAGCTATCCAAAATACCAGCAACAATAATAAGTGCTGGCAAGGATGCGGTGAAAAAGGTACACTCAAACATTGCTGGTGGGACTGCAAATTGGTGCAACCAATCTGGAAAGCAATATGGAGATTTCTTAAAAAACTTGGAATGGAACCACCATTTGACCCAGCTATCCCACTCCTTGGCCTATACCCTAAAGACTTAAAAACAGCACACTACAATAAAGCAGTCACTTCAATGTTTATAGCAGCACAATTCACAATTGCAAAACTGTGGAAGCAACCCAGATGCCCTTTAATAGATGAATGGATAAAGAAACTGTGGTACATATACACAGTGGAATATTATTCAGCAATAAAAGAGAATAAAATTACAGCATTTGCAGGCAAATGAATGGAATTGGAGAACATTATGCTAAGTGAAGTAAGCCAATCCCAAAAAACCAAATGCCGAATGTTCTCTCTGATTAGTGGATGATGATACTTAAGGGGGGTGGGAATGGGGAACATAGAAATGGAGGAACTCTGGATGCGGCAGTGGGGAGGTGGGAGGAAGGAAAGGGGAATGGATATAGTAATGATGGTTGATTGAGATCATCATCACTATCCTTGGTGCATGTATGAAGACACAAATGGTGTGACTCTATCTGGTTTGCAACCAGAGAAATGGAAAAATTGAGCTCTATATATGTACTATGACTTGAAATGCATTTAAATAAAATAATTAAATTTAAAAAATAAAAAATAAAACATAATAATTTGTGTTTAACGGTTCCCTGAAAATTTCTTTAATGCCTTTCATATAAATAGGTAATTGATAAATGTTGTTGAAAGAATGAATGAATAATAAACAGTGGCCTCATCTGCCGCCCATGAGAGGGAAACAATATTACATGAAGACATCAAAGAGATTTCAGACCTCAGTGTGTGTTATGGTTTGCATGTGAGGTGTCCTCCAAAAGCTCATGTGTGAGACAGTGCAAAAAGGTTTGGAGGACAAATGATTAGGCTATAGTCTTAACCTAATCAGTGAATTAATCCCTGAGGGGATTAACTAGGTGGTGGCTGGAGGCAGATGGGGTGTGGCTGGAGGAGGGTGTGGCATTGGGGGCGTGGCTATGGGGTATATATTTGAATCTGGTGGATGGAGTCTCTCTCTGCCTCCTGAACATCATGTGAGCCACACTCTTCAGCCATAATATCCTGCCTCACCTCAAGCTCTGAGGAGCGGTGTCTGCTGTCTGTGGATTGAGACCTCTGAAACTGTGAGCCCCCAAATAAACTTTTCCTTCTCCACAATTGTTCTGGTCAGGTCCTTTAGTAACAGCAGTGAAAAAGCTGACTAAAACAGTGTTTTTTGAAGCTGTTTCATAACACTGCATTATTTTATCATCATCACTGTTGCTTTTCCCTAAACTGCCACTGTATACTTGATGAGAAAGCAGTGACATAATGTATAATTATACATTTTTCTTTTCAGCAATGCAACTTTCTTTTATCTTCTTAGATCATTCCAACATGACAATCATTTTCAACTGTCTTTTTTTTTTTTTTTTTTTTTTTGCTTTTGGCTGAAACTCTTCTTCAAATAGTTTCATATGGCACAGTTAATAATACCTCAGTAAGCAAAAAATACCTCTCATTGCTTTGGGAGCAAATCTTTCTGCCGCACTAATTAGATAACTCTGGCTGATAATCAGGGATAGACAAATAGTGCAGCTTGTTAAAGAAAATGGCCAAACAGGTGTAATCACCTTCCAGAACATTAAAGATCTTGCTAATAAACAATCTGAATTCTAAAAGACCAGACATTCTTGTAACTGATAGGAAATTTGGCATAAGAAAATATGTTGCTTACATGGGGCTGGAGTTGTGGCTCAGTGGTAGAGCACTTGCCCAGCATGTGTGAGGCACTGGATTTGATTATCAGCACCACATATAAATAAATTAAAGATCTATTAACAAATAAAAAGTATTTTTTAAAAACAAAAGAAAAAAAATATGTTGCCTATAAATGATTCTTTGTTTTTGGTGTGCTAGGTACCTACTCTACCACTGAGCTGCACTCCCCAATCCACAAATTATAGATGATTTTATTTATAATAGTGAAGAAGAGATAATCCACAGGGATTTATTTTATTTATTATGTATTACTGTTTTAAATGCTTTCTAATTTTATTTTGATCCAGCCTGTTCATTTTCTGAATGAAGTTGCAGTTGGCTTCATGATGTGTACAGGGCATTCTGGGGACAAAACATCTCTCTGACTCACAGATCAGGCTCTGTTACAACCCACACCCAATTAACTACTTAGAAACCTATCAGCAGTTCTCATTCTACTTAAACGTTCAAACTACTCAGATACCTTTTTAACGAACAATTTTAAAACGTCAAACTATGAACACCAAAGCCTGAGCCCCACTGCCAGGCCCGAAGATACTTTTTTTTTTTTTTGGTACTTGAGATTGATCTCAGGGGCACTCGACCACTGAGCCACACCCCCAGCCCTATTTTGTGTTTTATGTAGAGACAGGGTCTCACTGAGTTGCTTAGCGCCTCGCTATTGCTGAGGCTGGCTTTGAACTCGCGATTCTCCTGTCTCAGCCTCCCTAAGTGCTGGGATTGCAGGCTTGTGCCACCGTGCCTGGCTCCAAAGATACTTTTTAAAAGTTCATCAGGGTTTTTTTTTTAATGCACTGCCAGAGTTCACGACCACCAACCTGATTGCTCCTCTGTGTTTAAATAATAATAATAAAAATTTTAAAAGAGCCTTTGCTTTTGTCCATTATGATTTTTTACCCCAAATGCTTTCATCACCTCTTTTCCTCAGGGACAATAGATGCCAATCGGTAGGAGTCCTCTTACCCCAAATGATGTACCTTCATCCCTCTTCTTTCTTTACTTCCATAACACAAAAGAGGAAGCCTCTCCCCTGCCAGGTGAATCTCTCCACTTGGCCCTGGACCCTCTCCCACTCTGGAGCCTCAGACTGGCTATGGTTATGTTTATTTGTATGCTACACTTACCTTGTTCCCAGCATTTTCCATTGACTTGCTCAAGGCAACCTTGGCAGTAACTGCTAATTATCTGCTTGACGTCCATTCCCACTTTCTTACTAATAGAACCACTATGTTACTGATGGCAGCCTTGTGCCCCAAAGGCCCAGCCTCCCCTGTCCAAGAAGCTATGCATAGAAAGGTTAGAAGTTTGCAACAAGTCCTTTTAAGCGGGGAACAAAGGAAGAAAAATCATCTCCTCTCCCTTTTTCGTTCCTGCTGACCAGAAAAAGAACCTGATAGCTGGAGCTCCAGCAGCCATCTGAGACCACAAGGCAATCTAGAGGTAGAAGTCATGCAGTGAGGAAGGTGGAACAGAAAGACAGAAGGAGCCCATGTCCCTGATGACTTGAGGAGCTGCCCCCAATGACTTATCTGAACTTCTTTTTACCTGAAACCAGTGTTTTGGGGTTCTTGTTTATTTTCTGGAACAGAGTCTCACTATTTTGCCCAAGCTGGCCTCAAACTCCTGGGCTTAAGCAATACCGCTGCCTCAGCCTCTGGAGTAGCTGGATCACAGGCATGCACCACCATGCCTAGATGACACTAATGCTTCTAAAAATCAGTTATTGGAGGTCTTGTTCTTTGTATTTGAATTAATCCTAATGGTAATAGGTAAACAGTTTTTTTCAGAGAATGAATGGAGTACACCTCTACGGTGCTTATGGCAGTCAGCTCAGGGTTTCATCACAAAATATCATAGGTTTGGTAGCTTAGACAACAAATTAATTTTACAGAGACTGGAAGTTAAAGATAAAAGTGACAGAAGTATTGGTGTCTGATGAGGCCTCTCTTCCTGGCTTGTAGATGGCCACCTTCTTGCTGTGTCCTCACATGTCCTTCCTCTGTGTTCTGGAAGAGAGAGGGAGAAAGACATCTCTGATGTCTCATCTTCTTCTTATAAGGTCTCCAGTCTGTTCAGATTAGGGCCCCACCCTTATATTCTCACTTAATGTTAATCTATATGGGTTTCCACATATAGATTTGGGGGACACAATTCCATTCATAATAGTGTTCATCTATTTTTTTTTTTTTTTGGTATTGGGGATTGAACTCAGGGGCACTCGACCACTGAGCCACATCCCCAGCCCTATTTTGTGTTTTATGTAGAGACAGAGTCTCACTGAGTTGCTTAGTGCCTCGCCGTTGCTGAGGCTGGCTTTGAACTTGCAATTCTCCTGCCTCAGCCTCCCAAAGTGCTGGGATTACAGGCGTGCGCCACTGCGCCCGGCTACTGTTCATCTATTCTCTCCTTAGTTCCCCTTTCCTTATCTCTCTCTCTCTCTCTCTCTCCCTCTCTCTCTCTCTCTCTCTCTCTCTCTCTTTCTCTTTCTCTCCTCACCCCTCTCTCCTATACTGAGGATTGAACCCAGGAGTGCTCTACCACTGAGCTACATCCCTAAACCTATTTTTTAATTTTTATTTTGAAACAGGGTCTCACTAAATTGCCTAAGCTGGCCTTAAACTTGTGATCCTCCTACGTTAGCTTCCAAAGTAGCTGGCATCACAGGTGTATGCCACTGTACCCTGCCCTAGTTCCCCTTTTCTAGGGACTGCTCTTTTTCTTCCTGTCTACATAATCATTAGTGTCACCCCAGTCAGCCAGCTGCAGTCAATTGGTACACACAGGTAAGGTATACACCTGCTCCCAGAACCTGCTTCCGGAAATACCAATAGAGCTGAGCATATATACTTGACCCATGCTGGACCAAGCAAAGCCTTTGTTATAGTTTGAATATGAGGTCTCCCACAAAAGCTCACATGTGAGACAATGCAAGAAGGTTCAGAGGAGAATTGATTGGGTTATGAGAGTCTTAATCCAATCAGTGAATTAATCCCCTGATAGGGATTAACTGAGTGGCAGCTGAAGTGGTAGAGATTGGCTGGAGGAATTGGGAATTGGGGCATGGCTTTGGGGTATATATTTCTTTCTGGAAAGTGGAGACCTCTCTCTCTCTCTGTCTCTCTCACCCCCTCTCCCCCACCTCTCCTTCCTGATCATCATGTTAGCTTCTTCCCTCTGCCACACTTTTCCACCATGATGTTCAGCCTCAGCTCAAGCCCTGAGGAATTGAGCCTGCCATCTATGGACTAAGGCCTCTAAAACCATGAGCCCCCAAATAAATTTTCCCCCCCTCTAAAATTGTTCTGGTCAGATCTTTTAGTTACAGCAGCGAAAAAGCTGACTAAAATGGCCTTTCCTAGGAATTTGGGAATTAGATCTGGGCGGGGGGTGGGAATGAGGGAGGCTGACTCTCTCCAGTAACAGGATATTCAATACCTGGTTTAGAATCTGTTGACAGTCTTGCTTTTCTGCATGTGGCCAGAATAAAAGGATGGTCTGCAGTCAGAGAGCAAGAAGAAAAAACAGTAAACAGAAAAGGGCAAAGAGAAGAGATGGAATGAGACTCTTAAATGCATTGAGTCCCTGGCTTTAATCGCTAATAGGATTCGATCACGTTCATGACGGATTGTTTGTGAGAAACTTTTATCATTTAGTCTTTATTCTTTAGCTACTAAAACTTGGGCTTCTCCTATTTATAACTGAGAGTCTTAATGAATGCCACTCCCTAGAATTAAAAAAGAAAAAAAATTTGCATTTTTAGTGTCCCAGAATCCACATGATTTTCTTTTAATAATGATTAGCAATGACTTACAGTATTTATTTTATCTATAAGACACATTCATTTATCTGAAATTGAATAGGGACAGTTGCACAAAGAGATATTTGATGCTGTTTTCAGCAAAGTATTGCTGATGTTAAGCCCCAACTCATCCTGATGGCTCTTTCCTTCATCAGACTTCTTTGCAGTGGTAGATGGAAGAATTGGCAATAAGGGCAATTCAGCTTGAAGAAAGCACCAGAACTGACACAAGGCTATGAGGAAACACAGGATTGCATTATCCATTCTTGTGCATTCTACCTGGAAACCTAAAATAGAACTAAAGTTCTAATGTTTTTACTTTCATAAATGAAAAAAATTGCCATATTTTAATATCAGCAATTTTCCTGGGTAAAGATTAGATATCATTTAAGAGGAACAACTCTCTAAATTACACACCTGAGTTTCAGTGTGAGTAGAGTATGACTAACCAAAATATACAAGTAAACGATTCAAATTTCTTGCCTGTGGCCACATAAGCAAATTTCTTCTGCATGATGCCAAGTTTGATGGTACTGTGGAAAAGAGGAAGCACCTTCATGAGGGTTGGCACAGACACCAGATAATTTTGTTATAAAACTAGGGAAGAAATGACCTAAGTGTCAGCTCCCGTATCTGCTGTGAAAGGTTTCAGGGGTACTGGATGTCATAGCTATTAATGCACAAACCTGACAAACTAAATCTCAGGGCACAAATGGAAGAAAACACATCTGCTATAAATGGGCTCCATGAATTCTTACTGGGTTCTTCTCATATATTATTTAATCTTCCTCACAATCTGTGAGGTGGGAATTATCAGCACCATTTTGCAGCTGAGGAACCTGAGTCAGAGATACAATGTCCCTTGCCCAGCATCACCTAGCTAGTCAGTGGTGGAGCTGGCTCTTGAGCATCGGTCTCCTCCCACCCACTGAATATGCCCAACTCAGCACCATTCAGTGCCAGGAATCCCTCAAACCAGGGGATTCGCTGCTTTAACTGTTGGTTTGAATCACCCTGCAAGCCTGGAAACTGTAATAGCAGTTACACCAAGAGGGTATGAAAGTCAGCAGGTGGGTGTGATAGGGAGATGTGAAACGCACCCTGGTCACACACGTTCGGATTCAGCCATAGCAGACCATTTAAAAACAAGGCTTCACCACTGAATGCAACATGTGATCCTAGACTAAGTCCTAAGCCTGGGTGAGCGTGACAGATTTTCGCTCAAGAGTACTATCGGGACATTCAACAAAATTTTAATATTTTAGATTACAAAAGGAAATGTGCTATCAATGTTAAATTTCCTATGTTTGAGATCTGTACTCTGAACATTTAAAGGCATATCTTTCTTTTTTAATGCTTTTATGAGTCCATTATAGTTATCCATTATAGTTGAATGCATTTTGACATAATTATACATGAATGGAATTTAATTTGCTCAACTTCAATCCTCAGTGCCTCTTCTTTCCCTTCCCTCCTTCCTCCACCAGTCACCTACTCCAATCTACTGATCTTACTTCTGCTTATTAATTTTTAATTGGTGCCTTATAGATATACATAAAGGTGGAATTCACTGTGGTACATTTAGACATGTACAGAGCAAAATTTTGTCAAGGTCACTCCTCATTTCCTCCCCTTTCCCATCCCTCCTCGCTCTCCCTCCATCTCCTACTCTATGGATCTTCCCTCTATCCTTATATTAGATCCCCCATCACCACCATTTTTTCCCCTTACTTTGCTCTAGTTTCTGCATATGAGAGGAAACATTCAACCCTTGACTTTCTGATCTGGCTTATTTCACTTAGCATGATGTTCTCCAGTTCCATCCATTTACCAGAAAATACCATAATTTCATTCTTCTTTATGGCTGAGTAATACTCCATTGTGCATATATACCACATTTTATTAAACCATTCATCTGTTGAAGGGCACCTGGGCTGGTTCCATAACTTGGCCGTAGTGAATTGTGCTGCTAAACATTGATGTACTTGTATCACTATAGTATGCTAATTTTAATTCTTTTGGGAAAATTCGAAGGAGTGGGACAGCTGGGTCATATGGTGGTTCCATTCCTAGTCTTTTGAGGAATTTCCATACTGCCTTCCAGAATGGTTGTACTGATTTTCAGTCCCACCACCAATGTATAAGCATGCCCTTGCCCTCACATCCTTGCCGGCATTTATTATTTGTATGTTTGATGATTGTAAAAATATATTTTTATTTTTTAGGTATATCTTTCTTACATGAAAACACACTGAAGTATCAGAGCTGAAGGACCATAATACAAACAAGCAACCTGTCTCAGAGTTCAATGGAAAAATTATATGGAGTGAGTAGAAAGAGAGAATGCATGAGAATAAAACAAATGGGGAAAAATGTTAAAAATAGATAATCCGGCAAAATATATTTGGAAATTCTTTGTATGGTTTTCACATTTGTTCTGGAAATCTGAACTACTTCAAGATATGACATTAATAGAAAAAGAGCTCTAGGCTTAGACCCAGGAGTCCTGGTTTCAGGTTCTGATTTCCCATTATCCATCTGAGTGGTGGTTGTTCTTTCACATAACCTTTTTGGGCCATGCCTCTCTTCCATCATAACATACAGAAGTTATTTGTTTTAACTGTGGATTGACATTCCATTATACACATAAGCCTCAAATCTCCCAGTTCTATTCATTGGGTGGTTCCAGCTTCTTCCCTGTTAATAACAATGCTGCAGTGAAGAGCTGTTTTCATGCTCTCTTGTGCTCATGTGGAAGCATGTCACATGCATCAATGTGGATAAGCTCAACAATATAACATTGAGTGAAAAAGCACACCACAAAAGAAAATACTTAATGCAATTTTATTTATGTAAAATTTTCAGATACTTAAAAAAAAGTTCATAAGTTTACAATGGAGTGATATATACCAACTTTACCATAGAGCTGACTTGTGGGCAGGAAGGGAACGGAGGGCCGGGGTGGGTGTCAGTTGGGCCTGTAATGTTTGTCTTAGATCCACAGTAAAAAGGGGTTCAGTAAAGAATCTTGCAGGTTGCTTCCAGCTCTAATGGTCTACTTTCTAGTTAGATTTATTAGCCTGTTTATGAGTGTGTGGACACTTAATTGAACAGAAGTCAACAAGCACATAGTGAGAAAATTCTTTATGCAGGGCATTGAAGCTGCCTCCAGGGTGGTCAGAGATGAATGAAACACCAGTTGGATTGCTTTGAGGAAAAAGGACTCTGAAGTTGTGTTAAAGAAAAAGACTTGGTTAATCATTTCCTTCAGGTAATGATATTTAATTTACAATTAAAGGAGTTAATGAACACGGGTGGGAAAGGCCAGCTTTGGTTGGAGATATCCTTTTAGCCACGTATTCCTCATGTGAAAACAGGAGCTTTCCATTCTTAACTCATTGGCTCAGTGAATGGCCTGAAGGAAGTGACATCACATATTATTTACACATTGGAATTGATGGATCCTCCATTAGTAGCTAGAATAGAATTGTATGTGCCACCACAGCAGAAAATCACATAGAAATAGAAATTTTTATTTTTTATCAAGAACTGGTATCACAGCAGAAAAAAAATTTGGTAATATCTGCAACTTCATATCCAAACTGGATAATTTAAGCAAAGAGTTCATCTAGTGATACACACATACTCTTGTGACAAAACATCCACCTCTGAGAGCTGCCTTCTGTCAATATGAACAGAAGAGAGGTTTATCTATCAGGACTCTTTTGGTACCAAAGAACAGAAATCCTGATTCAAATGAAACTAGCAAGGCACACCTTTTTTTTTTTTTTTTTTTTGGACCAGGGATTGAACTCAGGGCCACTCGACCACTGAGCCACATCCCCAGCCCTATTTTGTGTTTTATTTAGAGACAGGGTCTCATGGAGTTGCTTAGTGCCTTGCCGTTGCTAAGGCTGGTTTTGAACCTGCGATTCTCCTGTCTCACCTCCCAAAGTGCTGGGATTACAGGCGTACACCACTGTGTCGAGGCACACTTTGAGCATGAACTCAGACAACGGCACCAAGACTGTCTTTCCCTATCTCTTTGGCTTTCTTCTGCAATGCAGGCATCATTTTCAGGCTTTACATGATAGCCACAACGCCAATCTCAGGCCACCCTTACTCTTCCAGTTCCATGGAAAAAGAGGTGGTCTCAGCTGAGTGGTTCCTACACAAATTCTAATATTTAGGTTGCTTGGCATAATCTGAGTCTCATGCTTGTCCCTGAACTAATGAGTCACTGTTTCTACGGAATGCATTGCTCTCATTGGCCAAGTCAAGTCACATGCCTCCCAGAGGAGGCAGCAGTGTGATTAGCTCCACTCAGCACAAACTTCTCAAACTTTAATATGCATCCAGATTGCCAACGGGAACTTTGAAAATGCAGATTCTTACTCAGTAGGTCTAGACTAGGCCCAAAGAGCCTGCATTTACACAATCCTTTCAGCACATATTGTGAAAATTCTTTACACAGGACGTTGAGCTACCTACAGCATAATCAGATGAGACTCCCAAGTAGTCTGCTGAAGTGCTAAGGATTGCAAGTGTTCTTGGTAGCAGGCTGGACCTACAAAGTGAGGTCCCTTGTGCAAAAATTAAGAATTTCAAGAAAAGCTTTAAATTAATGCTCAGCATTTCATAGCAGAGCATTAAACCAAGCACAGAGCTCTACTCAGCCTAGGGCCTCTCCAACTTCACAGCTCACATGACCACGAAGTCAGATTTGATGGTAGACTTCTGCTTTGCTGTGTCTGAGTTGGGCAAAGCAGCATTGCTCTGAACAGTACTGGAAAATCAAACTCTGCGGATCCTTCTCCCAGACAGATCCAGCCTCGTCCTTAAACTAATGTTGAACAGCTATTCAAAAACCATCTGTAGGGGCTGGAGTTTGTGGCTCAGTGGTAGAGCACTTGCCTAGCATGTATGAGGCACTGGGTTCAATTTTCAGCACCACATATAAATAAGTGAATAAAATAAAGGTCCATCAACATCTAAAAAAAAAATTTTTTTTTTAAATCTGTGCAGTAGCACCACTTATTAGCCTATTTGTGGAGCCCATGTGTCTCTGTCCAGTTCTTATCAGAAGAGGCCTGAGACGCTTCCTCCTCTTATTCAATTGTTGCTGATTCTGCCCCATATTAGGCAAGATGTTCTTGCTGTGTGTCCCCAAAGCCACATTTACAATCACAGCACTTAGCACATGCTATTTCTGTTAACTACTCTCCTTGTCTGTCCTCCTTCCTGGCTTGTAAGTTAAGAGAGAATGGGACAGTCTGTCTTGCCTACCTTTGTGACCTCTTTCACAGTGCCAGGGATAATGTTTTACATGTATCTATTAATCAAGTAGACAATTATGGCAATAGTGAACATTTTAGGCATTCTGGTGGGTGAGGACTGGTATCTTATTATGGTTTCAATTTGCATTTCTCTGGTGACTAATGAAGTAGAGAACCTTTTCCTGTGTTTTCTGGCCTTTCAAATATCCTCTGTATTCATGTGCTGGGGTTGCCATAACAAAGCACTACCGCAAAGTGGGTGGCTTCAACAGCAGAAATTTATTTTCTCACAATTCTGGAAGCTGGAAGTCTGAGATTAAGGTGTGGGAGGGTTGGTTCTGAGGTCTCTCTGTTTCGCAGGCAGATGGGTGGCTGTGTTCTCTGTGTCCTCACATGGCCTTCTGGGCACTTCTGTGTCCTGGTGTCTTCTTGTAATGACTCTGGTCATACTGAAGCAAGGTCTACCTTAATGTCCACATTTTAACTTAATTACTTCTTTAAAGACTTGATCCCCAAATACGGCCGCATTCTGAGGTCCTGGGGGTTGGAACTTTAACCTATGAATTTTAGGGGGACACGATTCAGCCCATAATATGTTCCTCTTGTAGGCATATCTATTCAGGTCTCTTGCTTGTTTTTCTTTTAGTTGTCTGGTAACAGGAACTCTTCATATATCCTGACTCAAGCCCTTTGTTGTGGGTTAAATGGGTTACAAATACCTCCCACTCTCCTAATGGTATCTTCTAATATATTGAAGTCCCTGATTTTAATATAGTCCAATTTCCTTTTATGGTTAATGCATTTGTTTACTGTTTGGAAAATCCTTGCTTCCTCCAAGGTCATGAGATATTCTCTTATCTCTGAAAAGCATTATTTGTTATACAGTTCACATTTAGACATACAGTTCACCTGAAATTCTTTGTATGTATGGTATAAGGTATACATAAGAGATCAATATGTATTTTTCCATACCTATAGTTAATTGACCCAACACTAACCATTGGAAAAAAATCTTTTTCTCTTTGTTCTTGTATTTTATGTCTAAAATTTTTGGATCAAATTCATATTTTCATAATATTGAGTCTTTAAATATATGGTCTTAGTAGGACTTCCTTGTATTTATCTTTCTTTAGTCTGTGGCTTGATATCTCTTGTCATTTTGGAAAACTATCAGAAATGATCTGTCCAACTGTTGCTTCTGTCCTCCCTCTGTTGTCTCTAGTTACATTGTAGAGATTTCTATTGTGTTACACATGTCCCTTAATTCTTTCATTATTCATTGGTCTGAATATTTTCCTCTGATCTATGTTCCAGTTTACTAATTTTACCTTAGGTTGCATTTAATCCCCTATTAAAGCATTCCTTTCTGTTCTGGCTTTGTAATTGTATTTTGTAGAACTTCCATTTGATTTGTTTTTATAGATTTCAGTTCCTTGCCCAAATTCTTCATCCTGTTATTAGAATTCTTAAAAATGAATTTCTTTAGTTTTAAAAGAACAAAAAATCTCATAGTTACTTTTAAATCCATATCTAACGACTCTAGTAATTATATCTCCTATGGTTCTGCTTTCATTTTCTTTTTAGTTTCGGGTCAACTATTATTTTTGCAGGTTTCATTAAGCTTTACTGAGCTCTTACCTTTATATATAAAAATTACAAAGGCAATTTTAGGCTCCTTATGCTATTTTCTTTCTCCAGACAGGATTGCATGGCAGGAAGTTGAACTAGAGGTGGACTGTTAATGTCATCTGGGTTTAAACAGTCCAGCCCTAGGCTCATTTCTTGTGAAGTCCATTCTTATTCACACTTACTCCCAGGATGAAGCCCTGTGGCCCAGCTGAGAGCCTGGAGTGTTTAGCTTCATTCTTATGGCCTTCCATTTGCTTGTGCTTATAGCTCATGGGACTCTCAGCTCCTCAGCCCCATGTTTGTGAAATGTCTGAGTAGAGAGTCCAAATGTCAGGCTCATATCTAAGCTCTTTTTTTCCCCAAGTCTTGATACTTCAGGTTCTCACTGTCTTGCCCCATCATTTATCAGCCAAGTCTGGATGGGAAAATATGAAACCAGAATCAGTTTCTCAGAAACTGACTTTCTCAGAAGGACCCACTATCTGAACACACTGACTAGTCTGCTGAGCTATGCTCAGGTGTCTTTTGTTTCTTTGTTTTTGTTTTAATTTTTTTATTTGTTCTTTTTAGATATACAAGACAGTAGAGTATATTTTGACATATTCTACATATATGGAGTAGAGTGAATCAGACATAACTTTCCTATGTTCATATATGAATACACTACCAACAAAACTCCACATTACATACAACCACAGAATGGAATCCTGAGTAGAATAAGTTATACTCAGGCGTCTTTTGGATGCCTCTTACTACTGCCTCTTGAACACAGAGCTCCATCAATGACCTTGGCTTTCTCCAACAGGCAGGAGTCTATACACACCTAGGAACAAGTATGCCTTTCTATAGTTTAGATCTTAAATGTCCCCGCAAAAGCGCAGATGTGAAAGGCTTGGTCCCTTTTAACAGATGGGACTTGTGGGAGGTCTTGAGGTCATTGGGGGCATGCTTTTGAAGGGGATTGTGGAACCCCAGTCTCTTCCTTCCTCCCTTGTTTTTGTTCCTTGGCATGTGATACGGTTTTACTTTGTCACACACTACCACCATGACTTCTTGCCTCACCACAGGCCTAAAAGCAATGGGTCTGCCTAATCATGAGCTAGACCCTCTGAAATCATGAGCCAAAATAAACCTTTTCTTTTCATAAGTTAATTATCTCAGGTGTCGTTTTTGTTACCATGACTGAAAGCTGACTCTCACATACTTAAAAGTATGTTCTCTGAAGAGTTATTGCTTTGAAGACATTTTCTCCATGACTCCTCTGCCAAAACTGTATGTTTTAAGTTAGACCAAGAGCTATATCTTGAAGTTGGATTGTTAGACACACCTCAGCCAGCAGCATGAATACATGCTCAAGCAGCCTGGTGAGAGAACTCTGTACAAGAGCGAATTGGAGAGTCACTGCATTGGGTTGAATAGTGCCTGCCCCCCAAACATGGGTCCACTTGGAACCTCAGAATGTAGCTTTATTGGGAAAGGAGTTTTTGCAGATATTATTAGTAAGATGAGGTCCCACTATGAGAAAGCCACATAAGCATTGATCAGATGGAGCCATAAGCCAAGGAGAACCAAGGACTGCTTACTGAAGGCCAATAGAAACTGGGAAGAGAAAAAAGATTTTCTCTGAAGTCTTCAGAGGATGCACAACTGGCTTTGAATTCAGACTTCTGGTCTCTGGAACTGTGGGAGAATAGTTTCTGTTGTTTGAAGCCACACAGTTTGTGGCAATTTGTTATGGCAGTTGTAGGAATGAATACAAATTTAATCATAACTTCTGTCCTTTATAGTATTAAAGCTAAGATACGATATGGATTTTACTAAGGATTCAATTTATAGAGGTGACTGAATGACCACATGGAGAGGTCAGTGCCATTGAACGCTTTACTCCTCCCTTTACTCCTCTCATCTTCCCAAGAGATGAGGCATAGACGCCACACAGAGCCACGTGGAGAAATGCCAGGGTTGGTCAGGAGGCAGAGGGAGCAAAGGCGGAGCATAATCCAGAACCTTTGTGTGGTTCCATGAGAACAATTGGTGAAGCGTGGTAGATAAGACAGAACAGGCTTAGGAATGGATAGTCTGAATAATTTTATTGGATTTGGGCAACTGAGATGGTTTCTAGTTGTCCAGCACCTCTCCCTGGGATGATTTAAGGTGGGGGAAATCCTGGCTTGGTGTGTGAGGGTTCCGTAAAGAGGTGGTTGGGATGTGGGCTTTGACTGGTCTGTATATGAAAGGCATGTTCACAGGCAAGTCCTTTACCATTGCTAGGATTATCCAGCCTTGGAGGGACAGTCTCTCTCTCAGTCTGCACAGCCCCAAGATGTCAACCATAAAGACACAAAAAATAAAAACATGGTCAATACAGACATGCAGGAAGAAGCAGAAGTAGTGGAAAGGAAAGAATCTGAAATTCTTTCTTTTCAGAGCCACACTTCTTGAAAGAATAACTTACATTTCATGTTCTCCTCTCATTTCTCACATACTGCTTGGCTTTCCCTCTCCTCCTGATGACAGCCAACCTCCTTGATGCCAAATCCAGCCTGTACTTCCATTTCTGTCACCTTCCCCAGGAGTCCTTTCCTTTCTACTTACTCTACATGGTAGAATTGGTCTCATGTGTATCAATGGTCTTTTTGTATCTGATCAAACATCTTAAATATTTCATTGCAAATGTTTGCCTAAGTGTGTACTCCCTCCACTAGAATGCAGGCTGCCAGACCATGAATTTTTTTCTCACTGTTTAAAATTGTTTCCATCCTTAATGTTCAGAATGGAACAGGGAGTAATTTCCCAGCAAATCTTGCTTGAATGATACAGGTGGATGAAGGCTCTCCTCTGAAGCAGAACTGTTATCTGCTCCTTGGCTGCTGAGGACATCTCACTGCAGCTTTTGGTCAATCTCATTTTTTAACATCCATTAAAGGCTATTGTTTCTAAGGGTTCCAACAAGTCTATAAAATATCCCTGAGTAATTCCATTCATTTTCATATTTTCAGTCAACACATCATGCAGATTACTTCAACATCTGTATGTCTAGGCCAGATGACTCTTCAGCGTTTCAGGCTGTGTAGTCAGCGTCCTACTAGATAGCCCCACACTACTGCACACCCCATACATACAAAGCTGAACTCACTATCTTCCTCATGGGACATGATTCGTTTTCAATTTTCTTAATATTCTCCTTCCTCCAGGCATTCTGCTTTTTAGCTCAAGGATGACTTACTTAAAAAGAGGATTATGTCAATTTTTTCAGTCCCTCAATAGTTCTCTGTTTCAAACTATCAAAGTTAACTACATGATTACATGGACAAGAAACTGCCAGACTAATGAGGTGGGACAGTGTGTTAGTCAGTTTTCTGCTAATATAATAAATACCTGAGATAATCAACTCATAAAGAGAAAAGGTTACTTCTATTTTAACAAAGTCTCCTGTTCTCAACCTCTCCTCCTTGATGATGAGGATATTACTTTCCTTCTGGCATAGGGAGGACATTTTCCATACAGGGTTTTGTCTCCTGCTTTCAGGAAGAAAAAGGGAGAGTCAGATCACACTTCTTGCTCCTGGTGTTTTTTTAAGTACCTTTAACCAAATATATATGAATCCTTATTGCACAAAAATTACCCAAAACTCCCCAAGCTCAACTGCACATGGATTCCCTCTTGCTTCTTTCTATATAATCCCTGTCTCCAAGCATCATCTTTCTCTGTACCTCTTTGGGCATGCGAAGTTCCCATCCCTTCTCACAGACCCAGCTCAAGTGTAGCTATCTGTGTCACACTGATTTGGATTTTGCGAGAATGATTCCCTGATCTCAAGGAATCATGGCTGTTCTGATTAATTCTGCAGCAGCGTAGTACATTTTATTTATTTATTTATTTATTTATTTATTTATTTATTTATTTATTTATTTTAGTGCTGGGACTTGAACCCAAGGCCTCACACATGTTAGGCAAGCACTGTACCACTGAGCCATATTCCCAAGCCAGTATGTACATTTTATAATTGTTAGAAGTACTAAGGTTCCACAAGGAATCAAATTTGTGCTTGAAAGTGGGTGGACAAGGCAAAGAAGGGCCTTTTACTTCTGTCAGAAGGGTGTGCTACAGAACCTGTCTAGCAAGCATGCCTGGGTGGACAGTACGCAGCTCTGCCCTTCACCCTGATTGGAGGACTTGGGGTACAATCTAGATGATTGGTAATTTTTAAATTAGGGTGGACAAAGGGAAGGGCTATAATTAAAATGACTACAAATGGATTCAATTAAGGCTGAGTATTAAATTCTGAAAATGGACTGCCAGACTTTGCATTTCTCACATGACTTACTCTTGCATATGTCATGCTGGTTTTAGACATGCAATGTCCGCACATATTGACATTCTCTGCCCGTGGCACTGTTAGCTGAATGAATGGTTGAGCAGCTAACCAAATGCCACAGAAGGGCCTTAGGAAGATTAAATTGGCTAGCCAGTGATCAGGAGTATACTACAAAGGCAATGAATTCTAAACTGGGATCCTAGCAGTGACAACAAATGCTAAGCATATCAAGATGACAAAGTTAAAAGGATTTGGTGACCAAGTAGAAGTTTAGAAGAGAGAAAACACAAAATTAAATTTATTTATTTATTTATTTTTTCTTTGAAATCAGGAACTTTATTTATATTGTCTTAAATTGAAAAATACAACTAGTTTAAATTTTTATAATTTTTTTCTTTTTTTAAGCTTAGAGGAAACTTTTAAAACATAGATTTGACAAAAATCACTAAACACCTTTATATTATATTAAATGGAGTTTGGAGACAGAATGCAAAAAAGCTACCTAATCTTATTTTGCAACAATGTAAAGTGATATTTATGT
>CM053400.1:50358594-50386020 GCA_028644305.1 Xerus rutilus
TCAGAGAGACCATTCGGCATTTGGTTTTTTGGGATTGGCTTACTTCACTTAGCATAATGCTTTCCAGTTCCACCCATTTGCCTGCAAATGCCATAATTTTATTCTCTTTTATTGCTGAATAATATTCCATTGTGTATATGTACCACAGTTTCTTTATCCATTCATCTATTGAAGGACATCTGGGTTGCTTCCACAGTTTACAAAATTAAATTTAAATCAATTTTGTTCAATTATACACCCCTTTGAAATCCAAAAATAAGGACATTTACTTTGGGAAAAAAAGATACGTATGCTCATTCACAAAAACTTTTTTGCATATTAGATCAGGAGATTCTTTTCTTAAATATCCTCCATTCAAGTTTATAGACCTGTACTTTATAGTTACGAGATCGGATGGCTTGAAGAATGGTGGTACTATGTCCCAACCCATGAACATCTTGAAAAACAGCTGGGTTAGTGGAGTAGAGGACAGTGGGGTTTTGAAAATACGAAGGAGTTATCCCAGCCACATGTCTAGCAAGTGAATCTCAACTTCTGCCAAAGTGAAACAGATCAGCACATGAAGTGGGTATATTCAAAGGAAATTTATAACTCTAGAAAAATTATTTGTGTGTGTGTGTGTGTGTGTGTGTGTGTTGCTGTGGATTGAACCCAGGGCCTTGCATATGCTAGGCAAGTGCTCTGCTACTGAGTCACATCCCTAGCCCATCTAAAAGGCAAATTTAATAAGCTTTTCCCATATGAAACTGTATCCCTATGTAAATATACTCATTCTATATTTTAAAAAAATTTTTTTAAATGCATTTCAAGTCATAGTACATATATAGAGTTCAATTTTCCATCTGTCTGGTTGCAAGCAAGATAGAGTCACACCATTCATGTCTTCATACATGCACCTAGGGTAGTGATGTCCATCTCATTCCACCATTTTTGCTACTCCCATTCCCCCTCCCCTCCCCCATCTCCCCTCATCCCATCCAAAGTTCCTTCATTTCTCCCATGCTCCCCACCCCACCCCCCTTATGTATTAGCATCCACTAATCAGAGAGAACATTCAGCATTCGGTTTTTGGGGACTGGCTTACTTCACTTAGCATGATGTTCTCCAACTCCATCCATTTACCTGCAACTGCCTACATTCTAATCCTCAGAACCTGTGACTGTGTTAAGTGACATGAAAAATAGAATTAAGGTTACTAATCAATTGACTTCAAGATAGATTTTCCAGGTGAGGCTCAAGGAGTTGAAGACAACCCAGAAACTTATCAATACTAGTTATTTAGAATTTTTTTGTTTTTTGTTTTTTGTTTTTGGTACTGGGGATTGAACTCAGGGGTACTTGACCACTGAGCCACATCCCCAGCCCTATTTTGTGTTTTTATGTAGAGACAGGGTCTCACTGAGTTGCTTGGCATCTCACCATTGCTGAGGCTGGCTTTGAACTCGCGATTCTCCTGTCTCAGCCTCCCTAAGTGCTGGGATTACAGGCTTGAGCCACCGCACCTGGCTGATACTAGTTATTTAGAATTTTAAAGCTCAGTGGTTAAGCAACTCTGGGTTAAATCCCTGGTATCAAAAAAGATTGATATTTATATATTAAAAATATATTTATAAATATTTTTATGTATTTATATATTTTATATATGTATATATAAAAATGGCTAGCTAAAGCAAAGTAGCAACAATGTTTATAGAGCTTACAACAAATGAAAGTAAAATGTATAATAAAATAGCACAATATTATATGAATAAATATGCACTGTTGTAAAATTGTTTGATTATATATGAAGGTGCACAAAACTATTTGAAGATAGACTGATATATTAATAATACATATTTGTAAACTGTCAGACATAAGAAAAGATGTTCCAAGATATACAGTTTAAAACAACAAAATGGATGCCATATGTCATCTGTTCGGTAAAAATTACGGAAGAGGTAGTGTTTACTATCAGTGATCATGTGGCATGCTGGTGGGAGTGTGGGTAACAACCTGGCATACTCCATTCAGGTGAAAAGACTCCTACTCTTTGATCCAACAAGCCACAGGTGAGATGCTGCTACACACAGATAAGAACACCATATATTTATGCATGTGTATGTGCAAGAATATTTTATTTTGATAAGTATTTGCATTGTTTGGAACTGGAAGAAACCTAAAAACCTGTATGTAAGAGAACGGTTGACTAAATCTTAGGATATACATCATATAGAATATTCATAGCTCTCACATACTATGTAGCTATGGAACACATCATACTTATAGAATTAGATTTATTGTGCACATTAATGCAGTGAAGTTTGTTATGTGGTAAAGGAAAAGACAGAATGTATAGATAAAATTGCTCCATTTGTTGACATTTAGATTTTTGTATGTTCTGTATTACTTAAATAGAGAAAACCTATATGCTTTCCTGTATGTGTAAAGGCATGAAGAGAGATGGTAGAGGGGAAATTATTAGAATTTGATGCTACTTTATAGTGTTTGACTTGTAGAAAAGGACACTTAATTGAGCTGCTTCCTGTATTCAGTTTAGCAGAGGTCCTATAGGCCCAAATCAAAACATGTTAGTATGTGTCTCACGCAGATAGTAGTGCTTTGTACTAGTGACATCTAGTGCCTCACATTGTCTTCCTGTTTGAACCACAACATTCATTATCCCTGTTCAACCATTTCACATGCTGGGTGGGAGATGGGGTGCAGGTCACAAGTGTTCTTAGTTTTTGGTCATGAACCCAGGGGAGCCTTATCTGACTAGGAAGGCACCATAGCTCATTGCTCATAAAGCCTGGCTCTGAGCTGGAGCCAGGGACTGAACAGGACTCTGGATTGTCTCACTTGGGCAATCAGTGAGTATTTACTATGGATAAGAAACATGGAGCAAAGGGATAGCTGGGGTCTAGGAGAGTGGAATGCAGAAAAAGATGTTAATGCTGACCAAAAACCCACATCCCACAGTACTCATCACACAATTGCATTGAGATGTTATATTTGTGTGGGCGGGGGACAGGGGATATAGCTCAGTGGTAGGGCACTTGCCTAGCATGTGTGAGGCCCTGGGTTTGCTCCCAGAACCACAAAAGAAAAAAAAAAAAAAAGAGGAATATATGTGTAACTTTACATAAAACTATTTGTGGAAAACTTACTTTTATGTGAGTTACTCTCCTCTTTGTGAACCTATCAAAGTTTTGTATCACCAACAGTTCTACCTTCATGACCAGATAACTGTCATTATGTCATGAGATCCCTGAATCCCATAACTCGTGTGTTTAGCCTTGAACCAATTTGTGAACCAAGTTTACCTTGTGCAGGACCCTGTGTCCTTCAGTGTTTAAGATGTGTCTCAATATCTCAATTTACTCTTTACCCTTTATTTTTATTTAGCAAGTCTTGTGGCAATCTAAAAACCTCTTGCAAATGCATTGTTCCTCTCCGAGACATGACATTTTCCATGTGGCTTGTTCATCTATAAACACCGTCTGTGCCTGCTCAGTGTCCATTGACAAGTTATGGCTCTGTATTTCGAGAATATTTGGGGTTCACCAGAATCTAAGAATCTTACATTGTAAGTATATAAACCTTTGTAATGTACGATAAGTATATTTAGGAGTTATATTGATATCCTTTAACACTTTGGAATGATTACTCAAACTAATAATTCAGTGAAAACTGTTAGAAATTAAGCATGCAGAAAATAAGGCAGGAGGGACGAACAACTGCCCTTGGATGCAGTCTCTTCATTTTAACTAAAAGGTTAAATTATGTTAACTTCGTACCAAGCTTAATCGGTAGCAGCACTCATCTCATGCTGAAATCTCTATGTTGGCCACCACCTCTTAATATCTATCCTAAGTGACATTTAGGCAGAGTACATCTCAGTTACTCAGAGAACCATATGATTAAATATTTTCAAGGTGGTTAGTAACAATGAGCCAAAGTAGACCTTTAAAGGCGTGGAAATGGAAACTGAACTAGTATTTCCTAGAAAAGGCTTTTTGTCACTGTCACTGTGGTTATTCGCTTCACTGAGTTTTTGATTTGCAAGGGCCTTCATCTAGGCAGAAGGCTGTATCCACCCATAGACTTAAAAACCATCACCCCAACAATCACAGTCAACATTTTGGTTCAGAGGATCTGCCTCTTGTTCCATCAGGACTTCTTTGCTGCCTAGGGTTTGCTCTTCAGAAAGCACAGAAGCAAAAGATGGTTTTTGTTTTATTTTGGTTTTTTTTGTTTGTTTGTTTGGAGTTTTTCGGTTGTTGTTGTTAGTTTATTTTTGGTAGTGGTGGTTGTTTTTCCTAACTAGACAGGCAGCCACAGAGCACCTCCATATCTCTATTACTGAAAGTCGTGAGGAAGAAAAAATAGAATGGAAAAAGGAAACTAAAGCGGTCTTTACAGATGAAAGAGTCACAGACTTAGAACTATACATAATTTCCAATTATTTTTTAACTATTGAAAGTTTTAAAGATTCAACAATACCAAGCTTTAACCAAAAAGAACAAGGTATCTCCAAGAAAAATCAATTCCGTTCAATAAATGATTTTTGAACTATCTGCCACTCACTGTACCAGGTGATGGAGATAAGGGCATAAGCAAGACAAATGGGATCCTTGTGCTCATAGAGCTTATAATCCAGGCAGCATGCGGGATAAGAGAACTATTGTTAACAATAACACAGATATTCCCTTGACGCGGACGCTACTTGTGATGGTCTGAGAGCATGACAGTTCTTCTAACAATATTTATGTAAGATTGGTCATCTTCTGCTTTATTTGTATCTTGAAAAAAGAAGAGAACCAAAGAAAGCTATCATTGTTGCCTGAATCTTATTGTATTCTCATAATTATTTACTGTGCTTGCTTAAAAATCAGAGTCCAGTCCTTGCCCCAGGATCTCTCACTGGTCCCCCACAGAGAAAATGCCTCAGAGGCATTTGGAACACCATCTAGTGTGTGACTTAGCAATTTTGTACGACTACGCTGCTGATAAAACTTAGAGCAGTGATCTTTGAACATTTTAGATTATGTACTCTTCCTAGAAAAAAAAAAAGAACACATCCTATATATGCATGTATATACACACACATCTGAATATGGTCATACACAAAAATATAAACTAAAACTAAAAATAAGATGGAATAAAATATATTTTTGAATAATTAATTTATGAACATAATAAAAGGCTTTCTTCTCCCTTAAAATGATTGAAAAAGAGGCTGGGCATGGTTGCGCACACCAGTAATCCCAGCACTTTGGGAGGCTGAGACAGGAGAATCGTGAGTTCAAAGCCAGCCTCAGCAATGGCAAGGCACTAAGCAACTCAGTGAGACCCTGTCTCTACATAAAACACAAAATAGGGCTGAGGATGTGGTTCAGTAGTTGAGTGCCCCTGAGTTCAATCCCTGGTACCAAAAATAAAGATTGAAAAAGAACCTCATCCATAAATTATGCAAACTCATCATTAACATTTGGCCACCATAATCTTACTCTAATATCTATCAGTTGTTCTTTCTAAATAATCAGAAGCCATGCCTAATTGTGTTTTTTTGTTTATTTGTTTTTAACAAATGGGTTAAAAATCCATTTAACTGCTCAATTAAGAGAATAGATTTTGAGAGAGATGTGAGATTGGTCTCTTTACTGAAAGAGTTATTAAAACAAATCAAAGTAGGTTAATGGTGTTAGCCTCTGGGAATAACATTGCTGTTGATCCCATCTAGACTCAGTGAATTAACAAGCAGGCTAATTTTTTCACATTAAAAATTATAAGTCCTTTACACACAATTAAATAACATATTATAATAAATATTTATTACAATAAATTGTACTTCACTTAAATCAAGATAATATAACTGTCATTATACCATTGTAATTGGGTAACTGTTAGATATGTATATATTCTTTCAGCAAATGGTGTGAAAGTTTTGTATTTTTCTTTTAATTGTTTACTAAAATGTAGTTTTATTTCTATTAAAATTTTGCCAAGACAAGGAAAAAAAACCATATTGAAACAAGACAGTAAATTGTTTCCAAGTTTTTTTTTCTTTTTCCTTTTTTTTTTGTAGTGGAGATTGAACCCAGGAGCACTTTTACCATTGAACTTCAACCCCAGACCTTTTTATTTATTCATTTTTTTAAAATTTTGAGACAGAGTCTCTCTAACTTCTGAGGCTGACTTTGAACCTGCTATCTTCTTGCCTCAGCCTCTGGGATTATAGGTGGCCACCACTGTACCCAGTATTCCAAGATTTTTTAAGCTTGCTTTTTTGTAGGTGACAAATTGAGATAGTTATCAGCAAGAAAAACACAATGGCAAGGTTTTGAAATACTTGGTCTTTTTTTTTTCTTTTATTGGTTCTTTTCAGCTATATATAACATTAGGATTCATTCTGACATACTTTTAAAATTATGGAATATAATTTGTTCTAATTCAGTCCCTAGGACTTCCCCTTTCCCTTCCCTCTTGTCTACTGATCTTCTCATATTATAGTTTTTTTTTAATTAGTATCTTGTGGACATATATGATGGTGAGATTCACTGTGGTATATTCATATATGTACATGGGAAAGTTGGTCAGATATATTCCAGTGTCTTTCCTGATCCCATCCTTCCTTCCTTCCCCTCATTCTCCTCCTTTTATTCCACTGATCTTTATTCTATTTTTCACACACCCCCACCTTATTTTGGAGTAGCTTCCACATGTTGGAGAAAACATTTGATTTTTGACTTTTTGGAACTAGCTTATAAAATACTTCTTTTAAAATGTTCTCTTTAGAGCCTATAGAATAGAAGAAAATCTTTAAAATCTGCACCTCAGAGTATTAATCTCCAGGATATATAAAGAACTCAAAAACCTTAATGCCAAAAACCAAATAACCCAATCAATAAATGATCTAAGGAACTGAACAGACACTTCACAGAAGAAAAAATATGATTGATCAACAAATATATGAAAAAAGTTCAACATCTCTAGCAATTAGGGAAATGCAAATTAAAACTAAACAGATTTCATCTCACTGCAATCAGAATGGCAATTATCAAGAATACAAGTAACAATATATGTTAGGTACACTCATTTATTGCTGGTGAGACTGCAAATTGGTGCAACCACTCTGGAAGTTAGTATGAAGATTACTCAGAAAACCTGGAATGGACCACCATTTGACCTAATTACCCCACTCCTTGGTATATACACAAAGGACTTAAAATCAGAATACTATAGTGATGTGGCCACATCAATGTTTACAACAGTCCAATTCACAGTAGCTAAACTATGGAACCAACCTAGATGCCCTTCAACAGATGAATGGATAAAGAAAATGTGGTATATATACACAATGGAATATTACTCAGCCATAAAGAAGAATGAAATTATGTCATTTGCTGGTAAATGGATGGAACTGGAGACTAGCATGCTGAGTGAAATAAGCCAATCCCAAAAATCCAAGGGCTGAATGTTTTCTTTGATAGTGGATGCTAACACACAGTGGGGGTGGGGGATGGAGAAAAGAACTACTTTGATTTAGACAAAGGGGAATGAAGAGAAAGGAGAAGAGATAAGAATAGGAAAGATAATAGAATAAGTTATTAATTTTCTATGTTCATATATGAAAACATGACCAGGGTAACACCACATCATGTACAACCACAAGAATGGGAAGTTATATTCCACGTATGTACAATACATTCTACTGTCATGTATATCTAAAAAGAACAAATAAAAACTTAAAAAGTAAAAATAAAAAATAAATAAAATGTTCTCTTTAGCTGGGCACTGTGGCGCACACCTGTAATCCCAGCTCAGGAGGCTGAGACAGGAGCATCGCAAGTTCAAAGACAGCCTCAGCAACTTAGTGAGGCCCTAAGCAACTTAGCAAGACACTGTCTCAAAATAAAAAGGGCTGGGAATGTGGCTCAGTGGTTAAGCACCCTTGGGTTTAATACTTGGTAAATAAATAAATATTCTCTTCCTAACATCTCGTCCACTTGGTGTTATTATAACTTGAAAGGACAAAAAAGAACCTGTTTGGGGGGTTTTCAAAATGTTTTTTCAGAAAAATTTTAGATATATTACAGAGATAAATAATATATATTCTAACAGAAAAGCTTAGAAATTTTAGAATATTTGGATTTTTGTAAGTTTTTTTCTTTTGTAAAAAAATTTTTTTAGTTGTAGTTTGTTGGACATAATGCCTTTATTTTATTTATTTTTTATGTGGTGCTGAGGATCGAACACAGTGCCTCACACATGCTAGGCAAGAGCTCTACCACTGAGCCACAACCCCAACCCCAGTTTTTTTCTTAAAAATAATTTACTTAAAAAAAATTTTAAGCGGTGTTGCAGGCCTGTAATCCCAGCACTTTTGGAGGCTGAGACAGGAGAATTGCGAGTTTAAAGCCAGCCTTAGCAAAGGCGAGGCACTAAGCAACTCAGTGAGACCCTGTCTTTACATAAAACACAAAATAGGGCTGGGGATGTGGCTCAGTGGTCGAGTATCCTTGAGTTAAATTACCAGTACCAAAAATTATTTTTTTAAGTTGCAGATGGACAGATACTGTTATTTAATCATGTGGTGCTGAGGATGGAACCCAGTGCCTCACATGTGCTCGGCAAGCACTCCAGCACTGAGCTACAAGCCCAGCCCCAATAACTCACTTTCAACCAACTCTTTGAACTTTTTTTACAAATGACTTTCACAATCATGTACCATCTTGTTACAAAGTCCTGTTGATTCTATAATTTTAAAGTTATTTGTATTGTTATTCACAGACATATTACTGAAGAATGTAAATTACAATATGTCAAAATTTCGATTTATTTGTACACTGTCAATCATAAAACATTTTTCATATTTAAGGTCTCCTAAAGTGGAAGAGGTCTTAAGTTACTGCTGAGCAGTAACTTAATCTAGGCCATTGTTCCTAGGTTAGGCAGGGCATGTTCAGCAAACCGAGACTGGACTCACTGGTCTGGAAGAATACCCCAGAGACAATAGTAGCTTAAAATGCTACTATTTTAAGAATTTCTGCCTTACTAACTCTCAGGTCATTAGGGATGGCATTGAGTGAAACAGGTGGTCAGGAGTGATGGACTCTAAATGTGAACATATCTCAAGAATAGTTTTGCAAATTTATTCGATTTGGATGTTCCTTTCGAATGTACAAGAACAGTGGATAATAAACATGACTAAATAGACCTTAAAAGGATATTTCAATAACTATAACTTAATTTTAAAAAATTCTAAGTGAGAGGAAAGCGTTATGCCATAATTTATGAGACAGTTCTTCTAATTTCTTACCATACACGATGGTATGTTTTATAACCAATCAATTCCCAGATTCCATGAAATCATGCAGCAAGCAAGGGCACCGCTGCCAATCCCAGCGTCGTGCGCGTTTTCCCTCTTCAGAACCGCACTACTACGTAGGGCTGATGCCAAGTCATCCATTAAAGATCAATGTCTTTTTTAATTGTTTGAAAGCAAATACAGGTGAAAGTTTTAACTAGTTCTTCCCTCACGCCGGTGGGTGGTCTTGCACACGGCCGGCTCTAGACCAGGGCGCTAGGGGGTGGTAAGAGCTGGGCGGCCGGGAGAGCTTAGAGGAAGATCAGCTCTAGGAAAGTTCTCCGCGAGTGCCTGCGACAAGGAGAGCCGCGTCTGCGCGGCGGCGGAGCCCAGAGCAAGGCTGTCTAGTTTAGCCTATCTTGCTGCCTGCCGTCTCGGTGAGTCGATGTGCGCTCAGTCTTATGCCACAGGCTTGATTATCCACATTTTATTTGAAGTGTGGAGAGAGAACTACCTCGCTGAAAGCAACACACGCACAGCCCACAAGTGGCAGAACTCACTGGACTCCTTTTGGACGGCTAGCAGGGGACCGCAGGCACTGGCCAGGCTGCGCGTCCCGTGGCTGTGCGATTAAGCGAGTTTCCTTGTGTCGGGTGGCCTTAGCCATCGCCACTACCCGGTGCCTCCAACCGGAGACTTGGTGGCGTGCGTGGCCCGAGAGCCAGCGCTGGCAGCAGGGGCGCACCGAGGCCCCTCGGCGGGAGACACACGTGTGACCCAGAGCACCGGGACGCCGGGTCCACGGCGGCCCTGGCAACCACTAAAGTGCAGACGACGACGCGGTGAGTAGCCAGTGAGTGGCTTGCGGGTCAAGGAGGCGCTAGGGATCCCCACTACAGGCTGAGCCGGGTGTCTGAATACCCTGGCTCCTGGGCTTGCTTCTCTCCAGGGGATTTGGGTGGCATTCTCTGCTTATCACGGCTCTAAGCCTCTGAGCACTGATGTTCCCTCATGGGAGGTAGTTTAAAGTTTGGCTAGATGGAGAAGGGGCTCTTGGAATGAGCCTCTGAGGCATTTGCTGGGACAGGGCACAGAGCGGTGGTGCAAGCATCCGGAAAAGTAAAGAACTCCCTTCAGGGCCCAGCCTTATTCCGTCCCCACAGGTGTGACTGGTTACTTTGTAAGGAATTGCGTATTTGTATAATTAGGTGTAGGTTTTGCAATTAGTAACCCTAACACGTATAAGATGGAGCTGGAGTTGTGGCTCAGTGGTGGAGCACTTGCCTAGCATGTGTGAGGCCCTGGGTTCGAGTCTCAGCACCGCATATAAATAAATGAATAAAAGTCTATCAGCGTTTAAAAAATATTTAAAAAAAAATACAAGATTTTCCCCAAGCATGTCTGAAGAACAAGGAATAGGCAGTCTTTTTTTTTTTTTTTAACTCTGGAAAATTGTTATAACCTGCTAAGTGTGCCCTGTGTGGACAAGCATCTACTATGTCCCTGACACTTGGGTATAAATTGCTATCCTATGTAATAATTCTTTACAAACCCAATGAAGGGGCTACTGGTATTCCCATTTTGTAGATGTGGAAACTTGTGCACACAGTAAGTTCCAAACTTTGTGTTCCTTTGGCTTGTAACTCTGGTTCATAATATTATATCCACCCCCACATGAGCAACAAATACTATATTCTCACTCTCCACTTACAAGGAATGTGCAGTTCAGAACTGAGAGGACTTTAGTGACTAAGAGTCAACCCTTTCTTCCCCCATTTCAATGTGAAAATTCTCTGTTCATTACTATCCTTCATTAGGCATAACAAGCCCTGGGAGAGTTTGTAATGTGCTGTTATTGTGTGTCACAATTCTTGAACATCACATGGTTAGGTAGGACAGTAAATTTCCAAATGCTGCAAACTCTGAACCTTAGTATTCATTCTTAGAATGAATTTAAGTCTGAAAAAATTTCTGAAGCCCAAGTATGAGTTTGAAAGGAAAAGAATCCTCTTCATGTTGCATAAGTGTTGCATATCATTTCGCAATATGGACTTATTTTTTAATTACTGCCCCTGCTTTGTTTTCTAGTAAATCATTTCCCATCTTTATAACTGCACTCGCAGCACTGCTATCAACACTTACATATAAATTTGTGCAAACTAACCTGAAAAGAAAGCCAAATCCCCAAAGAAGTCTTGGATAGTTGGCGCTTGGAAGTCTCTAGCCCTCTTTGCTAGAACTTGCTGGTAACAATGTTTGTTCTTGTTTTCAAATACAAATATGTTTTTTTTTATTTTTTTGGTACTGGGGAATGAACTCAGGGGTACTCGACCACTGAGTCATATCCCTAGCCCAATTTTGTGCTTTATTTAGAGACAGGGTCTCACTGAGTTGCTTAGTGCCTCGCTGTTGCTGAGGCTGGCTTTGAACTCAGGATTCTCCTGTCTCAGCCTTCCAACATCCGTTATACTCAACTCATTTACTGGACACTCATAAAAGTAAAGAAACATAAGGCTCAGTTACTGTCCTTGAGGGGTTAGAATTGGCGTGTGGCATGAAGTCAGAGATATGGAATCTAGTTTTGATTAAATGAATCTCTTAGTAGTAAACCAGATGAATGGGTCAAGAGTAAGACTGTCTAACTTAATTCTAACAATGTGTTTGAAAATTAAGTGATTTTGTCCTTTTCTTTTTTTTTTTTAAATATTTTTTTAGTTGTGGATGGACACAATGTCTTTATTTTATTGCTTTGTATGTGGTGCTGAGGATCGAACCCAGGGTCTCACGCATGTGAGGCAAGCGCTCTACCACTGAGCCACAGCCCCAGCCCCTGTCCTTTTCTTTATCATCATCATCATAGCAATGTAATTACTGAGCTCTTACTGTGTACCAGGCACTATGCTAAGTTTCCCAAGTAATCTGCAATAATCCTGTGAAGCAGATGCTAATTTTATTCCCAGTTTACAGATGAGGAAACTCAGGCTGAGTGAGTACATGACTTGTCACAGGCCACACAGCTAGAATTATGAGAGCTGAGACCTAAGTGTCCTGACCGGGTCATCCACTCACTTCATTACTGCCCCAGTTGCTTAGGAGGCTCTTGTGGAAGTTGGGACTGGGGCCATGGGAGTGACATGGTTCTGTTCATCTTCATGTGTGCCACTTTGTGGCATCAGCATGGAGCACTGTGGCTTACTGAGAATAAATGAGCATAAGCCAATTCCCACAGAATTTAAATGGGCAGAAAGGGAAAGCTGGTGAGATCAGCAGACATCAAGAGCTAGATGTAGTGGCACATGCCTATAATCCCAGCAGTTTGAAAGGCTGAGGCAGAAGGTTTGCAAGTTCAAAGCCAGCTTTAGCAACCTAGCGAGGCCCTGTCTCAAAATGAAAAATAAAAAGTGCTGGGGATGTGGCTCAGTGGTAAAGCCCCTCTGGGTTCAATCCCTAGTACCAAAAAAAAAAAAAGAAGGTGAATTTTCAAAGGGAATTGAGAGGAAGGAAGGAGGAGAGGTCATGGAAGTACTAGGGAATAAAATCTACCAAATTATGTTGTATCTATGTACAAATATACCACAATTAATCCTAATTTTTTTTAAAAAAATGTTTTCATTTCTCAGGTGATCATGGAGTAAAAAGGGAAGCATGGCATATTGTTCTAATCTAATTCTGAATTTATTCCTGGTTTTCTATGTTATCTTGGTCACTTTGCAGATTTCTCTCCCTGTAGCATAGAGATGCTAATAGTTACTTTGTATAGTAAGTAAACCAAATATTAATAACTGAATTATAGGCTCTATATTGTGATACATTGCTAATAAAAATCAGAAAAGATTATTAAGATTAGAATATTGGGCTAAAGGTTTAGCTCTAAAGTAGAGCACTTGCTTAGCACATGCAAAGCCCTGGGTTCCATCCTCAGCACTGCAAAAAAAAAAAAAGAATACTAATTAACATTGATTTTGCAGTGATATGCAGGGAAAGAAACACATTAAATAAACATCAAGCAGAGCTATTGAGATGTGCAGAAACTTCAGCTGGGTTCCTAATTTACATAAGAAACCTTGTGGGATGGTCATTAATCTTAGCTTTTTTGCTTGTTTTTTTAACCCCCTTCCCAAGTGTGCTTCCAGTTATCTTAAGATAATGATGCTATTCCTGGAAAACTCTCAAAACCATGTAACTATAGTATGCTTTAATATTTTAAAATGTTTTTATTAGTGCGTTAGTTATACATAATATTGGGATTCATTTTGACATAATCATGCATGCATGAAATATAATTTGCTCAGCTGGGTGTGATGGCACATGCCTGTAATCCCAGCAACTTGGGAGGCTGAGGTAGGAGGATTCCAAGTTCAAAGCCAGCCTGAGCAATTTATTGAGGCCCTAAGCAACTCGGCAAGACCCTGTCTCAAAATAAAAAATAAAAAAAGAGATGGGGATGTTGCTCAGTGGTTAAGCACCCCTGGGTTCAGTACCTGGTACCAAAAAGAATAAAGAAAAGAAATATAATTTGCTCCATTTCGGTCCCCAACACTTTTTCTCCCTCTCCCTTTTTTCTTGCCCCTCGTCCCCTTTTTGTATTCTACTGGTCTTTCTTCTACTTATTATTTTTTTTAAATTGGTGCTTCATAGATATACGTAAAGGTGGAATTCACTGTGGTATATTCATATGTGTGCGTAGCATAATTTGGCCAATTTCTTTCCATGGTGCTTAAATATTTTTAATGCTGCATGGTATTTTATGAAATGGCAGAGGTTGATGCTACAAGGTAAAGCAAAACTTTCCTGGATTTCGTAGTACCAAAGATCCAAAAGTAAACTTCTTTGTACAACATCATAATCTACGAATAACGACTTAGAGACTGAGGATATCAAAAGAGAGAACTTTCCAATAAAGAAGGAAAGTAATGGAAGAAATTTACTTTTCTCAATAAATATTGATTGATTTGTGTTATTTGTTTTGTTTTGAGATGAGAAGTCTTATCATCTTGCCAGGCTGGCCTTGAACTCTTGGGCTTGAGCAATTCTTCTGCCTCAGTCTGCCTGGGCGCTGGGACTACAGGCACACACTATTTTTATTTTTGTTTATTTTTTTTGTTTTTTTTTTTTTTTTTTTTTTGGCACTGGAGATTGAACTCAGGGGCACTTGACCACTGAGCCACATCCCCAGCCCTATTTTGTGTTTTATGTAGAGACAGAGTCTCACTGAGTTGCTTAGCACCTTGCTGTTGCTGAGGCTGGCTTTGAACTCACGATCCTCCTGTCTCAGCCTCCCAAAGTGCTGGGACTACAGGCGTGGGCCACTGCATGCAGCTAGGCACACACCATTTTTAAAGCAAAGAGAGGTGGCTCTGAAATGTGAAGGTCCTTTCTAGACTACACAGGTAGAAGTGGAGGAGCCAGGGATGGTACCCAGGTTTTCCATTCCAGAACACCATGCTCTTTCCAGTATGTCATCCTGCCTGGTGGGAGATGGCTTATGTTATCTATAGTTCTGTTAGGAGGCAGAGAGGGAAGATTGAGGAAGCTGGATTTTTAAATTTTGTTTGAACAAGTTCCATGGGAGCTAATCAAAGAAAGAAAAGAGGACGCTATTGAATACTGTCAAATACTGATTTGAAAGTGCCTTGTTTAAGACTCCATTCATGCCTCGCTTCTTTTTTCTTTCTTTTCCTCTTATTGTTCTGTTGGAGGGACGCTTGTTCATTTTGTAAAGTAGTTCACAGTACCAAGGATTCAGTGATGAGGAGTTGGGGCAAGATAAGATTCCCTAATTTATTTCAAATATGATTTGTTTATACACAAGATTTCAGGAGCCTATCAATTATGTCAAGTGTGATTTATCTAAAATGGAAACAGGGCTGGGGCTGTGGCGCAGTGGTAGCGTGCTTGCCTAGCACGCGTGAGGCACTGGGTTCGATCCTCAGCACCACATAAAAATAAAATAAAGATATTCTGTCAACCTACAACTAATAAAATAAATATTTAAAAAAAAAAAAAATAAAATAAAATGGAAACAAAGACAAATAGAACTGACAGAAAGAACATTCCAGAAAGCCAGAAAAGAAGGCAGAAAAGGGTAAGGGAACTACTTGTTAGGAAAATGATAAAGAGATATAAAGAGGGAAAGGAGAAAACATGGTAAAGTTTAAAAGGAAAAAAAAGTTTAAAAGTCTCCTGAATTTGAGCAAGAAAGAAATTTCCTGTCCTTTGGTAAAATTTAAAAAGAACCTCAGGACTACAAACACTTACCAGTGAGATGAGAGAAAACTTAAGGGAGCCCCAGCAGCTGCACAGAAAGGAAACGTGTGTAAAACTCAGCTCGAGTCACCCATGTTTGGACTACTGACTAGAGGGGGAGGTCGAGGTAGTTGATGTGGTATTGCTTTCCTTCCCTTTTAAACCATTTCACATACCATGAAAGGGCAGAACTGATGATGGGGCCTGACAGACCAGCTTTTGCCCACATTATGGCTTGTTAGATTTTCTACCACATGGTGGGCTCAGAAAAATGAAAAGGAGATAATGCTTCAGTCAGAAGACTGTTCTTTTTCATAACCTAGATCAAGAAAAGCCATGGAGAGAAGTGTGTCTCAGTGACCAAGCTTTGAGTTAGCTGCTGGGCAGGTTTGATTTTGTTGTTCTGTCCCCATAGTGCAATAGATAATTAGATGCTTGATATGTGCACTGGTTTTTGTTGCTTGATCCTTTTTTGAAGGACGTAGGTATTAAAATGATTCAACTTTCTGAAGATTAATGCCTTAGGTATAGGAAATGTTTTACTAGAGGGGTATCACAAAGGTTGTGTAATATACACCCAAAGATTGTGATTTTCAGAGATCCAAAATGTAAGAGATCAACAGAATATCGGATTAGTATTAGTGGTCACTTTAAGATTAGCATTATTTGTATTTTGCAGCCATTGTTGCTGCTAAGAAGCAGCCTCACATGTCAGAAGCAATGCTGGATTAGAAATCAAGAGCTCTAAGTTCTGATATGGATTCTGTTATCAATGTGACTTTAGACAAGTACCCTCTTTTCTCTAGGTGTCAGTTATCCATCTATAAAATGGGGATGGTGGAATAGATGACCTCCAAAGTGCATCTTTATAATGATATACCGCCAGTAAACCATATCTGTACATAACTTTGCAATAAGAACAGAAGAATTTGGGGGGCTGAGGCTGTAGCTCAGCAGTAGAGTGCTTGCCTCGCATGTGTGAGGCACTGGGTTTAATCCTCAGCACCACATAAAAATAAAGATATTGTGTCCATCTATAACTAAAAAAAATTTTTAAAAAAAGGGAAGAATTTTGTCCTCTGCCTTCCTGAGTAATTAGCAGCTTAGCAGCTTGCATCTGTGAGAGAGCCAGCCTTGCTGCATGATCAGAACGATCATTGGGTAGTTCTGTGGTAGCCCAGACAGAAACATTAGCTATGGGGAGGGAAAGAGATAGCAGGAGTTAGTGGGTGCCAGCTAACCTCTGAGGTCCCTTTCTAACGTACATTTTTTCCCTAATCTAACAAAACCAAATCATTCTAGTTCACTAAGAGTCAAAGTGATTTAGGAAAGAAATGCTAAGCAAGAGTCAGGAGAAAATGGGAAGTGGCCTCGGTGGAGGGCGAACTCTGCGGCAGGTATTCACAGGGGCCCATGACACTGGCATGGTAGTCTGGTAATTTCATCCAGGCGATGTCATATGTCTGTCATGGGATTGAGGAAACGGGCCCTCGCAGCTGGTAGCATACAGTGGGATGAGACTTGCTTCCCTTTTCCACAACACCACACTTTCCCTTGAACTGAACATGGTGCTACAGAAGAAAACTAACCTGGAAGCTCAAAGCGTTCCTGCCCACGTGAAATTTTCACCCGAGGAAAAAAAACAAGAATTGTGTAGTTTTGTTTCCCCAGCTGTGTGCAGACAGATTTGAAGCAGCTGCATGTTCTGTGTTTCTCCGGGAGTATGATGTGTGTGGTTTGGGGGGTGTGGGTTAGGGGGTTGCCTCTGCCCTCCTGTCACTTGGGGCTGTTCTGTCTGGTTCCCACCCCACCCCCATCTTCTGTGACATTGTTTTCACTGTCTGGAAACTGTCACAACTTGAGTGATGAGTCAATGACATGGCACGCTCTTTGATTTTCTGATTCAAGTTAGAGTTGTAGTATTAATATCGACCTATAGGCAGGCTGTATGAAAGATGTTTACTGTTGATAGCAGGTTTCATTTTATTGGAAGATACCTCATTTACTTGAAGGTCTTTGGGGCTTCTGAGCTTCTCATAAATGGAGTTGTTTTCACCTGGGATTCACAGAAAATTAGCAAGTGTGTGTTTGTATCAATGTGCTATGTAAACTCAAAATTACCAACCATTTTACCTGTTTAATATGTATGTTTATATTAAATACTACATGTAAAATGCCTTACATCTATTATGAATGATATGTTTGAAGACATTTAATATATAGGGAATTTAAATATGTAAATATATATTTCAAATGTGAATATATCCATTTTAAAATCCTTGTATTGACCACTTAAATATTTTATGATTTAGGAAATGCTATAACTTCACAAATTGCAATGTATTTAGTGCTGTTGATATGATCCTTTGCATTAGGAAGCAGAAATGTTTAATTTCTATGTGTCTGTTCATTCAGCCATCTTCTAATTCAATGTACAATTTCCTCTGTGCCAAAATATTCCAAATTTTAATGTAGCAGCTAAATTGGCTATAGTAGGGACAGAAAATTCCCCTCCTTCCTCTTAGAGTCTCAGTTGGGTTCAAGAATTAAATTGACATAAAAGAGTTTAACAGGAGAAAAGCATGCAAATTTATTTAGCAAGTTTCATGTGGCATGGGAGGCCTTATAAATAAATGAAAACCCAAAGAAGCAGTTGGTTACTTATACACTGCATTGGACAAAAAAATAGCAAACTCTGAAAATGTGACTAAATTATGTGGAATGCTTAAAAGGTAAGTTATTCTAGCAAGGTCTGTACAATATTCTCTCAGTCTCAACTTCTCATCTTTAAAGATAAGGATGTTACCTATCTTCCTAGCATAGAGAGAATGTCTTTCATATGGGAATTTCATCTGCTTTAAACAAATAGTATGCCCGAATGCGGTGACGCACACCTGTAATTGTAGCAGCTTGGGAGGCTGAGGCAGGAAGATTGCAAGTTCAAAGCCAGCCTCAGCAAAAGCGAGGCGCTAAGCAACTCAATGAGACCCTATCTCTAAATAAAATTAAAAAAGGGCTGGGTATGTGGCTCAATGGTCGAGTGCCCCTAGTTCAATCCCTAGTACCCAAAAAAAAAAAAAAAAAAAAATAGAATGAAGGTGAAATGATCATCTTGCGCCTGATGTGTTTCAGATGTGTTCAGCTTAAATAGCCAGTATTCCAGGTTAGTATGTTTTTACCTCTTCACCAAACCAAAAATTTATTAATAATGCCAATCATAATGTAGTGTAATAAAATTTAATGTAGTTTAATATAATTCCATTAAACTGAAATAGAAGTGAACTACATGAACACAGAAAACTTACTGTAGTTTCATTCAGGTCAGCACTCTGTGCCACAAACTGTCGTTTGCCCCCAAGGAGCTCACAAGATAATGGAGGGACAGGCACCTAAATCATTTAGTTCTGCTTAATATGGCAGGTGCTAAGACAGGAGGATGCCAGGATGCTGGGAGGTTTCTGTCTTACCTGAAGACGTAAGTATGACTTCCTGGGGTCTGCCCACATGTTTTAGTCAGCTTTTTCTCTGCTGTGACTAAAAAATCTGACCAGAACAATTTTAAAGGAGGAAAAAGTTTGAGGCCTCACAGTTTCAGAGGTCTTAGTCCATAGGCAGCCGGCTCCATTCCTCGGGGCTCAAGGTGAGGCAGAACATGTGACAGAGGGAAGCAGCAAAAAGAGAGACTCCACTCTCCAGATACAAAATATATACCCCAAAGCCACTTCCCCAATTCCCACCTCCTCCAGCCACACTCGACCACTTCAGTTACCACATAGTTAATCCCTATCAGGGGATTAATTCGCTGATCGGGTTAATACTCTCACAACCTCATCATTTCTCCTCTGAACCTCTTACATTGTCTCACACGTGAGCTTTTGGGGGGCACCTCACATCCAAACCATAACACCACGTGACTTCTTCCCGTGTCCACTGCTATGTCTGAGTTACATGTCACCATCCTTTCACCTGGGTCTCTGCAGTTGTTCTAACTGGTCTGCCTGCTTCCACTCTGGTCCCCACATGTGGAGTCCACGCACATGTGTGCATGTGTCTAATGTAATCCATATCCTGTAGCATTCTCAATTAAAGAAAGAAAACTGCTGATTAAATACCAGTGGTTTCCTATAGATTTGAGAGCAGGCTCCCTTTCACATCAAACAAGCCCATGGCAGAACTGGCTCCTTCAGCTTCATGCCAAACATCCCCACTGTTCCTTTCTCCAGCCAGCCAGACCTCATTTCTGTTCTCACCCCTGCCTCCAGGCTATACACTCACCCTTCTCTCTTTTCCCACCACCCCCCTTCTGAAACTCACTCACACCAGCACCACTGTCAGTTCAAGCTTCACCTCTTACCAGCACTTTTTGTGACCAGCTTCTTTTTTCCCCAGTTCTCTTTCCTCTTCCATATGCTTCTTTTACTGCCATCTGAACTTATTTGTTGCTGATCTCTTTGTACTCCAAAATATTGTTTACGTGAGTACCCAACTCCTGCCTGACTGCTCTGTATCCCAAGCTCCTGACCCATAGCCGTGGATCCACACCTCTGTTTTCAATGAACCAGTGAACAAAGGTGTCTGAATTGAGTTTGGATGGATGATTAGGACTCGTTCCATTTAACAATATTGAAAAGGTGAGGTGACCAACATGAACAAAAGACAGAGACATGACTAGGCATGAGATGTGCAGGGGCACTATAATCTCCATGTCACCAGGCACTAGAGTGTCTGTAAAGAGTGGTGGTAAATGTGGAACAGGAACTAGCTCGCAGAGGCCGTTGTCTGCCATGACAATGGACTTTTTAGTCTAGAGAGGGAGAAACCAGCAGATTTAAATCTGAGATTCTCAAACATTTTACACCAAGATCCACAAGAAACACATTTCATGGTATCTGTAAACTGAGATCCATCCCAAGCTTTTGGAGGCTTTGGGATCTCTTGGTTCATATTTCCTTCCTCCAGTAGTGGAGGTTCTTACATCATATCTGTCTGTCCATTTCTTCCTTCCTTTTGTACTTTTAAGGACTTGTGTAATTAGAGTGGACCCACTTGAGTAATCCAAGATAATTGCCCATCTCAGGGTCCTGAACTTCAGTCACATCTCCCAAGTTCCTCTGCCAGGTAAAATAAATGTTGATAGGTTCTGGGGAGGAGAGCATGGACCTTTTGGTGAGCTGTTATTCTGCTTGCCACAAAGATGTTCACAGAGCCGGGCGCGGTGGCTCAAGCCTGTAATCCCAGCACTTTGGGAGGCTGAGACAGGAGAATCGCGAGTTCAAAGCCAGCCTCAGCAATGGTGAGGTGCTAAGCAACTCAGTGAGACCCTGTCTCTACATTAAAAAAAAACACAAAATAAGGCTGGGGATGTGGCTCAGTGGTCGAGTGCCCCTGGGTTCAATCCTCGGTACCAAAAAAAACAAAACAAAACATGTTTACAGGAAAATTTTCATAGCTCATTTTCCTTTTTCTTTCTCCTTCCCTTCAATAGATATTTATTGCTGCTACTATTTTCCAGTGTTAAGTGCTAGCATATAGCATGAGCAAGACAAAGTTCCTGCTCTCATCATGGCTGATATTCTAGTACAGAAGGTAGATGACAAACAAGTACTTAAAGGAACAATGTGGCTGTAGATTGTATCATAAAACCAATTTTTAAAAAGGTGATAAGTAGGGGCTGGGGTTATGGCGCAGCGGTAGCGTGCTCGCCTAGCACGCGAGAGGCACTGGGTTCGATCCTCAGCACCACATAAAAATAAAATAAAGCTATTGTGTCCACCTACAACTAAAAAATAAATATTTTTTTTAAAAAAGGTGATAAGTAGAAAATTGATGGGGAAGACCACTTTGGTCAGGGAGGGTCTGGGCAGGGAAAGAATAGGTGGTCAGGGAGGGGCTCTGATGAAATCTGAAATCTGAAGGATGTTAGTCAGTTGGCAGAAGAAGAGGATTCTGGCAGAGTTCATGGAAGGGCAAAGTCCCCCAGGCAGCAAAGGGCTTGTGTTAGTTAAGGAAGAGTCTAAAGGCTAGTGTGAAGGGAGCAGAATGAGCCAGGCAAAAACGAAGAGTAGGTTATGGGAGCGCGAGGCGGGGGGGAGTAGGAGTAGGAAAGCCATGCCGTGGCTGAGAAACCCTTTGTGGCGAAGACTTGAGGTTTATTCTAATTAGCAATAAGGACACATTGGAAGTTTTTAAATGGTGTTGGTTGTAGTGGGTAACATGAGCTGATTTATGTTTCTAAAGGGTAGTTGGCTATGTGGAAATAACTTAGAAAGGGTGAGGATGGACTAGGGAGACCTGTTAGAGGGCTCCTGTATTCTAGGGGGGAGATGTCAAAGTGGATTGGATTGGTATGGGAACAGTAGACATGCACTGAAGTGCATTGAATTGTGTGACATATTTTGGGGGTTCAGTTGATAGGACTAGTGGTGGTGTAATCACAGGAGATGAGAATAAGAGTGGAATCAAGGATGACGTCCAGGTTTGTAGCAACTTAGAGATATGGATGTCATTTACTGAGATAGAACAGGCTGAGGGAAGAACTGGTTTGAAGAAGGTGGAGCAAGACTTTGATTTAAACTTGTAAGTATTGAGAAGGCTGTTTTATATCCAGTAGGTGAAGCCAAGGAGACCAGCATGAAACCAAAGCTCAGGGAGCTGTCTGATTGGAGATATGAGAGTCTTTAGTTTATAGGTGATATCCAGAGGAGATCCCCTAGGGAGCAAGTAGAAAGAGAGAAAAAAATAATATCCTGAGAATGCTGAGGTTCTCCACAGCTAAAAATCAGGAGGAGGAGGAAGAGCAGCCAGAAGAGACTGCTGGGGAGATGTCAACATTGCTTGGGTCTTCTCTATGTGCTAACTAGGCAGTAAATGGAGAAGGCCAAGAGGCACTTTTCTAGGATCTCACCGGGGCAGGAATGTTGTGCATCTAATGAAGAACATGGTACCCGGTACCTGAAAGATAGCCATCAATACTGGATGAGTCAGTAATGGTTCATGAGCTCTCCCAAATATTCTGGCACATTTCTAGGCATGGGATAAGAGGTGAGCATTTGTGTTGGCTGCTGCCCAGTGGACAGACATCACAGAACTTTCCATACATTATGAACATTTAAAACATTTCTAAATTATTAAAATAATTTAGAAAATTTGTTAATACCGTAGGTCATTTAAGTTTGAATTGAGAACAGATCAGAAACCAACAGCTTACATTTTGTGGGCCATTCAAAATAAAAACACTCTCTAGGCGTGGTGGTGCAAACTTGGGATCCCAGTGACTCAGAAGGCTGAGGCAGGAGGATCTCAAGTTTGAGGCCAGCCTCGGAAACTTAGCAAACCCTGTCTCTAAATAAAATTAAAAGAAGAAAGGAGTGGGAATGTAGATCAGTGGTATAGCATTTGCCTATCATATTCAAAGACCTAGGATCAATCCCCAGCACAGAAGGAAAAAAAATCAATCAAATAAATCAGAATAAACAAATGAACAAGTAAAATTGAGCTTCTATCGAAAACCCAAACAACCCCCTTCAGACTGTTGAAATTCCTTTCTTTTTTTTTAAATATTTATTTTTTAGTTGTATGTGGACAGAATATCTTTATTTTAATTTTATGTGGTGCTGAGGATCGAACCCAGTGCCTCACACATGCTAGGCGAGCACACTACCACTGCGCCATAACCCCAGCCCTGAAATTCCTTTCTTATTGCCAAAGAAATCAATCTTTTACTAAGTTCCCGAATGGTTATAAGCATTTTAGGGGTGGGGGTGGGAGGATACTGGAAATTGAACCCAGGGGTGCTTTATCACTGAACTACATCCCCAGTCCTTTTTATTTTTTTGTTTTGAGACAGAGTCTTGCCAAGTTGCTGAGGCTGGCCCCAAACTTGCAATCCTCTTTCCTCTGCCTGCTGAGTTGTTGGGATGACAGGCATGTGCCATTATGCCTGGCTCATGAGCCTTTTTTAGTCTACTGTTCAGAATCACATGACAAGATTAGAAATTCTCTCTAGTCAAACTTGGTGTGATGATGATGCAGCCCTGTTTGGAAAAGAAACAAGTTTTGTGTGAGACTCAGGTTATATAATTTTCACATAGTCTCAGAAGTGTTCAAACCCCGCTCTAAGGGATTCCAAAGCCCAGCGCTATGGTCTGAATTGCTATGGTCACATATTCATATGAAACTCTAACACCCAAAGTGATGGTATTAGGAGGTGGGGCTTTGGGGTGATTAGATCACAGGGCTAAACACATATGATTGGGGTCTTTTATAAGAGGCCTAAGCAAGCAGTCTTGCCCCTTCTACCTTGTGAGGACATAACTGGAAAGTACCATCTATGAACTGAAAAGTGGGTCTTTAGCAGTGAATCTTCTGGCACCTTGATCTTGGACTTTTCAGTCTCCAAAACCAAGAACAATAAATCTATGTTGTGTATAAGCAGCTGGCTCTGTAGTCTCCTGTTACAGCAGGCAGAGCACATGAAGATGGCAAGCTCCTTCTCCAACCCTTGCTGACCCCAAGAAACTTCCCTAAGATGGGGTTAGGAAATGGCTGAGATTTTCAGTTTACTAATTTTGAAGGTAGACTTCGTTTTTTTTGGTACTGGAGATTGAACTCAAGGGCACTCAACCATTGAGCCACATCCCCAGCCCTATTTTGTGTTTTATGTAGAGACGGGGTCTCACTGAGTTGTTTAGCACGTCAGTGTTGCTGAGGCTGATTTTGAACTCATGATTCTTCTGTCTCAGCCTCCCTAAATGCTGGGATTACAGGCTTGCGCCACCGCACCTGACTTAGACTTCATTTTTTTTTTTTAAGTTGTAGATGGACACAATGTCTTTATTTTATTGCTTTGTATGTGGTGCTGAGGATCAAACCCAGGGCCTCACGCATGCGAGGCAGGCGCTCTACCACTGAGCTACAATCCCAGCCCCTAGACTTCATTTTTAAAAAGAACAAGCAAAATCTTTTTTAAAATTTTTAATTTAATTTTATTTTGTAGTTGTAGATGGACAGCATGCCTTTATTTTATTTATTTATTTTTATGTGGTGCTAGGGATCGAACCCAGTGCTTCACACATGATAGGCAAGCACTCTACCACTGAGACACAGCCCCAGCCCCAGCAAGCAAAATCTTAACAAAATGATGAAAAATGGAGTGGTTCTTTAAGTTATTCTGAATGATTTTGTTCTGGTATTTTCTGAATGTATTTGACATGAACGCATTTGTCTTCTTTTACAAGGAAAAGGATAGAATTGAATTGCAGAGTTGACTGTTGATGGCACATACTCTTAAAGGATGCTCTTTGGAACTTATTTTTTTAACCATGTGGCTGTTGATTAAAGCACAAATTGGTAAGATATTTCTAGAAGTTTGTATTTAGAAGGATTTGTGTTTTAAATTCTCAGTTACAGATGACCTCTGTGTTTATAGTAAATGGTAGTGGTCTTTTGTAGTCAATCTTTTGTCATTTAAATAGGTAATTCTGATTCTATGTTTTATAACCAGTATGTATTTTATTTGATTTATTCCAGTGATGAATGTAAAAGTCCAATCATATCATTTTCTCTTAAGAAAGTGGCTAGGTAGTGGCTAGACAACCCAGTTGGGCTTCGTGTATGTATGTTTTACTTTACAGTACATTTTAACAGGCGTGTTTATGCATAAATTTAGTTATGCTAAAAAAAATGACTGACATTTTCTCTGCTTTTTTAATAAGAGCTTATTTTTAGCTTTCTGGCATATTAGAATCAAATAAGATCAAAGAAATCAAGACCAAACATACAAGTAAGATCAGAAAAAGGGAGAGAGACTCCATTTTAGCTTTGCAAATAAAAATATGAACTTGTTATTAAAAAAGAATTTTCAGTATTTCCTCCTTTACTTGATTTAAATAAGTTCTTTACCAGTTCCTATTTATGGTAGTTGATCCAAGCATTCTTACAATTACTTGAAGGAGAAGAAGACTTTCAGTGGAGACTTTATATCGACCTTGAAAATTCAGGGTGAATCTTCGTGAGTTTTTTAATTGAACCTTGTCAATGAAAAGCCTCTTGAGGGAAACAAATGACCTCCATGTTTTAATAAGCATATAATGTGGCATCTGGAATATAGTAAAGAGTATGGATAACCCTGTTAGGAAGAGGAATACATTCATGGAATTTATATTACCTGTATCAGGTAAAGATTCATCCACCCCAGGGTCTTACATCTTGAAGAAATATCAAAATATGGCATGTTAACACTCACTTTCCATCTTTGATGCCAACTCCAAACACACCAGAGCCTTTGAATGTTTTCTCTTTGTTATAAAATAATGTTGCAGATTACACATATTTTATACCACTAATATAGCAAGAGAATAATTATTCCTAAATACCACCCTAGAGTTTGTGATAATCTTTTAAAACTGTCTTTTTTATCTCAGTATGAGTACTGAAGTAAGCATTATAAATCACAAATAGTGATGGAAACAAATGTGATTTATTCTGGGAAGCCTTCTTTAGTAATCTGAAATTTTTACATATAAGAGATGCTGGTTTTTCCTGGAACTGTGTTCCTGAATGTTCTTCCAATTCTACTTTCTCACCGTTCTCCTATTTATAGTTTTGATTATACTATTACTGTTTTGAGAAGGATGAATGTTTTAATTCAAATGCAGTTAGACTTTAATATGGTTGTCTTCTGATCTCTTGTGTATCACCAATACTGCTAGTGTGATGTCAGTTATTTATATCCCCATGATCTGTTAGGTTTAATTTTATCCTGCTTCTGGGATTGCAGCAACTCTCCATTTTGAAATGGGTGTCTTATTGCCAATCAAGTATTGCTTTTGTATCTTACTGCAGATGTGTGCAAGATAGGAGATGTGACTGTAAAGCCCTCCCATGTAATTTCACGTGGATCAACTGTCAATATTTCATGTTCTTTGAAACCCAAACACGACTGTTTAAGCTCTTCCAGTTTGAACAAATTGGTCCTTTACAAGATAAACAAAGCCATCAGTTTCCACCGTGGTCGCTCCTTCAGTTTGCAAGTCACAGATCTTCCCCTGGGTTCAACCTTGTTTCGCTGCAAACTTGCCTGTGTGGGAAGTAAAGAGACTATAGTATGTGGAGCAGAGATCTCCGTTGGTGGTGAGCATTCCTTTCTGAGTTCCTCAAAATGAGTGATCTTTTGGTGTTTGTCATGTGTTAAGCAGAAATCCAAACACAGCACAGAATTCATTCTTCTCCCACCACATGAAATATTTTATCTTGATGGCAACATGAACATCTTGGTGCAAAACGTCTAGAAATTGGTAGAATTGGGGTCTTATTTGATAAGATTCTCCTTCTTTCTCTTTTCCCCCTCCTCCTTTCTCACTGTCACTTCCTTCTTCCTTCTCCTTTGTCTCTCTCTTTCTCTCCTCTGTCTCTGACCATTAAGACCATTTACTTACCTATTGTCTTTGGACTGTAGTGGTAGGAAAATGGATCTCTGCAGCTAGGTCTTTGTGCCTTCTTGACTTATAAACATTTTCTCAAAGCTACAATTTCCAAAATAGAGGAAAGATGTATCTGCTTCACCTTAGCAACCCAGGTTGATGACACATGGCTAAACCCTTCCTCACTTAGTACATAAACTGTGGTCCTTCCATCCCTGCTTACCTCTGACACTGGTCATCATATTTAACAGAGGTTGGAAGAAAACCATGATTGTACTTACAGTTGGTCTTTTACTGGCATCTCTAGGAAATTGCCTGAAGCAAAACTGACATGCAAACACTTCAAGGGGGAAGGGGACTTGTACAGTTTTAGGTAGGCAAGAATGAAGAATCAAGCCAGGAAAACAGTACAAGCAAATACTGATAATACGTCACTTAACAATGGGGATAATTCTGAGAAATTTGTCGTTT
>CM053400.1:50386520-50461586 GCA_028644305.1 Xerus rutilus
AAAAAAAAAAAAAAAAAAGATAAGCAGAAATGAAACCCTCTGAGGTTGTTTCCTCCTGGGTAGTAGAACAAAAAGAACAAGAGATAAAATATAAAATTATAAGTCATAACCTATGAAAATTATGGACTTTCAGAAAGAGAAAAACAGAGAAAGGAATCATCAGAAAAATAGTTCAGGAAAGTTTCCCAAACTGAAGGATAAGAGTTCCCAGAGTGTATGAATCCTTTGAGAATCCAGAAGATGAATGAAAACAGATCCCTGATAAGCACATCCTTGTGAAAATCCAGCATAGTAGAGCCAAAAAGAAGATTCTGTATTTTCCAAAGAGGAAAAATAGACCATATGCAATATCAGAACAACTCCAAGGCCACTGAGAATAGCAGTAAACTGGAACATAGAAGAAAATAAAGCCCTGCCATCAGAATACAGGTGATGATTCCTTTCGACTTAGAATCTTCTATCAGGCCAAAGCAGCAGTGTATGTGAAGGTAGAATAGAGACATTTTAAATCCTGCTCAAACTATTTCCTCCCACACACCTTTTTCCAGAAAACTATCAGAGGATACACTTCACCAATACAAGTAATTAAGTCAAGAAAGAAAAGCATTGGATCTAAGAAACTAGAGGTCCCTCATGGGGAAAAGGACAGTTTCCTGGATGCTGAGCATGGGCAGTCCCAGAATGACAGCCGTGCATTAAGAATAATGGCAGCCTGTCTTCTTGGAAAATTCACAAAAGAGGTCATCAAGCAGAAGGTATGGATAGAAGTCCCAAAGCATCTGAATATTTGAAGCAATTCAGATAAATTGGCCCAAGAGTTACATTAATAAGAAAACAAATGGAAAAACAAGATGATAAAATACTAACTCCAAGGCAAAAGTTTATGCAGAAAAATAAAAGTTAACAGTATTCCATATGGCTCAGACATGAGTAGTATGTGTAGATGTATGCATACATTGTGTGTATATATATATATAAATTTACTGTATACTCATGAATATATATTTATATAGCATATGCACATATCTATATGTATACATAGTATTTACATATATGTGTATAGGCATACACATATAAGTGTATATATATATGCTTATATATTGTATATACAAGCACAAATTTTTTTAGAACTACTCTAACCTTTTAATTTGGCACATGACAATATGTTGAAATTAAAATTTCTGATCTCCATTTCGTCAATCTTTTTCTTTGATACTGTTTAACTCCTAGGAAATAGTTCTTCTACATTGTTGCTCTGCACTGTCTTTAACTTTTTTTAAAAATTTGTTCTAATTAGTTATACATGACAGTGGAATGCATTTCGACACATCACACATGAATGGAGTATAACTTCTCGTTCTTCTGGTTGTCCATGATGTAGAGTTGCACAGGTCCTGTAATCATATATGCACATAGGGTAATAGTGTCTGATTCATTCTACTGTCATTACAACTCCCATGCCCCCTCCCCTCTTTTCACTCCCTTCTGTCTAGTCAAAACACCTCTATTCTCCCCACCCATTATTGTGAATTAGCATCTGCATACCAGAGAAAACATTTGGCCTTTGGTTTTTTGGGATAGACTTATTTCCCTTAGCATGATATTCTCCAATGCCATCCATTTACCGGAAAATGCCATCATTTCATTCTTCTTTAAGGATGAGTAATATTCCATTATGTACATATACCACAGTTTCTTTATCCATTCATCTGTTTAAGGGCACCTAGGTTGGTTCCATAGTTTAGCTATTGTGAGTTGAGCTGCTATAAACATTGACGTGGCTGTGTCACTGTAGTATGTTGATTTTAAGTCCTTTGGGTATAAACCTAGAAGTGGAATGCCTGGGTCAAATGGTGGTTCCATTCCAAGTTTTCTAAGGAATCTCCATACTGCTTTCCATAGTGGTTGCACCAATTTGCAATCCCACCAGCAATGTTGAGTGTACCTTTCTCCACATCCTCACCAACATTTATTGTTGCTTGTATTCTTGATGATTGCCATTCTGACTGGAATGAGGCAGGATCTCAGTGTAGTTTTAATTTACATTTCTCTAATTGCTAGAAATATTGAACATTTTTTCATATATTTGTTGATTTACTATATTTCTTCTGTGAAATGTCTGTTCAGTTCCTTTGCCCATTTATTGATTGGGTTATTTGGGGGGTTTTTTGGTGTTTTTTTGAATTCTTTATATATCCTGGAGATTAATGCTCTCTCTGAGGTACAAGCACACATTTTTATATACACTGCATGCATATGTATATATATATACATATATACATATACATATGTACAAGAAAATGTTATTTTAGGAAGAGTTTGTTATTTTATTAAATAAAGCTGTATGAACTACATATTGTTATGCCCATTTTATAGACAAAACTGAAGCTCTGAGATGTTAGCTTGTGCAAGTTCACACAATGGACATTACTGTGCCCATGTCTTTGGTGGGTGCTAGGGACAAAAATGACATTTGTTTCATCAATCACATCTTTTGGTGAGGTGAGCACTATCCAGGGCTTCCATAGTATGTTTGTTTAATCTCACCCAAAAGAGCATCTGTCTACATGTGGGTATCAGTATTAGAGTAGAGTGGAATGATGGAGTAAAGTGTTTTCTCTTACCTCCATTGAGTCCGAGAAGCTCCAAATTTCAGTCCTATCTTTGACTCGAAAATGACTTTATTTAAAAATACCTTCCATGCTGTAGAAGGAACCATGCTTGTCTTGTACACCTTTGTATTTTCACAGCAAACACTGTACCTGGCCCATGGAAGGTCCTCAGAATTTATGTACAATAAAGAATTAATTTTTAAATGTTCATAATGTGCTCCAAGCAATGTAGTGCAGAAATTAGATACAGGTAGTACAGCCCATGACTAGCACAAGTGGGTAGAGGTCTTGGCAGCCAATTTCATGTGAGTGGAGAAAAATGGTCCTAATTTTCAAAGGTTTCTAATATTGAATTGGCATCACTCTAGTAATGTTGACTTATCATCACCAGGGAAAGTGGAGCTGGCAGTGGATGTTCACCTGTTAGGCAAAATGACGGAACATGAGGTCAAAGCCTTAGACATGTCCGCCACAGCTGAGCTGGAGCCCTGATCCTACCACTTCATAATTTTGCCATCTTGGGCCAAATAGTCCACCTAAGTCTTAGTTTCCTCTTTGATAAAATGAGGATGATAACATTCAAATGGGGTTGATTTGAACTGGACAGAAACTAGCTTTATCTGGATTTGTGAGACTTGAGGAAGATATTGTCATCTTATTGGCAAATAATAGCAATGTGATTGATATTTCAAATACGATGTCTTACTCTCTTTTTTTAAAGTTGCTCCAGAACGGCCTCAAAACTTAACTTGTGTACAGAAGGGAGAACATGGGACTGTGGCCTGCACCTGGGACCAAGGACAAGACACTCACGTATATACTAAGTACACTTTACAGTGAGTGAGACTGTGGTTTTTGTTGCTGTTTGTTTGTTTTTGCCACCTGCATGGGGACGATGCTCTACCACTGAGCTACACCCCTAGCTCAAGACTGCTCTCACAGGGGTTTGGTAGGTCCTCTCTTAGTTGACATTTAGCAATATCATACAGTTTTATGATATTGCCAGGAGAAGCAGCAACAGAGACCTCAAGACAATTAGATGCTTAAGAACAAAATTCTATCATTCATCAATTAAAACTGGTACAGATGTCTAAACCGAGACCTAACATCTTGGGTCTGAGTTCTACTCAGAGGTTTTGTTAGGGCATTCAAGGCTGAGGTAGGGGTGTTCTTCCAGCTCAAATATGGTTACACTGACTATAAAATACTCTTCTTCTCTACAGTCGCAGATTCTTAGGACCATGATGTATAAATAGACACTTCCTTGTGGTAGCTTTCCATTAGCTTAGAGGAAATTCTTTTTAAAGCAGAGTTGGCTGATGAGAGTCCACAAGAGAAGAGAGACTGGGCAGATTCCATCTCTTGCAGTAGGTTCCATACTCCTATCAAAGACCCATTTGGTCTACACTGTGCCTGAATAAGTTGGAGTTGGGGAAAGGCAGGGGGGCCAGTGCTCTGGTCGGCCCACTGCTGTGCTGGGAGCTGTCACTGTTGTTCAGTTGATGCTGAGGTGGCCACAGATCCTTTGGATGATGGTTGGAATAGCTTGGAGGAGCCAAGATGACAGCTAAGGTTTGGGGAATTCTGGCAATGTAGACACATATACTCATCTTGATAAATATCCAGAAAGAAAAAAAAAGTTCTACCAACAGAGAGGAAAGAATGTGGGAATAGAACATAAATATTTCTATAGTGTATCCCTTAGCCATAAGACTGACCTGAAAAGATTGACTAAAATTTTATATACTTGAACATTTTTATCTTTTATACTAAAAGGTGAACAGGAAGTATCTTGCTAAACACAATTTTGTTCTGTTTATAGGTTAAATGGACCAAAAAATTTAACATGGCAGAAGCAATGCAGTAACTACAATTGTGCTCATTTGGACCTTGGAATCAGCCTAACCCCTGAGTTATTGGAATCCAGCTTCATAGCCACAGTTACTGCCACGAACAGTCTTGGAACTACTTCTTCATTTCCATCTACATTCACATTCCTGGACATAGGTACATTTTCTTTCACTTCCTGTAGGTGTGATTCACTGGAACATGAAAATTATTTTTTAAATCATTCAAATCTTCTGTGTACAGTTCTTTTGACAGAGGTTGATGGGAAGTGGCCAACAGTACCTTTACCAAGAATAGGTAAAAGATAGTCATTATTTTTAGTCAAGTGTAAGGGCCACATGCCTAGAGTCATGGAGATGGCCATGCCATATGGGATCTTTTTTGTTATCTCTACTGGAGAAATGAGTCCCTCGCTTCAAACTCCACGAAAGTACCTGTTGCCAGTAATGCCATCAACTGAAAAGAGGGTCCCGGGAGGTCATTCAGGAAGTTCAGGGGAGGCCCTTCTAGGTAGAGGTGTCTTTTTACATCTATGGCTATTCCTACTGTTCAGGTTGGCTACAAGTGGACCTGCTGGGCCAGAGAAAACTACAAATAAGATTCATTGAGGTATAAATGCATAAGCCAGTCCCAGCATATATCTGAGCAAATATCATTGGCCCAGTTCAATCAGAGACAGTTCTCAGGCATCCAAGCTCTAACCATCCCAGGTGGGACTGGGCTTCTGGCCTGCCTGAAGTTCCCACCTCACTCTTCTGTCTTCCCGTAGCACCTCTTTGCATAAATACTGCTGACCATGAGTCTGATCACAGACATTGACCATGCACTTTCCTCCACACTGCCCCCCATCCTACCTTCCATCTCTTTACACAAATCATTCATCTCTTTTGTTTGTTTCAAGACAGAGTTTGACTAATTTGCTGAGGCTGTCCTTGAACTTAGCTCTTCCTGCCTCAGTCTCCCAAGTCCCTGGGAGTACAGGTGTGTACCACTGTACTTGGCTTCAAGACCACTCATCTCTAAGCTACCCTTTTTCTCCCCGTTCTTTCCTCTTTCCCTTCATCCTATCACTATGAATTTTTCTACTGGCATTCTTCCTCCTTAAGTGACCACCACTAGCCACCTCTGTCTTCTCAGTCACTGAATCTTTTAGGTTTGGAACACTGGTTTTCCTTGAATCATTGGATTAAGTGTAGTTGATACATCCACTACCTACCCAAAATGAAGTTGAAATTTGGAGAAACCAACTTTATTTTTTTGTAGTTCGTGTCAGTACATAAGGCAATTTCTGATCATGGAGCCTGAATCACACTTTCTTGTTTGTTCTGGTTACTAGTGAAGCCTCTTCCTCCGTGGGACATCAGAATCAAATTTCCAAATGCTTCGGGAAGCAGATGTACCCTTCAATGGAGAGATGAGGGGTGGGTGCTACTCAATCGTCTCAGATATCGGCCCAGCAACAGCAGGCCCTGGAATATGGTAATGGTCTTCAAGGGCAAGGGAGAAAACATTACAGAGTTCTTAATATCACTGCATAAACCTCTGTCTTTTCATATCAGCAGAATATGGAGTGTAAGAATATTTAGGGGGGTATGACTCATTGGTAGACCAGTTGCCTAGTACATGTGAGGCCCTGGGTTCAATCCCCTGTACCACAAAAGGAAAAAGAAAGAATATTTAGCCTGAGAGTACACACTTGTAGTCTATTAGAAAGTCATGTGCATCTCTACTAACAAACATCTGGATCATGGATTCTGAATTTTTTTAAGCCATAGTTATTTATAAACCAGTGTTAACTTTCTACAACCCATTTTTAGTAAAGAATTTATTTCTCCTTGTTCTTTCACTTCCTAACCCATTATTACTTGTTAACATTTTTAAAAAACATAATGGAAAGAGGAATAACTAGGGAATGTCCATAGAGGCTTAAATAGTATAAAGAAAAGGCCTACAATTTGATATAATATTAGGCATTACATTTTTACAATAAAAAGTATAGGATTATGATTTCTTTTAGCATTTTTATAAAATATGACTTATAACAATGGATCAGTTTCACATATAGCTGGTACTCAAAAGATGTAAAAGTAATTAAAATTTTTTTTGAAGCCAGTTCTATGTCTGTGTTAAAACATTGATCACATACCAATTGTATCCAAATAAAAAATTATTTCTAGTGTGGAAACTTCTCCAGGGCTTTTTTGAAAATGAAAGTTTTCAACCATTAAGTCATTTTTCAGCTGACTTCAGGATCTTCCTGGGAACATGAATAGATGGGTTATTAGTCCCAGGAGATTTCATTTTTGTTTTTTTAGTGGGAAACTATTATTTAAGATTAGTGTCATGTATCTTCAGTAATTCAGTCATTGCTGTTTCTTCCCATTGAATATAGGAAAAATAAAGAGTCATCTGGTCTGGTTTCTTCCTTTTATGTTAAAATTTTTTATGTCGTTTAATATTAACCATCACTTTAAAAAATTTTGCCAGGCACAGTGTTGCAACTTGTAATCCTAGCTACTCAGGAAGCTAAGGCAGGAGGATTTTAAGTTCAAAGCCAGACTCAGCAATTTAGCGAGGCCCTAAGCAACTTAGTGAGGCCCTATCTCAAAATAAAACACAAAGGGCTGGGGATGTGTTTCGGTGATTAAGCACCCTTGAGTTCAATCCCTGTGTTTTAGTCAACTTTTTCACCACTGAGACTAAAAGACCTGACCAGCACATCTATAGAGGAGGAAAAGCTTATTTGGGAGCTCACAGTTTCAGAGGTCTCAAGCCATAGACAACAGAATCCATTCCTGGGAGCTCAAGGTGAGGCCCAACTCCATGGCTGAAGAGTGTGGCAGAGAGAAGCATCTCACATGATGATCAGAAAGCAGAGAGAGACTCCACTCTCCAGATACAAAATTTATACCCCACGGCCACACTCCCAGGGACCCTCCTCCTCCATCCACAACTTACCTGTGTTCAGTTACCACTCGATTAATCCCCCAATGGGGATTAATTCACTGATTGGATTAAGGCTGTTATTTCTCCTCTCAACCTTCTTGCATTGAAGGTTTAGAAAACATGAGCTTTTGGGGGACACCTAATATCCAAATCATAACACCCTGGTACCAAAAAAGGAAAAATCTTGTTTGTCCCACTATTCCAAATTCTGTCCTGCAACAAGATTGACTTACTCTTTTCCAAAAAATGAGTGAGAATATGTATTCTCTGTCACTAGACACTGGGGAGGGCTAGGGGCAGGGGCGAGTTCAATAAGGGCACTAGAGCACAGGGGAGGGATTTCTTCTGATTCTTCTCTAACCCAGTAGGATAACTATTGTTTAAAAAACTATGATATATTTCACATGACTCAAAAAGAAGATTGCTAAATTCCCAACACATAAAAATGATTAATGTTGGAAGAGATGTGCATGCTTATTACCCCAATTAGATTATTACACATTGTAGACATGTATTACCATAATGTACAGATATTATTTCTCAATTTGCAAAATCCTGTCTGATTCAAGGTTAATGTCACAAATGCCAGAGGAAGACATGACTTGCTGGATCTGAAACCATTTACAGAATATGAATTTCAGATTTCCTCTAAGCTACATCTTTTTAGAGGAAGCTGGAGTGACTGGAGCCAATCACGAACAGTGCACACACCTGAGGAAGGTATGCATATAAGGGAAAAGGAGGGAGAGGAGGAAAACATGCGAAGAAGAAGTGTGATAATTCCCTTGGGGTGGAATCTCTGAAGCACTTGTGCTGAATCAGAAAGTATGATTGCATTAATTAACAAGTCAACTTTGGCATTAGCTTAAGTATGTCCAGAGAGAGGGATGTTTATTATTGCTAAGAAATCTTTAACATTAGGCAAGTCCTGTTTGCCACTGGTCACATAGGCTATAAGTTTGTGACTCAGTAATGTTTAGTTAAACTCACATCTATTTCTCCTTCTATCTTCATAACTGTTATTCCACAAAGCTGTACCCAGTAATTAATCTCATTCTTTTGCAGTTAAACCTTGATACATGTTATCTTTTTGATCCTCTGAAAATTAAAATGACTCTATAAGCCATACTAAAAGCTTGAAAGAAAGTAGACTCAGAAGACATAGTATTCTAAAATAAAATGTAATATCTAACAATTCTCCCTCCTCCAAATATACAGTGCGGCACTTTTTCAAGCCTTTGATCTTCAGTGCTCAGATAAGCACCACCACACCACCCACAGCTGAGAAAAACACAGCAAATGTATTTTTCAGTCTGATAGACTTTTCTTTTTGGTAATTATTGGGAAAGCAATTTTTTGAAGTGTAAGCAAACATCTTATTGAAGCAAAAATGCCTACATAAACTTTATGTCAATATTACAAGTCTTTGAGGCTGGGATTGTGGCTTAGTGACAGAGTGTTTGCCTAGCACTTGTGAGGCACTGGGTTCAATCCTCAGCACCACATAAAAACAAACAAATAAAATAAAGGTATTGTGTCTACCTACAACTTAAAAAACATTTTAAATAATATCACAAATCTTTGAAGATGCAAGAAATCATCATCTAAATATTCATTTTTGAAAGTACTTAACTACCTGGGCACACACATCCATAATCCCACTGACTTGGGAAGCTAAAGCAGGAGGATTCAAGGCCAAGCCCCAGCAACTTAGTGCCACCCTGTCTCAGAATAAAAAATATAAAGGGTTGGGGATGTACATCAATGGTAAAACACTCCTGGGTTCAATTTCCAGTGCCAATAAAAAGAAAGAAAGAAAACACAGCATTCAATTAATGGTATAATATAGAACTTTTTATAATTTATGTAAATTTGGCTCAGAGGAAAAATTATTGGTATATATCCCATAGCTTATTTTCAGGAGCTTTCATTATTTTTTTTTGAGGGAGGGGGATACTGGACATGATGATGAACTCAGGGACATTCAACCACTGAGCCACATCCCCAGCCCTATTTTGTATTTTATTTAGAGACAGGGTCTCACTGCGTTAATTAGCACCTGGCTTTTGCTGAGGCTGCCTTCGAACTCTTGATCCTTCTGCCTCAGCTTCCCAAGCTACTGGGATTATAGTGCACCACTGCGCCCAACTCTTTCTTGATATTAATGTGAGAACACCTAAATGCTTGTTTGTGAGACTCCTGGATATGTGTGCATGTAAAACAGATTTGTGATTATGTTGCACTCATCTTCTTCAAGCTCCTGATGGCTTTTGGTAACTGATGACACTTGGGGATGTTGCAGCAATGGCATTCAAGGTCCAACAGGGGATCTATTAACAGAATATTATACTTAATATCTAATTTGTGGAATAATCTTAGAGTTTTCTTTTCTTCTTATATTAATTGCATTTCTCTATTTAAAAGCTATCTTAAAATTAATTCACTCAACAAATGATAATTACCTCTCATTTAAATCTTTTAATGTTGATCTTGATCAGAGAGGTATGAAAAGATTTTTTCTGTTTTTATTTTTTGAAAGCATTTATCCCTTCAATTAAAACTTCAAAGCAGGATGGTAACTTTTATATCCTAAATCATAAACCATCATCATGTCCATGAGCAGCACCTGGTCACAGTTGTGAGGCTGCCAGTGTTGGTGAGCTGAACCCAGGAGGCGGCTTATCAGAGTCGCTGCAGGCAGCGTTCATGGAGAAACCAAGCTCTGAGATACACACTCACCAAGCTCCTCAGCTTCCTTTCCACATCTGAATCTCCCTTTTCTGTGTTCGATCTTTCTGGGGCTTGTCATAGGGTCTCTTTGCTCTTGCCCTAAGTTGCGTGGTTTTCAGTCCTTACCACTGTTTCTGTCATCGGTTTCTTTATGAAACAACAACTGATGTAAACCTAAAAGGTGTGAATTTTTTTTAACACTTCTTCCTTTTAACTCTTTAACTGTGTACTCATGTATAACTTGGCATTAAAAAAAATTACTAGTAAGCTTTTTTTAGTTACTCTCTAAAACTGTGAATGATTGCAGCCTTGAATTCCCCCAAATGGAGAGGAACCTACTCTCTCCTGGTGACCAGGGCAGCTCCTTACCTCATTTTAGCAGGGCAAGGGCCTTCTTCACTCCATATGGAGCTTTCTTTTGTTATTAAGTTCAACTCCTGCAATGGCCCTCCAGAAGAAATGACCATTAAGTAAGAAATAGAAAGAAAGAAACCACTTTCCTGTGTTTAAGAGAACAATTCCCAAATCAGTACTCATCAAAGAAAGACCTGATATTAGGAAATGAACAGCTATATTTCCTTTCCAGGGAGAGAACATTCTGGAATCTGGGCTTTGAGGTGTCCAGACATGCATGAGAATATGCTAGGTGTTGGAGAACCTGATCCCTCATCATTCAGAACACCCAGCAGAAGTCTCCAGAATGATGAATAAGTTGTTCTTTAGAGCATCTTATCAAAATGTTTCTATTTGTTCATTCTCCATTTGTTTAAAGTTTTATTTACATGTTTTGGCATTCATCAACTCTGTTATGGACAATTAACAAAGCATTGTGCATGCTTGGACTAGAGTAGTAAAGGAGGAATCCTCCTGATTTGTGGTGACAACACAGGTGAGGGGAGAGAGATGCCCAAAGCAAGAGAAAAACGCAGTGACCAGCTGTAGCCACCTCTCTCACATTGAGAAGCCAGGAAATTAATTCATTCATTCATTATTTAGAAATATTTCCAAGATAGGGTAAATGAGAACAATGAAATTCTAGAGGTTACTTATCATTTTGGATAACAAGTGTTTTGGTTTTTTTTTAACAATCTGACTTTAACATTTTTAACATTTCTCTGCTGATCCAGATAGTAAATATTTTCAGTTTTATAGACCATACAGTCTCTGTCACAAGTACTAAACTTTGCTGTTGTAGTGTGCAAGTGATTATTGACAATATATCAACAAAGAGACACAGCTGGGTTGCAATAAAACTTTATGGGCACTGACATTTGAATATTACATAATTTTGTCACTAAAAATGATTCCTCTTGATATTTTTCAACCATTTAAAAATGTAAAAACCATTATTAGTTTGCTGTCATACAAAAATGGACAGCAGACTGGCGTTAGCCCATGGGCCATAGCATGTCAACACCTAAACTAACTATAATCAAACTGGTAGGCATTATAGTTGTCTCTTTGCTTAATTCTGAAGGACACGAGAATGAATGGCTCTTCACCTTTCTGAAGACACTCACATGCAAACATTTGTGTTGGAGGGAAACATCCCTACTCTCTTTTCTTCTCCTTTGAGTCTCCTCTCAGATTAGCACCCATCCTGGAAGAGTAAACACTTTTGTTCAGCTTTTTGACCAGATGGTGACCACTCCAACAGGAAGCAATGTTTGTTCATGATTCCCTCTAAATAGAAACCACTGAAGAGAATATATGCTTTTCTGCATGGTCTATAGAACATGGATGTATCAGGAATTATGCCAGGTACTAGGGCATAATAACAACTAGTCAGAACCTCAGACTGAAGCAGTTACCATTTATCTTGGAAAGCCAGGGAAAGATTCCCAGGGGAGGTAACACCAAGATGAAATACAAAAGCCAAAGGGAATCTGGTGGTTTTCCTTCCTACTGTGAACTAAATGTTTATATTCCCACAAAATTCATATGTGGAAGCCCTAACCCCTGATGTAATGGTATTAGGAAGTGGGACCCTTGACAGGTAGTTAGATCATAAGGTTAGGGCCCTCATGAATGGTATAGTGCCCTCATAAGAATAGGAGACAAGAGCTCACACGCTGTCTGTTTGCCATATGAGGATACAACAGGAAGAGGGCTCTCACCAGACACCAGAGCTCCTAGCACTGTGAGCTTGGATTTCCTGCCTCCAGAACTGTAAGAAATAGATGCTTGTTGTTTAAGCTAGTCAGTCTGAAGCATTTTTGTTATAGCAGTCAAAACTGGCTTAGGCACTCCACCTATAAAATAAATCCTTCAAGCTCATTGCAGTAGGGAAAGGGAGCCATTTCCTCCATGAAATACTTGATTCTCTTTTATTCTCTAAGGTCTCATGTTCTAATGACCTATTTGGTATCTTCACTTAAATGTCAATGATATCCCAAACCACAAATAGCCTAAATAAGACTTACATTTTTCATCCACAGTGAGATGTTTCTGAAGTGCTTCTGCTTCAATGTTTCCCATATCAGTAAACCATCATCTTCCCAGTCACATAGTCTCTTTTTCATATTGGTACCACTGTCCCAGGTTATGTGTTTGTCACCCTCACATAGAGCTTCCACAAATATGTCCCTCCAAACATTTAGCTTCACTTGTTTATGAGCTTTATAAAATTATATACTGTATGTAATCTGCAACTCACTTTTCTCCTTCAGTACTCTCACACAAAGTCCTCATTGATTGTAGTGTGGAAGAAATGATGTGGGTGAACTAGGGCACTTGGTTTCCTCATCATTTTCTCATGTATAGTAGTTGTATCTCCAAATAAAGTCTTTGCATGATAAATTAAAAAAAAAAAATGAGTAGGGAAGAAAGAAAAGAAACATGGCCTTCACTTGTGATCTGGATGTTAAAAGGTGATGTCTCTTAAGAAGGGGGGAAAAGATGGAGGAAATACTCAACTATGTTTAATGCTGCTAATAAACCCAGCATGAAATAAGAACAGAGGTGTGACTGTGAGATTTGGCAACATGGCCAGCCAGGAGCTGTGCCTATAGCATGGCAAGGAATCTCAGCTATTATGGGGTGAGAGCAAATGTGAAGTAAGGGAATGAAGACAGCAACAATTCACCGTCTTTTTCAGAGAGTTCTATGAAAAGGAAGAGGTGTGAGGTGGTATTTGGTATTGAGAAATTCTGTTTGTTTTTGTTTTTAGGCTCAGAGATAATGCAGCGTAGGGGCTGAGGATATAGCCTAGTTGGTACAGTGCTTGCCTTGCATGCACAAGGTGCTGGGCTCGACACAAACACACACACACACACACACACACACAAGAGAGAGAGAGAGAGAATGCAGTGTACTTGCAACGGAAAAATAAAGGTCCAGCAGAGATAGAATGAATGACACAGGGAAGCAGGGAATACATGTAGGGGAGAGGTCTTTGATGAGGCGAGGAGGGGATCATGAGCTCTGGTTAAGGATTTGGATGGAGATGGAAGTAAGCTGCTTCAACATCCCCACTGTAACAGTGGGAGTGGTGTTGGGCTGCTGATGGGAAAGTTTGGACGTGTTTTCTCTCTTGCTCTTTTTTTTTTTTTTTTTTTTGTACTGGGGAATGAACCCAGACTGCTGTACCACTGAGCTACATCTCAGCCCTTTTTATTTTTTATTTTTAACTCAGGGTCTCACTAAGTTGCCCAGGCTTGTCTCGAACTTGCAATTCTTGTGCCTCAGGTTTCCTAGTGGCAGTTTGAAAGTTCTTGTCATGGAGGAGAGGAGGGAATTCCTATCTGATTGTTTTCCTTCACTCAGTGAAGTCAGAGGCAGTCATGAGTCCAGAGAAATAAATGATTGCAAGTGGGCAAGTGGAGGGACTGACAATACCAGCCCTTGGGAATAGCCCTCAAGTGCACAATGAGCCACCAAGAATAACGATAAGAAAGAGGTAGAAAGGGAGAGAGTGAACCAGTGCTAAGTCATTAGGCAGGAGAGGCAGGGGCAGTCTACCAGACTTCACAGGCAGACAGCACAGCAGGTAGCAATGTCTGAAGGTGCGGACCTTCTAAACACTTGTCACTACTCAAAGAAGACCTGTTTGAATTGAGTATTGGAAACTAGATTTTAGATAAATGTCATCACATCCCAAAAAGCAGACATCAAAGAACCAAGAGGATAAATGGCCTACCCCTGCCTTGCCTGCCCTGAGCATGATTTGGACCAGGATGAGACAAAAACTCTTTGTTCCTTCTCAATTCGAATTGTTCTTGATCTCTCCATTTTCCTTCACTGAGAAATTCCTGCAGAGCAACCGTTTCCTCCTTGTGGTTCAGTTTCTCCAGTCCAGGCTCCTTGCATTTGCCTTGGCTTCATTTATGGATGCTAATCTTCAAAGCAGCAGGTGACTTGGCTCTGATTTGTTTACCACCTAAACCGCTTGGTGGAATCCTGGAATCTCAGCATTGCTTGCGGAATGAACTCTCAAGGTCATTACCCATTTGGGCTGGTTTCCTGCTTAATATAGGAACCCCTCTCTTTTCACACAGGTAGCTTCCTCCTCTTTCAGTCTCCTGCTTTCCCCTTTACACAGAAGGTGGTTTCATCTCAGAAGGGCTGACTTCTGTTTCTCGTATTTGTATTTTTAGTCATTTCTACCCATTTACCTTGAATTCACTTGATCACATTGGCCTTTGACTTTCTTTTTCTCACTTTTCTATAATAGTTTTATCTGTCTTTTGTGAGATAACACTGAGGTTAGAACTTAAAGTGATTTTGTGACAGTTGAATGTCAAAGAATTCTCCTCACTATTAGCCCTTCTGTTGCTTTAAGCAGCAGAGTTTTGACACCCCTGATCATGAAATTTTACACTTTGAAACTCAATACAGATTCAACTAATGATTTCTCTCCTGTGGAGACATACACCACAGGTGGGCGCCTTTAAAATTTCAGTTTCACTGAAATTTATTCTGGGAAGAGTGTAATTCTAGAATTTGATTCTTTGCTCTATAATAATCTATTAGGTTGGGAATCTTTAATGAGGCAATGAACATTTCTTTTAAATTTGTTACCAGTGTTTAATGAAATGAAGGCATTTACTCCTATAAACAAGTCAACCAATTTTGACACTGAGAACACTTGATCCTAATTACAGAGTCAAGGTCTAGACTATCGAGTTTGCAGAATGTTCCTGTCTTTGCACAGTATAATGCACTGTAATGGGAAGTGGGACCCTTGGAGAAGCCAGAGCTGGTAGCTCAGATCTCCTCTTTGCCATTTACCAGCTAAATCTTTTTTTTTTTTTTTTTTTTTTTTGAGCCACTTAATCACCAAGCCACATCCCCAGTCAGTTTTATATTTTATTTTGAGACGGGGCCTTGCTAAGTTGCTAAGGCTGGCTTTGAACTTGCAATCCTCCTGTCTCAACTTCCCAAGCTGCTGGGATTACAGGCATTCACCACCATGCCCAGTTTCTAAGCCTTTTGTAAACCATCTATCCTCAACCTCCTTGTGCTCAGCTGAACAGCAGTGTACTCATTTTCACCCTCTGTACAGTGTGAGGATCAGATGAGATATGTGTATGAACTGCCCAAGCATTACCTGGCTGTTAGGAGGTGGTAATGTATTCAAGATCAGGTTCCCTTTCTTCAGTTGCCTGTAATGTTTTCCTTTTGGCATCTGGACTAGGAGATAGAAGGCCCAGGTTTGATTTCTGGGACACTCTTCATAGTCCTGAAGAATTGAGAGCCTTTTCAGAATGTTTAGCAGAAGCTTTTCTGACCTCTCAGTCCTTGCCACAAGGGTAAATATTGTCACTGATGGGAATATGGGGGGACAAAAGGCTTTAGCAAAGGGGGGAGATGTTTAGAAAACACAAAAAGTGAAGAGCATGAAAGAAGCAGAAAGAGAAAGTGACAAAAGGAAAGAATAGCCACAAAACAGGCCCTCCTGATGGGGGTGGGAGGATTTTAGAGAAATCATAAACTTTTTCAGAGCCAAGGCTGCAGGCTACTATGGGATCAAAAGTCTTGTGTTCAAGCCTGCCTTCCCTGATTATTAGTTCTGGGATCTGGAACAAATTCATTAAACTCTAAGCACTTCAGTTTTCAAATGAAGAAAATGGCGAAAGCTAAATCTGCTGAGAGCTTACCATGTGCCAGCTCTCTCCATTTAAATTCTCAAGACAGCCCCATGTGAGGTACAGAAATATCTTCTTCACTTGACATGGGAAAACTGGCTGAAGGACACAGCTAATGCTTATTTAAGATCACAGAGCTCAGCTGGGCACGGTGGCGCATGCCTGCAATCCCAGCACTTTGGGAGGCTGAGGTAGGAGGATTGAAAGTTCAAAGCCAGCCTTGGCAACATTGCGGCACTAAGCAACTCAGTGAGACCTTGTCTCTACATAAAACATAAAATAGATCTGAGGATGTCGCTCAGTGGTCGAGTACCCCTGAGTTCGATTCCCGGTACCAAAAAAAAATCACAGAGCTCATAGATGGCTTACCTCTGGAGCTCAGATTTGAACCACTGCACTGACCTGCATCATGGGGTAGGCAGATGTTATATAAAGCTTGATCCTTGTCCCTGATGCCAATCCAATAATGAGGACACAGTTTTGAGAAAAAAGAAAAAAGTTTTATTGCTTTACTAACAAAGGAGAAACACAGGGAATTTCTGTCCCAAAGGGTGTGATTCTGTCCATTAGCAGGAATAGGGGCTTTTAAAGAGATGATTCAAAGGGCACATTTCACATGTTCTCTGTTGGAATTGAAATTCACCTGTTAATTTGGGAGATAGTCATTCCTGAGATCTCTGATGCCATCCCCAAAGTCTAGATTACCTATGGTGGGTGTGTACTCAAGGAGAGAGAACTCTGCCTAGGATAGGTAAGAAAGGTAATCCTGTTTCCCCCTGAGATTAGGGAGGGGGAGGTATTAGGGAGGAGCAGGAAGAGAGGAAGAGAAAGAAACTTGTCTGTTTTAAAAATAATTTGCAGTGGCATAGCAGCAAGGGCTATGTTCAAAGCATGAAGTGGACCACTGTACAGGGAGGACATGAGATGGAGATGTGAACAGGCTCACATAGGACTTGCCCCGTAAGTGTAGGCACATCTGCTCCCTCCCTTTCTCTTTTCTCCTTTCCTTGGCTACTTATCATCAGTTATCTATGTAGTAAAACTCAATTTTCTAGACATTTCCATCTGTTCAAATGGAACTTTGTACTCCAGAAGGAACCCCAATGCAGTCTCACCTCAGACACACTCTAAATGTTCACTGTTAAGGAAGTTGGGTTGGTACAACCAAAGCCTGTTTTCAGGCATTGTTTCTAATTTGATTCTACTCCTGGCTATAAATCAAAGCAAATCTAGTAACATACATAAATAAAACTACTTCACCTACTCACTCTCTCTGTTTCTCTTTCACGCACGCACGCACACACACACACAAATTGATTGTTCACTTCTATTCAAATGCACTTGACTTTCTCAAATGAAATTAGACCCTATTTGACCATTGTTGTATGGATAGATGGTTATTTCTCCTGTCAGTTCTATCAGTTCAGCCTTTGTCTTGGCATCAAATAGATAATATGGCCTGATTTGTTCATTCATTTATTCATCATTTAATAATTACTGGGCACCTATTATATCCTAAACACTGTAATGGGTATTAGGAATTTTAAGATAAATGAGATAATTCTTCCTTTCAAGTAGATAATTGTCTAATGATCAAAAACAAAATAAGTAAGCTACAGCATAAATCGGGATTGGAAGTAAATATAAGCCTTGTTATTTGCGTTTGTGTTTTTATGACATCTAAAAATGATTTTTCCTTATGTCTTTTTTTTAATTGAAACTTCTTTCTACATTCCAATAAAAAAGAAATCACACATACTTTGAGTTTTTAAAATTAAACTCCTGTGCACAAATGAAACATGTGTTAACACATGTTAAGGCTAACTTAGGAAATGGATTCTTCTCATTTTTTAAAAATTTGTTTTTAAAGTAACCTTGTTTTTTCCAACTTCTTGACCAAAGATATACTTATTCATTGTTAAATAAAATAAAAAGAAGATAATGGTTTACAAAGAAAATTGAAATTACTCTACCCTCCAGAATTATTCATTGAATGACCACTTGACACAATATTCATTGAATGACCACTTGACAATGACCACAATAGAAAGGTTTTCTATTGTGCAAATATTTATCAAAATGCACTTTTTCCCCCTTTCAAATCAGAGCCTACTGGCACCTTAGACGTCTGGTACATGAAACAGCACATGGACTACAAGAGACAACAGATTTCTCTTTTCTGGAAGGTAAGTTTTCAGTGTCAGTTTTAAACTCAAGGAGATCATATATTTGAATGATTATATATTTTCAAGGCAGAAAAATAATTTTTATTTCTGTCATTGCTTTGATACGAGGCTTCAGTGCCCACGTAGGAGCTCACTTTCTCAGACTTGTCCCTGATCCCTGCTGCAATGCTGCTTACCTGCCAGATGAGGAGGGCTCCCGCCCAAGCCCTCCCTCCATCCATCAGAGCCTTTATCTTCATCTTGCTTCCTGGTGGAGCAAGGTGCTTCCATTTCTGGCATTTCTACCCTTTCACCCCAACTACACTGTCTCTTTTAAGTGTTGTCTCCCTTTCTCTGTTACCAAAAGCTTGGTCCTTGTCCCTGCTGCCAGTCCAATAACCAGGACATGGTTTTAAGAAAAAAGGAAAAAGAAGGTTTATTGCCTTGGTAGCAAAGGAGAAACACAGGAGACTCCTGTCCCAAAGGCTGTGATGTTACTCATCAGCAGGAACAGGGAGCTTTTACATGTGATTCAAAGGCTACATTCCAAGTGTTCTCTGTTGGAGTTGTACTTCACTTGTTAATTTGGGAGATAGTCATTTCTGATATTTTCTGATACCACTCCCAAAGTCTGGATTACTTCATTCCTATGGTGAGTGTGTACTCAAGGAGAGAGAAATCTGCCTAGGATAAGAAAGAAGATGAGGGAGAGGGAGAGATTCGGGAGGAACTGGGAGAGAGGAAGAGAAAGAAACATGTCTATTTTAAAAATAAGTTGCAGTGGCAGAGCAATAAGAGCTATATTCAAAGCATAAAGTGGACACCTGTTACCTCTGCCCCGCTCCTTTACGTTAGGGTGTCCAGCAGTGACCATGGCAACTTACTCAAGACTTGGGAAATAGAGAAAGCTCTGGTATGATATTTAGGGATGTATTTTGTACCTCATTGAAAGAGAGATAGTGTAAAGAAAGCTGCCCTACCTCAGGAATATGTGTAGTAGTAGAAAATAGCATGAATAGGAATAGAAAGTAGCACTTCCTAAATGGAAAAAAACAGATAGATTGAGCCACCTTTCAGAACACAGTGAGCCCTTACTGTAGAATGCAAGAGTTTCACCAAGGGCCGGAAGCCACCATAGCTAGTTCATTCAGTCCTCACAAAACCCTACAGGTGCTAACATCCACCTAGCAGATAAGAAAACCAAGCCTCAGAAAGAGGAAGTGCTTGCCCAGTGTCACTCAGCCACTAACTGCAGGGCTGGGACTGAAGCCTGTCCTGAACTTCTTTGTTGAAAGAAAATGCTATTTGAATGGAGCTACTGATTGGCATGCTCATAAGATAAGGGTACTCCTCTCTATTCCTCAAACCCGCATCCCTCTCACTGCACTTCTTCCAGTCAAGGGCAAACAAACAGTTTTGGAATTAGGAACCCCATGAGCAGGAAAACAGAAAAGTCACAATAATGAATATGATGTCCTCTGATGGGTTTTGACAGTTGCAGTCTTCTTCAATTTTAAGAAATAAACTTCCATGTGCGCTGGCGTGTGTGTGCTCGCTCTCTCTCGCGCGCGCTCTCTCTCTCTCTCTCTCTCTCTCTCTCTCTCACTCTCACTCTCTCTCTCTCTCTCCCTCTCCCTCCCTCTGCACTCTCCTCCCCCTCCACTCTCCTCCCCTTCTCATGTCTGCTATACTAAAAATAGCCTGGTGACTCATGATCAAGCTCTTCCCTTTGAAACTAGCTCTGCAGCTCAACATTTATTTTAAAATAAATCTGCTTTTTAATAAGAAGAAAATTCTCAAAGCAGGACATGGAGAGAAGCCACAATTTGTGACTACTGCAGTAGAAAATAGCTCAGTTGTTGGCTGTTGGTTTTCATTTTCACAAGGAAGGAACTGGTTAACACCCAAATTCCTCCCCCCCAAGAAACATTTCTCCTCCTCCCCCCCCAAAAAAATGCCCTCAAGAGTGATCTGAAAGATAGGCTTTATGAATCCTATTTCATGTCTCTCTACTCAAGGCTTCCTCTCAGCAGAAAAAGGGTAATGATAATGGGATCTGCAAAGCCAACAAGAGCAGAGTGGGGTCAATAAATGAGGGGACACAAATGGTTAGAAACCATGGAGCAGGGAGGGGCCAGGTGTGGTTACTACACCATGCCAGGTGTTGCTACACCATGCCCCTATGCTTCTTGGGGTGTCAGAGACTACAGATAGGACATCACCATGGTGCTTGCTCAGAGGCAACTCAAGGTAAACGCCTGTTAATCACAAGTAATGCTCAGCAAATGAGCACATGCAAATGCTTCTCCGTTACTTGCTTTGGCCTTGTCCCCACCTCACCAGTTTCTGGAGACCTTGGAATTCAAAGGATCTTCAATGACCTTCAAGTCTGCCCTTCCTCTCCTTGTAAACAATTCTTCTACTTCTGCCAAGACAGACAGAAGTCTCTGCTGGCACCCACACCCACACCCACATACTGACCTTTTGGAGGCAGCCCATGCCATGGTTGGACACCTCTTACCATTAGAAAACTCTTTTATGTGACCAGAATTGTGAGCCTGAGAAGGGTGACCTGGACTGAAACTGGCCTGTATTAGAAACCAAAAGATCAATACTAGAAGAGTCTATGATGGGCACCAGATATAGTCATCAAGGCTATGCAAATCCTTCAGTGATTGTCCAACCAGAGGGGCTCCCCAAGAAAAGTTGGACCCAGTCCTAACTTTTGCAGGGCCATTATAGGATTAAGTCCCTTTCTGTCAAATCCTGGACTTGTCCAGTGGCCCCCAAGAGGCCACTCTGTTGCGGGGAGATAGGGATGAAAACGTTGCCCTCTGGGAGGCTGAGACAGGAGAATCACAAGTTCAAAGCCAGCCTCAGCAAAGGTGAGGTGCTAAGCAACTCAGTGAGACCCTGTCTCTACATAGAACACACAATCAGGCTAGGGATGTGGCTCAGTGGTTGAGTGCCCCTGAGTTCAATCCTCAGTACCAAAAAAAAAAAAAAACACTGCACAGAGCAGCTGGCATGGGCAGTCTTGCTTTGGACCACAGAACCACAGATCTCTAGAGCCATAGGGATGCCAGCCCTTGTTTTATAAATGTGGAAGCTGAGGTTTCAAGAGGGGGTTTCCAATGAGGGGCCTTTGGGTAACATGCCCTGCTGCAGGGGGGCATAAATCACTGCCCCTCTCAGTAAGCCCAATCTGCCCCCCTTTTCCTACTGGGAATTCCTTATGCCACACTCAGGCCTGGAGATTCAAGGGGGTGGTGCTGAGGCACAAGGGACTCACCTGACGTCAGCCTAGAAAGAAAATGTTACAGCTAGGTTGGACGCTTTGTGGTGGGCCCTCGTCATACCTCGCTGAGCAAAGACGTGGTGTGCTGGGGTTTTTCTTCTTTGAGCAACACTGGGAAGCCAGATGTAGGGGCCTCCCCACAACAGCAGAGAGGAGCACCAGTGGAAGCCCCAAGTAAAACCCCACAAGCCTGTGACCAAAGAACACGTTCCTCACATCTGGGGACATGGGAGACGACCTTTCGCTTTTGTTGGATGTTTACATTAGAGGAGAACACTTCATGCTGAGGGGATGCAGCCCCGTGTGTGTTGTGTACGTGTGAATGCATGTGAGTTTTGTACGCGAGGTGCGAGTTTGTGCATATACAAATACATGTGAGTGTGAGGGTGTCACTGAGTGTGTGTATGAACATGCGTTCATGCGTGTGGGTAAGGGGATGAGAGTTGTGTGTGTGTGACTGAGTGAGGAGGGCGGCGTGCATGTGAGTGTTAGAAGGTGTGTATTTGTGGGCAGAGTGGACGAGTGTGGTGTGAGTGTGTGAATGTGAGCCTGCGTACTTGTGAGGGTGAGCATGTGTGAGTGTGTGGGTGTGTTGAGGGTGAAGCAGACCTTTGTTGTTAGGGTTTCCACATCATTACTCATTTCCTCATGCCTTGGTTTCTCCTGAAAGCTCCATTTCTTTAAAACTATCCTGTACATTTTTTAATCATAGCTTTTTTTAAGAGAAAAAGGTATTTTCTAGGTTAAAGCCAAAAAGTATAACCTAATCTAGGAAATGAAATGAAAATACCTGGGCATTGTTACAACAGCGGATGCAGTAGCAGGTAGGGAATGGTACTCGATTCCAAGCAGCCCAGGGTCCCAAGAGCCCTTCACTGGCCCGGCAAGCCTCTCTTTCAAGCTCGCCCATAGCAGTTTCTCTTGCTTTGGTTAAACCTTTCAATCCCTGATTCCAGCTTCCTTTTCTTTCAGTTAAAATAGCATGTATCCTTTAAAAAGAAAGTCATCTTCAACATATTTGTATGGTGGCTGAAAAAGTATGACTATGAGTTAAAGCCACACATAAACCTTGAGTGTTTCCTCTTAAGGTCTTCAGTCTTGATCATACCAAGCCATAAACTTTTTGAAATGATGGTGGAGATCTGGATGAGAAATAGCCATACACAAAGGAAGCTGAAATCACTCGTGTGTTCTTTCAAACCAATAAATATATCAAAGTTCCTCTGTAGTACTAGATGCGTGCTGTGTGGCAGGGATATGAAAATTGAAAAAGAACAATCCAGTGTTCATGTCCTGGGATTCACAGTCCAGTACAAGGACAGGAATGGGAGCAGATGACGAGGACACCAGGAGTGTTGAGGAGGAGTGTAGAGATCAGCTGGAGGGATGATGGTGGGCTTGCCCGGTGGAACAGGTCACGGGTGAGAAGTGGGGGAACGTCTCAATAAGGGATAGTGGAGCTGAATGCTGAAGGACAGGCTCTCCACAAGGAGGGTGTGAGAACATTTGTCAGGGACTGTGGATTCGTTATGGAAAGCATCGCTTTAGTGAAGCACTGTTCCACAGAAATGTAAGGCAAGCCATAATTGCAAGCCACATGAGTGATTTAAAATTTTCTTGTAAGCCACATTTTAAAAAAGTAAAAAGAAACAAATGAAATTAATTTTTAATAGTATACTTTAACACAATATATCCAGAATATTCTTATTTCAAAATGTAATCACAGCTGGGTGTGGTGGCACACACCTGCAATCCCAGAGGCTCGAGAGGCTGAGGCAGGAGGATCATGAGTTCAAAGCCAACCTCAGCAAATGTGAGGCGCTGAACAACTCAGTGAGACCCTTTGTCTCTAAAAAAAAAAAAAAAAAAATACAAAATAGGGCTGAGGATGTGGCTCAGTTGCCAAGTGCCCCTGAATTCAATCCCTGGCATACTGCCCCCCACCCAAATGTAATCACTATTTAAAATGATTGAGATATTGTACAGTCTTTTTTCCTTTTCTGCTAAGTCCTCAAAAACTGATGTGTCTTCTAAGTGCCAGCACAGTACAGAGGTTAATATCTCCCCACCTGGCAGGGAGGCAGCACCCACTGATTTATTTCAAGGGCTCCCTGGCTCCCTGCTACTAGAGGCACCTCCTCTATTACACAGCTCCAGTTTTTCCATAAGCAACAAGGAGAGAGTTAGGGAAACTCTTGTTCCAAAAATGTGGGAGAGATTTGCTATTTTTTACTCACCTGTTCAATGGGGTAACTCATTTTGATAAATAGCTACCCTCAAAGGCAAAATGAAAGTGAAGATAGCAAACCCCAGGTCCCAAATCACAGCACAGCCTCAGAGACACAGCCTTATTCAGGACATTCCTTTGTCTCTTGCTCCTAGTGTTCTAGGGACACTTAGGACACTTAGTGTGACTAGGGACAGCTTATTCAGGACATTCCTTTGTCTCTTGCTCCTAGTGTTCTTTGTCACATGAAGCATATTCCAACCTATATCACAGTGCCCTGAGGGGATGCCTTCTTTGGCCTCCTCATCTGAATGAGATTTAGTGCAAGTGGAAATTACTATCTGTAACTTGATTTATATTAACATAGGACAAAGGTCCATTTAAAATCCCTAAGGAAGGGACAGAGATTGTAGCTCAGTGGTAAAGCACGTGCCTAACACATGTGAGGCACTGGGTTCAATCCTCAGCACCACATAAAAATAAATAAATAAAACAAAGGTATTATGTCTATTTACAACTAAAAAAATTTAAAAATTAAATAAATAAAAAATAAAATCCCTAGGGAAGATTGTCTACCAGGTGCCTGAAACCCTGTTATAATTACAAGAGGTTTCCAATCCCAGAATCAACATCTCAACACAAAAGCAGCAGATGGCAGCGTTTTGATGGTTTGGTTGCAACGTTCAACTTCGTCTCTTCTCCTTTCCAGTCACAGACTGGCACAGCATTTCCAAAGATATTTTTTGGAAAGAAAGCGTTGCTTTCCCTTGCTTGCTAGTCGCACGTGTTATGCCAGCTGGAACACAGGGAATTTTGGTTAGAGAGCAGAATGCGGCCAGTGACGAAAACAAGAGGGTGGGTAGCAGAGAGAACAGAAGATTAAACGCAGAGGGGGAAGAGGAGTTAAAGTTTGGCTCTCGCGAAAGCTTCCCTTATTTTCCTGTTTTTCTAGCTACAAAACAAGAAGGAAGTCATTGTGCCAGGGTAACTGTCGTGAGGTCTCATTGGCTTCAGTCAGGTCGGTCCTGCAGAGTACCTGAAGCGTCTACCAAGTGTCAGCGTGGTCCCACTGCTGAGAAGTGTAGATAGAGCTGTGCTACTGGGTTCAAGTTCCACTTCCCTGCCTACTGGTCATGTGTTCATATAAATATATATACACATACGTATAGATTAAATTTACAACAGACTCCAACACAACACTTAATTCTAGCTATAGATGGCAATAAATGTTACAACAGGGGTCCTGATGTTTAAATGGGAATAGAACAATCACCATCATTTCAGGCACAAGAAATGGCTTACTTTTTGCCAGATTTCTTAATTTCACCTGTGGCTAGGGGGCCCTTCCCCACAGCCTTCGCTTTTAGCTCCTCGAGTTTCTTCTGCTCCTCTTTTTGTTTCTGTTTGAAAGCCTTATCTTCCTCACCATCTCCTTGGCCTGCTTCTTAGTCTGTTTCAGGGACTTCTTACCACCTTCGTAGCCAGACATGGCGCCGGCTGCCCCTACCCTAGACCTTGCTCCTCTGGTTGTGTGTTCTTGAGCAAGGTATTTAACCTCTCTGTGCTTTACTTTCCTCATGAGTAAAGTGTGGATAATAATGATATGGACCACATGAGGTTGTTGTGAAGATTAACAAAATCATTGTAAAAAGTGTGCTCTCCGTCACTGCAGGATGTGAATGTTGTGCATGACCCGAGGTTGCAAAGATGAGCTGACCAAATGGGGGAGATAGAGCCCTGGACAGAAGATTTCAATGGCATGATTTCAAAAGCAGTGTGCAGTTGGCGTGTGCCTGTAGTCCCAGCCAGAGGAGGCTGAGGGAGAATTCCTTGAGCCCAGGGGTTCAAGGCCAGCTTAGGCAACATAGTCTCAAAAAGAAAAGAAGGAAGGGAGGAAGAGAAAAACTTCAAGTTACTTAGGACTGGGGCTGCAGAAGGTACTCATGAATTCCAAAATCATGGCACCCAGGTTTAAACTCACTAATTAAGTGTGCTTTGTAATCAACTGCATCGCATTGGTAAAACTTCCATATGGAACTGCAGGTGAAGCCAAGAGTCAAGATGACCTGGGTCTCTGGAAATTGGTAGAGGGTTGAATAAATATGATAGGAAACTTGCCAATCGTGATGATATTGCATTACTTTGAAGTAACCCAGAGAAGGGAACTCACTGAGTGTCTTGTCTTCTCATCTGTCATGTGCCAAGTACTCTTTGGAACAGCTTACTTCCCTTAGCTCATGGACGTTCCAGTAAGCCTACACAGTACAAGGAATTATCCTCATTTTTAAAATAAGGAAGTTGAGGATCGAAGAGGTCAAATAACTTGCCCAAGGTGACAGAGCTACTATGCAGTGGAGTTGTAGCTCAGTGGTAGTGTGCTTACATAGCATGTGTGAGGTTCTGGGTTCAATCCCCAGCACCACACACACACACACAAAAAAACCCCACAAAGTCAGCAATACAAGCTGTGACTAATGTGTTCAAATTCCCCTAAGTTTCTAGGGAGCATTGATTATAGCCACTCTTCTTTGATGTTGGTTAAGCTCTAACAGATTTTTTTTCTCATTATTTGCATCAGAAGTTCTGAAGTAAAGTGTTACTTTATGACAACTCCAAAGGTTTAAGTCCCGAGAAGGAATGATTTGTCAATTCACAGAGACACCTTTTCTCCAATAGACCTTTATTTATTTTTGCTTTGTAGTGCTGAGGATCAAACCCAGGGCCTCATGCATGCTAGGCAAGTGCTCTACCAGTGAGTTGCATTCCAGCCCCAGAGTTTTTTTTTTTTTTAATATTTTTTTTAGTTGTTAATGAATCTTTATTTTATTCATTTATTATTTATATGTGGTGCTGAGGATCGAACCCAGTGCCTCACGCATGCTAGGCAAGTGCTCTACCACTGAGCTACAGCCCCCAGCCCCAGAGTTTTAATTAAAAAAAAAAAAAAAAAAACAGGTGTGTCCCAATCTGAACTGTGTTGAATTCTGTCTTATCACGGATTTCTTTCACCATGTTCTCTTTGACTCTGGAAGTCTTTTCAGGCAGTGTAACTCTTACAGTAGGTTTACTGAGGGAGCTGTTCACTCCCCACTTCTCAAACCATAGAAGAGTTTCCATACTGTTTCAAACATTTCCCACAGCATGAAGCAGAAACCAACCCAAAGGGTGCAATAAATAGAACAACTTTTCCTTTTTTTCATACTCTTACCAATAGGAGAGAATGAGAATGACAGAAGGAATAGTGGCCTGAGGGCCATACTGCCAGAGATGGTACAAGAGTTTCCACGACTAGACACCACGAAGAGAGGACACGCTTGGATAGCTGGGTTCTGCCTCACATCCACCAGAGGGCGCTCTGCAATCTCACATGCTTGCCTGCCGTTTTTTTTTGTTTTTTTTTTTTTTGTGGTGGTGCTGGGGATTGAACCTACTCTACCAACTGAGCTATCTCCTCAACCCCTTCACATGCCTTTCTTGTGGAGAGTACTCGAGACTTATGAGCTTTAAACCTCAGCATCTTCATCAGAATGGGGAGTAGTAAGGGTTAAATTTGACAATAGATGTAAAGCTTCTGACCTATGGTTGACTACCAAATGTTATTTTCTCCCTGTCACCCATGCAAATAAGCAGCACTCGAGTATAAACATGTTCACCTGGGAAGACTTGTCCACTGGCTCCTAAGGACTGCAGGCCTTCTGGGTTCACTGCTCATCTCCTGTGACTCAGAGCCTGCTGATCTAGAAAAGAATTCTGGACCCTCACCCTTCCCAAATTTCTGAGCTCATGTCCAATATTGATGTATGTTGGAACATATCACAACCCCACAATTAGAGAAGCAACTTTGCAACATCTGGCTAGGAAGGTGATGGGGGATCCTAATTATGCATCATGGCAGACTGCACCTGCCACTCTGTGTCTCAGGCTTAGAGAGCAGCACATCACGGTGGAGGGAATACTGATCTAGAAGTTGAGAGCTTTGGATTCTTCTCCTACCTTCTCCACTATCCCTTAAGCAGCCTTAAGCAAGTCACCTCGTTTCACTGGGTCCCTGCTTCTGCATTTATAAAATAAAATGTTGAATTTATTGTTAATCTATAGAAGCTCTTCCAGTTTGGTGGTTACATAATGATATTCCATTCCATCTGGGCCAGACATAATCCAGGAATGATGGATTATATACATTATTTGCAAACTTTAGGTTGCATTTCTTTTTTAAAACCAAATGAGTTATGTTGTTTTCAGAAGTTTTGGGAGACTAAATGCCCACTTAGCTAAATACTGTGTTCTTACTCGCTTATTGAGATTTTTGTTCAATGGACCCTATAGGACCAGTCAGGCCCATTTTCCAATTCGGTAAGGAGGATCAGATACCCAAGAGAAGGTAACCTTTATTCCCAGACTTGAGCTTGACATTTTATGTGAGCCATATTTATATAATGCCATATGTATTGCCATATGTATGGCCCCAGGATGCCATATTTACTTGTCTACCACTTCCACTCCACTCAACCTTTTCACAATCTTTTCAACTCTAAAATATGGGAAATAGAGGAGAAATGCAAGGGTCTGAGCCCTTTACTATTCTCTGGGGACTTCACAATCCTTCTGATCCACACATCTATTGACTAGAAGGCTGTGACCAGCTGGGTTTTCATGGCTATCACTATGCAAGCTCAGTGGACCCAAAATGACATTTACCACCTTGTTTCAGCATTTTATCATTTAATCAAATGAGGTGTCTATGAAGGACAGTGGAAGAGTAACAAAGGCTGGTTTGCAAAGTGCTTTTTTTCTTTTCCTTCCAAATTAGTGCTCTGTTTCCTTAGTTGTTAGAGTAAGAACAGAAGCCCCTTGGGTCCCTGGCAAGAATGGGGAATTTTGTGAACTTGGGTAAATCTTGGGGAGTGCCTTGGTGAGGGAATGTGGGGCAGGGTGTGGCAATACACTTACCTATGGACCTACAGAGAAAAAACAGGGAAGGATGGGGTGAAAGAGAGCTGAGGGAAGGGTCTTTCCTAACAAGCTTCTGTTTTAATTTGTTATTTTTCTTCTCCAACAATAGATGTGTTTATTAATAACAGTTTAGAATATAGTACTTTAGAAAGCACTTGCTTGTTTTAATCTGCACAACTGGCCTATGAGTTCAGCTGTGATGGACATCTGAAATGCTAACTATGGGGAAAGACTGAATGTTCATCCATAGGTTCCCTAGCAACATGGTACTCTCAGGGTGCATTGACCAAGGATTGAGATCCAGGCGTGGGCCTCATGGACACAAAAGGATCCCAGAACAAATCTGCATCAATCATGCTCCCAGAAATGGAAATATAAAAAGTTGGGTGCTCATGGATTTATTTGCAGGGAGAATACAGCTGTTGGGCCAACCAGAAGGCTTGACTCAGCAAATTGGAACGTGCTCTCCCAGTCTGATAATTTTTTCAGAAGCCAAATTATAATGTATTCACTTACAGTGACAAATACAAATTTTAAGTGAACCAGGCGTTTATGTTGCCCAGTCTCTCCTGACAGATAATCTTCATAGGAAACCAAATTATTAGATTTCTTGGTGAGCAGGGAACCTAAACAAGGGGCATTCACTGATCCTCTGTGTCTTTCAGCAAAGGCAGCTGGAGGCCCCCACCCATGGAAGGGATTCTCATGCCAAGAAACTATACCACTTAACACCTGGTGAGCCAGGCCTCCTCCTCCCTGTGCTAGGCAGGGATGGGCACTGCTGGTATTAGACTTGACAACTCTCCATGTTCTGTTTCTGCTTCCCATGGTCCTTGTCCAGACAGGGGTACAATACAAATTATTAGTTTTCTGCTTACTTCCTGGGATTGCTCCCAAATAATCTCAATTGGAATTTTTGCAGTTCCAAAACTTGTTAGTCACATATTTATGAACAGTTTCTTCATTTCCTAGCACAGATGGCTAATTCAATTCACTAAGTATAGATTCTACTGGTTTAGCTCTTGAAAGTCTTATGTTTGGTGTTTTGAGCAGCATTACACTTTCTTATATAAAAAGTTATACGTGTATGGATGTGTGTTTCACAAATTTAGCAACAGAGGCCCACAATTGCTAAGAGCCTAGTCCAGGTTCTGTTTGATTGACAGAACTGGAGTTTAGATTTGGGTCTTCTGAGTTCACCCTTGTTCAATTGGATGAATAAAGTTGTTTACCATTAGTGCATTTCATTTTGGTGCAAGAAAGGAAAATTGCTGTGTTCTGAATAATTTTTTTTTAAAGATGTTAACTGATTTTTTTTTCTAAATGGCAGTTGTGCTGATAGGTCATTGCATGAAGTATGCAGTAGAGATGAGGAGATATATATGAAGAGCTCACTCAGATTTTGCTGCCTGCAGCAGGGACCAAGAGGACTGGTCACAGAGCAGCCAGAGATCTTAATCTGAGAGTTAACAGTACATGGATGTGTTTTGTTGCAGAATCTGAGTGTATCAGAGGCAAGAGGAAAAATCCTCCACTATCAGGTGACTTTACAAGAAGTGACAGGGAAGAAAATCACACTACAGAACACCACAAGACACACCTTCTGGACCTGGGTTATTCCCAGAACTGGGATTTGGACTGTAGCTGTGTCTGCAGCCAATTCAAAAGGCAGTTCCTTGCCCACTCGCATTAATATAACGGACCTCTGTGGCTCAGGTAGGTACCATATTTCCTTTACTATTACCTGTGGGAAACTGTGTCTTCCTCATCTCTCATTTCCTGCAGGCCTGGCCCAGGGCCTGACATGAGTAGCCAGGAATTTAGCCTTTAGAGTTAACAGCTATCTCCTCTAATCAGCCTCTGAGTAGCTAGGACAAGTGAATTAGCACCTCTGCACTTTAATTTCCTCCTCTCCAAAATAGAATTCTATTAACTGTTGCGCAAATCACTGTGAAAGTCAATACATAGCAAGTGCTCAATAAATGTTAGTTGAGGAAATATTATTTGCATTAAATTAAATGCTAACAATTTTCAATTTGACTAATTTTTACAGAAGCAAGAACACTATGTAATGCTGTTTTACAAGAAACATTTTAAACTTACGTTCAAAACATATTTTAAAACCAATAATATTTAAATGAAGTTCTGACTGTAGTGAAATTTTGGTAAGATCTTCATTATACAATTTTTAGTTTGTATCCAATTATCTTCATCAAAAAACTCCCAATTCAATTTAGTCTCACACTTACAGTCATATTCTCTGAAAATAATTTCTCAGGATAAAATCCCATGATTAGCCAAGAAAATGGATAATTAATACTACTTCTCAAGATGTACTTCTAAAATGATTTCATGTCAAGATTATTGGCCTAACTTCAAAAAAATTGCCTACCTAGAATAAAACTCTATAATTAGATCCTTCCTTGAAATTCGCTGTAATAATTCTATGTACGTGTAGGTTTAGCAATCATCATTTCAAAGACGTTTCTTCCAAAACATTATTTGATGTACACTGTTGAATCCTGATTATACATCTTTTCAGTCACGAACTGAAAACATAGAATAATAGAGTAGACAACAGTGACTAGAAGAAAATACAAGTAAACACTGAAATAACCTTGAGTGGGCATGAGTGAGGCATCACTCTTAGGAGATGAGAGTTGTGACTTACCTGTTCTCTCACATGAAAGAAGTTCAGAGAGAGATAGCCCAGGGTGGTGTGACAGCTTTGTGACATCAGGACTCTGGGCTCCCCTTTGTTTCCCTCAGCCAAGCTTGGCTTTGATCCTCAGGATGGAATTGGTCCAAGATGGCTTCTGGAGCTCTAGCTGTTTCCTTGTAGGCAGGAGAAAGAAGAAACAAAGAAGGGTTCAGTCTCACTCTTGAGGAGAGAGTTACCTTGGTTGCTTGGCCATACCCAGCTGCAAAGGAGGCTCAGAGCTATATTTCAGGCAGCAATGTTCCCTCCATAAAGAAATTGAGGGCTGAGGATATAGCTCAGTTGGTAGAGTGCTTGCCTGGCATGCAAAAGGCCATGGGTTCAATCCCCAGCACCACAGAAAAAAGAAGAAGAAGAAGAAAATCAATAAATTGAGGGGAAGGTGTTTAGAGGCTGTTGGTAATCTCTGCCTCATGTGGGAAGGCACCTAAAGCAGAAACCTTGAAGGAAAAAGCAGATTGACTAGAGGAAAAAATACTTCAACTTTATGCATAGTAAAAAAAATTTTTAAAAGATACAGTAAGTAAAGTTCAATATGCAAATAGCAACTGAAGAAAAACATTACATTTTTAGCATAGAGGATTGATATCTACATATTTTTTCAAATATCTGTATCTATATAGATATCTCTGTATCTATACATTTTTTCAAATATGTAAGATATCAGGGGATATGAACACACAACTCTAAAAAGAAAGCTGAGTGCAGTGACACACACTTATAATCCCAGCAACCCAGGAGGCGGAGGCAGGAGAATTGCAAGTTCAAGGCCAGCTTCAGCATCTTAGTGAGGCCCTAAGCAACTTAGTAAGACCCTGTCTCAAAATAAAAACTAAAAAGGACTGGGAATATGGCTCAGTGGTAAAGTGCCCCTTTGTTCAATACCTGATACCAAAACAATGAAATCAATAAATGAAAGGAACCGGTAAAGATATGAAAATGTGTTTAGTTTAACTAGCAATCAATGAGAGGCAAATCATGAGAAACCAGCCAGGTGTGTTGGTACACACCTATAATCCCAGTGACTCAGAAGGCTGAGGCAGGAGGATCACAAGTTCAAGTCCAGTCTCAACAATTTAGTAAGGCCCTAAGCAATTTAGTGAGACATTGTCTCAAAATAAAAAAGAACTGGAGATGTGACTGAGGGTAAAACATCCCTTGGCATAATCCCCAGTACCAAAAAACAAAAAAACAACAACAACAAAAATCCAGCCAAAAAAATCATGAGAAAGCAAATCAAATTGACAGAGTAAACAGAATTAGAGTACCCTGTCTTGGTGGAGATATGGTGAAGAGATACTCCTCTGTATGCTGTTGGTTGGTGTGTAAAGTGGTTCAACATTCTGGAAAGCAACTCAACTATATACAATGAAATTTAAATATGAGCATATCTCTTGACCAAAAAATATAACCAGCAAATAATTAGGTAAATGTTTAAAATGTAAGTACAAAGAAATATGTGGGAAAATTGTTTGAAGTAGCAAAATACTATAAATGGCCTAAATATATAATAATAGAGAATGGACTGGTTAAATACATCTTTGTGAATATCTGCCTTAATCCCACGCAAGCATTCAAGTACTATTGTACTATATTTTTATTGACATGGAAAGATGCACATTTTAAGTGATCAAGGAGATTTTCAAAAGTATATATGAACCAATGTCATTTAAAATGTATATTTACATGAGCACATAACTTTTGCATAGTAAAAGGAAAGTCTAGTAGAAGACAAGAAACTGTTCACAGAGGGTCGTCTTTGCATCTTGGGATTACAGGTGACTTTTCTTCTTCTCTTTTGCTTTTTATATTTAATTTTTTTTCCTTCCATGGGTAAGTATTGCTCATGCAATTTTAGAAGTCAGTGCTGTGATACTGAACTGATGTTTTCAAAATGTAATATATCAGAATACCTTACTTTCCAAACTCATTACAGATGATTCTTTTTTGGAGGGAGGTGAGTAACAGGGATTGAACTCAGGGGCACTCGACCACTGAGCCACATCCCCAGCCCTATTTTGTATTTTATTTAGAAACAGGATCTCACTGAGTTGCTTAGTGCCTCACTGTTGCTGAAACTGGCTTTGAACTCACGATTCTCCTGCCTCAGTCTCCCAAGCCGCTGGGCTTACAGGCGTGCGCCACCACACTTCGCACAAGTGATTCTTGAGGTTATAAACCTTATGAATGTTATGGTCTCATTCTAGTTTTCTTATTGAGATTTGATGACAACTTCCCAAAGTGACACATTCCTCATTTTAGAGTTTACCTCCACTTTATTATTTCAACAGTCATTTATTGAGCATATATTATAAAAAGGTAAATTAAATTCAGCCATAGGGTTAAAAAAAAAAAAAACACCAATGCAAAGTTGAGGTCCTCAAGTTACCTTTAGCAAGTGGAAGGGACAAATGTAAAAACAAGTTAACCGTAGTCAGTATAATAAGTGTGAAGTTAGGGACGTGCACTATGAGTGCTAGGAACAAAGAACTGAAGCATGGGATTGAAGAGGGGATGACATATTTACCAAGTAAAAGAGACAGATTGGTGTTAGCCAAGTAAGCAAGTGTAGGTGTGTCGGTGTGCAGGTGTGAGGGTTTTTATAAAGTGAGAACTGAGCAAGCTTTAAGTTTAAAAGAAGAATTAACTAGCAGTGGGGGAGAATAAAAATAATTTACTTAATATTGCAGAGACCTAGTGCCTGTGCTGAAGAACTTCTGAAATTATAGGAGTCAGAGGTCAGTATATTCATAAATGGGCCTAGCAGTTACAACAGAGTAACAGCCCACTTCCTCATGAAAAGCAGTGCTTGCCATAAAAGCACTGACAGGTTCTGGAGGTGCCGTGCATGAGTCAGGGAACTCTGGGAACAGATGCATCACTACTAGGTCTCTGGACTGGAGCTTTCCCCCTGAAACTTCCTAAACTTACCTGGAGAACCATGAGATACAGGTAAACTTTTGTTCCTCTCCCCAGAGAAAAAGACCAACTCTGCTGATCAATGCAAGACAATAAAACATGATCCCTAAAGATAAACCAAAATAGGCAGTAACAATCATATTTTAAAGCCCAATAAAAATAGTTGATAAAACCCAATGCCTCTTGTTGAAAAGGTAATGAGGTAGATAAACCTCTAATCAAATCAATTGGATGAGAAAGAAAGAAGCAAATAAATCACCATAAAACATTGGTAAGTATATTTTTGCTTGGTAAACTCTAAAATTTAGATGAAATGAATAACACTGAAAAATGTGAAATGTGAAAATTAGCACCAAAAGAAACTTTTTAAAAGCTTAACTATACCCAGGCACTGTAGTGCACAACTGTAGTCCCAGCTACTTGGGAGGCTGAGGCTGAAGGATCATGAGGTTGAGGCCAGCCTTGGCAACAGGGCAAAAACTGACAAAACTGCATAGAGATATTTGAATCCACTATTATAGTTGTAGACTTCAATACCTGATTAGCAGAAATGGAAGATCCTGAAGACAGAAAGCCATCAAGAACATAGTTGAACTCAACAAGACCACCTGTCAACCAAATATAATTGACATCTGTAGGCTACTTCATCTAATAACAACTGAATACACATTCTTCTCACGTTCACGTTCACCAAGGTAGAACATGTTCTAAGCACGTGTCTTTATGGATTTTAAAAAGTAGAAATTATACAATGTCTGCTGTAGGACCACAACAAAATTAAACTAGAAGGCAATAACAGAAAAATAGCTGGAAAATTCACAATACTTGACGATTAAACAATATAACTCTAAATATCATGTGTGTCAAAGAAATAACATGTATGTCAAAGAAAAATCTCAAGAAACTTAAAAATATTTTCAACTAAATAAGAATAAAAATGAAAACACAATTTGCCAAAATTTATGGGTTATGGTAAAGGCATAGAAGAAAATGCATAGCATTAAAAGCATGTATTAGCTGGGCGCAGTGGTGCATGCCTGTAATCCCAGTGGTTTGGGAGGCTGAGGCAGGAGGATCGTGAGTTCACAGCCAGCCTCAGCAAAAGGTGAGGTTTTCAGACCCTGTTTCTAAATAAAATACAAAATAGGGCTAGACTCGTGGCTCAGTGGTCGAATACCCCTGAGTTCAATCCCCAGTACCAAAAAAAAAAAAAAGCATTTATTAGAAAAGAAGAAAGATCTAAAATTGATCATGTACACTTCCACTTTAGGAAACTAGACAAAGAGAAACTGGAAAATTAAGCCGGGCACTCTAGTCAGAATGGTAATTATCAAGAACACAAGCAACAAACTGGGCATGGTGATGCATGCCTGTAATCCCAGCACTTTGGGAGGCTGAGACAGGAGAATTGCGAGTTCAAAGCCAGCCTCAGCAATGGTGAGGTGCTAAGCAACTCAGTGAGACCCTGTCTCTAAATAAAACACAAAATAGGGCTGGAGATGTGGCTCAGTGGTCAAGTGCCTCTGAGTTCAATCCCCAGTATCAAAAAAAAAGAAGGAGAAGGAGAATACAAGCAACGATAAAGGTCGGTGAGGATGTGGGGGAAAAGGTACACTCATACTTTGCTGGTAGGACTGCACATTGGTGCAACCACTCTGGAAAGCAGGTGCAACCACTCTGGAAAGCAGTATGATTCCTAAGAAAACTTGGAATAGAACCACCATTTGACCCAGTTATCCCATTCCACGGCATATACCCAAAGGACTCTATTTAAATCAGCATACTATAGAGACACAGTCACATTAATGTTTATAGCAGCTCAATTTACAATAGCTAAGCTATGGAACCAACCTAGACGTCCTTCAACAGATGAATGGATAAAGAAAGTGTGGTATTCCACATTTTCCAACAATGGAATTCCAACAATGGAGTATTACTCAGCCATAAAGAAGAATGAAATTATGGCATTTGCCAGTAAATGGATGGAACTGAAGACTATCATGCTAAGTGAAATAAGCCAATTCCAAAAAACTAAAGGCTGAACATTCTTTCTGATAAGCAGATGCTAAATGACAGTAAGCGTGGTTGGGGAGAATAGAAGTTCATTGGATTAGACAAAGGGGAGTGAAGGGAAGGGAGGAAGGATGAGAATAGGGAAGATAGTAGAATGAGTCAAACATAACTTTCCTATGTTCATATATGAATACACAACCGATGTTACTCCACATCATGTACAACCACAAAAATGGGAAGGTATGCTCCATGTGTGTATGATATATCAAAATACATTCTACTGTCATACAAATAAAAAGAACAAATAAAAATTTTAAAGAGATTAATCCAGGGGTAAGCTAAGAGAAAGAGGGAGGAGAGCAACTATTAACAAAACCAAAAGGTGGTACTTTGAAAAGATCAATAAAATTGATGAATCTCCAGCCAGAACAAATAAAACAGTGGGGGTAGATGCAAATTACCAATTTCAGAAATAAAAGGAGGTTATCACTACCACTCCCACTGACATCAAAGGATGACAAGTGATTAGTAAGGCATAGACCTTAACTCTTCATAAACACCTGCTTGAAGTGCATCATAGACTTAGCAATAAAAGGAAAACTATAAAACTATTAGAAGATAACAGGAGAAAACACAGATGCCTTTAGTTATGGTGGTGACTTTTTAGATACAACACCAGAGGCACAATCCATGAAAGAAAAGTTAATAAGTTGAATGTTATTAGAATTAAAAACTTTTGCTATGTCAAAGATAGCCGAGAGAATGAGAAGACAAGCCATATACTAAAGAAAATGTTTTCAAATACATGTTTAAGCTGGAGTTGTAGCTCAGTGGTGGAGCATTTGCCTAGCATGTGTGAGACCCTGGGTTTGATCCTCAGCACCACATAAAAATAAATAAATGAAATAAAGGTATTGTGTCTATCTGCAACTAAAAACAAAAATTTTTAAAAAGGGTTATTCTCAAAAGACACTTGATAAAGGACAAATATATACAAAATACAAATAGGTCTTGAAAGTTAATAAGAAAATGAACAATTCATTTAAAAATATGCAAAAGATTTGATTGAGCCCTCACAAAAGAAGATGACAAGCCGGGTGCAGTGGCGCAAGCCTGTAACCTCAGCACTTAGGGAGGCTGAGACAGGGGAATCGTGAGTTCAAAGCCAGCTTCAGCAATGGTGAGGCGCTAAGCAACTCAGTGAGATCCTGTCTCTACATAAAACACAAAATAGGGCTGGGGATGTGGCTCAGTGGTCGAGTGCCCCTGAGTTAAATCCCTGGTACCAAAAACAAAAAACAAAAAAACCAAGATTACAAGCATATGAAGAGAAGCTCAAAATCACATCTCATTAGAAAATTGCAAACTCAGCCAGGAGCAGTGGCACATGCCTATAATACCAGCAGTTTGGGAGGCTGAGACAGGAGAATCGGGAGTTCAAAGCCAGCCTCAGCAATGGCGAGGCACTGAGCAATTCAGTGAGACTCTGTCTCTAAATAAAATACAAAATAGGGCTGGGGATGTGGCTCAGTGGTTGAGTGCCCCTGAGTTCAATCCCTGGTACCAAAAAAAAAAAAAAAGAAAGAAAGAAAAAGAAAATTGCAAAGTAAAGCAACAATAAATATGACTGCACACTTGTTGGAATGGCTGACAACATGAAATACTAGCAAGAATATGGAGCAACAATGACCTGTTCATTACCAATGGGAATGCAATATGGTACAGACCACTGAGCCACATTTCTAGCCCTATTTTGTGTTTTATATAGAGACAGGGTCTCACTGAGTTGCTTAATGCCTCACCTCATCGTTGCTGAGGCTGGCTTTGAACTCGTGATTCTCCTGTCTTAGCCTCCCAAAATGCAGGGATTAGAGGCGTGCACCACTGTGCCCGGCTCAGGCTTGCTCTTTTATAATAACTCACTCTTGTGGGAATTAACTCTGTCCTGGAAACCAGCATAATCTCTGGCAATGGCAGAACCCACAATGACCTAACCGTCTCCCACTAGGCCCTACCCCTAAAGGTCATCACCTCTCAATACTGCCACACTAGGAACCAAGCTTCCAACACATGAACTTTCAGGGGACAAACTACATTCAAATCATGACCATAAATGAAAGAAATTCGAACAGGCTATATGCTGTGTGATTCCATCTATGTGACATTCTGGAAAAGGCAAAACTATGGAGACAGTAAAAAATTCAGTGGTTGCAAAGGTTGGGAGGAAGCAGGAGCCGTGAAACAATTCCATATGAGGCTCTGATAAAGAATACATGCCGGGCTGGGGCTGTAGCTCAGTGGTAGAGTGCTTGCCTAGCATGCAGAAGGCACTGGGTTCGATCCTCAGCACCACATATAAATAAATGAATAAAATAAAGATCCAACAACTACAAAAATTAAAAAAAAAAAAAAGAATACATGCCGATATACATTTGTCCAAGCCCATAGAATGTACAGTACCAAAAGCGAAGCCTAATGTAAACTATAGACTTTGGGTGACAATGATGTGTCGATGTAGGTTCATCAACTGCCACAAATGCACCGTTCTGGTCCTGGAGTTTGATAGTGGAGGAGGCTGTGCATATGTGGAGTGGTGGGAAGGAGAGGAAAAGTCCTGTTCTGCTCATTTCCATTGTGAACCTAAAACTGTTCCTAAAATTCACTTTACAAAAAAACAAAGAAAAAGCACAGAATGATCAAGTAGGGTTGATCCCAACACAGGATGGTTAATAACAGAAAAATGTATCAGTGTAATTTATCACATTAATACTGAAAAAAAAAAGATATGTAGATAGATGTAGAAGATATATTTAGTTTAAAAAGCCTTTCGGGAGCCGAGAGTGTAGCTCAGTGACAGTGCACTTGCCTATCAGGTACAAGGCCCTGGGTTCAAGTTCCAGTACCATAAAACAAGCAAAAAAGTCTTTTGTAAACAAACAGGATTTTTTGTAAAAATAAAAGCACTTTGAAAACTATGAATAAATTTTTTTAGCATTTTTAAAGACTCTCTACCAAAAATATGAGCATATCTCATCTTGATGAAGAGATATTGACAACCAGGCATCATGGTGCATACCTGTAATCCCAGCTACTTAGGAGACTGAGGCAGGAGGTTGCAAGTTTGAGGTCAGCCTGGGCAACATAGTGAGACTCTGTCTCAAAATAGTTAAGAGGGCTGAGGTTGTGGCTCGGTGGTAAAGTGTTTGCCTACCTTGTGCAAGGCCCTGGGTTCAATCCCCAGTATTACCAAAAAAGAAAAACAAGGTACAGGCACATTCTCTTTAAAATTAGCAGTAACATAAAAAGAAAGGAGGAAATGAGAGATTTGATCCACAAGTTTGAAGGAAATGATATCTTAAATGTTCAGCTAATAAGATTATTTACATATAACATTCAGCAAGGCCAGGAAACAAATTATTAACACCAATTAGAGAGTGTAGCAAGTTTGCCAGAAATAAGAATAACACACACAGGTCATTAATAGTAGAAAAAATAGTGGAAAATAAAATGCCATTTAAATAGCAAACTAAAAGTATAAAATGTCTAGGAATTAAGCTAACAAAGAACATACAAACACTTTAACAAGGAATTTTTAAAACTCTATTAAAAGATATCAAAGAAAGGTGGGGTGTGGTGGCCTGAGCCTAGATTCTTGGCTACATGGGTGGCAGGTACAAGAGAATCAGTTCAAGGCCACCCTGGGCAACACAACAGAGCAAGACCATATCTAAACAGACACACACACACACACACACACACACACACACACACACATCAAAGGAGATCTGAATAACTTCAACAAAATAGCATATTTATGAATGGGACAATTTAATATTTTAACAATATCAATTCTCCCTAAATTAAACTATAAACTTGGAATTTAGTGTTTAATAAGGATGGGGTGCCAAATGTAATGATATTTGGAAAAATTGGACTCACTATGAAGAATAAATAATAAAGTAGAGCTGAGGATATAGTTCAGTTGCAGAGTACCTGTCTAGGATGCACAAGGCCCTAGGTTCAATCCCCAGCACTGCAAAACAAATAAATATAATAATAATAATTATATATATTCCCTTAAAAAATAATCCCTTGGTCCAGCGGCTGGGGAGGCTGAGACAGGAGGATCATGAGTTCAAAGCCAGCCTCAGCAATTTAGCAAGGGCCTAAGCAACTCAGTGAGACCCTGTCTCCAAATAAAATACAAAAAAGGGCTGGGGATGTGGCTCAGGGGTTAAGTGCCCCTGAGTTCAATCCCTGGTACCAAAAAATAAATAACCCCTTGGATGAATTTGGACTAAAAGTCTCAATGTAAAACGTAAAACTAAAAGCCAAGCAGAGAAAACATAGCTGAGTATATTCATGACCCTAGGATAGGAGGATTTTATAAATAAGACTCAAAATGCTCAAGCCATGGATAAATTTACCAACATCAGTGTAGCTACATATGTTCAACAAACACATGATAAAGTTATCAGATAATTGACTGACTGGAATAAGAATATTGAAAACTGATAAGTGAATAATACTTAGAATATAAAAGCTACTTCTGCCAATCAGAGAAAACAGGAAACTCCACAGAATAAAAAAATGAGTGACATTTATGAATAGGCACTAAAGAAGGACAAAGTTGAACAGTGAATAATCTATGAAGATAGCTCGGCCTCACAAAAAATCAGAAAAATGAAAAAAAACCACCATCAAATATCATTTCATACATTTTAAATTGACAGAAATATTGGTGGAAGAATGAAAATCCTCATGCTAATCTTGTTGGAGCATCAAATGGCTATTTTATTTATATATACATATATATTTATTTGTTTTTGTGGAGCTGGAAGTCAAACCCAGGGTCTTTACACATGCCAGGCAAGTGCACTACCACTGAACTAAATTCCCAACTCAACTGGCTATTTTAGAGATTAACCTTAATTCACTTAGTATTATGTGAAATTACATGTGAATATACTTGATAGCCAAGCAGTTCTGTGTACATATATCCAGAAATGCACAGCTGCACAAAAGGTCCTGTAAGAAACTGTTTCCTGTATCCTTGTCTGTACTGGCCAAGAACTGGAAGGAACCTCCAGCTGGTCACTTGGAGACTGGACAAGGAAAGGGTTTAGGCAGCTGAAGGGAAGAGCTGGATTTATATATAGCAGCATAGTGGATATGTCCCAGAAACATCATGTTGAGTGAAAACAAATGAGAAAAAACCTTAGATGACCTCTCCATGTGTGTTCATGAGAACACAACATATAGGCACAAATCAACACTAATTTTCAAGGACACATATATGTCTAAATAGATATATGGTGTTACATTCATTTGAGTAAGCACTTTGCGGGACACAAGAGCAGAAAGAGGAATGAAACACAAAGGGGATAATGACTCTACAAATAATGCCACACAGTCTTTGCAAGAGCTGGCAATGCTAGTTCTCCATGAACTAAGAAGTAGGGTGAACCTACATCTGCGATGCTGAAGTCCTTAGAGGTTGGTTCTTCCTAAAATTTGGCTGGGATGAGCTCTTGTGTTTTTCTAGCTTTATCTATTCTGATTTTGTCCCTCTTCTTTTTCCCCCTCTTAAGGATTGCTGGCTCCTCGGCAGGTCTCGGCAAATTCGGAGGATGTGGATGGTATTGCCGTGACCTGGCAAGCCCCCAGTAAAGCTGCCTCTGCCGTCCAGCAGTACGTGGTGGAATGGAGGGCACTCCCTCCTGTGGGCAGCACACAACCCCCTCCAAGCTGGCTGTGGGTGCCCCCCTACAACGTGTCTGCTCTGATCTCAGGTACCTGATTGTTCACTTTCACCTTAGCGAGCTACCAAGTTCACATTTGTTTGGAGAAGCTGCAGACCAGGAACCAGAACCTTGCCTTCAATTACATGATAACCCAAGATGACAATGGACAGTGACAACCTAGATCCATCAAGAAAGCACTGCACTGTTACACCACTAGAGTCATAAAAGATCAATGGATTGACTAAAAAACTCAGCCGGTATTTATGGAAAAACCATACCCCTGGCATCCCTGTTAGTGTGATAGATACCTTTACCTTTGGAATTTTTTTTTAGAAAAAAGATAAAGAAAGCTTATTGCTCTGCTAGCAAAGGAGAAACACAAGGGATTCCTGTCCTAAAGGCTGTGATTCTGCCCATCAGCAGGAACAGGGAGCTTTTAAAGAGGTGATTCAAAGGCTACATTCCAAGTGTTCTCTGTTGGAGTTGTAATTCACTTGTTAATTTGGGAGACAGTCCTTTCTCAGATCTTCAGGCCCCATCCCTAAAGTCTGGATTATTTCATTCCCTTGGTGGGATGACTGAGTGCTCAAGAACAAATAACTCTATCTAGGATGGGGAAGAAATACCTTTGGAAATTTCTTCAACTCAAAACAATCATGCACATTAACAGTCATTATTTTGAACCCATCATACTGATGAGAAAGGGGATCTTTCATTTCCCATTCTGCTACTTATCATTACTGTGATAATAAATCCAGAATTGTCTGTATGATTACTGGTGTCCCTACTCCTCAAGTTCTGAATGTGTCAGTGATTAGAATCAAGTAAGAGAAAACATCTGAAAATATATTTACATGTATGGACAGAACTTAGTTAATTAGTTATTTCAAGTACAGCATAGTGATTTTAAGTTCTGGGTCTGTAGCCAGACTGCCTGGGTCTGAATCCTGGCTCGTGTCACAAATCGTTGTGTGATCTAGGGCAAATTACTTAACTTCTGTGCCTCAGTTTCCTCATCTGAAAAATGAGGACAGTATTACCTCGTTGTTGTGAGAGCTAACTGAATTAACATGGAAAATGTTTTGAACAGGGCCCAACATATTTTAAGTACATGATAATTTAGCTATCATAATGTTGTTATTAAATGTTCAGAGCTAAGAGTTTAATAGGTCTGCAAACTCTAAGTCCCCCATTTTCATTACACCATGACAATAATTACATCTGTCTAGGAGGATGTATACGCCCTTCTTAAGGACCCAAGATTTATATGATAAAATAAACAGGGCACAGAGTATGATGACACATGAGCTAGTCCTTAACTGTGTGCTCCTTTGATAGTCTGGCTGCCCAGACTTCTAGTCGGTTAAGTTTTAATCACCACCCTAAAGAGAACACTGCTGGCTCTCTTTAAGTGTTCAGAGGAAGGTGAGCAAGTCATTGGGAGACTAAAACTTCAAATCTGTTTAGCCTATGGAAGAGAATTTTAGGTGTGTTGGGGGGTGGGCAGTGATGGCATGGCTGTTGCTGCTTTTAAACAAATATGGAAATTACAAGAAGACTATCAATTTTGAGAAGCAACTTTAATGGTCTCTAATAGGACAATCAATTACCTCTCAAGGTAGCATCCCCAGAGTTTTTGCAGTAGAACCCATTCTCCTGTGGGACTGTTCTGCCCATCAAATCAGGTGGAACAGTGCATAGAAAAAGTGTTCACTGAACTGTGAAATTGTAAGCAGTTATTACAAACTATATCAGGACTTACTCTTGTGTATAGTTTGAATTATATTCCTGTAGTTCCTTCTTTGGAAATCCTCTGATTCTTTACAAACACCATGAAATAGATGACAAGAGAAAATATTTCACATACTTAGTAAAGTAAGTGTTTTTAAGCTCTTTAGAATTATGCATTTGAGCAAAATCAACATACTGAGTAAAATGACTGTATTAAAATAGTTTTCCTGCTTGGAAACACTTGTTTAGCTATCAGTTTATGTCGATGTTAGATTATGGAAATAAACACTTGAAATATTAATGAATTACTTGAAATATTAAGTAATTCATACTTGCCATGAATTTTTTTTTTTTTTTTTGGTACCAGGGATTGAACTCAGGGGTACTGAACCACTCAACCACATCTCCAGTCCTATTTTTGTGTGTGTTTTATTTAGAGACAGGGTCTCACCAAATTGCTTAGCACCTCACCGTTGCTGAGGCTACTTGCCATTAATTTTAACTCTCTCTCTCCAGTTGGTAAGATCCCTCATTGCCATTGGATACTCACCAACCTGTTCCCAGTTTCTGGCTGGGCCAGAGTTGAGTTTTCAGAATACAACCTGATGGCTTGACTGTAGGTTGGTGGGGCCAAAGCAGGATGAAAATGCTCCTGGCCATGTAGAACATTCTTTTACAAATGTACACCAGTACAGTGTCTGGTAATGGAGGCTGGTCTGGTCTTACATCTAAATGAATTGGGCCCCCCTTCTACATGCTCCCATCTCACTTCCTCTTCTCCCACGTTTGAGAGGTGAAATTAGCTTTCTTCAGAAAAACCACTTAAGAGATGGCTTTAACACATGGAACAAAGCCTTTGCTCGAGGGCACCAGGTGTATATGTACGTGTAGAAGTGGTAGAGACACACTGTAGAAAGGAAATGAAAGTCTTAGGAGCAGCGACTTTTTCCACTGAAAGTATTTGAAATGTGGGGCAGACGTGATTAGGGAATGTTCATACAAAATTAGTAAGAAAAATTGGACAGAACTAGGGAATAAGCTTGCTGGAGCTCTACTGTTGTTGGAAAGGGTAACTCAGCTGAGTTATGAAGCCACATGTTTTCCCTCCTCCACTAAGGGTGGCCCATTCATAGGAAGAAATGCACAGCCTCTAATGTGGCAGTTCCCAAGGCTGCTGCACTGAGTTCAGTATGGAACCATGAGCCTAGTGAGCTTTTCTGGGACTCTCAGACTCTCTACATGGCACATTGGTTGGCTCCTTCCACAACTTAAGGGTAGAACAGGGTAGCCAGGCACTGGGAGCAGAAAGCCACACCAGACCTTCCCAGATGAGATATGATTCCATATTCTCTGTGGCCCTTTGAACTTCTTGGTCTGGATGCCACCTACAGATAATCTTTGGATTATGAGACTAAAGCTGGCGAGTGTTCTTTTCTCCATTTTATTTGGTTCATGAACTGGAATTGGCACTCGCCCATGGCATGCCTTTCCATCTTGTGATCCCTTCCGACTGGACTGGTTTCTTTATATGCTGCCTACTTGCTAGACCATTTAAGGGACAATAGATTTTCATATAAAACACATACAGTTTAGTAAATTACTCTATCATGTAAAATTCCTCTGCTCCCCAAAAGAAGACCTTGAACCTTAATCAACTGTCGGTGTAAGGGACTCTAGCAACCTCTTGGCAGAGCATTAAGCAATATTGGAGAGTTCTTACTTTGACCTCCTGCTACTACAGTTACCTAGCAGAGATTATTTCTCTTTTGCCTTTAAAATTTCATTTGGAATTTAAAGATGTATCATGGGCAGTAGGTATGGGGGCAGAGCTTTTTTTTCCCACAGGCAGCAGAAATCTTGACATTCATGGAAATAGGAGTTTGAGGAGGGAAGAGGAACTTGGCAGTAAGTTTCATGAGTGACAGAAAAGGGCAGTGTCGGTCTTTAAAAGCTGGGAAGGAGCATTAGCATTCCTGGGACTCATCCAAATCTTCTGGCTGTGAAGCAACTGAGACCTAAGTGGAACAAGGGAGGGAGGGAGGGAAGGCGAGGGCAGGAGCAAGGGGTCGGATTGCACTGAGAGTGCCCTGGTTAGTCATCCCCACTGTGTCATCTGGAGCCGCCCCGTCAGATCCTGATAAGCATCATGGAATTAGAAAAGCTGTTCAGGTGCTATGCCTGCAAAACTCCAGCCTCACTTTCTTATAAACAACCAATGATTTCTTTGTGGAAGTCAGAGGGTTTTTTCCTTCAAGGTGAGTTGCTAGTTTGTTTTGCGGCCCCCGCCCCCCCATGCACACCCTCCCCAAATCAGTCTGCATGTATTTATATTCCTTGTTGGAACCTGAATGGATTTGGTCTCCTTAATCATGACAATCCTTTTTGTGCATATGAAAAGACAGTCAGGTTGGTTGGTTGATTTGTCTCATTCTTGGAAGGTGGGGGCAGTGACTTGCAGAAGCTGGCATCATGGAAAATAGGATGCTGAGAATTTGTAACTCAGGTCATCCCTTTATTCTCAGTCCAGAAATGCCTTGGATGAAGATATTAAAATGGCTCCCTGAGTGACCCCCTGGGGACAGCACACCTGTTCTAAGAACTTCCTTTTCCTTGCAGAGAACATAAAGCCTTACATCTGTTATGAGATCCGAGTGCATGCTCTGTCCATGGATCAAGGAGGCTGCAGCTCTGTTCGGGGTAATTCTAAGTATAAAGGTGAGCCTTGGGACCTTTTGCCAAATTTCACTTCACCTTTGGATTTGGAGAGTGACAAAAGCCTTCTATGTCCTTCTTTCCAGCACCACTGAGAGGCCCCCACATCAATGCCATCACAGAGGAAAAGGGAAGCATTTTAATTTCATGGAACCACATTCCAGCTGAGGAGCAAATGGGCTGCATCCTCCACTACAGGATATACTGGAAGGAAAGGGACTCAGGCTCCCAGCCAGGGCTCTTTGGTAAGTGTGAGAACCATGTGCAGTGGGGCCTCCTGTTGGGATGTTGGGAAACACACACTTGTGCATGTGTGTGTCCACACACAAAAGCTAACACCATGCCTGGCCCCTGGTAAGGACTCCATAAGTATCTGTGCAATGAATTGAATAAAGACAAAGAAATACATCTCGTGCCAAGCAAATTGTAAGACTACAGAAATGAAGTAAATGAACTAGGCTCTCAAGGAGCCTACTCGTAGGCAAGAAGAGCATTTCAAAAAGCAATCGAGGCCTAATTCTGTAGGCTCTTTAGGTTTGTGAACAACACATTGGAGTTTTTTTTGTTTTTTGGTTTTTGTACCAAGGATTGAACCCAAGGGTGCTTAACCACTGAGCCACATCCCTAACCTTTTTTTTTTTTTTTTTAATGTTTTACTTTGAGACAAGTTCTCACTAATTTGCTTAGGGCCTCACTAAGTTGCTGAGGCTGCCTTTGAACTTGCAATTCTCCTGCCTCAGTCTCCCAAGTGGCTGGAATTACAGACATGCACCACTGCACCTGACAATATTTGGAGAATTTGTAAATCTCCACATTTGCAATTGCCATCATAGCATATTACTTTCTCCTTAAAAATGAATAAATTACAATACTATTTAAGTAACCCTTTATGACCCATAATCATTCTATAACTATAAAGCCAAAGCAATTAAAATAAATTCTGGCTGTAGCATTATTTCAAATGATTTCATGAAACACTACTCATTCATGTAACTGCATTAAGTCACTTCCAAGATTTGATGTCCTAATCTTTGATTTAATCAGGGATTTTTTTTTCTTGGCTTGACTTCTCCATTTCATAAGCAATTGGCTTTCTTCCAGGAGCATTTATCATAAAGAAAGAACATTTTTATTCCTTCACGAGCATTATTAGGTCCAAGATGAATGTAACAAAGCCATCCTTAGATGTAGATGACAGGGTTACCTACGGAAGTGACTTTTACCTAAGGGATTGTCTTCTTTCTTGACCTTAGAAGATCTGCAGTATTGCTACTCTAAAAGTTATGACTTCCAAAGCTAGTTACTTTATATTATATAAATAATATGTTCACATGGTAAAAAATTCAAATAGTTCAGAAAGATATAAAATGAAAATTCTCCCTTTCTTTGCATTTGAACTATTAGAAGTTCTTTGTTCTTCAAAAAAAAAAAAAAGTAATGCAAATACAAGAATGTTTGTCATCTTTTCTATATTCTGATCTACACCTTGCTTTACCATTCATTAATACATACTACAGATCTTCCCACATCAGTCCATATGAATTTGCCTCATTTCTTTTCTTTTTTTTTTTTTTTGGTACCAGGGATTGAACTCAGGGACACTCAACCACTGAGCCACATCCCCAGCCCTATTTTGTGTTTGATGTAGAGACAGGGTCTCACTGAGTTGCTTAGTGCCTCGCCGTTTCTGAGGCTGGCTTTGAATTCACGATCCTCCTGTCTCAGCCTCCCAAAGTGTGGGATTACAGGTGTGCACCACGGTGCCCAGCTTCATTTCTTTTATAACAGTGCCATAGTATTCCATTATAAAGTCTTACAGTCATTTGCCTATCTATCCACCATTGATAAACAGAATGTATCACCAAACAGAACTGCTTCCCACTGACCCATCAGGGTGAGAGTTCTAAAATGCACCCCAAGGAGTGACCCCAAGAGGTCAGTTGACTTCTTCATGGGCCATTTGGAAGTCTTCATGTGAAATTTGCCCCTCAATGTGATTTTCATTTTGACAGAATTTAAACTGAGATGCCTGTTTACAACCATGGTCAGTTGGTTCTTGAAGCTGTTCTTATAGATATTGAAGGAAATACCTAGCTTACCTTGCTGCAAATCAGATGAACCTAAAACCTATGTAAGGTTATTTTAAAAGAGAAGAGGGAACAAATTCAATTCATTGTCCCATTTCATACCATTTTAGGTTATATTTTCATTTAATTTAGTAAACACTTATTGGTGATGTTCCCTTCAGAGAGGTCAGTGGGGAGAGAGGGAGAAAGAGGTATGCAATATAACTGCTATAATTGAGAACTGACAACAGCTTATTGCATTTGGCTACCAGAAATCATTTGTGAATTCACCAGAGCAGTTTTGGGACAATGGTAGTAGGTGAGGAAAAAGGAGGAAAACACCACCAAAGAGGAGCATTACAATAGAAAACAAGGGTGGTACTCTGAGGAGGAAGAGGCTCCATCTCACTTGTCTTGGTACCATTAACCAGAATGCAGTACTAAGGCATGTGTAAGTGTTAGGAGCCAAAAGCAAAAGATGCTTAGCCCTCCTTAGGAAAGGGGAGGTAAAGGACTGGGGTGGGCCTAGTATCTGCATGTTATTAATCCCAGGTGATTCTGGCACAGTCTCTCCCACTTCCCTTCTGAAGGACACATTTAACTAGCACTGGATGGTCCCTGCCAATAGACAGACTCAAGGGCAGGAGCCACGGCAATTGTCGCACCATTGTCATCTCTACCTAGAATACACCCAGATATACACTAGGTACTTAATAAAAATGTTATTTGTTGGATAACAAATGGGTGAATACTTCCCTATCCTCTATTACATCCAATGAGGATCCTTAGGTAAAAACTTATTTCCAAGAACAATGCAGCTATTTTTCCTGGTCCACTTGGCCTTCCTACCCACAGCCTTTTGGTTGACAACTATCACATCTTTCCTGAACTGTTGCCTTTATCATTGATCAACCTGAGTCTAAGGTTTCACATGGCTGAAGCTTTATTGGCCCACTTTATCTCTGCCAGGGATCACAGCCCAGAGGCAGCAGAACCAGTCTTTCCTGCTTGACTGCTGTCTCCCATTACACAACTCAGCCTATTCCGCCAACTGAAGTGCTGACTCCACCACCCTCTTCTCTGTTCCCCCATAGAGTTGCTATTTTTGTTCTTCAAATATACATGTGTGAATAAACTTTATAAGCCCTGTAAACCATACAGATCCCACCCCTTCTGTTCCAATGTCTCATTTCCCTCCTGGAGCTCAGGATACTTTCACACAGTTGGACAGTTGTCTCCTCAGTGCCCGCTGATGTTTTGGTGCAGAAAGATGAGCAGAAGCTCTTTCTAAAATTAATCTTTTAATCTTCTGATTTAGGAATAGGGAAAGGATGTGTGTGTGTGTGTGTGTGTGTGTATAGTTCAATCATAATATAGCTTAAGTCTGTGCAAGCAATTTCACCAAGCTACAGTAGACTTGGGAATTTTCCACAAGATGCTTTTCCCAACAGGATGTATAATATAAAAGTCACTCTGATAGTCACAGCTGTGAAATGATCTGCTCAGGCCTCAGCTCCTTTGGGAAGAGTGGAGAGGACACACAGGCTCCATCTTGCTAGCTACCTGTGAAAAACAGGAACAGGACCGCAGAAGGCATCGGTTTTTCCCTTTAGATGGTGAACTCTTTGAAGTGGGTTCTGTGCCTTTGTATGGTCAGTTGCCAGCACAGCCAACAAACACCCATGAGTGCTGAAATCTTGCAGCACACACAATGTCTTTGGATTTGCCCAGGGGTTTGTGAGCCAGTTTGAGACAGTTCTAGTTTTCACTTCCGCCCCCACAGGCACAGGTATCTGAATGTGCCAGCCTTCTCCTTCTGCTCTAGCACTGGCCTTAAGGTTACACACCTCCCCAGCTTTTGAGCGTTCACCCCAAAACCCTCACCCTGCAGAACTCTGGAGAAGATTGCCTGCTTTCTAAAAACTTCCAACACTCATGCTTCTTGGGGGAGAAAAACAGCATGGGTGCATTGCTCAGAAAACAAAATCTTCCCTGCAGAGAAACTGCAGGTTTGTTGAGAGCATAGGGAATTAGAAATCTAGGTGTACAGCTGTTGAATAAACCTAAGCTCAGTACCATTGCTCTAGTTGTTAATGACTGATTTTATGTCAAACTGAAGCATACCATCATGTTAAGCCAAGTTCAGGACCCAGAGCTTACAAAAATATGCAAAATTACAGTTTTAAAATGTTAAGTAAATGTCTATCTTTTGTGACTACTAGGGATTTAACACAGGGGTGCTTTAAAACTAAGCTACATCCCCAGTCCTTTTCTTCTTACTTTTTACTTGAGAGAGGGTCTTGTTAAGTTGCTGAGGCTGACCTCAAACTTGTGATCCTCCTGCCTCAGTCTCCAAAAGTCAGTAGAATTACAGGCATTGCTACTATACCTATCTTGCCTGTTTCATTAATTGCTAAACATAGCTGTTTAAAATCATTCCCTTGCCTTGAAAACAATTTGTATATTTCATTTTCTCTCCAAGAATTCTCAAATATACCTGATAAATACCAGAAACACTGAAATTACTATAGCCAAATTATTTTAAAGACAAAAATGGCAAAAAAAATTATAAAATTTTACCACAGAAAAATAATATGTAGTTTGTTTGATACACTATGAAGTGAGGCCTTCATAAATGACAGTTCTAGGCCCTACTAATGTATTAAGTCCTGATGAATGAGGACAATTTTAAAATGGCAATGTGCTTTTCCTTTTCAAATTAAATGAAGCACTAAATAATAAAAATGAGTAAAAGCCCACACCGAACAATTTCCTTTAAAACATGCTTTTCTTCTTTTTCTTTTCAGAAATTCCTTACAGCCTCTCCCTAAATTCATATCCAGTAAAGAGTCTGCAGCCCAGAGTGACATATATTCTGTGGATGACAGCTCTGACAGCAGCTGGTGAAAGTCCCCAAGGAAATAAAAGGGAATTTTCTCCACAAGGTAAGAGATGGCTTTAAAGATGGTGAGTGCACCCTGTATTCTTACACAAGTGTACACTCCCACTACATGCAACCCAGAGAACATCAAAATGTTCTTAATTCTCTAATTACTTGCTTGCTGCCACACCTTTGCACTTGCTGTTTGCTCAAACTGGAGTGCCCTCCCATTCCACTGCTTAAAACAGTGTCAACTCATTTTTCAAAACTCAGTAGAAATGTTTCCTCCTCCATGAAGGCTTCTCAATGCACCTCAATCTTCCCTTCCCTTGACCCCTACTTAAATTTCTCCATCCAGTAGGCAGGTACTGACATCTATTTATTTCTGTCCTCAAGGTCTAGAGTGGTACCTAGTACATGTTCACTAAACATCTGTTCAAAGAAGGAAGAAAGTCACATCAGCAATAACAGTAGCACTTATTGCATATCAGATAGTTATGTATTCTGTGAAGGGCTGCTACTGTAACAAAGTACCATAAACTAAGTGCCTCAACCAACAGAAATTTATTGTCTCACAGTTCTAAGGGCAAAAAGTCCAAGATCGGGGGGCGAGGGGGGCAAAGGGGGAACAGCAAGGTTAGTTCCATCTGAGGGCTTTGGGAAGGGATCTGTGCCTGGCCTTTCCAAGCTTCTGGTAGTTTGCAGACAACCATTGACATTCCTTGGCCTGTAGATCTCTGCTTTCATCTTGCATTCTCCCTGTGTCCAATTTTCCTCCCTTTTATAAGGACATCAGTCATATTGCATTAAGGGCTCATCCTTCCAGTACTCACCTTAACTAATAATATCTCAGTGGCCCTATTTTCAAATAAAGTCACATTCTCAGGTACTAGGGGTTAAGACTTCAACTATGAAGTTTAAGGGCACACAGTTCAAACCATAATACATACTTCAGCTAATTTATTCTTACCAAAATTACATGGCTATACCTGGCCCATATTTTCAAACACTTAATATGAAATATATTTTTAAATGAAGGAACTGTACTAGTGAGAGAACTAGCATATGGAAAGCTTATCCAGCATCACAGAGATGGTGAGTGGCAGAACTACAAACGAAACTCAGATTTTAGTTACTTCAGTTAAATCTGAGCGTATGAGTAAGTGACCCAGCTAACATGGGCTTCTCCCCACACTGTTCTCTCTGGCAGTGCTCTTTCGCTTCAGCTCTAAACATAAAACAAGCTGTTTTTACTTTATGACATGAAGCATCAAGTTGATCATTTCAGGATTTTGTTGTTCTGTCAGGAAACTCTCCTTGAAAAAAATGACAAGCTCTCTTCTCATCTTCCTAGCTCTCCTATGAATGATAAGATGTGAATAATTAATGTGGACTAAAGATCCAGCATCTTTCTACTGGTCGTTTCTCCTAACTTGTCGCATCTGCCCAGGAAGGCAGGCAGATGATGAAGAAATGGTAGATCCTGCAGATTGTGTAGGATGGAAAAAGGTTGCCTCCTTAACTCCTCCGTACAGCCCTGTTGGCACATGGCCTAAAGAAACTCTGCCTCTGCTCCTCTGGGTCCTCCTCCCTCCCACCCCTTGCTGACATTCCATCTCTAGTTGTAATTCATTAGTAGTTCTCCAGAAGCCTTCAAGAATTCAAACTTCTTAGTTACCAGGCCCTACCTGGTCCTGTCAGCCATCTAGCTTTATCCTTTGCCACAAGCCTTATCATTCCTGTGATAAAGTAAGACCAGACTACCTGCACCTGCTTGAAAGTGCTGCAGTCTTCCTCCTTCCAAGACTTGGCCTACTTCCTGGTCTGGTCTGGCCTTAACTTGTTCACTTAGCTGATTCTTATTCACCTTCCAACTTCTAAACTTTTGACATCATGGCATTTTCAAAACCTTCCTCAGCTACCTAGTGAGGCAATTTCCCATGTTGTTCTGTGCTATACTGCCTGTGAATACTGTGAATACGCATATCCCATAACAGTATAGTTGTTTGCTTACATGTTTACACAGCTATCTCCTGTACTATATTCACAGCTTTGTAAGACAGCAGAGCCCATGTCCTATTTGTCTTTGCATCTCAGCACCTACTAGGCCCTGATACATGGTTAGCATTCAGTAAAAGTTGGGTGAATTAATGAATAATTTCAACAAGTAGTGAATGCTCTTGTTCTTTTCATAGGGAGGAAAAGGCACAATTTCAAAGATTCTCAGATAGAGGGCTTATCCAATGGTTTGGTAAAATTAGTAGCTACCATTTCTTGAGGGCCTCCGACATTCAATATATGGTCATGTGCTTTGAATGCACCATCTCTAATCTTCATAATCACCTGGAAGGTAGGCACCATCATTCATATTTTATAGATCAAGTAACTGAGGTTCACAGATCACACATTTGTTAGTAGCAGAGCTGGGATTAAAACTCAGAGCTCCTTTCTCTCTAACCAAATGCACAAAAATGGCTTAGCCTTTTTCTTGAGCCCAGCCACCCAAGAGCTGTGAGTAGAGCCCAGAGGGTTCACACAATAGGTTAAGTTCTATTGCTAGGTCAATATTTTGAAATCCTCATTGAAGATAACTCAGTAATAGGATTTGCTAACTTTTCAGGTAAAGCCAATTGGAACGCATTTGTGGCACCAAGCATTTGCATTGCCATCATCATGGTGGGCATTTTCTCAATACGTTACTTCCGGCAAAAGTGAGTTGGTTATACCTGCCTATTTGGTGAATGTATTTATAAAATAATAATATCTGTTACTGCTATGGGTCAGGCAAAGGGACACACTCATACATTGCTGGTGGCAGAATAAATTTATTCAACCTTTTTGTGCAACAGTATGTATCCAATTTCAAAAAGTGTATGTAAGCCCTAACAATTCCTAACTAGGTAGTTATTCTAAATATATCATAGATGTATGCAGATAGTCAGTGGAAAATGTTTACTGAATATGTTTATTTCATAAAGAAAATATTTAAGGGGCTAGGGTTGTGGCTCAGTGGTAGAATGCTTGCCTTGCATGTGGGAAGCACTGGGTTCAATCCTCAGCACCACATAAAAAATAAAGATATTGTGCTCATCTACAACTAAAAAACTATAAAAAAGAAAATACTTAAATATCCTAACTGCCCAATATAATGGGATTGGTTAACTAAATCACAACATATCGCATACTATAACATATTATGCATCCATAACAGATGACGTAGAAGAAGCTAGGCTTGGTGGCACACACCTATAGTCCCAGCTACTTGGGAGGCTGAAATGGGAGGATCATTTGAGCCCACAAATTTCAGACCAGCCTGGGCAACATACTAAGATCCCATATTAAAAAAAATAAAAAGGAATAAGAAGAAAAGATGATAAAGAAAATTAAATGCTATGACTATTTGCTATATTATACTTTTTAAAGCAGTTTGCAAGACAATATATATTATAATTTCTTAGAAATGGTGCATATATACATACATACATATGAAAGATATTTCAGTTGGTTGTACATAATATAAAAGCCAAAATATGCAGGGCATGATGGTACATACCTATAATCTCAACTACTTAGGAAGTTGAGGCAGGAGGTTTACAAGTTCAAGCCCAGCCTGGGAAATTTAGTGAGACTCTGTCTCAAAATAAAAAATAAAAAGGACTGGGTGCATTGTTCAGTGGTAGAGAACCACTGGGTTCAATCTCCAGTATCACGTATACATACTTTCTCTCCTAGGTTAAAGAAGTAAGCTTAGGTAAAGGGCTGATGTGGTGGCTCCAGTCACCAGGGACCTAGGCACCTTCTGTTTTTCTGCTCCACTGTCCTGACATAACTTCCATCCTCAAGTTCATCTCATGGTCCAGTGGTTGCCATCATAATTATAGAAACTATAGCCATCATATTTTCATTTGATAACTACAGGAAGAAGGAAGGAAAGTGTTCATACTTCCTTTTTAAGGAAGCTTCAAGAAGTTACACACAACATTTAGGTTAGGGGATATATCTCACTGACAGAACTTGGTGAGGCAAGAAAGGCTTAAAATTGTGGTCTTTTAGTTGGGTGTACTGTCAGCCCACTAAATGAGGATACTCTACCTAGGAAATAGGGGAAAATGGATATTGGGAGGCAATCAATGTTCTACCCCAAAGGTACATAACACAATATGAATAGTGATTGTATCTGGGAATAAAATCAAAGGTAATTTTAGTTTTTTCTATTTAACTATGTTTTCTAAAATTTCCTTAGTAAACATGTGTTATTTTGTAAAGAAAAATATTTAGTTTGTTATTTAATACAAGCTTTCTTCAAATGCCAAGTAAAGAAACAGAATAAGTCAAAGTAAAACTATGGGCCAGGGTTGTAGCTCAGTGGTAGTGCACTTGCCTAGCATGAGTGAGGCACTGGGTTTGATCCTTAGCACCACATAAAAATAAATAAAACTAAGGTATTGTGTTCATCTATAACTAAAAGAAATATTTTTAAAAAAAGTAAAACTAGCTCAGCATCATTGTACTTCTCTGGAAGGCTTTAGTTTATTCAAGATCTAATTGTGATAAGTATGTCAAAGCAGAGCTCTCTTAGCTATGCTTTGAAAAAAGTTTAATGTGAGAGTCAACTAGGATCACATATAGGCTCTTCATGGAAATAGTGGGAATCAGGGTGAAGGCTGAACTGCTGTTTAAAAATAAATCAGGAAGACCCAAATAGTGTTTTCATTATTTTTCTCTCATATGAGTTCTTAGGGAAATCATCCAGGCTGGCAGGCAGCTCTGCTCCAGTCTCTTGGGAATCTAATTTTATTCTATGTTATTAGCCAATCATTCCTTGGCTATTGCCCTCAACTGCCTCTATATCAAACCACAGACACCAGTACGCATATTTCTTTGGAGAAAAACACTTTTCTTTGTGTCACATGACAACATCTCTCACTTTAAAAAGTTAACAAATTATATAGACCTTTCTTTGTCAAAATTTATTAAAGCTAAGTCCTTAGCTGGGCGTGGTGGCGCATGCCTGTAATTCTAGCACTTTGGGAGGCTGAGACAGGAGAATCGCGAGTTCAAAGCCAGTGTCAGCAATGGCAAGATGCTAAGCAACTCACTGAGACCCTGTCTCTAAATAAAACACAAAATAGGGCTGGGGATGTGGCTCAGTGTTCGAGTACCCCTGAGTTCAATCCCCAGTACGCCCCCCAAAAAAGCTAAGTCCTTAAAAATGTTTCATACTGGTCTTAAAATTTTCAAAAAATAGGCAAAATATTTAAGTCACATGCATTTATAAGAAAAGTTTTTTTGGAATTTTTTCCTTCCATATCATTAAAGACCTATATTTCTGCTAAGCAACTCAGTGAGACCCTGTCTCTACATAAAATACAAAATAGGGCTGGGGATGTAGCTCAGTGGCAAGTACTCCCGAGTTCAATCCCTGGTACAAAAAAAAAAAAAGACCTGTATTTCCTCTGATCACCAAGTACAAACATTGCTAACATACTTACCTTCCAGCTATTTATACCATATTGTGTCCTGAGGTTTTTTTTTTTTTTAATTCTTAGCATAATAATTTATTAATCATTATAAATTCTTTGTAAATGTTCTGATTAGCTCAATAGTGTGTTCCCCAAGGATACAGGATAAGGTACCTTTATTTGCTGTTCTGTCTGCAGCACAAGGCACTATGATGGTCACACATTTAGGGGCTTAATCAATATTTGTTGAATGAATGCACAACTGGATAGGGATAGATTGCTAAAAATTGCATTGAGCAAAAATTTCATAGTTTATTTAGCATCCCCCAAGTGGCTATATGGTGACTCTTTATCATCAATCTGAACTTCACAGGAAACTACACCAGTCTTGGATAAAGCATTCTCTTTGTCCTTGAGGGTTTGTATTTTACCCTTTGCATACTAAAGCAACCCCTACACCAAAATCACTGCACTGAAAACCTGTACTTCCATGCCACTGTGTGTGCTTAACCAAATGTCATTGTTTTCTTATCTATAGGGCATTTGTTCTTCTTTCATTACTCAGACCTCAGTGGTGTACCAGAGAAATTCCAGACCCAGCAAATAGCACTTGGGCCAAGAAATACGCCATCCCCATTGTGGAGGTAAGGCATAAAGCCTCAATAGTCAGTGGGTCGCTAGTGATGACCGCATCTAAGATTCCCATTGTAGTCACAAGGAATCTTGGGAGCCCAATTCCTATGGATAAGCTGATGTCAGTCATGCTGAGTTACCATTGTCATGTCTCTGTTTTCTTCCTGGACTGAAAAGCAACCTATGCACTGGGATTTCTGAAGTTTAAACAACAAAAGACTAAAAGACCCATAGTGTTCCATTCCTCTATAGGTCTTACATTCCCTTCCTCAACACAGCTTATTTCAAATGAAATAAGAAATATTTTTTTCCATTTGTTGAGTACTAGTATGAGCATTGACTCATCCAAATTCAAGATAATTGAAGCTTTTGACTTTCCCAATCCTGACTGAGCACAGGACAGATAAATAAAAGCAATACTATTTTGGTTTTGGCAGGAAGCCAGTAAGCCATTCCATTGTGCAAAGAAAAGGTTTCAAAGGAGAGGCTGCTCAGCTGGCAGGCGAGAGGGCTAAGGGTAAAGGCAGTGAAGGGAGCTGCCGCTGTTGCTCAGCAAAAAGGTGAGAACAGCTCACAGGGCAGGATGAGCCATTTCTAGTGAAGGGCCTGGAAATAGGCATCTGTATTATGGAGCAAGACTATGCATTTAAGAGGAGAAATAGGTGACAGAAGGAACATGCCAATGTCCCAGACTCCCTTTCTCAGACCTTACTTAAGCCCATCTCCTCCAAGATTCTTCTCTTTAATCACCCAGTGCCTTTTCCTGTCATCCATACCTTTCTTCAGCCAGAAGCCCAGTACTCCTAGACTCTGCTTTGGGAAGGAGCTGATTGCAGATATTTTTGCTTTTGAAATTCAAGTCACTGTAGTTTAGTGCCTTTGGAATCTGGCCAGAGGTCAGCCCTGCCTCTGCCACTACAATGTGTGAGACTCTTGAGCAACTTACTCTACTACCCGAGCCTAGCTTTATCCTCTGTACAACAGGAATGGACAATATCTCTTTTGTATGCTGTTGTGAGGACTAAATAATGTGAAGCACAAAGATCATACAAAGCAAAGATCATTTACTCTTTTCCTAGGAAAACCTCTACTTTATGACTTCTCTTTATTGAAGGATTTGTCCCTGTTAAGTCACAACCGTGATAACAGTGATAACGACAGAAGTATGTATACAAACGTTTTATACATAGATATCATGTACAGTATACCATACTATATGTTATATATTCATTGTATTTATATATAGTATAGTATATATCATTTATGTATTTATGTATTACATATATTTATATAAATATAATGTATACCATATAGCACATATTATAATCATATATTCTACTATATAACATAATACATATTAAAATATATTTATATTTATATATTTCTACATCATATATATGCATTTCTTTTTTCAATTTTTTTAGTTGTCAATGAATCTTTTTTTTTTTTTAGTTGTTGACGGATCTTTATTTTATTCATTTATTATTTATATGTGGTGCTGAGGATCGAATCCAGTGCCTCACGCATGCTAGGCAAGTGATCTACCACTGAGCTACAGCCCCAGCCCAATGAATCTTTCTTTATTTATATGTGATGCTGAGAATTGAACTCAGTGCCTCACATGTTAGGCAAGCGTTCTGCCACTGAGCCACAACCCCAGCCCCATATATATGCATTTCTATATTATATTCAATATGTATTTCTAATATAGAATACATTATATATGATATATAAATATAAATACTATATACTTCATATAGTGTACTACATAATATATAAGTATAGGTATATAGTATTTATATGTACTTATGTAATGTATACTATATATATTACTTTCTATGTGCTAGGCACTTTTAAAATTTTATTTTTATTATTATCTAAGTTGCTTAGAGCCTCACTAAGTTGCTAAGGCTGGCTTTGAATTTGTGATCCTCCTGCCTCAGCCTCCCGAGACACTGGGATTACAGACACTTTTAAAACATTGCATATGTTAACATTTAATCCACATAACAGCTTTAAGAGGTTGTGCTAAACTGGGTTCAGTAGCCCATGACTATAATCTCTACTTGCGAGGCTAAGGAGGGAAGATCTCACGTTTGAGATCAGCCTCAGCAACTTAGTGAGATCCAGTCTCAAAATAAAATAATAAAATGGATCAGGGATGTAGCTCAGTGGTACAATGCCCCAGGGTTCAATCCCCAATACTGTAAAAAAAAAAAAATTAAAAAGAGGTTGTGCTATTATTATCCTCATTTTTCAGATGAGGAAAATGAGGCAGAGAAAGGATCAAGCAACTTGTGCAACATCAGTTAGCTAATAGAGGACGGATCCTATTCATACACAAGCAACATGTGCTATCCACCATCATACTATACATCTCAACAGATCTTTAAGCACAGGGTGAGGGGAGTGCTTCTAGTGGTTTACACTTCTGAGCTGAACAGACTCACTAGAGAAGTGTCTGCACACTAGCCCTCACTTGGTGGCAATATTGCAATGACCCATGGAAACACTTTATAGCCATGAGGCCTTAGAAGGATGCCCCTGCTAGTGTTAGAGGGCTTCAAGTACCAGGAGTTGAGACAACTTAACTTGAAATTCTCTTCCAATGCTGAGATTCCAAGGTGTTAAAAGCCTAAAACAGCACAGGAGTAGCTCTGGGTCAGTTGCAGAGAACAGCCTTCAAACTGTAGCTTTGGCATCATGAGCTCTGCCTGCCTATGCACAGGCGATATTGGAGATGCAGTCACAAGCCTAGAATAAATGCTAAGAAAAATGTGCAGTGTTAGAAAAAGTAAGGTAGGAAGAAGGTAACAAAGGATACAAGTGCCCAAAGTTGTATAGCATAAGTACCTTCATTGCAGCATTATAAGTAGAAGCAAAATATTGAGCATCATATAAAGTCCACCCAGGTGAATCCATACAACAGGATATTTTGCAAGTACTAAAAAAAACAAATGAATATATCTATGTATGTCTAAAATTCTTTGACAATACTTGAAAGAGAAAAAAACTAAGTTTATAACAGTGGTCTAAAGTGGGTTCTGTGTGAAAGGAAGGAAATATTAATATGTACCCATATACCTGTAATAGGTATACAGGATATTTCTGGAAGCCTACATATGATATACAGGAAACCAATAATGGCAGTTCATCTGGGGGAGAATGTCGGAAGTACAAGGGCCATTTTATTTTCATTAAATATTCCTTTTGAATCTAAAAAAGTTTTAGAAAACTATGTGCATGTATTTATTTGCAAAAATAACCAGTGAAATTAGAAAATTTCAAAACTTTAGGTAACTTAAACATGGCATCCAAGATGAAGACCTTGAAGCAGCCTCAGAATGCCAGGTGGCTTTACCCTTGAAGTGAGTAGACTGTTTTTAAGGAGCCAGATTACCCCCCTGGTGCCTGCTGAAGGCAGACAGCAAAAATAAAATAGACTGCCCTTCACCTCCACAAAATGTGCTTTGAGCTCTCAGGTCTTACATCCTCCTACCAATTCTTATGTGATTGAAAAAACCAAGTGCCTTAAAGCTCTGAAGGACAAGGCCAAATCATAAAAGGGATCACTGAGATGGTATCCAGCTTGTAAAAGCTTAAAATAGTGTCCAAGAGGTTCCTGGGCCAATGAAGGGCTTGGCCTCAGGGCCTACTCTGTGAAAGCTGAGGAGCAACTTCTCTGGGCATTGCCAAGGATTTAATGGAGGCAGAGTGAACACCTCACCTTGTGAAAACAACCAGGCCTTTCCACACCCTGCCTAATCTCTCCCACATCTGTGGTAGCAGCACTTTGGCAGCTCTGCTTCCCACAGCTGCCAGCCATGTTCCAAGCCAGATCAACATTCCAGGGCCAGTTTGGGTAGTGATCGGAGAAGAGACCACTTCCAAGAGAAACACACGTGTCCCCTTCTAGCTCTTGTGAGGGAACTTCGTGGAAATTTAACAGCCCCATCACTCACTTTCTTGACCTTTGCCATGCCCAAGGCAAAAGTGGCAACATCAGAGGCCAATAGACCAAATTATACCCTTGTACACAACTTTTAATCTGACAAATGAGAAAACTGAGGCCTGTACAGGTTGATCAAGTTTATCCAGGCCATAGAGTGTTGGAGTTGGGACTAGTCCTCAGGGTTTGCCCTGTCCAGAGGCTATTTTTATTTTTTGCCATTCTATTCCTCCCTTAGTACATAGTCCCTACAATGGCTTGCAGACATGTAAAAAGGGGAAGAAGAAAGTGATAGTACAAAGCATTATGTGCCAAGAACCTGATTGGTGGTTTCCACATTCCTGGAGGAGTCCTATAAAAGGAATGGCCAGTAGAGGTTTAATGGAAAGGCCCAAGCCAAGGACTGTGGAGCAAATATTAGCAGGGTGAAGTGTGTTGGTGGGACTACAAGAATGTGTTAAGTAAGTTTGGACCATTGCTGAAGGAGCAGCCTGAGAAAGGAAACAGTAGAGGAAGGAGCAGGAATCCTTAGCCAGACTAAGGGCTGTAGTCTTTGTATGTAAGCCGGTGCATTAAAGGCTTTGGAACTCTGCTTTAGAAAAATCAAGCAGTTTATGTGTAGGAAAGTTTTTAGGATGTAAGGAGGGTCAAATAAAGCCTGGTAAAAGAAGTATTTGTCAAGTGCCCAGGAGTTGGATTCAGGAATGGTCAGTGAGTTCAGAAAGGAAAGAGATATGATATTGAAGAGCTGGTACCAATTGAAGAGCTGGTAACCAATAGGATACTGAGAAAGAGAAAGATAATTATTTATGAAAATTGTATGCTAACTTTTATCTGTTACAAACAAAATTAGCTAAAGGAAAAAAGGATGAAAAGCTTTCAGAAAAGCTATTCAAGTGGTCTTTCCTAAAAGCAGATCTAACAATGATATTATCTTGCCTGAAACCCTTTAGTAGTTCCATCAAAGCCCAAACCCCTTAAGCATACCTTACAAGGCCCTTTATGATGTGACTCTCTCCTATTTCCAAAGCTTCAGTTTTCCAGTAAGAAGTAACCAGCAGAGTCCAGAATACATCAGTCCTCTTTGCCCACTACCTCCTCTTTGGGACATATTCCACATCTCTCAGAACTCAGCTCTAGCATCACTTCATTCACCTCCCCTTGACAGAAACAGACTCAACCCTTCCTTTGTACTCCCTGACCCTCCACCCTGGAGGAAAACAGGTAGAACAGCTGGATTCCCATTAGAAACAGCCAGGCTGAAGGCTGAGCCAGGTAGTGACTCACTCACTGGCTGGGGGTTGAAGAAGTCCCTGGCTCCTGTCTATCTGACCACTGTTAACTGCTTCTTTTACCTCTGAAAGTCAAAGGTCCACAGTGTTCCACCTGGAGCTGAAGCAGCACAGGTTGTGAGGCCACTGGGAACCCTGGAGAAGTAGCCTGTCATGGTTCCCTATATAGTAATATGAGCTGCTTCTTCATTCCTTCTCCCAGGAGAAGACACAATTGCCCTTGGACAAGCTCCAGATGTCCTGGTCCACTCCTGAAGAGCCTGAACCCCTGATCATCAATGAAGTTCTTCATCAAATGACCCCAGTCTTCAGACACCCCCATTGCCTCAACTGGCCAGTAAGGGGACAAGGAGTCCAAGGTCACTTTACCTCTACAGAAGATACTGTGTACAGTGCCTCCAGTCCTTCATCTTCCAGAGCTCTCAAAGCTGAGACAAGACAGCTAGTGGATCTGTATAAGGTGCTGGGGAGCAGGGACCCTGACTCAAAGGCAGGAAAAACAACCAGCCCTTTGACAGTCCTCCAAGGGGACTACCTTCCCAGCCATGAGGGCTACTTGCCCTCCAACATTGATGATCTCCCTTCATATGAGGTTCCCCTCACTGATCCTTTGGAAGAACTGGAGCCTCAGCACATCTCGCTTTCTGTTTTCATGTCAACTCCCCTTCACCCACTCAACTTCTCCTGTGGTGAAAAGTTGACTCTGGATCAGTTAAAGATGGGCTGTGACTCCCTTATTCTCTGAGTGGTAAGGTTCCAAGCCTGAAGTCAATGTGCCCTCAACCAGCACAGCATTCCCCTTCTACCCAGCCCTTACTCCAGTGGTCATTATCCTTGGTAGCATCTGGTCTGGCTACAGCTAGAGGGTGGCCCTGCCAGCTTTCTCCAAAGCCTGAAGATTATATCTTTCACAATGTAGACCTAGAAACTCCAACCTGAGTTCCCGACAACTGTCTTGGCTATGCTAACCAGAAAGGGAAAAGAGCAGAGTGGAAACCAAACTTTCAGTAGTAATTTGAGTCCAAAGAATTATTCATGCAACTTCTATTTATAAAACACCTACCAGGCCTTATCCTCTAGATCAGTAGTGTCCAACATAACTTTGAGATGCATATGATTTTTGCCTACACTCTCTAATACAGTAATTACATTGACTATTAACCACTTGGGCTGTGTCTAATGTGACTTAAGAACTGAATTTTGATTGTAATTAAACAACGTGGCTAGTGGCTACTGCATTGGATAGTACAACTCTAGATGGTGGATACACTGAAAATTACAAGGAGCCTTCAAAACAAGTCAACCTACTTTTATAAATGAGGACATAAAAAATACTGGTAAACACCAATATAAAAGGGCCTCAAAAATATTCACAACTATCATTTGTTATTCCTAATTTTCCTAGCTCTGCTTATTTTACCTGTGCCCTCTTTCAGTGAATCAAGGGCAGCATGATGGTGGAGAGCTACTTAAATCCATCATGGGACCTTAGGTAATACAGCCTCTGGATCTCTTGTAAAAGGCTCTGACCCCTTGTTTCCTATTCTTTCTGCTGCAGCAGGTACTGCCTTCAGGACCAGGGCTATCTCTGGATCTAAGACCTCAACCCCCCCAGTGTTGCACTTAAAAACTGTCCCCTTCTTTGAAGGCACTCTGCTTTCATTCCCTGAGAAAACTGTGAGTTGGTCCTCCTACAGCTCAAGTTGAGCCTGGAAGATAGTTCTTTTCTGCAGTATGAACCTGGAACTTGCTACATGTTCTGCTCCTTTCACTCTGTGGCCTCTGGCTTGCCACCCTCCCCCGGCCCATTGGTGCTTCTATAACTTCACTCTAGGCTTTTCTGCTAAGCTGGTGGGTAAGAGTCATAACTGAACCTTTTCCAAAAGTACAGCAGAAAAGTCCATGAACCTTTTTCTTAAATACCCAACAAGCCTGGGCCTAGGCTTCATCCTCTCCCAATGGCTAACAATGGAGCCAAGGGAGCATCTCCACTAACCTTCATATTTTCATTTAATGAATGAAAAGTATTTGTTGCAAATTGATACTCTTAGACCCTAACCTACCAAACTAGAAATTTGTCCACTCACAGCCCAGTCCTGTAAATAGCTGTTCTCAACCTTTGGTTTCCCAAACTTCCTTCAGAGGTCTAGAAATTGAAGCCCTGAACATATGCTGTTTAGTCATGTTGAAACATCCTTACTTTTTGCTATTCCAGACTTTACGTAAGCTCCTTCCTTTACTTTTCTATTTAGCTACAGTGCAGCAATCCCATACCATGGTTCCTGGCTTCTCAGCAGCACTTAATGCCCTTGACTGATTTTGCCATGAGACATGACAGACAAGGCCACTTCCTCAGAAGCAGCCAACCCATTACCTCTTGGCAGTGAAGCAAATTTTACTTTCTTGCAGTGTCTATCCCCCTGCCCCATCTACTGTTGTCCTGTTTTCTTAATCTCTTTTCTCCTTCCCTCTCCAATCCCTTCCCCTTAAAGCCCCAGGTGATACTTCAGCCCTCAGATGTTAAGGGAGCTTCCTTGACTCCTAAAACCTCCTTCTAAGCAAGTTGAGCCCTCTTCCCTGCTTCCCTATCATGATTTCCTTGCCACTTACCTCCTCTACTGCAAACAACCTGAAAGCAGGAACCATGGTAATGTTTCCCCAGGTCCATAATAGGCTATAGTAAAAAGTAGTGTCAACCTGCCCCACTTTTGTCTTAATCCTTCTGTTCTAGAAACCGGTTGACTGTACCTGCTTCCTCTTGGGGCAATTCAGTTAGCATTTGTTCCTCTTCATTCCCAACTTCCATTCCACCTCACTTTGCATTGACAGTGCGGCTTTGATGTATGTAGATGTTTCCTATTTTAGACATAAACTAAGCATGTTTTGGCAACTTACTTTGCCAGATAAAATGTCCTCTATGCATGAATGTCAGAGGACAGGTAACCTTGTTTGGCCCTTGCATCAAGTAGTTTTCACCGCCTGCTCTTCCTCCCTTCTTCCCAGTTAAAACTCCAGACAAGGGCTGGGACTATAGCTCAGTGGTAGAGTGCTTGCCTTGCATGCATAAGGCACTGGGTTTGATCCTCAACACCACATAAAAATAAATATATTGTCCATCTACAACTGAAAATATTAAACAACCCCCCCAGACAAGATTACCAGGTTTAACAGGACTAGGTGGAACTAGGCTTTCATTCCTTGGGAAAATCAGCAACGATTTTAAAGTCCATTGCCAACTCAGAAACTGCCTTTATTATAATCCAAATTCTATAATCCCTGGCACCTAACTACCAGGGATTGAACCCAGAGGCGCTTAACCACTGAACCATATCCCCAGCCCTTTTTATTTTGAGATTCTAAGTTGCTTAAGTCCTTGCTAAATGGCTGAGGCTAGCTTTGAACTAGTGATCCTCCTTCCTTCCTCAGTCTTCTGAGATTACCAGCATGCACCACTGTGCCTGGCTTTGAGTTCATTTTTCATGAAATCATGGGAATCCCTGTCAGCTCTCCTGTGGAGATCCTCACCATGAGTTAGTTGTCTCTTGAAGAGGCCCTCTTTGCCAAAAACCAGAGATTCTGGTTCTATGTCTGCAGGCAATAGGAAAGTCAAACTGTATGTTAGTCTTTTCTCTTTACTGCTTTCTTCCTTCTACCCTGTTCCAATTTTTCAGCTTCCATTAATAACCTACAGCTATAGCTCACCATGCCCTGAAGATAGTAAGAGATGCCAAACTACATACAATATTAGTCAATTCCCTATGTTCAACTCATTTCTCCTTACAAGGTTCTATCCTTCTGTCACCTGATGCAGTTGTTTCTTGTCCCAGTACCACTATAAAGGCTTCTTTTCCTCTTCCTAGCCTATAGAACTCATGGATGTTCATATTAAACATCTTTATTAAAGGCTACTGGGTGAACTTTCATGAGTCAAGCACTTTCTCAAATAGATCAGAAAGATCTTTTCTTCCCTTCTAAAAAAAGATAAGCAATCTTATCAACTGACTGATGGATAGAAACAATTTGGATCCTTACAACACAACTTTTACCATGTTTCCAATAGATTAAAATTAAAACCTTATGAAACGCACAATGTTTGCCAAAAACAGCTTCCTTAATAAAGCACTCATACAGATTTAGAGGAGAAATGCTAACACTTCAAAGAAAAACTGGACTGAGTGGCAAATCATAAAGTAGATATTAATGCCCAATAAGCATGAAATCAAAGAAATGCAAATTAAATATTAAATACTATTTCTCACTTATTAGATAAGCAAAGATTACTGAAAAAATTAGCTAGTGTTAATCAGAGAAACTGATACTAGTTTTCTCGAGGGCAGAAGAGCATGGTGATGCACATTTGTAATCCCTGCTACTCTGGGGCTGAGGAAGGCCAGCCTCAGCAATTCAGGGAGATCCTGTATCAAAATAAAATTTAAAAAGGACTAGATATAGAGCTCAGTGGTAAAACACTTGCCTGGCATGTGCATCGAGGCCCTGGGCTCAATCCCCAATGCCATTAAAAAATAAAATTAAATATGTAGCCCAGAGAACAGTATAAATATCCTAAATTGAATGCAAGCTTCAACAGCACTATGAAAATAGTGAGGTATGGGAGAGGCTCAATCACCCTTTAGTAGAGACCCGTTTAAATGATACATCTGTACAACGAAACACTGAATTTCAAGGAATCTGACTCCACTAGTTTTGACACCCCATTTCTTTAGATTCTATGTAGAAAAATACTAATGGAACTGTAATGTCATTGTTTTCTAATATATAGAGAGCGCGTGCGCGCACGCAAACAGTGCTGGATATCTAACCCAGGGCCTCCTTCATGCTAGGCAAGTGTTCTACCACTGAGCTACAATCCTCAGCCCTTCTTTTAAACTGAGTACCCCCACACACCAACCCAATTCCCAGTACCAAGAAAAACAAAAACAAAAAACTGCATTTGACTCAATTTTGTGGCTTGTTAATTGTTGAAATGCAAGTAAATGTCTTTCCTTTATGCTATAGCTAACTGGCTCCATACTCTGCTAGTCACTTTTCATTTACAAATGTCAAAACTATTCTAAAGTAGAGGTTCCCCTCAGGCTTCAATCACATCTCTAAAAAATCTATTATGGCCATCGAGTCCATTTGAATCAATTAAGGTCAATTTCTGTACTGGGGATTGAAGCCAGGGGCACTACTCTACCACTCAGCTACATCCCTAGCCTGTTTGGTGTGTGGTGCTGGGGATTGAAGCCAGAGCCTTGTGCATGCGAGGCAAGCACTCTACCAACTGAGCTGTTATCTCCGGCCTTTCCCTAGCCCTTTTTGTATTTTTTTGAGACATGATGTTGCTGTTACAGAGGCTGATCTTGAACTTACCAATCTCCTGCCTCAACCCCAGAACAGCTGGGATTTACAACAGGTGTGTAGTGCTGGCTTCAGGCCACTTCTCACCTTTCCCAACTTCAAGGAATTCTACAATGCCTGTCAGGTGAAGTTCAAAACACCTTCCTTTTCCAATTTTAGATATTTTACCACTTATAATAGGAACCAAGGAAACATTATTAAGGGGAATTATGAGATCCTACAAGAATAAATTTTAAGGATCCAGAAATTTCACTGGAAAAGCTAAAAAACATCCACATTCCTAGTGTTTTCACTAAAAAACCTTTTCATAATTGGATGAAAATTAGCAAAACAAAAACCACTTATTAAAAATCCAATCCACTTGTCATCACCATTTACCAAGTTAATATATAATGTACCTACCTGTACATTAACACCAAGAAGGTGACCTTCATAACCTGAAGGCATTTTTCTTGTGGCCCAAATTGAGGATTAATCCAGGACACTCCCTCTCCCACCTCCCATCTCTCAAGGTAAAAATAGGAATTCCCAAAATTTCATTTAGAAACAGAAATCTTACTTTATTTATTCCATCACAAAGGGAGTAAAAGACCATTTGCCTTTTCACAACACTGCGGAAAATACTTGTTTCCTAAGTTATTCTCCACCCCCTTACTATCATTCAATTTGACCAGATCCTGTCCAATTCTGATAAACAAAGCCAACTCCCACGTTTACCCTCTGTGATCTATGGCAGGGTAACTTACAGAGAAGCTGTGCACAGCTTTTCAAAATATTACATCCACTTTTGATTTGCTTATAATAGATGAAAAATAATTTGCAAGGATGTTTAGTAAGTCATTCCTCCAGCTAGGGGTAGTCTTCATTTCAATGTTTTTCTCTAAAAATCTGAGGTTATTTTTAAAGTTTAATAACCCTAGATTGATAAACCTGAAAAAGGAAAATCCATGGTCCCCTGTAAGGGACATATTAGTTAAGTTCTTCAATCAACAAGTTATTGGCAATTTTCCCTTAAAAATTTTTGTCTATTTTCTCTTGAAGAGAACTTCTCAGATGATGTATTTTTCATTTAGCTACACAGCATCAAAAGCACTTCTTTATTCAACAGGACTTCCAACTCTAACCAAGACTCAAGATGCAAGGGATCAGTACAACTGTTATAAAAAATAATCTGGATTTTGACATACAGTGACCAAGTGCCACTTAATCTTCAGGATACAGTATACTGTGATGAACAATACAGTGATGTGAAGCATACACAATATACCTGTTAGGTAGCATGACGATCTTTTTCCACATGACTAGTAGCCAGTGAACATCTACCTTAAAAATAGCTTCATCTAATCTAGGTCTGTATATTGTTAAGAAGAGCCTGATGTAGCCTGTAGTACCTCAATAGAGCCTTCACCAGTAAGTATACTAAAAAATGGAACACAAAATCGAGTTGAAGCCAAATTATTTGCTGTTTTAAACGAAGTTGCTTTACCACCAAAAAAAACTTATGTTTAAATTAAAAATTATGAATTTCCAGGGGAAATAGACAATTATCTACCTCTGAACAGTCATGCCACACGTCAATCATGAAATCTCAGACATTTCAGCCACATAATGGGGAAAAACAAATTCACCCATATTCTTGGATTTTGTGATTTCTTTCCAAAATAATCCAGCAGTCTGAGTATTTTCACAAAATGTACTTACGACAAGTACTGTCATGTGGCTGTCCAACATTTGAGATCACACCCCAGACGTAAAATGAATTCAATATGCAAAGTTCCCAAAATAAAACAAAAATTTTCTGACACTACTCATTAGCTAACAGAATATTTAGTCCCAAACTAGTATTTCAGGCAAATAGCCAGAATCAGCTACCACTTTAATTGAAGTAATTTGGTGCAAACCAGAATTGTCCAAATCAACTTCCTTTTTTCTGCCCCCTTTAACACATCAAATTCTGAGTATCAGCCCTTCACTTACTCTACATTTCCACACCAGTGACAGGTAACAAACCTAAGAGATAAAGTCCACAAGGTCAGTTCGCAGTTGTCTCAGACCTGGTTCACCTGGTGTGAACCAATTATCTACAAATTTCTCAGTCTCAATTGTCCAGGTAGCTTTTGTCGTCCACACACAAAGCCTAGGAATGCAAATGTACTAGGAACTGCCACACTCTCCCAAATGGGCAGCAAAAGATATCTTACCAAGTTAATACCTACCTCATAACTAAAAACTGGACAAATGAACAACTTGCAAGTGTCACACTTCTCACTTTTTCCATTTAGAAGTGGATTCCCAGTTACTTACAAAGCTATAAAAATTCTGCCTCATTTTTGTGAGTGGAGGGATGATACTCAGGACTGAACCCAGGGACACTCAACCACTGACCTATATCCCCCCAGCTCTCTTTAACTTTTTAGTCTTCTTAAATTGCCAGGCTGGCATTAAACTTGCAATCCTTTCTTTTGCCTCAGTCTCCCAAGTGGCGGGGATTACAGGTAGGTATGCCATGTCAGACAGGAAAACACTTAACAGTGTCACCAGAAATCAATTTGGTGCCCAGTGGTTGGTTAAAACAGGGTTTTCTTACCTATGTAAGATGTACATAATTCTTATGGAAAAACTGATTAGCAACACCTTAACATTGATGTAGGTACTACAAATGTGAAACCTCATGGTATTGTGATAACTTTTATAGCAGATCCATACATTTAAGTTGCGAGAAAATTTTTATTTGAAGAAACAAAATCCAGGTCAACTTGTTTCTTTCCTGATTACAGAAGTCAGAGTGTGAATTTACTTCACAACTTCCTGTGAGGTAGGATCGAGCTTGTACCTATAACTAAATTTTATTTTCAAAGAGCTCTTAGATGCTGACCTGGAATAAACAGCTTGAGTAAGGATACAGCACACTTCATGGAAAAGGCTACATGAAGGCTTTGTGAACTATAAACATTTTTGTGGCTGTTTTTGCTTTTAACCCTTTAATACTATAAAAACAATTCTTAGCTCAGGAATGCAGTGGTAGAGTGCCTGCCTAGCATTTCTAAGGCCCTGGGTTCAAGTGCCAGCACCACAAAAAAGAAAGAAAATGAAAAAGAACTTAGCTTAGGAATGTAAAAAATAGGCCAGAGGCTAAAGTTTGGTGACACCGGTGTAGATATAGCACTTTATCTAAGCTTCTCATGTACAGGTTATGACCTTGCTTTCACTATATTCTTGGATTTAATTCCTCTACCTGACTTTATCATTTCTCAAATAAACTTCACATATAAAACTTTAAAAACCAAGTAGGGTCTCAGCTTCAAAGAATCATGCCCAAGGTAAAAGGTGCCCCACAACACACACGACTAAGCAAAAAGTAACAACCCAAATTTTGAAAGCTGCCACTTTGATCTTAACAAAACCTGACAGACTGGGGATGTAGCTCAGTGGTAGAGTTTGGCATGTGTGCAGCTATGGGTTCAATCCCCAACTGCAAAACAAAAGACAAAAGCCCTAATTCATTTTGCAAATTATGTTGATTACTACTAAGGTGTGTTTAAGCTTAATCAGGTACTATTTTACTGCCTTACTACTAGGCACAGGCTTGCCAAAAAGATAATAGTAATCAAGTTTCTGGGCTCAGTTAACTTGAATCTGGCAGTCAGTCTGGCTTAACTATCACTTGTACATTAATTAATCTCATTGTAATTACAAATGTTTAAATTAGAATCTATTTTCTAAGCATTTTCTTTCGAAAGCAGAACTGTATATATCAGAATTTACTGTATCAGCTGAAGGTTGGGACAGATGTCCTTTAATATACCTGCATAGTCTTACCTTTGAGTCAATGTCAGGATCTAGCAACTTCACATTTCTCCTTTTTAACTTTAATACCTGTTGGCTTCTTCCACCTCCTAGTGCTCTTAAAGACATTTTTAAAATTCAATACACAGTATTTAGGCTTTGTATGCAACTACTTATTAACACTTTTCTATTTCAGTGCAATCTCTAGCAATTAGAAAAATAACAATGAATACTTAATATTCTCCCTCCAAACCCATACCAAAAATAAGCCCCAAATATATTTACAACCCTGGAGATGATGTGTCTTACTTCCATTTTTAAAAATAAAACTTAGTAAAGGTACTACATGTATATTATCTGGTGACACATTTTAAGAGCTTAAATAACTCAAGTCTTAAAATAGTATTCAGCTAGTAAACCATATCCCCAATCATTTCAATACAAGTTGTAAATGTCTTAAAAATTTCAGTTCTGGTATTATTTCCATTTAAAAGCATCAAGATAAAAATTCACCAAAACATCAATCACACTATTTTAGGAATCTACATCCATTAAGGGATTTCCTCTCTAGAGTACTATACCCAGTTAGCCATTAAAAACTGGCATTTTGATTTTCAATGAAAAACCTGATTTACCAAGACAAATGAAAATTATTACATCAGCCCTTGAAATTCATTTTACCTGAATTTAAACTTTCCCAACTTTGTCATTGATAGGTATCTCTCCCAAGTAAGTTTATCAAATAAAAACCTCACATAAAATCTAAACAGTATTTTTTAAAATTAAATAAGCATTATCTTGAGGGTATGAAGAGGTCAGAAACTGGGAAACACATGGCGATAAGAGGGCTCCTATTTGATTGCTTTTATAACTTTTAAGAAGTGAGCATGAAAATAAATCTTTATTTTCAGTTATTACCCACGAATAAAAGTAAGTTAGGTTCACAGTTTTAGCTATTGACACAAAGTGAACTAGGAGGGAAATTCACATCCATCAGATACAACTAATGGATCAACTTTTTCAAGTTTAAGCTATCTTGAAAGCTTGCAACATACCAGATATTGCTGTGTGTTCTCTAGTAACAATGGCTGATAGCAAATGGAACTTAAAGTGTTTCTGAATAGCAGATGTTTTCTTTAATATGTTACTGAAAGTCTAGAGATTTATAAACATGTTCAGAAATGAGTTAGATCCTTGAAAGTCTAAACACACTGATTTAAGAGTGTGTATGTTGCAATTTCAAAAAGAGTCAATAATCCATATGAACTAAATTAATACTTGCCTCTGGGTAGCAGGCCTTTTTGTAAATATAAAATTATATTAGACATTAGCACCAGTGCAGAACATGCTCAGCATCATAAGATCCAAAACACCAGCACAAGTTTATCCATCACTATATAACAATTACCTCTTACTAAGATGTCAAAACTAGTAGGTAGATTGATACATCCAATCCAAATGAATAACTTTTGTACTGTACAATCTTTTAGAAATATATGTGAAAACCAATCAACTAAATAGCAGACATGTTAAATTTAATATCTCCAATATTTTTAAAACTGGACATTACCAGAGGTAGAAAATAATTGACAATCAAGTGACAAGTTTTAAAACTTTAAATAAAATTCCTTCCCTGTTTAATCAATAAATGTGGCAGAATAAAAAAAATCCTACAAAACCTGTTTATTGATCATTCTGTCCATGTGTTTTAATAAGTGGTGATGCTCCCATTCAAGGAATCCATTAATTACCTAATTTTCTAGTGAAGGAAGAGGGAAAAGATACTTATCACCTTCTCTGGAACAAATATTCACCTATCGACCTAAGACCAAATAGTAACAATATAGGAAATCCTTAACAGTTAAGATTTTTGGCTTATATTTTATGGATGGTGCTGCTGTTCCAACCTTATAAAGTAAAGCTGTCTGCTTTCCAAATTTCAAAAATTGAAAAACTCTCCCATCTCACCATACTAACCAGTGCCCTTTGGTTTCTTCAGAACAAGAAGGGTTAAAAGGATTGATTACAGATGTAATATTCTGATTTGGGGACCTATCAAACACAAATCATAGCAAGTGCCAGACACTTATTTTACAGAAGTCTAATTATTACCCATTAGCCAAATCAACTTATTCCACTCACCCTGTTGGAGGGGGTAGAAATCCTATACCCATAACATTTGACAGGATGTGTTTATCAACAGTAACTATCTCAAACAACTTCCACAAATAAGGTGTCTAGTTTGGCTTTTAAAATGGGAAAGTCACATATTTCGAAAGTAAATATAGTTGAAATTGTGAATCAGGTATAATTTGAACCTAATGAACCATGCAGGAAGCAAGGGTTAATAAACCAATGTGCTTTGAATTTGTTCAAGTACTGATATTTCTGTATATAAAGATTTAGCATATATAACAGCTATCATGAGAAGTGAAAAAAGATTTTTCCCCAAAAATGAAAATATTAAAACTAAGTTAAAATACACAAAGTAGTTAGTATTCCACACAGCATAAAATTCGACAAATCAAAGTTTACATGTCCCAGCTGACCATGTGTGAAAATGCAAAGCAGGTATTAAAACTGATATTATGTCCAATATTTAAAACCAGTTTGTAATTGGGGGAACATCTAAATCCTTAATTAAAAAACACAAATGAAGTGAAAGCTTTAAACTGGTACACACTGTTCACACCTATATTTCAAGTTTGGAAATGCATATTTGCAAGCAGCAATACAAAAGTATTCATGAAGAATGCATAATCTCTGAAAATTATGAAAACATCCCTGCTACCAATACATTTCTAAATACAAAACTGACTACCATATTTGTTACTTCTGTGTAGCGAGAGAAGTTCATTTTCAAAACAGATAAAATTCAGTCTTTAGGTGTGAATGGTATGAATGACAGTCTTTTTTTTTTTTTTTTTTTTTTT
>CM053400.1:50461686-50512441 GCA_028644305.1 Xerus rutilus
CAATTCTCAAAATTTATAAACACACTACCAATGCTAATGTAGACACAGAACTCCAGAACATTAAACATTAAGTAAAATGTACCAAAGCTTTTACTTAAAAAGCAAAATCATAAATCAAAATAGAACTACAAATATTTATTTCTACCAAAACCTATAAAAATCTGACCATGTGTGAAAATGCAAAGCAGGTATTAAATCTGATATTGTGTCCAAATTTAAAACCAGTTTGTAATTGGGAGAACATCTAAATCCTTAATCAAAAAACACACAGTGTAAGCTTTAAATTGATACACACTATTCACACCTATATTTCAAGTTTGGAATAAAAATTCCCTAGTAATAGCATGGATTGTTTTAGTTTTCTAATAATTACAAGTAGATTTACATGGGACATGGACATCATCTAAGACCTTATCTGGGGGGTATGCAGATCAATGGTAGTGTCCCTAGTTTAATCCCAGGACCAAAAAAAAAAAAATTTAGCAATCATTTAAGCAGCACATTCATCAATGCTGGAAGGGGGCCCAACTGCTATTTGCAGTCTAAAGTACAAAAAACAACAAAAGTAAAAAGTGTATTCAACAGGGTCATATATAAAACACTGGTCTTTAAAAAGAAAATGTTAGAGGAAAAAGACAAACTTCAATAGATTATCACTGATAACTATAAAAACTCATAATTATTGTTAGCATTATAATTAAGCACTGACAGATTCAATCAAGACTCATCACAATTTTTTTTTTTTAAAAGCAAGTGCTGAGAGTTCAGGAAGGTTACTCACAACCTGAACCATAAAGCAAGTGTTTCAACGGTTACCTCTACTACTTTTTGCATCAAGCAGATCTGATCCAATGACCTGGGCATCTATAAATTATTTCATTAAGATTTGTTTTATGAAAGTCACTGAAGAGATTACAAAAGTGCAAAAAATATATCCCTGCTCTCACAGCAGAGTTTATTAAGAAATTAAAACCAAAGATAAAGGTCTTACACTCATGTGTCAATACAACAAACTATACAATGGACACAAATGTGGTACTAATTGCTGAGATCTAAAAAGCAAGAAGGAATTACTAAAGAAAACAAACATTTCAGGTAGACTCAGCAAATGCCAAGAATTAACTTGATTCCCTATACCTCAAATTTCTCCATGAGGATGTCACCATAGTAACAAGAATTAAATGAAGTATATAAAAAGCCTCATATAATACCATGACCAGCACCTAGTAAGAACTCAATACAGTATAGTTAATTTAACTCTACTGGCAGCACTATTCAAAGTCATATAAGTACTTTAAACAAAAATATAATTTGAAATGTTGATTCTTGAAGGCAAGTCTACTTCTTTTTCTATGTCTTATATTCCCAAAAGGACCCAGCCAATGATTTACTAGAAGAGGTCTTTACATTATTTGAAAGGGAAAAAGTCTCAAGATTACCTTGTCAGTCCTGCTGCCACGGTTTGGGCGTCCACCACGCCCACGTCCACCTCGTCCTCCCCTGCCACCACGTCCTGGGCGGCCTAGATCTCCAAAATTGATCTCCAGCTGAGACGTTATATCATTTGCCGGCTTCCGGAAATGATGGTCCATAACCGAATCTTCAGCATGAGCCTAATAAATGTAAAGTGAAAGTCACTGGGTAATGCATAAGAAAGTAATGTTGGAAATTTTCTGAGGGATGAGCTTTCTCCTAAAAATGCTAGCTATACACCCTGTACTTTGTGTGAGTAGCATCTCTTATCTTAGGTTTGTTAGCTCTGTACTCAGCGATAGTAGTTTCGTAGTAAGAACTCCTTTCATTTTATCTCAAATTTCTCTAAATTATAGGTAATCCTCATTTAAAGGTACATTATCACAATCAATCTGAGTTACTGATCCCCATATCCTAGACTGATTGGTGATGCTTAGCAGTGGATCTGTACATTTTAAATATACCCTTCAGAGTAAGATTCCAATGTAAATCCTTGATAAAGGTCACGGAAGGTTTCTACCAGTGATAATACTAAATATCCTGTCTACACTTTATATACTTCCAAAACTACAACTAGGGAAAAGACATGTATAGACTTTTCAGGTTTCTCTTCATACAGAACTATAGGCTGAACATTCCTAATCCAAAATCTAAAACTTTTTGAGCACAAACATGATGCTTAGTCTCAGATTTTCAAGCTGGGGATGTTCAATCAATAAGTCTATGCAAATACTCCAAAATTTAAAAAGCCTGAAATTTTAAAAACTTCCAGTCAAGCATTTTGGTTAAGAGTCATTTAATCTGTACTGTTCTTCCATGTAAGCTGGAGAGTTACAAACTCAAGGGAAATACTACAAACTTTATACAAAAGAGGAACCTTGAAATGATGCGCACACAAAAAAACCACATCTTAGAGGTACCAAAGAAACTTTTCTTAAAAATGAAATCAAGCCGGGCACGATGGCTCACACCCGTGATCCTAGCACTTTGGGAGGCTGAGACAGGAGAATCACGAGTTCAAAGCCAGCCTCAGCAACGGCGAGGCGCTATGCAACTCAGTGAGACTCTGTCTCTACATAAAATGCAAAATAGGGCTGGGGATGTGGCTCAGTGGTCGAGTACCCCCCCCAAAAGAAATTATATTTGTAAAATCCAGATTTTATATATGAGAGAAAATGGTTAAAATTTTTTAAAAAAATCTTTATAATGATCACTGCCTCATTTCTTGTATGTTTGGGATGAATGGGTTTTTTGTTTTGTTTTTGTTTTTATATTTATTTATTTGTTCTATTTAGGCTTACGGATGAATGGGTTTTAATCTTCTAGCTAGAACTTTACTTTCACTATTTAGCTATCACTTTTTCCCCTAAATACACATATATCTTTTTCTGAAGGGACAATGAATATTTTATTCTTTCTAACCAACTTAGAATATCCTATCAATAACCATGCTTTAAAAGCACGAATTTTTGGTTTGCATACACGCTTTTATCATTGATACTCAAATGGCATCCCTATGCCATATCAGTCCAATTTAAAGGCAGAAGGTTCTTTTAATATTAATTTTAAAGAAACCTAAAACAAGTGTAAATCCATTAAAACACTTACAAATTAAAAGTTAAATCTTTTTAAATGCTTGCTATTTCAAACCAATGGTATCAATGCATTAACTGTTTTTTTTTAAAGTTTCTGGAGCACAGAACCAAGTAACTGGTGGGTTTTACTACAGAAGTTTGGATGTTCAAGGGACATCTCTAACCTTTTAAGACAACCACTAGAATAGGAAAAAAAATCTAGCAGTTTTCTAGAGTGTTTAGAGAATGATAATAAGGAACACCCCTCAGTTCTATCAGTAACCCTCAACTCTCCATTTCTAGAGTCATGTTTTTTCCCCTACCTCATATCTGTCATGAAGATACATACTTCCAAAGTTATTCATTACCGATTTCACATTTTATCATTTCTAGAAATTCTAATCTTACTTACCTTGTACAATATAGTTGTCCCCTAATCTACAGGGAATACACCCCAAGACCAGCTAGGGGTTGCCCGAACCACAGACAGTACCAAACCCCACAAATATTATTTTTCCCCATGCATAGGCTACTGAATGACTAGCAAGTAGTGTATACACTGTGGATACATCGGACAAAGGGATGATTTACATCCTTAGAACAAGAGTTAAAAAGTATGAGATTCCACACTATTCAGAAAGACATGAAATTTACATTTAATTGTATATTTCTGGAAATAAAAGCCCAGGTAAGGGGGCACTACTGTAGTTACTTCTGAAAAGCTCAGTGTATAACATTTAAAATTGGGACACCTAGCCTAATGTCCATAATATGCATGAACTTTCAGATATTAATGAAATTACTTAAAATTACAATTAGAATTGTATGGGGAAAAAACCAGTTTGGACTCAAAAAAGTTTGGATTACAAACAGTTGTCTCAAAGATATTAAACCTTTGCAGGTAGCTCAATTGGTTCAAATGAACACTCTTCCTAACAGGAACATCCATGGTGGGTTTTTTTGGTACTGGGGACTGACGAATGAGCCACATCCCCAGCCCTATTTTGTATTTTATTTAGAGACAGGGTCTCACTGAATTGCTTAGCACCTCGCTGCTGCTGAGGCTGGCTTTGAACCTGTGATTCTCCTGTCTCAGCCTCCCAAAGTGCTGGGATTACAGGTGTGCACCACAGCGCCCAGCTTCCATGGTTCTTAAATCAGGAATTTTCATACTGCTCTACTCAGACACACTAACAATTTTCATACTGCTCTACTCAGACACAAAAACTAAAAAAAAGAAGTGTTGTAATGAAGCAACATTTTTTTTCCTGTAAGACTTGACAATGTCTTCATTTATTAATTTTATGGAGTAAATGTTAAAAATCATCTCTTTTTTAAACTTAGGAAAACACTTGTATCTCCAATCTCAATATTATTCATGTTTCCCAAGCTTGTCTCATTGTCATTTTTATGTTTAGTAAAGATCTTTTCTAGCTGGGCGTGGTGGCTCAAGCCTGTAATCCCAGCACTTAGGGAGGCTGAGACAGGAGAATCGTGAGTTCAAAGCCAGCCTCAGCAATGGTGAGGTGCTAAGCAACTCAGTGAGACCCTGTCTCTACATAAAACACAAAATAGGGCTGGGGATGTGGCTCAGTGGTCAAGTACCCCTGAGTTCAATCCCCAGTACCAAAAAAAAGGATCTTTTCTGTTTAGTAAACTTTCATGTTTAGTAAAGACTTTACTAAGGACCTGATGGGTAGAGGGGCTCAGTGGTACAAGATGTGTTCAGCCTGTGTCAGGCCCTGGGCTCAATTCCTAGCACTAAAAATACATAAATAAAATCTTACTGATTTTTTAAATTATGGGTTGCTGATGCCTTCCTAACACTTTAGGCTTACTTTGGATTTCTGGTACAGTCAGATTTATGACACAAATAAGCACAAATGTCAAAAGGTTAAAGGAAATTAATACAAGAATTTAGAAGAAATAATGTAGTATTTTGGCCAAGATCCCATACTTACACAAACCTTAATAGGATGTAGCACTGGGACAATTCCTGCAAGAACATGCCTCTAGGCTTAAACAGAAGCTACCAAATAAAAACCTACCAATGTGACTTTCTCAAATATTTTCATTAGTTTCCATGTTTCCCAAGTAAAGGAAACTCATAAATTAATCATTTGATCTTTATAAGAGATCATTCTTCAGTAAATAACATTTACTGAGAGTCTTACCATTACTAACATTTACTGAGAGTTCTTACCATTACATATGGCATAGGCAGACAATCTTAAAAGGTGGGTATTAGCCAGGTACGTTGGTACATGCCTACAATCCCAGCTACTTAGGAGGTGGTAGGATCACCAAATTCAAGGCCAGTCTTATCATCTTAGTAAAACCCTAGCTCAAAACACACACACACACACACACACAAAGGGTGCAGATAGGTCAATGGCAGAATGCCCCTGGGTTCAATCTCTAGGACTACCAAAAAAAAAAAAGCCAACATTTCAAACTAATACAACTACAACTTTAAAAAGAAATACCATTTTTAAAAATCACTAAGTCACACGATAAACCACTAACACTTTTTTTAAAAAATACTACCATATTAAATGCAATTATGGGGGCTGGGATTGTAGCTCAGCGGTAGAGCGCTTGCCTTGCATGCGTGAGACCCTGGGTTCGATCCTCAGCACCACGTACAAAGCAATAAAATAAAGACATTGTGTCCATCTACAACTAAAAAAATATTTAAATAAATAAATAAATGCAATTATGGGATTAATCAAAGGACTAAATTTCTTACAATATCATTACCTTTTTGAGCAAGTTATCTGTCCTGAATGATCCAAAACTATAAACTGATCAAATCACATCTGATCATTTTCAAACACCACAAATTTTAATTTTACCTCTTCACTCTTTGATTTATGAAGAACAAATCCCTTCTTCCACTGCCCATCAGCACCTTCATTTGGTTTTCGGATATTAAATTCTACTTTTGCACGGTCTTTATTTTGAATAGCCTTCCATTCATCCAAAGTCATCTCTTTTGGACCCTCTTCCTTAACTTCTTCAACTTCGTTTTCCCTGTGAAAAGATGTTTAAATTTTATACATGGTAGACAATTGGCATAATTTATACTTAAAATACCTCAAATATATTATAAGGAAATTAATACTGACTGGTTAGTAATCTTTTAGAGAAAAATTATCATATCCAAAGATGAGGATATTAGTTTTTCTGTGTAACCCAATGGCTAACATGTAACATGACAGAGACCAAGAATTCTGTTTGTTGATCAGAGAAAGTATAAGTAACTGAGGAATATACAATTCATCTTTTTTGTTTTTTTTTTGGATACTGGTGAATGAACCCAGTGACACTTTACTAGTGGGCTACATCCCTAATCGTTTTTTCAATTTCTTTTTCTAGTTGAGATGAACAGAATGCCTTTATTTTACTTGTTTATTTTATGCACTGCTAAGGATTAAACCCAGTGCCTCACATGTGATAGGCAAGCACTCTGCCACTGAGCTACTGCCCCAGCCCCCTAATCATTTTTATTTTGAAATAAGGTCTAAGTTGCTGAGCTGGCTTTAAACTTGCAATCCTTCTGCCTCAGTCTCCCAAGTTGCTAGTATCACAGTTGCGCATGACATACCCAGCTCTTCATAAACTCTTAAATGATTTCTTATCAGTAACGCAATTGGCCTTATTATTCCTTTAATGTACACTTCTTTGAAGCCACACTACTTTAAAACTGATATGATTAAAATTACCAGTCTATCTTCTCCTAAAACATGTTTTCACTTTCTATAATCCTCCTAAAATATGTAACTCGAAACAGGTTATAATCTAGAAGGCCCAGTGAGACACCAGACTTCACATTGTACAATAAAAAAGAAATGTTCCTCTTTCTTTACTCTAGCAACTTGTACTCAAGGCAAAGTAAAATAAAAGTTTCCACAAATCCTAAAATCTACTCCAACTTTTCAAACCAGCCTGTATATGGAACAGAAGACTAAAGTTTCACTAGTAATCAAATTGTTTGTTCATAAAACTGTTCAATATTTAATACCAAATTAGTTATTCCCAAATGTAATTCTCAGGTTATAAGTATTTTGTAATTACTCTTCCCCTTTTTACAAACAAAGCACCAGGTATCCATTATTTTAGTCTAATCTCAAATTCCAATTGTCACCAAACAAGTCATTTGCTATTTTGGGAATCTAGCTTTTTCCAAAGATAGCAAGTGATTCAGTTAGTACTCAAATTCCTCTCCTGATGCCACTCTCTGCTGTTAGACAAATCCTATCTTAAAACTTCCTAGAAGTTTACATCCACTTGATGGCATCTCAGGCACAAAGTTGAACTCTGTCAGCTTACACATAAGAAAACCAAAGCTGGGCATGGTGGCACATGTTTGTAATCCCAGCAGTTCGGGAGGCTGAGGCAGGAGTTTTGCGAGTTCAAAGCCAGCCTTAGCAACTCAGCTAGACCCTGTCTCTAAATAAAATACAAAAAAGGGCTGGGTAGCTTAATAGGTACAGGGACACAGCTAGATGAGAGGAATAACGTCTACTGTTCTATAGCACTATAATGTAACTCAACTCAGTGAGATCTTTCCCACTACAAATTAGTGGTTAAGTCCCCAGGTTCAATCATTGGCATCAAATACATACATACAAACCAGTCCTAGTCCTTAATTGTGACACAGCCAAGGTCGGAATTTAGCACACTTTTGATCACATTCAAGAAACCCTTTACACCTACCTTTAAGGACTGTTGTAGGGATCAAATGAGAACCAAACAAGCTCAGGAAACCATGAGTTAGGATGTACTTACTAAATTTATATTTTCATATGCAAAACAATACTATATTCAGCTTTACCTCTACTCTAGAGTTAACTGTAGACCCAGCTGCTTGGGAGGCTGAAAGAGAAGCATTTCAAGTTCAAAGCCAGCCTTAGCAGCTTAGTGAGGCCCTAAGCAACTTGGTGAGACCCTATCTATTTTTTTTAAAAAATGCATTTCAAATCATAGTACAGATATAGGAGCTCAATTTTCCATCTATCTGGTTGTAAACAAGATAGTCACATCATTCGTGTCTTCATACATGTACCTAGGGTAGTGATGTACATCCCATTCCACCATTTTTGCTACTCCCATTCTCCCTCTCACCCCCCCCACCCCATCCAAAGTTCCTCCACTTCTCCCATGCTCCCCACCCCCACCACCATTATGGATCAGCATCCACTAATCAGAGAACATTCAGCCTTTAGTTTTTTGGGATTGGCTTACTTTACTTAGCATGATGTTCTCCAATTCCATCCATTTACCTGCAAATGCCATGATTTTATTCTCTTTTATTGCTGAGTAATATTCCATGTGTTATTAATACCAGTTTCTTTATCCATTCATCTACTGAAGGGCATCTAGGTTGCTTCCACTGTTTAGCAATTGTGAATTGTGCTGCTATAAACATTGAAGTGGCTGCATTACTGTAGTATGCTGTTTTTAAATCTTTAGGGTATAGGCCGAGAAGTGAGATAGCTGGATCAAATGGTGGTTCCATTCCAAGTTTTTTAAGGAATCTCCATACTGCTTTCCAGATAGGTTGCACCAATTTGCAGTCCCACCAGCAATGTTTGAGTGTGCCTTTTTCACCACATCCTCATCAGCACTTATTGTTGCTTGTATTTTGGATAACTGCCATTCTGACTGGAGTGAGATGAAATCTTAGAGTAGTTTTGATTTGCACTTCTCTAATTGCTAGAGATATTGAACATTTCTTCATATATTTAATTGTATTGGTGAGACCCTATCTCAAAAATAAAAAATAAAAATAAAAAAGGGCTGGGGATGTGGCTCAGTGGTTAAGCACCTCTGGGTTCAATCCTTGGTACCAGAAGAAATTTTTTTTAAATTAGTGTAAGAGTAGAGACTGCTCTGATGTGATCATTATTTTCTTTACACCAATGATCCCCAATTTTTTTTCCTGGGTCCTGAGCTACGGATTCATCTCCAGTATCCTACAGATGCATCATTTCCTTCTGGCAAATAATTACTATCTTTGCAGATCACTTAAACTGATTCAAACACAGGCTCTTTATTAAAGGAATTGTTGTGCTGAGTATTATAGAGTACTTAATGTTACAGAGTTCATTTAACTTAAATTATAATTTCATTGCTTACCACATAAAATCATGATTCCACACAGTTGTAAATAAATATTTATATTACTCCAAGTGCAAAACATCATTTCTTAACATTATGCATTTTTATCTATTCCCTCCAAAAGTAAATGACTTTTCTTTATGCCAACAGGCCCAGGGAATATAATGATCCCTATCATAAACAGTGGTTCATGTAAGAGCAATTCTTCCTGGCAAAAGGAAAAATGTAGAAAGAGCATCCTTTCCCTGATTGATCTGGATATTGTCTCTGAACACAAAACCACTGACCTACATAAAAAGACACATGGCCCATGGAACAAAGAACTAAAAAATGAATTCATATATTTAGAGCCAAATGCTTTTTGACAGATACCAAGAATATACACTGGAACCCTGTCTCTACATAAAACACAAAATAGGGCTGGGGATGTGGCTCAGTGGATCGAGTGCCTGAGTTCAATCGCCGGTGCCAAAAAAAAAAAAGAATATACACTGGAGAAAGGACAATCCTTTCAATTAATACTGCTGGAAAAACAATCTTCCTGGGCAGGAAAATGAAACTGGATCCCAATCGCAAAAAACAATTCAAAATGGATAAAAGACTTAAATGGAAGAAATACTTCAGGGAACTGGCACAGACAAAGCTTTTTGGGATATGACCCCAAAAGCACAGGTAACAAAAACAAAAAACTGGCAAATGGAATTACATTAAAGAGTTACACAGCAAAGGAAGCAACCAGAGTGAAGAGATAACCTATAGAACAGAAGAAAATATTTGCAATATTTAACTATTCACCTAACAAAGGATTAACAAGAATGCATATAGTACTCAATTCAATATCAAAATAACATAATCTAATTAAAAACATGGGCAAATGAAAGCTGAGCATGGTGGCGCAAGTCTATAATCCTAGCACTTAGGGAGGCCGAGACAGGAGAATCATGAGTTCAAAGCCATCCTCAGTAATGGCAAGGCGCTAAGCAACTCAGTGAGATCTTGTCTCTACATAAAACACAAAATAGTGCTGGGGATGTGACTCAGTGATCGAGTACCCTTGAGTTCAATCTCCAGTACCAAAAACAAAAAAAAAGGGCAATTGATATAAACAGACATTTCTCAAAAATATAAATGGCCAAGAAGTTATGAAAATTAATTAATCATTCACAAAATGAAAATCAAAAGCACAATGAGACACAAGATCTCACCCTAGTTAGAAGAGTTATTATCAAGAAGATGAAAATCAGAAAATGCTGATGAGGATGCAGAGAAAAAAGAAATCAGTACAGAGTGGGAATTTAAATTAGTACAATTTTAATGGAAAGCAGTAGGGAAGTTCCTCCCAAAAGAATCTAGAAAATTAACACAGGTCCAGCAATCCCACTACTTGTTAAGTATCCGAAGGAAAACAGAATCAGTAAGTCAAAGAGACACCTGAACCCCATGTTTATTGCAGCACTGTTCAAAATAGTCAAGGCACAGAATCAACCTATGTGTCCATTGATGGATAAAAGAATAAAGAAAATGTAGTATGTAAACACAAGGAAATATTACTCAGCCACAAAAAGAACGAAATCCTATTTTTGCCATAACTTCAATGAAACGGGAAGACTGTTATAAACAAGGCAAAGAAAGACAAATACTGCCATGTTCTCACTTATATATGGAAGCTAAAAAAAAACTGAATGGTTGAGGGAAGGGAAATGGAGAGGAGATAGTTAAGAGGTACAGGGACACAGCTAGATGAGAGGAATAACGTCTACTGTTCTATAGCACTATAATGTAACTATGGTTAACAACTATTTCAAAACAGCTAGTAGAAAGAATTTTAAAATCTTCCCAATGCAAAGAAATGATAAATATCTCAAGCAATAAATACCAATTATCCTGATCTGATTATCACACTGTATACATGTACTAAAATACCACACAGAATCCCATAAATACATAAAATTATGTATCAACTAAAATGTATAGAAATTAAAATAAAAAAATCACTGGCCTAAGTAATCTATAATCCACAACTAACTTCTGCTTGGGTTGACAGTAACATTTAGGAAGGCAAATTACATATTTTCTTTTTTCCAGTACTGGGGATTGAACCCAGGGCCATCTAACCATGGAGCCACATCCCTAGCCCTTTTTTATATTTTATTTAGAGACAGGGTCTGACTAAGTTGCTGAAGCTGGCTTTGAACTTGCAATCCTCCTGCTTCAGCCTTCCAAGCCACTGGGATTTATAGGTGTGCACCACTGTGCCTAGCTAAGGAGGTAAATTATTTCTATCAGGTTAACTTTAACCTTTAAAACAACTCTCACCCTTGAAAAAAAAACTTTAAAACCAAGTCTTCAATCTCAAGTCAGAAAATGAACACTAAGAAGGCCAGGGATATTGCTCAGTTAGTAGAGTGCTTGCCTCACATGCATAAGGCCCTGGGTTCAATCCCCAGCACCACACACACAAAAAATTAAATAAATAAAAGCTGAGCACCGTGGCGCATGCCTGTAATCCCAGCGCTTTGGGAGGCTGAGGCAAGTTCAAAGCCAGCCTCAGCAATGGCAAGGCACTAAGCAACTCAGTGAGACCCTGTCTCTAAATAAAACACAAAATAGGGCTGGAGATGTGGCTCAGTGGTCAGGCGCCCCCGAGTTCAATCCCTGGCACCAAAAAAAAAAAAAAAAAAAAAAAAGAAGGCTGGGTGGGGCAGGTGCCAAAGAAGGTGGCTAGGAAACTAGTAACATTCTCCTGTCTTTGTGCTCCTCTTACATTTGTGAATATACCAGTGATAGTATGTTCCAAATTCTGATAATGGAAAAAAACTTAAAAAAAGATGAAATTTTAAAATTTTAAAATCAACATATATTCTAGTTTTAACTGTCTAATTTCAAATTGTACAACTATAAAATGTCAAAATTACTTCAGGCTATGAGTTAAGTACAATGAGTACCTGTTACTCCAACAATTTAGCCTAATTTTAGAAACCCTCCAACTTTAGCTTAGAATTAAGAATTAAAACATTTCTACCACATTAGGTAATTACAGATGCACAGCATCTTATTCCTATTTCTCCATTCTCAGATTACAATAAATCATTTTTTTGGTTAGGATTAGTAGTTTTCACTAAAATACATACATTCCAGAAGTTTTTAAGATGTATGACAATGGTATTTGACTAATCAAATGGAAATAACATTAAGATATTCCATTGTCAAACCAATTTTACATATAGATGTAAAGCAGTTTTATTTATTTGAAGATGAGAAGATAACAAAAAGTTTATCAAAGAACCATTAAATAACAGTATTACACCTGAGTTATCTGATTGGTTTAAAACCCAGACTGATTTCACTGATAGCATTACTACCTCATACAAAACTACTTACTTATTTTCAGTGTCTGCCACTGGATGTTCTTCACCTTCAGGTGTTTCCTCAGTCACAGTTGATTGATCCAAGTCACTGCAATTATAAGATATTTGTTTCTGAATGTATTTGGGGGACTCTCTAAGGAAAGAAAGAAAAAGAAAAGGATCTAGGTCCATTTACATGTAGTTGAAGGATTTTGCATACAAAATAATAATAAAAATTTTCACATTAAGTATTCCTACAATTCTCTAGTAAATGGAAACAATATAAACTACTGGTTAAGTTAGTTCACATACCTTTAAAACAAAGTTCTATTGGCTTATCAATTTTCTTAAAGATTAAAGTCCAATAGCTAAAATAGGACTTATTAAACTCAAATTAGAACATCCAAGTAACTCCAATGAAAAGCTATGTATTTTTACCCAATATTAGTAACATACTGAAGAGTACAGAAAAATTGGTCATTCAATATACTACAGCCCCAACTCATCCCATAAGACATCATGTTGTACAATAAAGTTTTGAGAATAGAGCATATATTATCTCAGGGACAAACTTTAATACACATATGGCTGGTGAACCTCTAATAAACTTGTTTTAAACTTGTATCTAGCAAAGGATCAATTTTATTAAAATTATTTTTAAAAAATCAGAATACCAACGTTAATTCATCTTTGACAGTTCCCCAGTTGTGAGATCCGCTACCTCCACGTTTATCCTCATGCTTCAGGCCACTGTAATGTGAAAAAGAACTAACAAAACTGAGTTAACATAATACTCTTTAGTTTTAGAAATTCAAATTTTATTATTTTAAATTAACACATTAAAATGTAAAAATAAAATAACACCAATATAAGACTTACGATCTATCACTTCCACTATGCCTATCAAATTCACGTTTTCCACGAGAATCAAATCCATCTCCTCGACCCATTCCACGTCCACGGCCTCCTCGACCCCTTCCGAGACCACCACGACCTCGGATGGGTCGGTCAATAATTGGTCTACAATACAAATTTTAAAAGCATACCTTTGAGGTTTCAAGAAAAAGGAAGAGAGAAAGGCTCAAAAACACAGAACATACTTACTGGCTCACAACAGCTAAATACATATTTTAGAAAATTTAAGTCTATTTCTAAACACATGAAGTCTATTTCTTCCCATATGAAGCGGGAAAACCCTCCCAACAAGAAAATTATTTTAGCATTCTGTAAAACATCACTACCAGCGCAAACACTTTTTCATTGTTATTCACTGTATTGAACCTGCTATTCATCAAGACACTTAAAATACACACATTTAACCTACATATCAAGTAATCTGTTTTACTATAAGCAATTAACCAACAGTATTGTCCTTTCAACACATCTGGGGAGAGTAAGGGGAAAAAATTAATTAGTCATCACTCAACTGTAGTGTTTCAAGAGATCTAAGTTTCAACTGTTATCCAGGTCTAAGCATAACAATGCGCACATTCAAGACGTTTCTCTGAAAAACTGACAGTCACTCTGCTATCTGGCAATTATGCCCAATTTATAGCTTCATGTTAAGATGTAACCATAAGTCAACAAAAAATGAAGGGACTTCCTTCTAAAATCTTACCTATCAACTGAAAATTCGCCTCCTTCACCCTTTTCTTCAAGTGGCTTTTCAAATCTCCTTTCACGAGGTGGTCGCCTTTCTGGTCTTCTATCAATTATCTTCCCTTCACCCTGAAGTTGTTGATCAGGTCTTCTTCCAACACGTCTTATTCCTAAAAGGACAAATAACCAGCAGAAGCAAATTATTTTTGCAAATACAAAATTCAGGCCAAGCCTAATTAAAAAGGCAAATACTGGGCATCCCTAATGTGCAATACTTTAAGGAAATTCCTACTTATTTTAAACTTAAATCTAGTTTGCCACTCTTAGCAAGCATTCTCTGTAACAGACTTGGAAGTCATTTGGGCAGCTATTACTCCTCTTTTCAAAATGTCAGAGTCTCTTAATAAAGAACATTAGGGTTGGAGGTATAGCTCAGCGGTGGAGCACTTGCACATAATGTGCAATGCCCATGTTTGATATGTAGCATCACAAAAGATAAACAAACTTACTTGAAAGAAACTCTAGACAAGCAACAGATTTTGACTTTAACCAAGCAGATCAACACATTGACTAGATATGGCCCCTCAAAAAAACATGAGGTTTGACCATGTTATTCTACATAATCTGGAAAAAAATATCGAAGAGTAAAAAGACGTAATTCTATGAAAGCACAAACGTGAAAGGAAAAGAAACAAATTTGGACTCAAGAACATCCATACAGTTTAAAACAGCTAATTAACTGGAAAAAAGGGACCATCTACCACAAATGTATAATACAAAGTACACATATGTGCACACACACCCCTATATCCACTTCCACACCCTGCACCCAGTTTTTTAGATTACTGTTCTGTAACTATTAGGAAATAGTTCAGTTATTTACAACTATGAATGATCTTTTTTTAGGTTTGCCCTTAAAAGTATCCTTTTTATCCCCCAAAAGAATCAGGAAAAACAACAAAACCAAAAACCACTCATACACAAAAGAACGCCCTTTAAGAAATAGAGCCAGTACAGCTCCAGTGATGGAGCATGTGTTAGCATGTACAAAGTCCTAGGATCAGCATGTTATACACACAGAGGAAACTTAGGGCACTAAACAATAGCTGAAGGATTTACTGATTTTTCCCATTATTACTGTTTTCCTGTTAATGTCTAGGTCTGCAGCCTAATAAGGAAACCAATACGAATTACTGGTGGCGTTAAGAGTAGGTATTTTACAAGATCTTAAGTTACTTCACATAAATTCTTTCAAAGAAAGTAAAACACCACCACTACACATCCAACTGCTCACATGCCTGTAACTAGAATGAAACAGCAAATATTCATCTTTTAATAAACCTTTGAGATTTAATCCCTGCAAACTCTCAGGACAAACCACAAATATAGACCTTACACCAAGGCATTTAAATACATTTCATCAGAAGTATAGTGATTGGGGTGGAGCTATGGAACTAGTCCTTATAATGATATCCAAGCCAAACACACCCAAATGAACAATGGCTTGCTTCCCCACCCAATATGCAGCATTAGGCCTACAAAATAAAAAAAGCCTTATTAAATAACTATGGCTCAGTGATAGAGAGCTTGCCTGGCATGCAAGACCCTGGGTTGCCAACACAAAAAATAAACTCATCTAATGAAATGATTAATTTTTTTAAAAAAAAGCCAAGCTTCTTTTGATGTACTTATCTATACTCACAAATTAACTGCACTAGATTCCAGGATTTTTCTTACACACACACTCCCTACATCAAAAGCCTACCTAGACTACACTCAGTGACATCCTACTTTGTCAATTCTCAAGTTCTTCAAATGCCCAAAGGATAAACTACAAAATTTGTATAAGATAAACATTGAACAACTCTATAAAGGACATCGAAAATTGTATCAGGACTTGTGACCACAGGCACACAACACAGTGGATCAGGATAATAAGAGTAGGGACTTTGTTTACAGGTCTGTCTATCCTCAATAACAGAACACTGACAGGCAAAAGGTTTTGAAAATGAGTATTTGTCATTCAACATTTTCCCTACATTTTTAAGCTTGTGTTTTCTCCAACTTCAAGTTAAGACTGCACATGCACTGAAATACTAAGGAAAGTGTTGATAGCTAATATGGAATAGTTTTCCCAAGGAAAGAATTGACTTACTGAATGACAAACTTAATTCTCATTATGAATTTACAAAATAATTTCCTGCAATTTTAACACACAATCCTAGTTTCCAGTTAAGAGCTCATTTCATTGATGTGCTTCATGGTCAAAACAACTGAAGTATTTAAATCATGTTTCATGCTTTGAACACTGAAAACAAACACATCCATCTGGTGCACCTTTGATTTGTTTTAGACTCAATTTTTTCCATGTAATTTCTTTGAATTCGTGTGATCAAGGATCAGCATACTGTAAATAATCACATAAGCCAGTGTTCCTTAACACTGGAATTAAATGCTTTATTCAACTGTGATAGATTGCCATAAAGCTTAATTGGCTGAATAGATACTTGGCCTAAGAGATGTACACATGCTTTCTAATACTACAACTATGTCTTTTCCTCTCCGGTCTCTAATTTTAACACAGCAATTCTTTCCTTTTATTCACCACCTAGATCCTAGATTTTTCATTCCAATTCTCACAAAAGTTCTTTAAAAAAATTCTAAACTGATACCTAACACAAGCTAATGAGAAACAACTCCTTTCAGGAGCACGTGGCAAGGAGTAATTTCAACTTTCAACATCTAAAGGCGGTTTTAATAATTCAGAGCATAGTTCCTGCAATCTACTTGCTACTGATCATACTAGCTTTTTCTTACCCCCAATTGTTTTGCTCTTTTTCATTCACAACAAACCAGTACGGAGGAAGAATGCAAAAATCACAACTCTGTGAAACTCAGTTGCCCTGGAACTACTACTGCCTTCCTGCAAAATCTTGACCATGCTCCACGGACATGTTGAGGAAAAGCTGCACTCTAAAGAGCTGTGCTGCGGGAAGGTTTGACAGCCTCTGCACTCATTTCACCCACGAGGTCCGGACCAAGCCAGACCATTTGAGATGGTGAGTGCAGAGTCAGGAGGATGGATGGTGACACCAGGGCAAGCCTCAGGATTTCCTCCAATAACCAGTCTTCATTCAGCATTCTGCTTAATCAAGTGTAGCCAAATTCCTCTTTCCAATAGTGTTATTCACTAAAGCAAGTTATAATAGTGTAAGAGTTAAGGCAAGGAGGGGGTACAATAAAGCACAGGTGGCACCCCAAACAGCAGCTTACTCCACAATATCTAGTAGCCTTGAGCACAGAAGGGGCTCAAGTGGCAACTATGAACACCAGCTTTCTAGTGGGGTACCCTGCGCCATCATGGGACAAGATGGCAAAGCAGGATCCTAAAGCACACACCAGCACCTCACACGAGCACGCTGAGAAAGAGTTCTGCCCAGGAAGCAGCTGTGGATCCCAAGCTTCTCAGCAACTACAAGAAGCTGCTGAAAGCGGCTAGCTTCCTCTCACTCGAGCCATGCGCTCGCCCGCCAAGGAATCCGGCGGGAAGGTTTCAGCCCCGCAGCACCCCGAGCTCGCACGCTCCCTGCTCCGAGTCTGGGGAGGGAAGGAGGTGGCTCTGCGAACCTTGCAGGCGGCGGCGTGAACTTGGGACTACCACGCTCCCAGCACCTTCGCAGGACCTGGCTTTTGTCGCGTGGTGAAAACGTGGAGAAATCGGCGGCAAAGTCCCGCGAACTCTCTGAGCTCCAGAAGGAAGTGGCAGTCCCTTCGCTCCCTATTTCCACCCCGGGTCTCCCCACCTCCTACCCCGGCTTTACCTTCTTTCTTAAGAGCCACGGGAGGCTGCGTCTCCTCTTTCTTGTCAGCCACGCCAACGTTGGGAGGCAGCGGGTTCTTGCGGTCTTTCTGCGACTCTTTACGCAGTTGTTTGCCTGCCGCGTTGGAGTTGGTCTGGGCCGCGGCCTGAGCTGCGCTCTTGGCCCCAGGTCCCCCAACGCCGCCCCCGCCGGCTTCTTTTTTCTTGTTCTCTGCTGCCTTCAGCACCTCGAAGGGGTCCGATTCGTCGTCAAATAACTGGTCGAATCGGTTGGTGACCACGCAGCCGAAGCCTTCCTGTAGGTGCCCAGGCATGATGGTGGCTCGGCGGCGCGTTCCTCCACGGATTGCAGCGGGCCGCGCCGAGCCAAGAGCGCCTGCTTCAGCTCTTCCCACAAGATGGCCGAGCCGAGAGAGGGGGGCCGTCTTCTCTTCCGGCGCCAGACACGCATCCGGGAGCGGCCAGCGCCGCAAGGCACTATGGGGTACGTAGGCCAGAGTAGATTCTCTTGAGGCGGCTACCTGCGCAGGGACTATAATTCCCAGTGTGCACAGCTCGACAGCTCTTCGCGCGCGCCTAAGAGGCGGGATCTCACAGCGCGAGTGAAGCGTGCGATCTGGAGGGGAAGCTTGGTGGTGGGCGGAGTCCTGCCACCTGCTCTTGTCACTCGTAAACTCGCTAGGTCTTTAGTTACCCTGAGAACAGAAAAACGTGACGGCACATTTTGTTCACGAAAGTGTTCTTTGGTTTCTCTCACCCTGCCTCCGCCCCAGAGCTAACTTTCTCCACCTCTGCGGGAGGGTCAAGGTGACTCCCAGACCTTACTACTGAGACTCGCAAACTTCCGGGGGAGGGGGATGCCGCACCGGCTTCCCCGAGGCTGCGCCTGGTCTGCAGCGAGTCTGTACTCAGGTGCTGGAGTCCTTCGCCCTTCATAATGTATTCAGGCTCTTCTGTATAATGTGAGGCGGAATACTGCGCTTCCTTTCGCGGGGGCATGAACTCGGGTGCAAAAATAACCGAAAAGACAAGTGGAACTGTACACGGGAGTGTTGCGCGCCTTTTCCTTGCATTGCGATCGCAGCTTAAGAGCTGTTAAGCCCTGACAGTGCAGCACTAGGAGCTGGGCAAAGCTCCAAAAAAGTGCGTAGAAACACTTTCTACAATCATTCCAATTAATTGTCCTTTAGCATCCTGCAAGTCAAGGCTTATAGGTAGCTGTCGTGTTTGTAAATTGTGCTCAAGATATATTTTAGAGTATCTTGGGTGTATGTGTGAGGGGAGGAAAATACGTCTGAAATTCAGTTATTAATGAATTGGTATTGGTAGTAATTGAGAATGTTAAATTCCACTAAGCCATTACAGTGTTAAGGCTTATTCAAGCATATTTGGTAACACTATAAGTGTTTAAATATGTGGTGATTTTTTGAGCCTTTTACCACTAACCAAAAAATGCAATAGAAAATGCATCTCTCAAGTGACAGGTGCTAGGAATAATTTAATCTCAGTCTTGTTAGGCAAGTAGTTACCTCCTTTTCACAGGTGATGAAACCATTTCAGAGGTGAAGTGACTTACCAAGTTCACACTTCTATATGTGCTGATGCCAGGCATTAACAGTCTTCTAACTGCACTATGAGAGTGTTGGCATCAACTCTTTAATCCAGTCTGCCCTGATAGAAGTTAGACAATTACTGAATTTCCAACATCTAATAAGATTGTTGCATGTCAGGGTGTGTAACATGGGTGAATTACTGAGATTTTAAGTCAATTCCTTAAATAGAAGATAGTCACATCGCATATATATGGCAGCAAGTCTCGTATTTTTCTTGTCTGTCTTCCTCAGCTTCTCAAAGTTGTTTATTTTCCTGTTGCCTCAGTTCCTCCCACATTCACTCCCTTCCAAGGCTATGGCTTTTGTGACTCTAACCAAGGCAAAAAGATATGGAGCTCTTATGCATGCTCTTCCCAAGCTTTGAAAATAATTCAAGTGCAGTTTGGACACTCTCCATACTTCACCAGTTTTGATTTTTGTGGGGGGTGGGATTGAACCCAGGGGTGCTTAACTACTGAGCCACATCCTTAGCCCTTTTTATTTTTATTTTGAGACAGTGTCATGCTAAGTTGCTTAGGACCTTGCTAAATTGCTGAGGTTGGCTTTGAACTTGCAATCCACCTGCCTCAGCCTCCTGAGCTTCTGAGATTACAAGTATGCATCACCTCATTGGGCTACATCAGCAGCTTTGAGGTATCTGCCCATCACCTCTTCTTAGTCTTTCTGGCCACTGCCACAATAACAATATTAATAACTATGCTTTATATTTTACCATATTCTTAGTGCACTTTACCTGTGTGATCTCATTTAATCCTCACATCAACTCTATGAGAAAGGTGTTTTTATTCCCATTTTAAGGCAAGAAAAATGAAGCCCAAAAAGGTTGAGTATCTCACCACAGTATGGGGAGTGGGAAGAGCCTGTCTGTAGTTATTTTTTTCCTCCATTTACAGATCACTGGTTCCCCAGACAGATCTTCATGACCAACAAGCATTATTATAGTAAGAATAGTTGAAAATAAGCAATGCCCAAGGAGAATTGGCTAGCTATGAATTTGTGAAGTTCACTTACATTCCTCAGAGAATTTATCTATTAGATAACTTTAAAATGTTATGCGTAAACATTTGGGGAAAGGGGGAGAATCTTATAAGAACTTTTAACTTTCTTCTCCCCTTCTCTTCTCTTCTGGAACTTTGGTTAGTCCAGAAAAATTTTAAAGCCTATTTTAAAGTACAAATGAAGGTTAAGATGGTAACTCTTTTACGTCTTACAATCAATTATTGAGTTATTATTTTATAACTATTTTCACTAATGTTTCCTTTTTAAAAAAATTTTTGTAGTTGTAGATGGACAGCATATCCTTATTTGTTTATTTGTATGCGGTTCTAAGGATGGAACCCAGTGACTCACATGTGCTAGGCAAGCGATTTCCCATTGAGCTAGAGCTCCAGTCCCTAATGTTTCCTTTATCCTGAGAAACAAAAATAGTCTTTAGGGCTGGAGATGTAGGTCAGTGGTGGAGCCCTTGCCTAGCATGAATGAGGTCCTGACTTTGATCTCCAGCACCAAAATACACTTACATCTATAGTCTTTAAAAATATTTAAAACTTCCAGCCGGGCGCGGTGGCTCACACTTGTAATCCCAGCACTTAGGTAGGCTGAGACAGGAGAATCCCGAATTCAAAGCCAGCCTCAGCAATGGCGAGGCACTAAGCAACTCAGTGAGACCCTGTCTCTACAAAAAACACAAAATAGGGCTGGGGATGTGGCTCAGTGGTCGAGTACACCTGAGATCAATCCCCAGTACAAAAAAAAAAAAAAATTTAAAACTTCCTACCACTGTCAATAGGAAAATATTGGTGGAATAATCCTCAAGGAGGGAGGAACAGAGACTTCCTGGAAGACTCTTATTCAAACTAAAAGCATGATTTGTAAAACAGCAAATTTGTTATAACACTGATTAAAAATGTGACCTAAAATAACAGCTCTGTAGGAGTGCTTGAATCACATTATGTTCTTTGAAAAATACTCCTGCAACTTCAGTCTTATCTGTAGCAAGCCTCTCTAAAGAGTATTCTAGCAATACATGCTGAAAACCATCCAAATACCTTGACTAAATATCCAGTACAGTTGCCCAATGTTAGCAAAACTGAGAAACAGAATATTATACATCTTTCCAGCCCTCAGTTGCTTTAAGCATGCCAGTACTCAATTCTTAGCCACATTGCAACCTTATGTTCACCCATTTCTTAATAAGCTCAATCCTCTGTTATTGTTACTATGAGCAATAACTAAAAACTACTATAAGCTGTGTTCTAGATACTGTGCTGTGTTTACATGTGTTATTCCTTTAATTCTCAGGATAATAACTATTAAATAAATAGTACTACTACCTTTGTCATTCTTTTACCAGATAGGGAAACAGAGGTTAAATACCTCTTCCAAATTTACCTTGACTAAGAGAGTCTAGGCAGTCTGTTCTTGCAGCCTGGGCACCCAATTATTATACTCTCAAGGGACATAGTAAAAGGAAAAGTCTTTCATCCTTATGTTGCTGCATATGTAGCAACATAAAATTATTATTTTGTTCTAACACTTTGGGGATATTAGAGACAGATGTCACATAAAAGTAAATAATAGACTTTTTAGTGTACTCAATATATAATGCATTTTGAAAACAAAACAAAGGTGGTTCATGTAAAGAAAAGGGCAAATCCTCTGAGGATGGAATGCTAAGTATAACATTGCAGATCTCGGCTCTTGCTAAAGTTAGAACATCAAAGATAAAAATAGAAATATTACACTCCCTATTTTGCTACCTCAAACTTACTTTGAAGAGTGAGCCTCTTGATTTTTAACATCTAGTCCTTTTTTCCTACATTATCCTCTTTTAACAAACAAGAAAAATAAACATCTTAAAAATAAAAAAACAGAAAAACAGCTCTATGAAGACATAATTTATATGCCATTCAATTCACCCATCTAAAGGGTACTATTCAGTAGTTTTTAGTATCTTCACAGAATTGTGCAACCATCACAACTATCTAATTTTAGAATATTTTTATCATCCCCAAAAGAAATCCATACCCATTAGCCATTACTTTTCATTCCCTCCATCCTCAGCCCTAGGCAACCACTAATGTACTTTCTTTCTCATATATTTAGCTATTCTACACATTTCATATAAATAGAAGCATACAATATGTGGTCTTCTATGGCTGATTTCTTTCACTTACCATAAAGTTTTCAAGATTCATGCATGGTGTAGTCTGAATCAATGCTGCATTCTTTCTTAAAGCTGAATAATAATCCATTGCATGAGTAAACTACATTTTGGAAATTTGGTTATTTACACCTTAGGGCTCTCATGAATAATACTGTTATGAATATTTGCTTACAGATTTTGTGTGGGTATATGTGTTCAATTCTCTTGGATCTATGTTGAGAATGGAATTGGTGGTTCATGAGGTAATGTTAAACTCTATGTTTAACATTATGGTCAACTATTTTCCAAAAAGGCTGCATCATTTAACGATCCCATCAACAATTATAAGAGTTCCAATTTCTTCACATCCGTACTAGCACTTGTTATAGTCTGTCTTTTTGACTATAGCCATCCTAGTGGGTATGAAGTGGTATCTCACTGTGGTTTGGATTTTCTTTCCCTGATGGGTAATGATGTGGAACATCTTTTCACATGCTTATTGGTCCTTTTTACATATTCTTTGGAGAAATGTCTATTCAGATTCTTTGCCTTTTAAAAACCGGTATATTTACCTTTTTTATTATGTTATAAGATCTCTTCATATATTCTAGATGTATGCCCTTATAATATATGATTTGCAAGTATTTTCTCCCATTTTATGTGGTGAATTTTTACTTTCTCTTTATTTTTTTTAAAGTCAGACTTTCTTTTATTTGAAAGATCACTCACAAAACACCATATTCAAAGATTTGCTTTGTCATAAAGCTGAAAGTGGTATTTGAAATTCCATTCTTACATTTAAAATAATATAGAATGCTTTTTTAATTTGCATGTCATCCTTACACAGGGCTATGCTAATCTCTGTATTGTTCCAATTTTAATGTATGTGCTGCTAAAGTGAACACTGACTTATTACCTTCTTTTTTTTTTTTTTTTTTTTTGGTACTGGAGATTGAACGCAGGGGCACTTGACCACTGAGCCACATCCCCAGCCCTATTTTGTGTTTTATGTAGAGACAGGGTCTCACTGATTGCTTAGCACCTCGCCATTGCTGAGGCTGGCTTTGAACTCGGGATTCTCCTGTCTCAGCCTCCCTAAGTGCTGGGATTACAGGATTGCGCCACCATGCCTGGCTGACTTTTTACCTTCTTAATGTTATCCTTTGCAGCACAAAAGTTTCAAATTTGATGTTATTTCTTTTTTTGCTCTTGTTTTTGTGATTTGCAGTACTAAGGATCAAACCCAGGAGTGCTCACTGAGATATTTTCCAGCCCTTTTTATTTTTTATTCTGAGATGGGATCCTGTTAAACTGTCCAGACTGGCTTTGAACTTGGGATCCTCCCACCTTAGCCTCCCAAATCACTGGAATTAGGGCCACCGTGCCCTGCTTAATTTTTTTTTTTTTTTTTTTGGTACCAGGGATTGAACTCAGGGGTACTCAACCACTGAGTCACATCCCCAGCCCTATTTTGTGTTTTTATGTAGAGACAGGGTCTCACTGAGTTGCTTAGCACCTCACCATTGCTGAGACTGGCTTTGAACTTGCGATTCTCCTTTCTCAGCCTCCCAAAGTGCTAGGATTATAAGCGTGAGCCACGGCACCCGGCTATGAGCCACCGCGCCTGGCTCATGCCCTGCTTAATTAGTTGTGATCTTTATGATGAAGTTCAGTTTATCTATTTTTTTTTGTCAGTTGTGCTTCTGTTATATCTAACAAGACTTTGTCAAACTTATGTTTAAAAAGACTTAATTCTGTTTTCTTTTAAAAGTTTTATATGCTTTTCTTTCAATGATCTTAGGTCTTACATTTAGGCCTATAATCTATTTTAAATGAATTTTTGTGTTAATGTATTCCCCTCCTCTGTAATTTATATTGAGTTTGTCAAATCCAAAAGGAATACTTAATAGTAAAAAAGAAAAGATAGTTATTAGTCATCTTATTCTTAAAACATTTGAATTTAGATATTACAATAAATATCAAGTTTTTAAAGTTTAAATATATCCAATGATGTTCTATGTGTATCTGTATAAACCGTTATGAAAATAGGTAATATATTTCAGACTTATTACTATTTATTCATTCTAATAGTAATTCAAAAGTCACTGTTATTGTTTAATTGTTATTTTAATTCAACAATGTTGAGCATTATTTGGAGCACTGCAGATTCTGTTTTGAACAAACTAAGCAAGGCACCTGTTTTCATGGAGATTACATGCTGATTAAGGGAAACAAGATGTAAACAAGTAAATACTTCAACAGAATAATTTTCAGAGAGTAGTAAGTACTGTTGGGGTTATAATGTGAAGAGGGAACAACATTTTTGGATAATTTGGTGAGAAAGCCCACTGAGCTAAGCCCTGAATCAGGAGAAGAAATCCATCTTGCAAAGATTTAAAGAAAAAGCAGAGAAAAACAAACACACAAACAAAAACAGCAAGCAGGAAAGCATGAAGTAGGAAGGAGTTTGTAGGTTCCAAGACCCAAAACGAATACAAAAATCTCATCATGTCTCTAGCCAAATGATAGTAACCGGGGGAGGTGAGCTGGCAAATACAAAGGTACTTAAGGCTGTGTGTGCTTTCAAGTTGCTTCCAGTTTTTCTTTTAAAGAAGGATCTTTCAGCTAACTTAGCAATCAAGTTGAACATTTAAACCAAGAAACTATTCAGTAACCAAATTTTCATTTATTATTCTAAAAGAGAGGCCAGATCAACTACATTCTTAAAGCTCTAACCTGATATATTAGGTATTGAGAGAGTAAAGGCATTCCTATCTAACCAATGGGAGATAAAATTTTTTTTTTTTTTTTTAACTAAGACAACAGTTCCCTTTTTGTATTCTGTTCTTGGCTTCTGTGAAGTGAATTAGAGGCAATAACACTAAACAAAAATTGTTGGCAGAAGCTGTCTTTGTGGTGATTTTATGTACAGAACATGTCCAGATGATGTCCCTAAAACTGAAAAGTTAAAAGTAATAATTATAAGCGCAGTTGTCATAGCCGTTATCTCTATAGCTCTGACTAATCTTCAGAAGCTACTGCTCTTGATTACTGGCTAGAATCTCTTAGGTTTCCACTGCTTCCAGAGGAAACAACTGGTAGGGTGGAGAAAATGGAGGCTCCATGGTGGACATTCACAGTGGAGGTTATCCATAGAAACTTTGGAGCAAATCGTGTGTGTGCAGAGATCTCAGGTCAGGCAGAAATACAGGAGTGAGGGTTACAAGAGTTCATTGCCTATCACTGGGAATTTTTCCTTTTGAGTCCATCTTCATAGAGACTGGGTTTTATACACCTTAACTGGGGGTCTCCTACTTCTTAGAACTCACAGGCCAAATTTGAGCATAATTCCAGGATAGAAATTGTTTTCACCAGATCCTTAGAAGAATCTAACAGCAATTTTACAGAAAAAGAAAGATTAGTGTTTGCCTGAGGCTGTGGAGGGAAAGTGAGAAAGAATGACCAGTGATTGCTAACCGGTATGGGGTTTCTTTCTGGGACAAGGAAAATGTTCTAAAATCAGATTGTAGTATTGATTGCACAGCTCTTTGAGTACATTTTTTAATACATTAAAAAACATCAAATTATAAACTCTAAATGAGTGAATTGTGTGGAATATGAATTCTATCTTTATTTAAAAAATGTTTTTTTAAAACAAAAAGTATCTAGTACATTTAAAAGACTAAGAACCACCTGCTCTTTGTCATGAATTTCCCACCATGTCTCATTTTCTAATCTCAGAATATTCACAGTCACCTCATACTGAGTACTTACTATGTGCCAGACACTATATTAGGCACTTTATATAAAATTAATCATAACAAACTATGAAGGAGCATATTATCCACACTAAACATGAAGACAACTAATGGTAGAAACTAGATTTGAATTCGGTTGCAAGGAGCTCCAAAAACTCTTATTTTTTCAACCATGCTACAGTATAATAGTACCCCCTATCCATAGTTTAGCCTCTGCAGTTTTGCTTTCTGTGGTTTCAGTTACTCTCCAGTAACTGCAGTCTGAAAATATTAAGTGAAAAATTCTGGAAATAAACAATGCATAAACTTAAAATTGCAGTTTTGAGTAGTGTGATGAAATCTGATGCTCTCCTGCTCTGTCCCACCCTGGATATGAATCATGTCCAGTGTATCCACAATGTCTATGCTACCTGCCCATTAGTCCTTTGTAGTCATCTCACCTATCAGATTGTCACAATATCACAATGCTTGAATTTAGGGTTTAGTATTAGCCACAGTTTCAGGCATTCACTGGGGTCTTGGAAGGTATCCCCTATGGATAAGTGTATGTGTGTGTGTGGAGGGGTCTACTGTACTTCTGAAACTTCCAACAGAATGGCTAGAAAGATACAAGTTTTGAAGACAATGTAGGATATTATTTCCCTTCTATGCCAGTCTAATAAATCATTACTTTCCAATAATTCTCCTTCCTATTATCTCCCAAATGTCTCCTCTTCTTCATCCTTGTGACCAGCACTCTGATACAAGACCTTATTTCTCACCAAGAATATTACTATAACTAGAACCCTCATCTCGGATCTCATTTGATCTGGACCATTTGATCATATTATTCCTATAAGTAAAGGCTTCCATGGTTTCCCACTACAAATAAGGATAAAATCCCAAATCCTTTGCAAACACTGAATGCCTGCAACAAGCTGGTGCCTTTTTCTTTCCAGCCTCTTCATCACCTGTTTACCCCTGCCTCTTGCACCCTAACCCTCAAATTATCAGGATGTTCACTCTACCCCTTTCTTCTTCTGCATATGCCCAGTGCACATGCTCATGCCCCAGGCCCTTTACATATCTGACAACACATTCTGTTCTAGTAGTTAATGTGGTAAATTCCTTTTCAGCCAGCCGGTCTCATCTAAGCTTCTTGTGAGAAGCCTGCCCAGTGCTCCGAAATTACTGCCTTCTACCTCAGTCCTAGTACTTATCATACTACAATGCCATTGTTTGTTTCTCTATTTCTTTCTAGTAGTTTGTAAATATTTGCGGGGGGGGCGGTGAGGGTCGGGGTGTTTTGTCTAGCTGTTATATCCTCAGTGCCTAGTGCTTAGCATGTAAAAATATCTATTGAAGGAATGAAGGTTCTCTATATTCTGGCTAGATTATAAGTCCTTTGATTTCCAATGCCTACTATGCTTCTTTTTCCTAAATATCTCTTCAGTTTTACTTCATTTTTATTGAGAATTTCCTCTGTGCCAAGCACTGTATTAAGTACTTCATATGAATTAATCAATTGAAACTCATAATAACTATTTCAGTTCAGTGTTCTCATTAACCCATATTATATATGGGACCCAAGTCACAGAAATGTTAAATAACAAGTTGTATAACCTTGAGCAGATAATTGGCAAAGCCACAGTTCAAATAAAGCAGTTTGGTTTTAGTGTCTGCACTCTTGGTACTATGCCATACTACCTGTGTGTCTGTGAGTGCTTGCCAAATGAAGGAATGAATAAATAGAATCCTTCCCAGTGTCTGTGGGCGTAGAACTGTGAGCCTATTTAAGGAGGGAGGTAGAAGACACATTCAGATCTGTAATGTATTTAATATCTCATAAGAGAAATGTCGTAGGATTCACTGCGAATGGCTGACATACTGTGAGAACTTCAGGTGTATTACAGAACATTCAGTAATTGTTGATCAATTGTTCTAGGAGGTGGCAGCTGCAGAGGCTGAACTCGCTTGCCCATGCCACTGTGGAATAAAGAGTCTCCTCAAACCATCACCCTACTCTACAAACATGTGGCTTGGGGGCATATTTCTCAATGTCTCCAAGCTTTAGTTTCCTTATCTATTTTATAGGAATATAATTATTAGGAATTATTTAGGACTATACATATTCAGTGAGTTAATTCATGTGTAACACTTAAAACAGAGTTTGTAGTTTAGTGCTCCAAAGAGAAAAAATAAGCAGGAAAATGTTTTTCTCCTTGGGGAGATGCAGCAGAGCCAAAAAATTCTGTCAGAGGTTTGAGAAAAGCTGCTAGCACCTTTTCCAAATATGAGGAGGGAGGAGAACAGGTTCAAGTGTAAGCCAGTTCTGCTATTTCTCAGCAAATTGGAGAATTCAGTTAGGAAACACTAAAATGAAATGTTGGAGACACCACACAAACAACCACCCTAAGGATTCTTCATAGCTCATTAAGAGGTGCCAGACCATATACTTACAGTTAGAAAATGCCTCTCTTTTGAGGAATTTAGGCACATTTAAAAATTAGAATCTTTCTAGCCCAAAGGCATTCCAAATTCCATGAACAATTTAAGAGCCCTCTTTCTTCCTTTCCCTCAATAATTGTTTTCCTCCCTTTCACCTCTAGCTATAAACTTTCCCTAACAAACAACTTTTTAAAATGTGCTAGGAAAATCCTTGAGTTTTTTTGTTTATTTTGAAAGGAAACAGCTAAGAATGAAAGTAAGAGAAAACAGAAATACTCAGTCCTCTTGGCTGTATTCCAGGAAAGATGCCAAATGTCAGAGGCCTTGCTGAAAGCTACCCAGCCACATGCTGGAAGGACTGGCCCACCACAGCCTGACCCTCGAGCGAGCAACAGTCTAAACATTGGATGACTTTAGGAACTCTTCCCAGCGAGATCCTATAAGCAGAACTGATGGTAAAATATTAGGATTTTAAGCTTCTAAATCATTCACTAATGAGCCTCGGGTCGCAGGTCACATGCAATGGATGTGACTGTTCATTTCTCTGGGAGGCCATATAGCACAATGGAGAAGCACAGACCTTTGTCCCACCATCTTGGTGACTTTGCACTAACTGACTACTATTTTTTATCTTTAATATTAGGTATAAAACCATCCTCACCTCACAAGGTTGTGGTAACAATGAAAAATTCTTTGGCTGAGGGTGTATGTAGCTCAGTATTAGAACACTTGCCTGGCATGCACAAAACCCTGGGTTTAATCCCCAGCACACACACATGTACACACATGAAAGAAAGAAAGAAAAGGAAAGGAAAAAGGAAGTTCCTAATACATTGAAATACCCCTCTGTAAATGTTAGTTACAACTAGTACCAGTAGTACTAGTACTGCCAGCCCTGAACATCTATAGGCAGAAACCAACACCTTGTCTTATGATTTCTAGTATGGAGTTTCTGGACCATGCCACCCTTAGATTGCTTCTGTTGTGTCTACTACAGCCAATTACCCAAGAAAATGTGAGCAAGTTTGATAACTCAACTATGAATTCCTAAGGCAAGGTAAAAGTGACTCCCTAAAAGGAAATAATCTGAGTAGAGGACAAATGATATACTTATTAATAACAGTATCTATCACCTTCTGAACACCTAATTCATCATCCCACTGAATCATCACAGTAGCACTTATGGGAATATAAGTTTAGAAAAGCTCAATATTTTTCTCAACATGGCCCTGTGGCAAATACTCACAAAGCTATTTCTCTCAGTACCCTCTGACCCCACCTGGTGATCAGAGTCCTCGTTAAGCACACTTCTCATAGGCACATGCTTAGTTTGAAGAGATTCTGAGACAGACTTATTTTTAATCATATTAGAAGGAACCTAAAAGACAGAGATGATACCTTGCATCTGTTTTATCTACCCACACATGGTGATGAGTGTCTGCTAATGGGGCAGAGCTTGCAAGGAAGTCCAAGAGGGACACAGCTCCAATCCAAGCAATAATGTGTCCCAAATACTCCTGTGCCAGAAAGTATTTTTCAAAGATGAACACAGTAATGCTCATCCCACATGTTCTGTTGCAATGTGATCTTGCAATTCCCCATCAGGAGGCAGAGTCTATAAGTGAGGCAATACACAGGTTTGTTGGCTCGATTTAGCCATACCACATGTGTATGTATTTCAAAACAACATATTATTGTACATAATACATGCATTTACATTTTGTCACCTGAAAAAAGAGGTGGAGGCCAATTTTCTTATCCCTGAATCTGGGCTAGTCTTCATGACTAATTTGATCCATAGGATTTGTTGCAAGTGACGTTATGGGTCTTCCGCGGTGAGGTCAGGGAAAGCACATCAGTTTTTGCTTTGGATTCTTGGGCCATTCACTCTTGAGAGATTCTTTTTGTGAAGCCCAAGCCATACACACAAGAACTCCAGGTGAACCACAGTGGAGCTCCCATTCATCAATAGGCTCAGCTGTCAGCCTAGTGAGTTGCATTTTCTAAAAAGTAAAGGAGTTGGATTCTATAAACTACATCCAAGACTTCAGTGTACATCCTGGGCTAGATCCCAGAGCAGCATGTTAAAAGTTTAGTTTGTGAATTACACAAAGAGGAAGAATTGACCACTAGGATCTTACATTGATGTGGTAAGAATAAATCTTGGTAGACACAGGAATTGGCACAAAGTACATATTCAAGAAGTACCTCCTCTATCAGTTAATCATATTTCTTTTTTTAATGGAGTTACCACAAATTTCATAAAGAATAAAAAAGCATTCTAGTTCCATATGGGAAAGAGAAAGAGGTCTGTCACAAGATAGGAGAATTGGGTGATTTGTATTTAATTGACAACTCTCAGTTACAAACACTTGGTAAAAGTCCGAAGGAATAGGTCCCCCGGCCAACCTCCTTTTATGCATTTGAACAGAGAGACCATCCCACAGACTTAACATTTTTGCTAAAATGCCTCTTTAGCATTTTTCTGGGTAGGATCCATGCAGCAATTCTGTGAGAATGATCTGATTATCTATTGCTGCATAACAGACCACCCCAAAATTTAATGAATTATCTAGCATAGTGGAATCAAAAATGGATTTAGTGATGTTGCTTTGGGATTTGCTACCAGTAAAACTTTGGGCAAGTTACATAACTTCTCTCAACCACAACCCATTCGGCACAGGCATGAAGTAGTTAAACAGAAACCCTGAGGTCAATTGGCTATGTTCAGTCCCCAGAGAACCAGGGCAGGTGGTTCCTCTGCCAGGGAGACAATTGCAGTGAGAGGCAGGAAGCAACCAAAAGGGAAAAGATCTTTGAGTAAGAGGAGAGTCTTCCGGGCAGTGCTTGGCCCAGGGAATGGCCTTTTTTCTAACAGACTTTAGACAGAGAGATCCTAACAGTTCATCTTTCCCCCATGGGTTGGAAAAGAGTCACTGACTTTCTCAAGTCTTAGGAGGGAATTTGACTTTGAGGGAGAGTCATGGCCCCCAATATGTGCGGGTCTGTTTTGTTACTGTTAGGTCCAGAAACAAACATAAGGGTAATATAAATCTCAGCAACAGAAATAGGTAGCATAGGGAAAGCACATGCTTGAAGGTCCCAACTTGAGATTGCTTCAGAGATGTAATGTGCAGTTGGCAGGTCAGCATTAAAATATGAAAGCAAACTATGCAGGGACTGCCTGGAGGCTGGACCGAGAGCTGCAAGAGGGAGCCTGTGGCCTAGACTTCCTGTTGGAAGCCCTCCTTAGTATGAGTAGACATATTTTTTCTTTTTTGTGGTGCTGGGTATTGAACCCAGGGCCTTGTGCATGCAAGGCAAGCACTCTACCAACTGAACTACAACCCCAGCCCATGAATAGACTTGTGATGTTATCCCCAAATGAGGTTATGTTTGCCTGTCCTTGAGATATATTGAAAGAAGGTTATGTTCATCATGCAATTTAAAACTTGTGTTCCATTGAGCATGGTGGCATAACCTTGTAATTACAGCCACTCTGGTGGCTGAGGCAGGAGGATTGCAAGTTTGAGTTTAGCCTCAGCAACTTAGCAAGGCCCCAAGCCTGAAAAAACTTGTTTGAAAAGAAAAATAAAAAGGCCAGGGGCTATAGCTCAGAGGTAAAGCACTCCTGGGTTCAACCTCCAGTAGCAAAAACCAAAAACAAACTTGTTTGTGTTCCATTACTGGGACACACCACACCACCTGCAATGTACTAGCAATTAATATTTTTAAAAATATTAATATATTAATAAATCAATCTTTAATAAATTTGTGTATGAGGAAATATATTGGTTTCATTGTATGTTAACAAAACTGTAAACCAAAATCCACTTAATGTAACCACTACCACAATTTGGAACCCTATTTTTAGCATTAATATTTACTAATGAGTATAGATAGATTCTCAAAACCCATTCATAGGGCTAGGAATATGGCTGAATGGTAAAGCACTTGCCTAGCATGTGCAAGACCTGGGTTCAATACCCAGCACCAAAACAAACAAAACAAAACAACCAGCTGGGCACAGTGGTGCACGCCTGTAATCCTAGCACTTAGGGAGGCTGAGACAGAAGAATCACGAGTTCAAAGTCAGCCTCAGCAACAGTGAGGTGCCAAGCAACTCAGTGAGACCCTGTCTCTACATAAAACACAAAATAGAGCTGGGGATGTGGCTCAGTGGTCGAGTGCCCCTGAGTTCAATCCCCAGTACCAACCCCACCCCAAAGCCCAAACAACAACAAAAAAACAACCCCCCAAACCCATACTTGACCTGGGCTTCTATCAGGCTCTGAGAGAAGGCAGATAAAAGCTAGGCTCAGTATTAAGAGAGTAAAAACAGATGATTCAAGCCAAGACATCACAGATGCTACTCCCTGGTTGAATTTCTCCAGAATCAGAGATGGGATGTGAGGATACTAGCAGCCATTTTTGTGTTTGGAGGCTCCTATTCTGTGAACTTCAGTTTTCAACTCTTTTTTTTTTTTTTTTTTAGTTGTTGATGGATCTTTATTTTATTTATTTATTTATTTATTTATTTAGGTACTAGGGATTGAACTCAGGGGCTCTCGACCACTGAGCCACATCCCCAGCCCTATTTTGTGTTTTATGTAGAGACAGGGTCTCACTGAGTTGCTTAGCGCCTCGCCATTGCTGAGGCTGCCTTTGAACTCGCGCTTCTCCTGTCTCAGCTTATTTATTTTATTTATTTTATATGTGGTGCTGAGGATTGAACCCAGTGCATCACACATGCTAGGCAAGCACTCTACTGCTGAGCCACCACCCCAGCCCCAGTTTTCAACTCTTTAAGGGGAAGATATTGGACTTCATCATCTGTTTTCCTACCTTAACATTTTTATGTATTATAGATATGTACATTTTTATATTTATTTATTTATTTATTTTAATACCTGAAGTGAGAAAAAGGTAGTCTCCAATTCCTTATCCCAAACCTTGGAGGCCAGAGGGTTCATTGATTGTTTTTCAGATAAAAGAAAGATAATATATGCATATGAAGTATATAACACCCCAGTGCAGTACAGAGAAGACTCAGAATCATAATCAAACATTATTTCTGTAGTAAAACACATGAATATTCATGCTAAATGGGAAATAATCACTATACATATCCATGTACCATGTGAGCTCAGTTCAGGTTTTGCTAGTAAGTGAATTCAGGTCACATTAGGTTGTGGCCCAGAATGAGCTACAAACAAAATGGAAATCACCAACCAACTTTCAGTTTTTAGAACTTTTCAAAGATTCCTGTGTTATGCAATTAACCCCTGCCTTCTATGAAATGAAATTTGTTCCTAAGTTGTTGGTGTTAGTGTGCCTTGCTGTTACAGCTTTTTCTGATCATTTTTCTTTGTTTCTTCATCTATATTAAGTCTCAAGGTAAGAGAAGTCCTATACAGAAAAGGAAGGGTGATTATAACATTTGTTTTCCACAACAAGGATAAATTGGTTTGTTTGTTTGTTTTGTTTTTTGTTTTTTGGTAGGGACGAACATGGAGGTTGGGGCCTCCTAGGTAAGCACTCTACCACTGTGCTACATTCCCAGACCAGATATTTCATTATTTTTAAATACCAAAACACCAGTATATTTGTTGGTGTGTGTTTTTTAAAATCTGAAATTGAATCATTTGTTTTTTGAGATGTAGCCAAAGACTGTATTAAAATGAGTCAAATAAAGGGGTACTTTTAAAAAATGTCCTGGCCACATCCCTCTGTTTAAAAACTCCTCCAAGGCCCCTTGTTTTAAATTTCCATTTCCCAGGTTTCAGAGAAGGTTGGCCGCTTTTCTCATGTTTATTAGGCATTTATTTGTCTTTCCCCCAGAACCCGTTTCTCTCTGAGGGGATCCTTTTAGAATGCAAGTTGGGGTGGACAGAAAGTGTGGAGAATGGGGGTGACCCAGGGAGTGGTGGCCAGGTCTGGAGAGGAGGTGGGGAGAAAGTGAAGGAAAGAGGCAGGTCTGGTTTCACTCCCCCCCTGGAGCCTGGCCCCCTCTTTCTTACAGCTATCCCCCTTGCCACTCCTGCCCTTTGTCTCCTAGGGTCAGAGTCATTTTCTCAGGCTGAGTGTACTAGGTCCTTGGATCACTTATTTTCAACAGGCCCTTCGTGACTGGGCAGAGCAGAGCCTCAGGGGTAGCCAAGGCCCAGTCTAGGACCCTGCTCTTCTCCCACAGAGAGGGGCATCTGAGGAAAATGGGGGCAAGTCTGACGCAAGCACCAGCACTGCGATCTTGAGTATTCATTGCATTCAAGAACTGGCACTTGTCATCCATGTGCTCTTCAAACAAACAGAATCCCAGTGGGAATATTTCAGCAGCTTTACTCCAGTTTACTTGGACTGTCTTTGTGAGTCCCCCAGTCTCCTGCACTGTCTTCACTAATCTATATGGAAAAAAGCATGAACTTTGAAGTCAGGCTGAGAGACCTTGAAGGAGATATTTGCTCTCTTTGATCCTTAGTTTTCTCATCTATGAAATGTATATTTAAAATACCTGCTGCCAGTAAGTCCACCGGCGAGGAGTTGGGTAAAAGATGCAAACTGCTGAGTGCAGCGCAGATGTACAGCAAATGCTTGAAGTTATTTCTCTCTTTTATTTCTTACAGAACTTGTGGCATCAGCAAACTGAGGGAGAAGTTATAGAAGGTAAACAAAGGAGAGGAATGATCTTGGGCCTGAAGAGAAAGTTGATTGAGATACCTCTTTGAGATATGAAATATGTGGGAAGGGGAGAAGAGGATTATTTAAGATTTATTTGCTTCCTCCAGTTTATCTCATTCTATTGCCTTAATAAGTCTTCTGACAGAAAAGAGCCACAACAATTGAGTATTCTCTTTTTGATCTTCCCTAAAGGCTGTGGGGCCTGAGGTCAGTGGTTAGTGATCAGGCTAAAGGAGATAGGCTTTCTAGTCCTGGCCCGGCCCCATATTGTGTGCTCACAGACACATCTGAAAGCCTCCATTTGATCACCAGTAAAATGGTAAAATCCTACTTATGTCACAGGGTCATTGATGTACTCACAAAAACTTGGGGGTCACTCCTCATGTGCCAGGTACTGTGTTAGATTTGGGGGATAGAGAAGTAATAAAACCAAATCCTGCCCTTTTAGGCCTCATTCTAATGCAAGCAAGAGAGAATAAACCAAGAAATGTAAATATGGCAGGTGGTGACTAGAGCTATAGAGAAAAATAAAACCAGGTAAAGGATGTGGAATGAGGGAAAGGTTATTCTTTTATATGGGGTGGAGGAGGGAAGTTCTCTGAAAAGCCTCCATAATTCAGTGCCTTCTGAGTAGAGTCTTAGTAAGAGAGTCAAGAGTATTCCAGCTGTTTTGAGATTTTAGTGAAATGATGCAGATAAACTCATAGCACAGTACCTGGAGGATGCTGGGCACTGTGTCCATGTTAACTGTTTATATTAATCCAGAAGGTGTTCTGTATGATTGTAGAGAAGGCTACACATAGGTGAAAATCTTTTAGTTCCACCTAAGAATCTCCTAAGGGATCCTTAACTACTGAGAAATAGAGTGGTGATGGCTTAGGAGACTTGGTATCCACACAATTCATTGCTGGCAATGAAATGCTGGTTCTATGAGCAAAAGTACTCTGCTGTGTTAGGTAGGAGTTCAGGGGCTCCAAGATGGCAGAGGCAAGATACAAGAAAAATGCCATGGGGGATAAGACAGGGAGATGAGTTATTATGTCCCATTACCATGACAACTCCTGCCATTGAGGACTTATTGCCCATAACTCTCACCACAAGTTCTTTGTTTTGTTTTGTTTTGTTTTTTGGTACTGGAGATTGAACTCAGGGGCACTCGACTACTGAGCCACATCCCCAGCCCTATTTTGTGTTTTATGTACAGACAGGGTCTCACTGAGTTGCTTAGTGCCTCGCTGTTGCTGAGGCTGGCTTTGAACTCGCGATTTTCCTGTCTCAGCCTCCCTAAGTGCTGGATTACAGGCTTGTGCCACTGCACCCAGCTCACAAGTTCTATATTTTAAAATGACTGATGGTTGCTGGGTGCCATGGCATACACCTGTAATCCCAGTGGTTCAGGAGGCTAAGGCAGGAGGATGGTGAATTCAAAGCCAGCCTCAGCAACTTAGCAAGGGCCTAAGTAACTCAGCAAGATCCTGTCTCTAAATAAAAAACATAAAAAAGGGCTGGGAATATGGCTCAGTGGTTAAGTGTCCCTGGGTTCAATCCCCAGTACCAAAACAAATAAATAAAATAAAATAACCAATGGGTGTAAAGTGGGCAGTATTCTAATTAGGTTTTCTAAAGTAACCAGTGGGGGAAAACTGAATACTATTCTAATCAGGTATTACAAGATAAGCAATGAAAGCAGATGGGGTAAGGTGTTCAAGCAGGTCCAAATAGGGAAGAGAATGCCTCATAGCTCAGCATATAAGATACTGATTTCTAGATACAGGGCTTTGAGCCTCTCTTGCTCAGCCCACTCTGCTCCACCTTATCTTTGTTCCAGACACCAAGGACCTAGACCTCAACTGGACACCCTCCAACAATAACAGTAGGGGATGGATGTTTTAATCCAGCATAAAACAGTGGAAGCTGGGTGCAGGGGCAGTACCTGTAATCCCAGCTACTCAGGAGGCTGAGGCAGGAGGATCACAAGTTTGAGGCCAGCCTGGGTAATTTAGCGAGACCTTTTCTCAAAATGAAAAATAGAAAGGGCTAAGGGTGTAGCTCAGTGGTAGAGCACCACTGAGTTCAATCCCCAGTACTGTAAAAAAAATTTTTTAAAAAAAGTGGGAAAAGGATGCTCCATAGTATAGTTTTCAGATTCATATTCTCTGTAACAAATATTCCCAACTCTGAAATTGGCATGTGAATTGAACTATTCCCCATCATCAACAATAATAATTGTAATGATGACATTAATTATGCTGTTTATTAGGTTTGTAAATGCTTTTTTTCCAAAGACCTCAAGTGTTTTATGGACATGACCTAATTCACCCTCACAACTTCTCTAAAGACAGGGCTACCATTTAATAGATGAGGAAACTGAGGCATAAAGAAGCTAAGTAACTCCTTCAAGGTCAAGCAATTACCTAGGCAACTTTGATCTGGATCCCAGACTTTAATTTTCAGGTCAGCTCCCTTTCTACCTTCTTTGTTCTCTCTGGGCTGCAGAGATGACACAGTGTGTGTAATGAAAGGCAACCCGTGTTGCTAGGTGTCAGAACAGCCTGCCCTTGCCCATCACATGGTCTGTGCTCAGTACATGCTGGTTTTAAAAAATGTTCTTTAGGAAGCCAGGCACCATGGCACACACCTGTAATCCCAGCAATTTGGGAAGCTGAGGCAGGATGATCTCAAATTCTAGGCCAGGCTCGGAAATGTAGTGAGACTGTTTTGAAATAAAAAATTAAAAAAGGGCCAGGAATGTGGCTTGGTGATAGAGCACCCTTGGGTTCAATCCCAGTACCAACTAAAGAAAAAAAAAAATCTCTTTAAGGAGGGGCTTCTTTAGTACTACCAAAATATTAACTGTAGCACACTTTTCTTTGATAGCTACTTTGTTAGGCTAGCCACTTAGCCACTCATGTTTAAAAGTCAAGATGGTATAAACAATTCAAACCTTGGTTGGTGAGAAAAGCCAGATTTGAAATGCATGCCTAGTGAAATAGATATTTGTTTTTTCTCAATGAAAGCCAAAGACAGAGGCGCAAGGAAACTCATTTTTGGTGCTCACCTTCTCTAGGACAGTCCTTTTACATACATGATATGTCATTCAATTCAGACAACACACTTTTGAAGGAAAAACGATTAACCATTCTTCACAAATTGGGGAACAAACTATCTAAAATGTTAAGCAGTTTATCTAATGTAACATAGCTAGTAAATGATAAAGCTAGAATTCAATCCCACATCTATGTGATATCTAAGTTTCATCAGTTTCCCAAAGGCCAAATAGCCAATTTATACCACCTTGCTCAAAGTATGTGTGGTGTAATGGTCTAATGTGAGTCATGCATAAAATAGCAGAAAAAATAAAATTATATAAAATCATCAAGTGAAATTTGAACATTTCATAAAATAGCAGAAAAATAAAAATTATATAAAATCATCAAGTGAAATTTGAACATTTCAATTCTGCTATTTTTAAATTTTCCTCTTAAAAATTTAATAAGTTAGTATACGCAGCTAAAATTTGGAACTTTGAAAGTTCCATCTGGATTTTAATTATCTCGTCTAGTCCTGTGCTCATCAACATGGATAACTGGTGGCTTCCTAGGTAAACATTTCAGTGCCCCTCTTTTTCCTATGGAGGTGACAGCAGATATCTCTAGAGACCTGAGGAAGGCCTGAAATCTGGACCTCTACAACATCAAGGCCTTTTCAGGTGATGTCATGTAGTAAAAAGTTACCAACTTTGAAAAGAACTTCACCTATGATTCAATCATTCATATAATTCAAACTGCCATATGATTATGCCAGAAGTTACATGTACCTCAAGTAAGCACACCAATATACTAAGATACAAACTCAAAAAACACCATACAGGATCTGGGATGTAGCTCAGTGGTATAGTGTTTACCTATCATGTGCTAGGTACAACCTAGCACAACCTCCAGCACCACAAAAAATTTAACAAATTTTTAAAATAAATGAATAATAAAAAATTATAGGTATATCAAAATAGAATTATCACAAAGGTTCAAGTAACTCATACAAAAGCATGGAGAAGAAAACAAAGAGGAGAAAATAAAAATAACCTAAGACCCAACACATCAATGATTACATTCAATGTCAGTGGTCCAAATATATCAATCAAAAGACAGGGTTTGGAAGAGTGAGTTTAAAAATAGAATCCAACAAAATGTTGTCTAAAAGAAACTCACTTCAAATATAACAATACAAGTCAGTTGAAAGTAAAAGGATAGAAAAATATGTATTGTGCAACTGTTAACCAAAAGCAAGCATAAATGGCCATATTAAGATGAGACAGAGCTCAGCACAAATAAAATTACCAAAGAGAGGGACAATTTATAATCGTAAAAGGAACTCTTCTTACCAAGAGGACATAGCAATCCTAACTACATATCAGTGAATGACAGACCTGCAAAATACACAAAGCACAACTGATGAAACTGATAAGAGAAATAGACAAATTCACAATTATAGTTGGAAATGTCAATATACATCTCTTGAGCTGGGCATGGTGGCACATGCCTGTAATCCCAGCACTTTGGGAGGCTGAGACAGGAGAATTGTGGGTTCAAAGCCAGCCTCAACAATGGTGAGGCGCTAAGCAACTCAGTGAGACCCTGTCTCTACATAAAATGCAAAATAGGGCTGGTGGTCGAGTGCCCCTGAGTTCAAACCCTGGTACAAAAAAAAAAAAAAATATATATATATATATATATATATATATATATATATTAACAATCAATAAAACAAGTAGACAAAAATTCAGCAAGAAATGTTGGGCTGGTGTGGAGCTTCTTTCTCCATGGTAAAGGTAGAAAGCCAAGTTTCTCAGAGAGTGAAAGATAGCCTTTCAGTGAAGACTCATAAAACCTTCTTCATCCAGTGAATTGTCCTGACAGTGCCCATTGGGTGCCTTTCCAGTCACTTTTCCAAAGAAAATGACTTTCCTGCCTTCATCCCCAAGTAATGAAAATGGCTACATTCTTATAGAAATGATGGCATGTCTATCCATGACCATGGATTCATTACTACTTAGAAATGCAGAAAACACGCTGTTTTCTGCTTATTTTCAGTCCCTAAGTGGGCTTTCTTAATGACAAGCTCCACTGACAATTTACCTAGTTATAAGAAATTTGTGGATACATGATGTTTTGGAATATGTTTCCAAAAACACCTGCACTGCCTTTCTATGGGTTGAAATGTGTCTCTTCAAAATTCATGTTGAAATTCTACATTTCTTTAGGCACAGCTTTGGGAGAGCCTGAAGCAGAACCACAAGATGGAGAGGAAGCTCTGGATGCTGCAGGGTTCTGCTGATGTGAATGTGGCTGAGAGGCCCAAGCAGGAATTTGCCTGGTTTCACTCAGAAGACAGGGCCCAAGTACCTACAGGCAGATGTGACCTTCTTCATGCCTCAGAGATCTTCTTATCCCTAGACCAGGATGCCACACAGAGGAAAAGGGAAGACCTCAAATTAATTATTTTGGTACCAGTGGTTGAATTCAGGGGTACTCGACCACTGAGTCACATCCTCAGCCCTATTTTGTGTTTTATTTAGAGACAGGGTCTCACTGAGTTGCTTAGCTCCTTGCCATTGCTGAGGCTGGCTTTGAACTCACAATTCTCCTGTCTCAACCTCCCAAAGTGCTGGGATTACAGCCGTGTGCCACCGCGCCCGGCTCCCAAATGAATTGACAAAGTCCTGAACTAAGTTGATGCCCACTGACTAGAAGCAGCCTGACTAGACTTCGACGAAGGCTCTTCTATTAAGTGGAAGGAAGACTGGGGTGGAAATAAAGGTTAGTTGATATGCAAAAAAAAAAAAAAAAAATTAGCAAGGATATCGAATTGAGCAACACCATCAACCAACAGGATCTAATGGGTGGTTTTAGAATATTCCACTCCACAACAACAGAATACACATACTTTTCAAGTGTCTGAGGATCATGTATTAAGATAGACCATATCCCGGGCCATACAACAGATCTTAACAAATTTAAAAGAATGAAATCATACAGGTTGTATTCTCTAGCTACAGTGAAACTCGCTTAGAACAATAGAAATGTAAGAGGAAAATCTCTACAAACACTTGAGCAACATCCATATAAATAATTCACTTCCATATTAATAATTCCTGGATCAAAAAGGAAGTCTCCACAGAAATTTTTTAAAAATTCATTGAAAGAAATAAAATATGCCAGGTGCAGTGGCGCATGCCTGTAATCCCAGCAGCTTGGGAGGCTGAGACAGGAGGATCATGAGTTCAAAGCCAGCCTCAGCAAAAGCAAGGTGCTAAGCAACTCAGTGAGACCCTGTTTCTAAATAAAGTACAAAATAGGGCTGGGGATGTGGTTCAGTGGTCGAGTACCCCTGAGTTCAACACCCCCCCCAAAAAAGAAGTCAAAGTACAGAATATCTATTTGTGGGATGTTCTCTGAATCCTCTAGCATTTTATATATTCCTTTAGCAAGACACAACTTTATGTTTTAAGATTGCTTCCTCTACATCTTTTTTCTTTCTTAGATTGTTTGTAGATAATGTCTTACTTGTTTGTCTACACGAGTGCTCAGCAAAATCACTGGAACAAATTAATGACTGAACAGAGAGAACTACTTAGCTAAATGAAATTGAGACAAACCAATACCTGTATGGAGTTGGAAAGTGGTCATGGGGAAGCAGTTCCAGGTGTATCCTCACACAGTGGGGCCACTGTGCAGCCCTCATTCTGAGCAGCCACTTGTTTGTCTCCCAGGAGAGCCGAATTGGACATATAGCTGCCAGAGTGGCATTTCTCAAAGAACAAAGAAAGTAGAGAAAAGTCAATAAATGTGATTCTGTATCTCTGTCCTCAGTAAAAAATAATTTTTTTAGTTAGTCAAGTTGGGGTCCAGCCCTCTCCTTATTCACCTGCCTCAACTCACCAACTTTCCCCCCACTTTCCTATCTGTAGAGCTGTAAAATCCAAGTTCAGAAGGACTAGAAAAGTCTAATACAGCCTCCCATTCAATGACTACATACTCTGTGGTCAGTACAGGGTTGAGCTGCAATGTTTTTTTGGGAATTGATTCAATTCAAAGCCTTCTGAGAAGAACATTAGAACAAATCAGAATATAAGGTGTAAGCTCAGTAACTAAAGAAATGAGCTAAGGGAGCCTGTGAACCCCCAAACAAGCATTTCTCCTAAAAACATAAAGGTAGGCTATTTTTTAAAATATTTTTTTCATTGTAGATGGACACAATATCTTTATTTTATTTATTTTTATGTGGTGTAGACAATTGAACCCACTGCCTTACGCATGCAAGGCAAGTGCTCTACCACTGAGCCACAACTCCAGCCCAAGGCAGTCTATTCTTGAAAACATAGATATTGTCAAAAGTGGCAAACATGTTCCAACAGACAAGTGTGCTAAAATCTGTCAATAATTTTGCATGTTGTGAGGCTGGTTCTAGTTCTAGAGTACCAAAAGTAGATAAAACCCCTAACTCCACAGTCTTTACACCGTATTTCTAGGTTTTTGTAGATGTGCTTAAATTTTTTTTTTTTGGTACTGGAGATTGAACCCAGAAGAGTTTTACCACTGTACCACATCCCTAGCCCTTTTAATGACAGGGTCTCACTAGGTTGCTTAGGGTCCTGGTAAATTGCTGAGGCTGGCTTTGAACTTGTGATCCTTCTGCCTCAGCCTCCCGAGTGGCAGGGATTACAGGCGCGGACCACTGCTTCTTCCTAAATCTTGTTCTTTTCCTTCACTGTTTGTAATCCAGCCAGCAGCTGACATGTCCTGTGTGTGGCATAGTCATATTTCTCAGTGGGAGCGAGCACAAGGTTCTTTGGGTTTCATACATGTGTCTCTCATGAGTTTGGTAAATTGGTTTCTTAGCGTTTGAACATCTCTTAGTAGACTTGTAATGATTTATGAGCCTACAACAGGGATAAACTTTGCTATAAATCTGGTGACTATATCCAAGTGATGCCACCATCTTGTAAATTCTCTAGATGATCAGCAGCTTGTCCTTCCCAAGTGACATAGGACATTACCCCAGGCCTTTGCATTCTAAGACAACATCCTAAACACAGGTCACACTGACTGTGCTGCCCGACAGTGAACTCCTCCTGCCTGAGCTTGCACATTCAGTCTGTCTGTCTGTCTCTCTCACAAGAAAAAGAATGTACACTTTTTATTACCTGCCTGAGGCACAGGCCTGAGACTGCCTGTTTCAGTTTTGGGTGCCTATAGAAATGCTAAAATTCACCTCCTTTTCCTTTTCTTCTCATTCTACTCCTCGGGACAGTGTTGAGAAAATTTAAGCTTTGGTTTAGTTACGCCAACATTAAACTAAAAAAAAGCAAACTAAAAGAGTGTTGGATAGAGTTGGATTGAAATTAAGTTGTTGGTTTTTTTTTTTAAGCAAACTAAGATGAAATAAAATAACCACATGGTCACAGCAACAGCAGTATCTCTGTACTTTTGTTTTTTACTTTTATTTTTATTTTTTTTTGGTACTGGGGATTGAACTCAGGGGTACTCGACCACTGAGCCACATCCCCAGCCCTATTTTGTGTTTTATGTAGAGACAGGGTCTCACTGAGTTGCTTAGCACCTCACCATTGCTGAGGCTGGCTTTGAACTCACGATTCTCCTGTCTTAGCCTCCCTAAGTGCTGGGATTACAGGCTTGAGCCACCGCGCCTGGCTCAACTTTTATTTTTATTTTATCATTAAAAAGCAAGAAAGGTACAGACAAGGATGTCATCACCCTTGTTGAAAACCTCAGCAGAGGGGCATCCCAGGGAGTCAGAGCCTGCAGAGAGCTGGGGCTGTGAGTCAGAAGCAGCTATGGCACTCTCTCAGTCAGCAGGACCAATGCTGGCTCATCTCACTTGCCTTAGCAAGGTTCGTAGGAACTGGCGTTATTATGGTTTACTTAGTATCCGGTGCCTCTCTCGGGATTCTGCATTAAGAAAGAAAAAGACCAGTGGGACTTGTTTGTCAAGATCCTAAAACTGGGATGTTCCAGGTTGCACACACCACAGTGAGGATCTGTGACATCAATGGTAGCAAGAGTGACAGGATCAAAGGCTCGACTCTTGTCTGTGGTAACTATTAGATAATGTGCCACTGAAGCAGGCCAGCAAAGGCACATTTCTAACCGAGAAACAGTCTAGCTCTTCCCTAAGTCTTAAGGTGTACATTTGTTTCAAGTTATAGCCCCAGCATTGTGTGGAAGTTGTGTTGGCAGATATTAGAGTGTTTAAGCCTTTGGAAGGTTGTGGGTGAGTTCATAGAAAACGTGGATTCCAGAGCTCAAATGTTCCAAGTAGCTGTTTGGTGATGATTGAAAACTTTAGGTTCCTCCAGTAAGTGAGTCAGTTTCTTCTACATTTGAATTTTCTCGCCCTCAACTACCAATTCCTGTTGATGGTGAACAGCACATCTGGAGGCTAACCGGAGGCAGCTAAGCATCTGTCACTGTGGTTCCTAGAATCATGATGATAATGGACACAAAATGACCTGATTTCTAGTCTAGACTCTAGTTTAATTAGTGTTGTTCCGCCTCACACACTGAACATCTTTCCCAGTTCTGTCCCTTGGCATGTGCCCTCTTGGTTATTCCTCGAGACATCTTCCCAGTCACCCAGGATGAAAGACTGGGGCTGATTTTCTTCACCTTCCTCTTCTCCTAACATCCTGTTAATTTTACTTAGAAACTTTTTTTTTTTTTTTGTATCCGCTGCCTCCTGACCCTACCTACTATCAATACTCTGCCTTTCCCATGAAGCATTTCAAGAGTTTCCAAGCTGGAAAAAAAAAAAAAAAAAGAGATCATTTGTTAATAGCTTTTATGTCTGGGTGAGAGATTGAAAGGCACTTTTACATTTTTAGTTATACATTTATACAGCCTTTGAAAATTTTGACTAGTATGAATTGCCTTTGAGAGGGGACAACAAATTTTAATTTAAAAAGGACATAGGAGAGGGACATGCTATTCAGAGAAGCCCCTTTGATGTGATAGGACAAGGATGGGATAGGAACATTTGAAAACAAACTTTTCTGTGAGTTTTTCACATGTAACCAGTCAGAACTAAACTTTAGTTCTCCTGGTGGCTAAAGTGGCACAACTGTCTTCTATAAATAGTCAGAAAAACTCAGTCTGGATTCTTGTATAATATCATCTGACAGACAAGATGGAAAAGGTATGTTAGAGGACTGAGAGAAGGAAAAGAGAGCGAGAGAATGAGGGAGAGAGAGGAAAGTGCTGAACTACTCATAAGATGAATTAATTTTCAGAAGGGCATAGTGTGAGAGCTTAGCAATAGGAACTATCTCTTTCCAGGTGAGTTGACAGCCAGTGGGTCTTCCTGGCCCCTCCCCTGTGCCTATTGCAGGTGCTATTTATGGATTGCCTGGGTAAGTCCCCTGCCCCAGGGGTCCAGACCCAAAGGGAGATTTTTTTTTTTTTGCGGTCCTGGAGATTGAACCCAGGGTTTTGTAAATGCGAGGCAAGAACTCTATGAACTGAGCTATAGCCCTAGCCCCTCAAGGGGATATCTTGTGTGCTTTGTGACATGCTCCATTGAGGCTGGACAACAGCTACTACAAGTTTTTAAGAACCAATGCTAAGGAGGCAAGGAACAGAATAGTACAGAGACTCCTGGGAATAAGAGCTTTCATTATTTCCTGTTGGGCCCAGGCTGGACATGCACCACACCAGCTTCTCATGAGCCCACAGCCCAAAGGACTTGAGTGGCAGCTTTGGGCTGGGAGACAGTCTCCTCTTGGTTCATCGTCCCTACAATTATTGCTTGTGGGGACTCTGGGATTAGGCCACAGGCTTGTGTTTGCTTCTGTGGTCAAATGAGTTGCTGGGTATGGAGAAGGTTCTGGAAGCCTTTACCAAGCATGCTTTTATTAATGAGTACCTGCCTCAGCAAGAGCACATGGATTATATTTAGAATGAGCAAGGAACTAAAAAAAACAAGACACGCTCAATAAATGTCTGCTGAATGACTAGCAGAACATGAGGGTTAAAAGCACAGCTGTGGGGGTGGCCACCCTGGGATTCAAGTCTTACTTAGCTGTATGACCTTTGTAAAGTTTAAGCTTTCTAAGTAAGGGCACTTGATTTCTAGTCCAGACTCTAGTTTAATTAGTGAGTATACAAGTCATTTAACTTCTCTGGGTCTCAGTTTTCTCATCCATAAAGTGGGATAATTATATACCTACCTTGTCTACCTTACAAGGTTGTCAGTGGGATCAAATGAGATAATGTCATAAAAGCCCTTTATAAATTAGAATATACTAGACAAATGCAAGCTATTATTATGGTTAATTCTAGTGACTAGTGAATAATAAACTGGTGGAACCAACAACCCCATTGTCACCAACCCAAATCTTGCAGAGCAATTTCCCAATTCCACCCACTCTGCCTTCTAGGCACTTCCACCTCCCTCCTCCCATGACTTCAGTGAAAGACAAGAGAAAGAGCAGCACGATAATTTTCCTCATTAACTTTCTCAATCAGAGCCCTGTGAAGATAAAACCAAAGGAAAAGAAGAATGTACAGTAGAGTGTTTACTTTTTCTTCTAAATCAGCTTTTTATCCCCCACATACCTCTCATTTTGCTCGTTTGATACTCTCAGTCTGAAGTATTTTTACGCTGCCGTATGGGCATACATCAGCAGGCTAGGGTCCTGGTCCCTGTTCTGCCACAGTTGGCTATTGAGTATACTTGAGTTACGTTCGTCTATGGCTCTTGGTTTCTTCATCTGTGAACCAGGGGTTATAGGACGAGGTAGATCCCATCTAGACTAAGAGCCTGTAATTCTTTTGGAGTTGGAGTTCCCAGCCCTTTCACCCACTCCAGACCACTTTCTTCAACTTTTTTGGTAGTGGATGTGTGTGATTTATGTGAGAATGAGATTAAGAACAAAAGAAAATTCATATGATAATCACAGGAAGTACCTACTAAGCTGCTTTCTAAATTCTCCCATCTCATGGTCACTGGAGGTCAAAAAATCTCTTTTTTGGGCTGGGAATGCAGCTCAGTGGCAGAGTGCCTGCCTAGCATATGCAAAGCTCTGGGTTCAATCCCCAGCACTGCAAAAGAAAGAAAAAAAAAGGCTCTTTTTATTATTTTATTAATTTATTTATTGTGACACTGGAGTCTTGTGCATGCTTGGTGAGGACTTTACCACTGAGCTCCCCCCAGTTCAAGGCCCTTTTTTTAAAGAGGTGAAAGCTGAAGTTGGAAGCTAGGAGTGAATTTGGATGGAGAAAGGATTAGATCCTCAGCCCCATTTATATTTTCTGTAACTTTGGGCAAGCTAATTGGCTCCAGTCTCAGTTTCCTCATCTTTAAAACAGGGCTAACGCCTACCTTATTTACTTCATAGGTTGTAGTTAGGAGTGAAAGGCATTGCTTAATATAAAAGTGTCTTGTTGTCATTATTTATAACACAACAGGGAATGATTCTAGAATCTGAGGACACAACAGGACACTTGGATTCATGCAGCCTGAAACCAAAAATAGAATCTCAATTGCACTGAGCCTAGAATAAAAGCGTTGCTAGCTGGCTGCCCATCCTTCCCTTCTCCACAGCAAATTCTTCCCAGGACCTTTGTGTTGAGTTGGTTGTTGAACATTCCCATCCTCAGATGATTCAGACTTGCTTTCTTTGAAATGGCTCAGATGTCCAACACATAACTACCACTGTATTTAGAAACCTCTAAGCATAGCCACAGAATTTGGAACTGCTTCCTGCAGCTGAGCTCCATAGGTTCAAGGTACAACTGCCAGCAAACCCTCATTGCAAGCTGGCTCATCCAATTGCACTGATGGTGACAGGCGGAATATAGGCCAACAGCAGAAGTTCACATTGGCTGGGGTAGGTCAGCTCACAGACTTGAAGAAGGCTAGCTAGGACAAGTCACTTCACCACTCAGCATAATTATCCTTAATGGGCTCAGGGCTGTCTATCTGGAGGAAGAGAACAACCTTCAAGAGTCTGTGAACATGTTTTCCTCTTCTCACTCTACTCTCTCTCCCCTGGGTGACCTCATCCATAACCAACCTTTTCTGAGAACCTTAAAAATCTCTTTGTTCACCCTAGATATTTCCTCTGATGTCTGAGTGACCATCTGTGAACTGCTGGTCTCGTTTAGATGTCCCATGGTCCCCTCAGAATCAACAGGCCCCAGGTTGATGTCCTCACTCGTATCCACAAACCAGCTTCTCCTCTGCTTTTGGTACCTTCCAACCAATGATCTCTATCTTAGTGACTGGCATGTCCTCCACCCGACTGTGTCAACAAAAGGGATGGTCTTTGACATCTCCCTCCTACATCTAATCTTTCAAGCCTTAGCAGCTCAACCTCCTAATATCTCTGGAATTCATCTTCTCTCCACCATCTCTGCTGCCACTAGTCAACTTCAGACTGTGATTATCTTTTGCTGAATTATTGCAAGAGCCTCCCAACTGGTTTTCTTACTTCCAATCCTGCCCCTGCTCCCCAATCTCCCTGCCATCCATCTTCTACAACAGGGATATTCTGAAGTCTACAAGTCTGATCATGCCACAGCTCCTTTGCTTAAATGTTTAAATAGCTTTCCAGTGCTCAGAGAAGAAAATAAAAGCTCCTTACATGGTCTTCTAGGTCCTGCATGATCTGTTGAGCTTACTTCTTCAGCCTCACCTCTGACCACTCCCTGCCTTTCATCCATGTTCTTGTCCCTGTGACTCCTAACCCTGGCCACACAATAAAGCCACCTGGGAAGCTCTTAAACCAACCGTAAGGCTGGGTTCTTTCCAAGACCAATTAAGTGGGAATCTCTGGCAGCAGACCCAAGCAGGCTGTTCCTTAGTCCCTGCAAAGCACCATATACACACACTCCCCTTTTATCCTTTGCACAGGTTCTTGGCTTTAATTAAAACACTTGTTTAACCTGATTTCTCCTCCTGCCACCTGGATAATGCACCCATCTTCAAACTTTAGCTGGGACATTATGTTGTCCTCTGAGATGCCCTCCCAAGCCTCGTGCTCCAGGTCTGGGTTAAGTATCCTCTCCCATGTGCTTCCAGAGAGATGACTCTGCACTCTTGCTTCTGGAAGTGGCACCTATCACACTGTTCTGTCCTTGTCCATACACTCTGCTAGACTTGAAGCAGGCCTGCTCTGCTCACTCTTGTATTCTTCTTTTTTTAAATTTAATTATTTTATTTAAATGTGTTTAAAGTCATAGTACATGCATAGAGCTCAATTTTTCCATTTCTCTGGTTGCAAACCAGATAGAGTCACACCATTTGTGTCTTCATACATGCACCAAGGGTAGTGATGACCATCTCAATCAACCATCATAACTATACCCATTTCCCTTTCCTTCCTCCCACCTCCTCCCTGCTGCATCCAGAGTTGCTCCATTTCTCCTGTTTCCCGTTCCCATCCCCCTTATGTATCCTCATCCACTAATCAGAGAGAACATTCGGCATTTGGTTTTTTGGGATTGGCTTACTTCACTTAGCATAATGTTCTCCAATTCCATCCATCTGCCTGCAAATGCCATAATTTTATTCTCTTTTATTACTGAATAATATTCCATTGTGTATATGTACCACAGTTTCTTTATCCATTCATCTATTAAAGGGCATCTGGATTGCTTCCATAGTTTTGCAATTGTGAATTGTGCTGCTATAAACATTGAGGTGACTGCTTTACTGTAGTGTGCTGTTTTTAAATCTTTAGGGTATAGGCCAAGGAGTGGGATAGCTGGATCAAATGGTGGTTCCATTCCAAGTTTTTTAAGAAATGTCCATATTGCTTTCCAGATTGGTTGCACCAATTTGCAGTCCCACCAGCAATGTTTGAGTGTACCTTTTTCACCGCATCCTTTCCAGCACTTATTATTGTTGCTGGTATTTTGGATAGCTGCCATTCTGACTGGGGTGAGATGAAATCTGAGCGTAGTTTTGATTTGCATTTCTCTAATGGCTAGAGATGATGAACATTTCTTCATATATATATATTTATTGATTGTATGTCTTCTTCTGAGAGGTTTCTATTCAGCTCCTTAGCCCATTTATTGATTGGGTTGTTTGTTTTTTTGGTGTTAAGTTTTTTGAGTTCTTTAAATATCCTGGAGATCAGTGCTCTATCTGATGTGTGTGTGGCAAAAATTTGGTCCC
>CM053400.1:50512941-50581021 GCA_028644305.1 Xerus rutilus
CTGTTTAAGTCATGAATGTCCTCCTGGTTCAGTTTGGGTAGGTCATATGTGTCTAGGAATTTGTCAGTGTCTTCAGGGTTTTCTATTTTACTGGAATATAAGTTTTCGAAATTCACTCTTGTATTCTTAGCCCCCTGCACAGTTATCTGGTATCTAGCATGTGCTCAGAGTGCTGGTGGAAACAATTGGTTTGTTTTATAAAGCCCTAGACTTGCCAGTCTCTTGTCATACACATTTCTGAGTTTTTTTATTGATTCATCCATAAGTTTTTCTAACAAATATTTGAGAATCTGTTATGTAATAAATGCTAACCATTCCTGAAATGAATTTGGACTTTCTCAAATGCAAAATTCCTCACCATTGGGCCCTGAGACATATCCAAATAGAGACAAGGCAAGGATCTCAAAATTTAAGTTTCTCTGGGTCACAGAACTACAGCCAGAAGACCTAGGCAACTTGCTCTGTTTAAGTTCATCCTAGCCCTCTTCCTTTTAGGGAGCGAGGCCAGGAATTACTCATGATCATTTCCAAGGATTATCTCTCCATATGCCTGAAACCTTGAACAAAAGAGGCAAAAAATTCTAAAACATTATGAAAACCCTGACTTGATGACCCTAAAGGGCAGAATCTAGCTTCTGAAGCATGTATGAGTAAAAATCCAAGTGGGTATCACCCTGACCCATCCTGCTCAAGGAACTTCTGCCCCCCACCTCACCAGTTTAGAGGACCTTGTGAGCAACCAGAGCCCTAAGACCATAGGCTGGTCAGTGGCACCTATTGCACTTCCCAGGGAGCCCAGGAAGCTCCCAGCTCCTTTCCAGCTCGCACCAAGCTGGTGCTACCTGTCAGAAGTCTACTACCACCAGGAGGTTGGGGGGAGATCTCAACTTCACCTCATACAAACTAGCCAAAGGAAGTGAAAGGAAAGAGAAAAAGATGGGGGTGAGACAGCAATAAGAAGAAAAATTGACTATAATAATGATAGTAACAGGACTGGCTAATTTACTGAGTACTAAATAATGTGCCAGGAATGTATTAAGCTCTCTCAATCCTCCCAAAACCTCAGTCACTTGTGTGACTAAAATCCTGTCTTCTTAGTCACTATGCCAAAAATCTGTGCAGATGATCAAGTGGAGACAAAGCTAAGGTCTTGGGGTTTGGGGAAGAGTGGAGCAATTGATTGCCCACTTTCGTGGAGGTGGGGCTAAAAGAAGCTCAGAAGATATGGAGGTTTTGAAGAAAATAGTGATTCCAAACTGGAGATGGTTGAGTGGGAGTCCAAGGGTATGATGATAAAGTCTAGAATGTGACTATGCTGTACCTGGAGGGTGTGAGAAGGAGTCAGGAAGGAATTAGGTGCCATCAAAGTGGATGATGAAGCCATGAAATTGGCAAGGGGGAAGAGCAGAAGATCAGAGTTGCGCTGTTCCTGTCTACAGTGGGTTCTAGGCTGTGCTGTGTGTTAGGCAGCTCTCTAGACTCTGTGGATGCAGTGATGGGAAGAACAGAGACAGTGCTGTGATCCGGGAGTGTCCTGAAAATGCCAGAAAGCCAACAGTGCAGGTGAATGATGGAGTGGGTACCTCAGATAGGGTGGTTCAGGAGGCCTCCTTGAGAAGGTGACATTACAGTGAGTAGGACAGGTAAGGAGCCAGCCATGTGAAAATCAGGAGGACAGCCAGAGCAGAGGCCTTAGCGGGAACAAGCCTGGGAGGAAGAAGCCTGAGGCTGGAGTCGCTGGAACACACTCAACAGCCCAAGGGTAAATGGAGGGCGGTCTGAGAAGCAGGCAAACACTGCATCATCTTATTTTATCCACAGTTGGTTGTTTAGCTTTTAATCTGGGGACAATGGAAAGCTAGGAAAGGTTTTAGAGGAGAGATGATCTGATGTGTGTTTCTGTGTTGGTGCTTATAAAAGTTATCTCAACCGTGGAGTGGCAATGCGTTAGAGAAATAGACCAGTAGAAATAAATCATCTTTCACAAGCAGTTTGGTTCGGTTTTCTCAGATCTCATAGAATGCATTTCCAAGGGTCAACACCCAAAAGTCAAGAGTAATCTGAGGAGTCTGCTCTCTGTGGTTGTTTGTGAGGAAGTCAGAGAGAGGCACAAACCAAACCTCTTATTACAGAGGAGAGGGTGTGTGTGTGTTTTCCTTTCCACTGAAAAACAACAGCAGAAGAAATGTACTCATTTGAATCTCTCCCTGTAAAGAGTACGCCACCCAATGTCATCCCCCCCTCAGGCCCCCCACCCAAGGTACCTGCAATCCCTTGCCCAGTATCTTTATCCTTCTAATGGTCTAATAGTGAATCCCTGCCTAGGTTCCTGAACTGATTTCCTGAGGGCTTTGACTTGGAAAGGCCCCTTTCCTGTCATAGTTATTAGCTGACAGACTTCATTTTCTTTTCCTGCCCCCACCACTAGGGCAACATGGGGAGTGGGAGTCACTTCCCTGGATCATATCACCTTCTCTCCAGTCTGTGGATTCTCCCTCTGTGGCCTTTGTTCCTCCTTGTCCTTTGGTGTCTAGTCCATAGTGCTCATTTTCACCAGATTTCATCTGGACAACATGCTGGGGTGAAGGAGGGGGAAATTGGGTTAGGGCAGCCCATGGATATGTCTTTGCACCTGAGGCAACCACTGCTCTGGTTTTCCAAGTCTAGGGCATGGCAGGCTGTGTCTGGTCCCAGCCTGGTTGCTATCAATAGCACACCATCATGTTACCAGCAGAAAATGTGTATGTTTCAGAGCATGGAGTAGCTTTTCCTGACTCTTCCTTTAGTTCTGGTTGACATGACACTGTGCGGAAAGTTGTGGTTCAAGAGTGGCTCATGCTAAGTGAGGACAGGCTATGTGCATGGCTCTGTACCAGGATCTCTATAGGCCCGTCCTACAAATTGCTCATAATCTTCCTGTAGAGAAGGGATTATCTCCACTTTTATGGAAGAGGCTCTATGGAGTTGAATAACCAGTCTGCCTAAAATAATAGAGATGGGAATCTAACACACGTTGTCAGGCTCCAAAGCCCCAAAGGCTTAACTGGGACTTGCCTACCATGGGCTTAACCTTCATCTCTCCCTACATATATGTATAAATTGAGTTCATTACCTGATTTAATTTATTTCAGGATCACATTTACAAATATTTTCCCACTTTGGACTCAATTATTCATGCCAATGTATGCAGGAGGTCCTGATTGATGATGTCAAGTCCAAGGTCCTGAATTTTATCCAAACGGCCCTGTTTTCTCAATTAATAGACTTTAAAGTGCCACATGTGAAAGTGTTAATGTTTGAAATTATAGATGTAATGTCAAAATTTAACTTTTTTTCTAGATTTTTTTTGCATCAATAAGTATTTTAGTATTGAAAAAGAAGAAAGGAAGTGTTAAAAATGGAATAGGGAGAAAAAGAGGGGAGAAAAAAGAATTAGTTTAGACTTGTCTCTGGCCACGCTAATACATTTCCTGTACAGTCACATAGACCATGATCACATAGACCAGGATCACATAACCACCTCTAGATTTGAATTCCTACCTGGCTGAAGGCTGAGTCTCCATATCTGTAGCACATGGTTGGCCTGCTAGAACAGAGATGGAACTCAACAAAGATCAGGAAGTTGAATCAAGTGTTCTAGGATACACAAAGAGGGCCTATATTTGGCCAGTTTAGATTACAGGAGATGAAGCATGTCACACGTTTATTCTCTTCTCAGGTGTGAGATTGTATTCCATTTTTTAGTAGGACCCATATTTTAAAAAATGGAAAAGAAGCTGGGCCTGGTGATGCACGCCTGTAATCCCAGTGACTCGGAAGGCTGAAGCAGGAGGAGCCTGAGTTCAAAGCCAGTCTCAGCAACAGTGAGGCACTAAGCAACTCAGTGAGACCCTGTCTCTAAATAAAATATAAAAAAATAGGGCTGGGGATGTGGCTCAATGGTCGAGTACTCCTGAGTTCAATCCCTGGTACCAAAAAAAAAAAAAAATGGAAAAGAGAACTGATGTTATGATTCAATGCAGTTCCTGAGGTAGCACATGGAATTTTTTTGAACACGTATTCTCAGCTTGTTGCTTCATTTGGCATATCTCCATGCTAAAGCTAAAAGCAAATGTCAAACATAATTATCATATATGTAGACATTCACCTTCCAGGGACTTATGTTCCTTTTCTGGAAAATGAAGTGGTATACCAGTTGTTCCCTAGAGGGTTTTCCAGAGTCTCTGTTCTCTGGTTAGGTATCTTGGACATTATATTCCATTTTTTGGTTTATAATGAAAAAGAGTGAAAAAGGTTAACATCCAGTTTCTAATTTTCTCAACCCTGTTACAGCTGACTTGCAAATTGGATGTCTAAGGGCCTATGTTACCTTAGGCTAAATAAAAAGGACAGGTCAGATTCTCAGACACCTGGATTGTGGCCTTCGAGAGAAGCCCCATGCCGAGGCACCAACAATAACTGCCCCATGTCGCTAAAGAAAGGATTATTCCCTGTCCTTGGATTGTATATATGAGAAGGAATGAAAACAAGGTATTACACCAAAACCAGCTATGGTATTCCAGCAGTTATACGTGTTTTTAGCCAGAAAAGTGTATGTTATGTTACTTTTTATGTTTTCTTTTTCTTTTTGTTTTTTTAAAGAGCAAATAGTCTAATAAATGACATTTACTTAGGCCTCATTTATTTTAAAAGTCATGCAGCATTGCAAATAAGCTCTCCAAAGCGTAAGTGTGTTTGAGGTGATATTTAATGACAGGGCCATGCAGTGGCTAAGACAAGACTTAGATCGTTGCTCTGCCAATTAATTTGCTATGTAAACTTGAGCAAGTTCTTTAACCTCTCCAACTGCTCATTTATGAAATGGAGATATTAATAGTTCTCTCCTTCCTCTGCCCTCCTTCTCCCCCACCTTCTTGCCTTCCTTTCTTCTTTCCTTCAACAAATACTACGGAGCAGTTGCAATGTGCAACTCAAGGCTCTGGAAATAAATACAGCAATGAACAAGGACAAAATTCTTTTTCTTTATTTCTCCCCATCTCCCTCCTTTACTGGGATTGAATGCAGAGACCCTGTGCCTCTGAGCTATATCTCCAGATCTTTTAGTGTCATTTTGAGACAAGGTCTCTCAAAGTTGCTGAGGCTGGCCTTAAACTCAAGATCCTCCTGCCTTAGCCTCCTGAGTCACTAGGATTACAGGTGTGCACACATGGCAAAGTTCTTTTTCATAAGTGTCTAGTCCAGTAGAGGGAAACAGAAAACACATAAATAAATATGTGAATAGTAGGTCATATGAGCAATGAGCAAAAACAAGGTGAGGGATGGAGGAATGTGAGGGATGAGGGGATGTAAGGGATATTAGTGATAGAAGGATGGAGGAATGGAAGGAGGAAAAGATGAATAAATGGAGGGATGGGAGGCTTAGAGGGATAGAGGGATAGAGGTATGTGAGGGATGGAGGGGTACAAGGATGTGAGGGGTAGAGAGATAGAGGGATGGAGGAATGGATGGATAGAGGGATGGATAGATGGAGGGATGTAAGGGGTGGAGTGATGGAGGGAAACTATTTAGAAGGAGTAGCAAAAAAAAGGCCTCCAGGATAGGGGAGACATCTAAGCGGAGATTTGATTTAAGCCTAGGGAAGAAGATTTCAGGTTAGGGGAAGATCAGGAGCAGCAACTCTCAGTTGGAAGGTATGCTCCAAGGGAATGTTTGAGGAATTGTGAGATGCTCACAGGAATAGAGATGTGTAGCTCATGCCAAGTCTTTAGACTTCATTGTAAATGGGCTGGGAAGCCACTGGAGTTTTGAGCTGGAAGGTAATGACTTGAGGGATGTGTGTAGGGAAAAAAATCTACCTTCCAGATTGTTTCCACAGGTGAATTGATTCTGTGGTAAGGACCGGCTTCCTGGGAATGTAATGAGATTAGCATGAGTTTATGAGGCAGTGAATAGGAAGGGTTCAGCCCAGAGGCTATTAGCATTCTGCACTCATGGGGTAGATCTTTTTATTTTGCTACTAGTAAAGCTGATATTCCATCAATAAGTTCTACACAGGTAACAGGACACCTGTCCAGAGGCCAAGGAAATGGAGCAAAAATCATTCCTTGAGCATATACTCTGTGCCAGGCCTGTACATATTTAGTCCAGATGCAAAATAGAATAAAGCAGGACACTTTGAGGAAGGGAAAACAATGATGTTTGATCCCAAAATAGTTCCTGTAACTTGTACCACCAGTCTTGTCACAGTGCCCAGAACTCATCATAACTTTGGGCTGAGATCACTATGAATGTATACGTTTTAATCTGGTATGGCAACATCAGGTCCTATTCAACTACTTTCACTGTGATATGATTTCGTGGATCAGAACTAGAGACTCCAATGAATTTAGAGTCTGATGTCCAGCTTAGTTATTAACTAGCTGTGTGGCTTTGGACAAGGCACTTAACTTCTCTGTGCCTGGGGTTTCCCATCTGTACTTTAAGGATGCTAGTGACAGCCATCTTTCAGGGTTTCTGTGAGCAAAAGTGATACAATACATATAAATTTTTTATCGTATATATTTACATATAAATATATATATACATATGTGTGTGTATGTCATTTGCACAGTTGAGTTAAATCGTACGCCAACCAGAAGAGCTTTGAAGAGTGGAATGCAGGACTGGTAAGTTTCCAAAAGCAAGCAAAAGGTCAAAATGGTATGACACACAGGAAAAGGCAGGTGCCTTGGAAGGGAGGGAAAAGCCTCTCTTTAAGGGGAATGCTTCCAGTTTTTCCCCATTGAGGACGATGTTGGCTTTTGGTTTTGCATAGATAGCTTTTACAATGTTGAGGTATGTTCCTACTATCCCTAGTTTTTCTAGTGTTTTGAACACGAAGAGGTGCTGTACTTTATCAAATGCTCTCAGTATCTATAGAGATAATCATACGACTCTTGACTTTAAGTCTATCGATGTGACTAATTACATTTATTGATTTCCGTATGTTGAACCAACCTTGCATAGCTGGAATGAAACCCACTTGATCATGGTGCACTATCTTTTAAATATATTTTTGTATTCAATTTTCCAGAATTTTATTGAGAATTTTTGGATCTATGTTCATCAGCGATATTGGTCTGAAGTTTTCTTTCTTTGATGTATCTTTGTCTGGTTTTGGAATCAGGGTGATACTAGCCTCGTAGAATGAATTTGGAAGGGCTCCCTCATTTTCTATTTCAGGGAATAATTTGAGGAGTATTGGTATTAATTCTTCTTTGAAGGTCTTGTAGAACTCAGCTGAGAATCTGTCTGGTCCTGGGCTCTTCTTGGTTGGTAAGCTTTTTTTGATGGTTTCTTCTATTTCCTTGCTTGGAATTGATGTTTAAGTTGTGTATGTCCTCCTGATTCAGTTTGGGCAGATCATATGCCCTAGAAATTTGTCAGTGTCTTTGGGATTTTCTATTTTATTGGAGTATAGATTTTCAAAACAGTTTCTAGTTATCTTCTGTATTTCAATCGTGTCTGTCGTGATATTTCCCTTTTCATCTCAAATTGTAGTAATTTGAGTTTTCTCTCTCCTTTTCATTAGGGTAGCCAGGGGTTTATCAATTTTATTTATTTTTTCAAAGAACCAGCTTTTTGTTTTATCAATTTTTTGAATTGTTTCTTTGTTTCAGTTTCATTGACTTCAGCCCTGATTTTAATTATTTCCTGTCTTCTACTTCTTTGGGGTTTGATTTGTTCTTTTTCTAGAGCTTTGAGATGTAATATCAAGTCGTTTATTTGTTGACTTTTTCTTCTTTTAATGAATGAGCTCAATGCAATGAACTTTCCTCTTAACACAGCCTTCCTACTATCCCAGAGATATTGATATGTTGTATCAGAGTTCTCATTTACCTCTAAGAATTTTTTTATTTCCTCTTTGATGTCTTCTGTTATCCATGCATCATTCAGTAGCATATTGTTTAGTCTCCAGGTGATGGAGTAGCTTCTATTCACCAAAAAAAAAAAAAAAAAGAACCCAATAAATAAATGGGCTAAGACGCTGAATAGAAACTTTTCTCAGAAGAAGATATACAATTGATCAACAAATATATGAAAAAATGTTCAACATCTCTAGAAATTAGAGAAATGCAAATCAAAACTACTCTAAGATTTCATCTCGCACCAGTCAGAATGGCAGTTATCCAAAATACAAACAACAATAAGTGCTGTCGAGGATGTGGGGGGAAAAGCACACTCAAAACATTGCTGGTGGGACTGCAAATTGGTGCAACCTATCTGGAAAGCAGTATGGAGATTCCTTAAAAAACTTGGAATGGGAGGCTGGGATTGTATGTAGCTCAGTGATAGAGTGCTTGCCTAGCATGCATGAGACATTGGGTTCAAGTCTCAGCACCGCATACAAATAAATAAAACAATAACCAAAAAAACTTGAATAGAACCACCATTTGACTCAGCTATCCCGCTCCTCAGTCTACACCCTAAAGACTTAAAAACAGCATACTACAGTAATGCAGCCACTTCAATGTTTATAGCAGCACAATTCACAATTACTAAACTGTGGAAGAACCTAGATGCCCTTCAACAGATGAATGGATAAAGAAACTGTGGTATATATACACAATGAGATATTACTCAGCAATAAAAGAGAATAAAATCATGGCATTTGCAGGTAAATGGATGGAATTGGAGAACATCATGCTAAGTGAAGTAAGCCCATCCCAAAAAACCAAAGGCTGAATGTTCTCTGATGATACATTATGGAGGTGGGGTGGGGAGCATGGGAGAAATGGAGAAACTTTGGATGGGAGGGGGAGAGGTGGGGGAGGGGAGGGAGAATGGGAGTGACAAAAATGATGGAAGGAGATGGACATCTCTACCCTAGGTACATGTATGAAGACACAAATGGTGTGACTCTATCTTGTTTGCAACCAGAGAGATGGAAAATTGTACTCCATATATGTACTATGACTTGAAATGCATTCTTCTGTTTTAAAATAAATTTTAAAAAAAAAGGAGGGCCTTTGCAGCTTGTCTATCCAACCTCTTCATCGACAGATTAGGAGCTTCCTGCCCAGAGAACTTAAGAGGATCACACTGATAGTTGATGACATAGCAGGGACCAAAACCAGCCTTCTTTATTTCTGAGCCAGTGTTAGTTTTACCCTCCCTTTCTGCCTCTGTCCTAAAGGTAGAGATTTACTTGTCAAAAAGAGTCACAGTAGAATTTCCTTTAAATGTCTAGTTGTCCATTAGAAATAGAATATGAGCTGCATGTCATTTTAAATTTCCACATTTGAAAAAGTTAAAAGAAACAAGTGAAAATAACTTTAAATATAAGTATTAGCCCAACATATCCCAAGTGAGATATATCCCAAAATGCTGAGATATTTTGTATTCTTTTTTACACATGAGTTCTTGAAAACTTGGTATATATTTCACATTATAAAACATGGCAGTTTGGATCAGGCATGTTTCACATATTCAAAAGCCTGGTATAAGTGGCTACCACACTGGACAGTATAGTTCTGGATCATTAAGAGGTTCTGGGGTCCATTGTTTTAATGTGGTTTAGTTTTTCTCTTACAGTTTAATGTTTTAAAAGTCCACTTAAACTCAACTTTCTGAAAGCATACATATGACATACGATAAGGAACAAACATCTGTAATTATGTTTCATTTATCATTTGATCAATTCTTCATTTAATCATTCAGCAAAAACATTTATTGAACATTTCCTGTGTGCTAGAAACTGAGGACATAGAAATGAATGTAACAGGCAATGTTGTTACCCTAATGGAACTTCTTTTGGCTCAGGAGAGACAGGAGATAAACAAATAAAATAATAAAAGAAGCAAGAGAATTTCAGATAGGGATAAGCGCTGAGAAGATCATAAAGACACACCATGCCATCAGAATGAAATGCAGGAAGCAGGGCCTCCTATTTGGGCTTGGGTGGTCTGAGGAAGTGTACTATTTGGGCTAAGCCTAAATGACAAGAAAGCACTAGTCACAAAAGTACTTCAAGGTTAGCAGTTTCAGGAGTGGGAACTGCAGGTAAGACGATGCTAAAACATGTTTTTCAAAAAATTCAGGACCCTGGGTTTGATTCCTAGAACTTAAAAGAAAAAAAAGAAAGAAAGAAGAAGTGAAAAACAAAACAAAGAACAAACAACAACAACAACAATAAAATCCAGTTTAAACCTTTGAAATTCTCACAGAGGAAGCAAAAGATTCGATTGATCCAGCAAGAATTTTTGATCTTTATGCTGCAGGGTGATGAACCACAGGGATTCAAACAAATGAGATGGCCCATATAAGGAGTTCAGATAGAACAAGGAAAGCAGATATACTGGGAACAAGACGGACACAAAAATGCATAGAAAAAGAATTGTGGATTATTATATACCTATTTATATATTTTTAGGTTGTGTTGATTTATTTGAAAATACTAATTCTAGATGTAGAGTCTTTGTAGAATTTATGTAGTACTTCCAAATTGAAGTGATTAAAATATCTTCAAACCAATGGCATGTTTTACAATCATTAATAAAGAGATTTGTATGCATATGTAGAAAAATGACATTGACCCCTTCCTTATACCATACACAAAAATTAACTCGAAATGGATCATGCACCTCCATGTAAAATCTAAAACCATAAATTTCTTAAAAGAAAATATAAGAATAAATGTTTTTGATCTTGCTTTAGACAAAGCCTTCTTAGATACGGCACCAACTACACAATCAACAGAACAAAAAATTGACAAATTACACTTTCTCAAGATTAAAGACTTAGGGCCAAGTGCAGTGGTATGCACCTGTAGTCAAAGCTACTTGGAAGACTGAAGCAGGAGGACAACTTGAGCCCAGGAGTTTGGGGTCAGCCTGGGCAACACAGCAAGACTCCATCTCAAAAGAAATGAATGAATAAATAAAATAACAAAACTTGTGTGTTTCAATGGACACCATCAAGTCAACAAAAAGACAGCTTACAGAATGGGAGAAAATATTTTCAAAGCATTTATCTAATAAGACTTATATGCAGAATATTTTAAAAAACAAACTTCTTGCCGTTCAAAAGTAAATAGGTGTCAAAAAGCTCGGAATTAGCATTTCACAAAAGCCAATATAAGAATAGCTAATAAGCATATTGGAAACATAATCAACGTCATTAGGCAAATGCAAATCCAAACCACAATGAGATACAAACTACTTCACACCCACTAGCATAGGCATCATCAAAAACACAGATAATAACAAGCACTGACAAAGATGTGGACAATTGAAACCTTCATGTGCTTATTGTGGGGATGTAAATAGTTCAGCCATTTTGGAAAATGGTTTGGCATTTCCATGAAAAGTTAAACACAGCGTTACCATGAGACCTGAAATTTTACTTCTAGGTATACACATGAGGAAAATAAAAACATAAGCTTTCACAAAACAGTACTATTCATAATAGTTAAAAAGTGGGAACAACTCAAATGTTTATCAACTGACAAATGGATATAGTATATATCCATATAATACAATATTATTTGGCAATAAAAAGGAATGAAGTACTGAAGCATGTTACAATACTGATGAACCCTGAAAAAAATAAATGAAAGAGGACAGGTACAAAAGATGACAGTTGATGTAATTCTCTTTCTAATAGACAAATCTATAAGATAGAAAATAGATTAGTGGCTGCCTAGGATTGCGGGTGGGGTGGCCATGAGAATGGTGAGTGATTGCTAATGACCATGAGGTTTCTTTGTAGGGTAATGAGAATGTTGTAAGGCTGATACTATCATGGTGATAGTTGCTTCACTCTAAAAACTAAAAACCATTGAATTGCTTACTTTCTTTTATTTTCTTTTATTTTTTGGTACCGGGGTGAACTCAGGGTCACTCGACCACTGAGCCACATCCCCAGCCCTATTTTTTGTATTTTATTTAGAGACAGGGTCTCACTGAGTTGCTTAGTGCCTCGCTCTTGCTGAGGCTGGCTTTGAACTTGCGATCCTCCTGTCTCAGCCTCCCGAGCCTCTGGGATTAGAGGTATGTGCCACTGTGCCCTGGGAATTGCTTACTTTTAATGGGCAAATTGTATGGTATGTGAATTATGTGTCAATACAACTGCCCCAAATCCATCTGTATAAAGTACATGCTAATGGAATAAATGTTCTTAATATGTATGAATGATTTGGAATTATATATTATGAAATGTGTTTATATTTATTTGGAGTAGAGATAAAAAGCTTTGATATTCATTCTGGCAAGCAATTCACAAGATTGTCTTTGGATGATGAAGGTTGTCTTTGGATGGTAGACTTTGGTTGTTATTTTTCCCCTATTGATGAGTAGATTTACGTTCCCCCCGACCCCCCAAAAAATTCACTTTCTTTCTTTTCTCTTTTTTTTAGATCTACTTTTGTAATGGGGGAAATAATTCTTAATGAGAGAAATAAGGATGCCTTATTTCCAAAGTAGCCCTTGAGTATAATCCTCATTAGTTGTGGCCAAACTGTAACTGAAGAGTTTCAACTGCCATTTTGCAGAAAACAAAGTTGATTGAGACCAAAAATGATGTTTCCCACACTCCCTGCTACCTCCTGTTTCTCCCCGCCTCAGAACCATAAAAGAAAATGATTCAGGAAGTCCTGAGCAAGGAAAATCGGAAATGGACCGTGCTGACATGTGGCAGCCTCCTGCCCTGGAGGTTGGGGCAGAAAGCTGCCACAGGACTTAAAGAGTGAGAAGGGAAAGAGAGAGGGCTATGGCTCTGGGCAAAAGTCTCCCAGAGGAGATGAGATGAGGTCTATACTAGGCTCAGGGAGAAGTTGTTCTTTCCTGACCCCCACTTCATATACAGTCGGCCATATTTATCCATAGGCTGTACATCAGCAGATTCGACCACCTGTGGTCGAAACTGTAGCTAGGCCCATCAGTACATGGTGGTGTCTGTACTGAAAATATACAGACTTATTTTTCTTGTTATTGTTCCCTAAACAATGCAGTATAACAAATATTATTAGGTATTATAAGTAATTTAGAGATACTTTAAAGTATATTGGAGAATATGCACAAGCTACATACAAATACTGCATGATTTTCTATGAGGAACTTGAGCATCTGTGGATTTAGGTATCCTCTGGGGGTCCCCCATGGACACCCAGGCATAACTGTACTAATCTCTGCTGGGAAAACCAGCTTTTTCTTTTTACCTGCCAAGAGGAGGAGCCGATGCTGGCACACTGCACGGATGGGGTTATGTTTCCCATTTGGCCTCTCTCCAGGGCAGCCAGTTGTCCATCTTTATCTTAGAGGAAGAGCTTTGACAAAGCCTTGGCCTTGTTTGGAATCTGCTTTTCCTGGCTCTCCCAAACAAAATTTATTTGAAATCGTTAGGTTAGTGTGACATTTTTCCTCTGAGGGAAAGGATCTCTGGAGACAGCCCTGAGGCTGTCTGCTTGGCATCCACTGTTTCATGCCCCGCAATATTTATGATCTGAAGTTCAGCATAGGGATGGAGAGGTACATAGGGGGCAGTCTCTGGGGAATGGTTGAAGGCCCTGGGGCTGCTGAGTCTGGACAAGAGGAAACTCAGGGAGATTCTGAGAGTTGTCTCAAAGACCAATTAACATGAGAAAAGTTTATTTTGGAATGTTTCAGAGAAAATCAGAACCAATGTGGAGAAGTTCCAAGAAAACAAACTGCCTTAACATCAGAAAAGCAATTTTAATAGCTAGAATTTTCCAGGATGCAACAGGCTCCACAGTTGGGGAAGTTGAGTTCTATCCCAGGAAATCTATGCAGGAGTTTGTTTCAGGTACCATCAATCAGGGCAAAAAAATCTTCAATAATTATGTAGTTCTTATGTGTTAGACATTGTTCTACATGTTTTATGTATACCAGTTCCTTGGATATTTGTTGCCTTCTGAAATAAATGTATTATCATCTCCAATTAACAGATGATGAAAATAAGGTTCAATAAGATTCAGTATTCCAGGCCACGTTGTGACTCAAATCCAGATAGTCTGGCTTCAAAATCCATGCACTTAACTATTGTAGCAAGGTCACATTTCTCATAATACTGTAAGCTACATGTCAAATTACAGTGTTTCGTCCCTCAGACCCAGTCATTTCTGGGAGGGCCCGAGGAACTACAACCTCCTATATGAGGCATAAGCCCCCATATGGCAAAACAGCTCCCCTTTGAGTGAGGTCTCCGCTGTCAACACTGCCAAGATGTCTCTGCCAACTGCATTCATCATGAGGACACTAATGGCTGCACCCAGGGGGCTTCCTTGTGTCCCTAGTCCCTTGGTTTTGCCGTGTTCTAAGCAGAGCCGTGGAGAATGGTCTGACTTGCGTTCTGTTTTGTCATGTGAGTCCCTCCCCAAAACAAGACTTTTGCCCAGAGTTTACCATCTCTCCACTACAACTACAAGATGTATCAACTGTTGGACTTTGTCTCCCTGGTTCCAGAATTTAAAGACAGCCCCACAGTTGCAACTGGACTGCATGATGTATTATCCTCCTTGGTCCCCTTTCTCTTTCAACAACCAAAATAATTTAAACAACAATTCCAAACTCTTCTCTCTTCCCCAGCCACAAAACACAGAATTCCTATACCAAGCAAAGAGAAACTCTGAGGAAATGTTGCCTAGCTTCTCTCAGTCCCTGCTGCCACAAAGGATGGGTATCACCTGCCAGCAGAAGCGAGAAACTGCTGGTCAGGGGTCTGGGGAAGATGCTGCAGCAGGCTGGAGGCTGGCAAGAGTGGTAAGGTCTCTTCAATCCTAAAATGTTAGGATCTTGTATCCCAAATGGTTTGATAGGAATGGAGTTGGTTTGGAGCTGTTTGCTTCAACAGCTCCCATTCAGTTTGTTTAGCAAATAGTAAACTATCTCCAGGTAAAATTCTCTTAGCCATTTCTAGAGTATACTTCATTTATGAAAGGAAGAGTGATATAACTAGGGAACAGTGAACAGCTTTATCCACTAAGCCGTTTCCTTGCAGGAGAATTCCAAAGATGAAATTCTTGTGTCTACCCTGGTTTCTCTCGTGCTCTGCAGGAGAGTAAAGGTAGTGAGGATTCATTCAACTTGTTAATGTCTCCATATTAAACGGGGGGGGGGGGCTACTTTTATGATTCTGTGAGGGATTTGGGGCATTTTGGGAGGGTTCACCTTTGGCTGAAATGGAAGAGAAAGAGGACAAGAGTGAGGCACCTCTAGGGTGACCACGAAGAAAGGGGGAGGCTGCAGGCTTCAGGACAGCCTCTGCAATCCTTGCCTCCTGGTACTCACATCTATATCTCATCTGTCTCCACATTGAATCCATGCTTGTCTGTATGTCCAATCAAACAAGGCAAAAGTGACGGTGAACAAGTTGTTAGGCTAGGGCATAGCTTTCCTTAGTCACTTGGATCATTGGCATGCTGAGGACACTCAGGTGGCTCTGTGGAGAGGCCCAGGGGGAGGACCTGAGGCCTCCTGCTAACACCTGCACCTGCTCATCAGCCTAGTGAGTGAGCTACCTCAAGACTTGATTGGCAGCCCCAGAGGAGCCCTTAGATGACTGAAGCCCCAGCTGGTAACTTTACAACTTCATAAGAGATCCTGACCTAAAACAGCCCAGTCAGGTTCTTCCTGACTTATGGAAATTACAATAGAAACTGCTCATTTAAGTCACTACATTTTGAGATACTTTCCAATACAGCAATTGATAACTAATGCAAAGAGCAAGTCTGTTTATGCCAAGAGCTCCCTAGCATAGACACCTGTGTGCATCATATCCTTGGGGAACCAGAAAAGCAGCTTCCTTATCCTGTTGACAAACTAGCACCCATAGGCCAAATATGGCTTTCCGTGCACCCTATCTGCACATGCCTTTTGCATACATACTGCCTATAACTGATTTCCTGCTGCAAGGATGGAGCTGAGTAGTTGTGACGGAGACTGGAGGGCTCAAAGAGCTGAAAACATTTACCATTCAGTCATTTACAGAAAAGACTTGCCAATACCTGTGATATAGGAATTAATAGTCCAGTGGGAAAACATCTCTCACTCACCCTGGTGGACACACTCTCCCAACAAAAGCCTGCAAAGCACAGGTGTGACCTCACCTGCCTGGAGCCCTCCCGTCCCTCCTCATCTACTGGACTCCTCGTCCTTTAAGCTCAGTTCAGATGTCTCCTTTAACCCTGCCTTCGTTTCCTCCCTTGAAGTTGGCTTGCACACGACCTTCCTGCCTTCCCTCTAGCTGAGCAAATTCTAAGAGCAATTTTTTCATAATTTTTCATATTTCTAACCAATTGTATGGTGGAGTTTGTGTAGTGTCTTTCTCCCTGACTGGACTATGAGCTCTTAAAGGGAAACTCTGTGTTATGCTTTTTATAACTTCAGAGTAATACAGTCGACCTTCTGTATCCATGAGTTCTGCATCTGTGGGTTCAGCCAACCGCCCATCAAAAACATTCAAAAATTATGTTTGTATAAGAACAGATTTTTTTTCTTGTCCTTCCCTAAACAATACAATATAACAACTGCATAGCATTTGCATTGTATTAGGTTTGATAAGTAATATAGAGCAGGTCTAAAGCATAAGGGAGGCTGGGTGTGGTGGTGCATGCCTGCAACCCCAGTGACTTGGGAGGCTGAAGCAAGAGGATCCCAAGTTCAAGGCCAATGTGGGCAACTTAAGTGAGACTCGGTCTCAAAAGGAAACTAAAAAAGGGCTGGTAGTGTACCTCAGTTGTAGAGCGCCCTCTGGGTGCCATTTCCAGTACCACACACACAAAAAGTGCAAGGGCAAGTGTGAGTAGGTTATGTGCAAACACTGGACCACTTTATGTAAGGGACTTGAGGATCTACAGACTTTGGCATCCACGCAGGGTCCTGGAACCCCCATGAATGTCAAAGGATGACCATACACCCTTTTCATTGGGTGTCTTTTTTTTTTTTGGTACTAGGCATTGAACTCAGGGGTACTTGACCACTGAGCCACATCCCCAGCCCTATTTTGTGTTTTATGTAGAGACAGGGTCTCACTGAGTTGCTTAGCGCCTCGCCGTTGCTGAGGCTGGCTTTGAACTCGCGATTCTCCTGTCTCAGCCTCCCTAAGTGCTGGGATTACAAGCGTGAGCCACTGTGCCCGGCATGGTCATAAATTCTTATTGATAATTTATTGACACTGCGGTATACAGAGCAAAAGACTGACTCCTTGCTCTCGGGGGGTCTAAGATGAAAATGAAAAGCAAACTCATATTAAGACTCAGATGTATACACAAGTCTCATTGTGAGCATGTTTACGGTAACTACATAAGCATATGCAAAATAAAAATGGTTTCAATAGTTTCATAGTATAAACTATGAGTCAGGTACCGTCCTAAGTAAGCACTTACATGTTATAATTTACTTCATCTGTGCATGGCCCTAAAGGGAAGGTCCTACAATTATTTTCATTCCACAGAGGATATAGGCTCAGAGAGGTCAAGAAACCAGGGTCACAGAGTTGAAAAGTATTGAATGAAAATCAGAGCAACTGTTCAGTTGACTAGTTCATTCCAAGTCTCAGAAACAATACAAGATCAAGGACTCGGGGGTAATGTTCTTCCATTCTCTTTGAATATGAAGTGGATGGTTTCTGTCAAGCTGGAAATTCCTGCTCCAGAGGCTTTCTGATGACTTGGACTGTGCTTGGCATTTTATTTCTAAGGATTGCCTTCTGGGAGATTCTGCTGTTTTAACAACTGCGTAAGCCTGGCTTCCTCGTTGAATTACACCACTTGCCACTTTGATGTCATCCTGAGTTGTCAGTTTTACTTTCTCTGGGTGCCACGGCGGGGTGGGGGTAGGAGAACATTTAGCAATGAAGGTATTCTCCTGCCCCAACTTTTTTTTGTGACTTTTTTTTTCTTGCAAGGTCAATAGGACCACATGTTGTCTGTGACTGGGTGACAGCATGAAGCCAGTGCCTTGCCTCTGACATCCCTTATCTCCAGCTGCGATCTCAGCTGCGGATTGGCCTGTTTAAACCTTGGGTGTCTGTGAATGAATTAGTTTAAAGAGTGTGCAGTTGTTGAAGTTGCTGGTTCTGGCTGAAAATTAACGTTGATGACAACCCAAAAGACCCAAATCCATTGCTCTCTATGGTGTGAATCACCCAATTCCATTCTATCTTTCCTTCTAGGAATGAAGACCTCAGGGCTCCAAAGCCGATCCCTCTTAAGAACACTGTACCCCGAGACCCTGGTCTACTTTTTTTTTTTGGTACTGGAGATTGAACTCAGAGACTCTCGACCACTGAGCCACATCCCCAGCCCTATTTTGTGTTTTATGTAGAGACAGGGTCTCACTGAGTTGCTTAGCACCTCACTGTTGCTGAGGCTGGCTTTGAACTTGCAATTCTCCTGTCTCAGCCTCCCTAAGTGCTGGGATTACAGGCGTGTGCCACCGCGCCTGGCTGATCTACTCTTTTCAGATTGCTCATTTGCACTTCATTCATGTTCCTCCCAAAAGATGCGGGTGCTTGGTGCTGAAGCCTAGGGGTGAGAGGCAGGAGAAACTCCTGCTGCAGACAGTGGCAGGTGCTGAAAGCTGGTGGCCCCTTCACAGAGAAAGGCACCGAGTGAAGTGATAAGAAGCAGATGCCCAAGTGGGCAGGAGAGGGAACACCAGCGTGTCCAACATGTTTCCAACACCTTCACCTGTGATTCAGCAGGTGCTGACTGAGCCAACTGCATGCCAGGTATTGGTTGCCTTCGGGCCCTGGAGTTTACAATACTTAAGAAGACAGACAGGGCTCCTGCCCTCCTGGAGCAGTGGGGGAGACTACGTAGCAAATGACAGAAAGTAAGATGATTATAAATTGTGGCAAGTGCTGATAGGAAATGACACAGGCCATTATATAGAATATTCCAGAGATGTGGAATAAGAGGGGATGTTTTATTTTATTTCAAAGGGAATAATCAGAGATCCTGTAAAGATGTAGATAATCGGGCTTTAAATTCTAGTTGTGCCACTTGGCAGCTTTAATTTTTGACATGTTATTTAATTGTTCTGGGACTCTGTTTCCTCATCTATAAGACAGGGCTTTTTTAAAAAAGCATCTACCTCACAAGATTGTCATGAGAATGTAACTAGTTATGCCTTAGAGCCATGCCTGGAACATGCATGTTGAATGTCACATTGCTTTCATCCCACTTTGGCTGCTGCGCCCACAGCTGCATCTAATGGTGGTGAGGATGGGGTGCTCTCCCTGGAGTCCAGGCATTGCCTCGATTGCACAATTCCATGCAGAACCACGTTGATGCCCCGCCCTGTGTGGCACACTTCACCCGTATCATTTCCTTTGATCCTCCCAATAATAAGAAGCAGGTATTTTTATCTCAACTTTACAGATGCAGAGACTCAGGCTCTTTAAAGACTGACTTAGCCAGGCGTGGTAGTGCACGCCTGTAATCCCAGCACTTTGGGAGGCTGAGGCAGGAGAATTGTGATTTCAAAGCCAGCCTCAGCAATGGCAAGGTGCTAAGTAACTCAGTGAGACCCTGTCTCTACATAAAACACAAAATAGGGCTGGGGATGTGGCTCAGTGGTGGAATGCCCCTGAGTTCAATCGCTGGTACCAAAAAAAAAAAGACTGACTTACCCAACACCATGATGCTACTGCTGTTCCTAGACCCACACCTGAGCCTCGGATTCACTATGTTGGGCAAGGCCTGGAAATGTGCATCCCACTCCCCCTCCACTTAGCATTTCTGATGAGGGGGACCCCCATCCTGTACTTCAGATAGCTAATCAACATGATCTCTAAGACTCTCTCTGGCAGCAAAGAGAGTGAAGATGAGCAAGTCCATAAATGTGAGGTGCACTGTTCAGTGAAGAAGACAGTTGAATATGAATATAAAAACATTAAGTTGTTTTATAAGTGAATTAATTCAGTTCATGTCATTGGTTCTCCGAAACTGTCATTCTCTCACAAGCACACTGGGGCTAAAACGTGGTTCCCAAGTGTTCTACATTATATAACTCCAACTCACAATTTCTTTTGTATAATTCCAAAATAAAATAAAAATGTTATGAAAACCGAAATTTTTTTTTTTTGTTTTGGTGCTGGAGACCAAACCCAGGGCCTTGTACATGATAAGCACATGTAAGCTACACCCCAACTTTAAGGTTCTTCTCTTTTTTCTTTCTTTTTCCCCTTTTGATATATAGTCTCATTATTATGCCCATGTTTGTCTTGATCCTCCCTCCTCAGCTTCCTGAGTGTTGGGACTACAGGCACATGTCACCACACTCTGCTTAAAATTCTTTTCTCATGATGCTGTAACTCATATGGCAGTCAAACCTGACCTGAACTGAAGTAAGTTTATTTATAGATGTTATTGAAGCCACTTGCTGTGAATATTTATGCATTTCACTGCACACATATCAACATGCTTGATTACAAGGCTGTATTAATTATCTATTGTTGCATAACAAAGTACTCCAAAACTTAGTGGCTTAAAATAACAAACATTTATTATCTCACAATTTTTGTGGGTCAGGAACTCAGACGTGACTTAACTGGGTGGTTTTGTCTCAGGGTCTCTCATGTGGTCGCAGTCAAGAGATAGCCAGGGCTGTGGTCATCTGAAGGCTTGGCCAGGGTCAGGGGTGGCCCTTGCAAGAGGGCTTCCTGGCAGCAGAAAGAAGCTCCAAGCCCTTTGTGAACTAGTATCTGAAGCTTCACACTGTCAGCGCGCTTTATTCTGCTTCTTAGAAAGGCATCACCAAGCTCAGTCTGCATTCGAGAAGAGGAAAGCCATAATGTGGGGAAGGACACGGGAACAATGGAGGAACTCTGTTCACAGGGGTGAGGGGGGAAGGGGCATGGGGACAGTAAAGCTGGTGGAGTATGATGGTTATCATAGCCCTAACTTTATGTATGACTGCATGTATGTTGTGATTCTATATCACTTACAACCAGAGAAATGAAATGTTATCCTTTATCTGTGTACAATGAATCAAATTGCACTCTGCTATCATGTAAACCTAAATAGAACAAATAAATAAATTAAAATATGAAAAAGAAAGAAAGAAAGAAAAGGAACAGCAAAGGATTTGTGGATGGATTTTAACACCATCCCAGGGAAGCTACCCATACTTCCCTGAAGCTATCCTTTCATCTAGAACATAGAGAATGATATCACTATGTGAAAGAACTTAATAAAGATTACTGAGTAGTTAGGTACTGCTTTTTGCACCAAGGGTTTAGATAAAGGATGGTGTTTCTGTAGCATTTTGGTACACTTACATTGTGGTTTTGACCACTTTAAATAAACTATAGAAACAGGATATTTTAAAATATTTTTAAACTGGAAAGAACCTCAGGGATTATCCAGCCATCAGATTCTAGCGTCATCTCCTTCACTCTATGAGTAACTGGAGACTCAGAGGGAAATAAGACAGATTTGCTGACACGTATCCTATGTTTCAAACACCGTGCTTGGTGCTTCTGCTGTATTATTTTAGGAAAATTTCCTAGCATACCCACTACCATCTTTGTTTTATTGGTGAGGAAAAAAAGAATCAGAGAGGCAAGAAGTGTCCCAGATCAGATGGCTCCTGTGTTCTGGAGAACAGGCTAAAACCCGAATCTCCCAAGGGCCTGCCAGAGTTCTGTCTAATGCCACCATTATGATGCCCTAGGATCAGGCAGTAGAGCCGGTTGAGACCAGGTACCATATGTATCCCGGGAGCATCCAGGTGAAGGAGAAGGTCTTCTGTCCACACATCCAGGGTTCTCTCCTGGTCTCTCCCACCCTCCCCTGCTTCCTCACCAATGTCAAACCTGAGTTTCTTTTTTGGCAAGTGGATAAGAACTCCTGAAGTTGTGGAAGGCAGCACCCCACTGCCTGTTGCTTCCTCCTCAAAGTAGGGTTGTGAATTTCAAGGTGTGTGGGTGCTGTTCACAATGAGCCCCCTATTCCTTTTGCTACCAGCACATATTCAAGCCCCTATTGTGAATGACATTTATCATAATAATAAAAAAGTTGTTTTTCACAATTAATCAACCAGGCTACTACCTACTGGGTACTCTTCTGAGTGTCTTATCCTCACAACAGTCTTTTGATTTGGAGTCTACTATCATTACCATTGTTCATAGAGTTATCTGAGGCACAGAGAGGTTAAGTAACTTTCTCAGGCTCACACAGCTCGAAGACAGTAGAGCCAGGTCTGAAATCCAGGCAGTTGGGCTCCAGAACCACCACCTCACACATGCATTCAGGATACATTTGTCAGAAACAGCTTTGTGCTAGGCACTGTAGATGGCTGCAAATGTAACAATGAATAGCAGTAAGCTCTCCCTTCTCAAGGAGCTCACCAGTTAATGGAAGGAGATGGTCTATATACAATAAGAGGAGTAAGTATCACACGTGCTGTTATAAAAGGAGAGAAAGATAACAGAGGCAACAGTCCAGAAGAAATTGCAAAAGGCTGTCACAGCCATCAGAGAATGTCAAGAAGACTGTAGAACCAGATGCGGTGGCGCACAGCTATAATCCCAGCAGCTCAGGAGGCTGAGGCAAGAGGATCGTGAGTTCAAACCCAGCCTCAGCAAAAAGCCAGGTGCTGAGCAACTCATTGAGATCCTGTCTCTAAATAAAATACAAAATAGAACTGAGGATGTGGCTCAGTGGTGGAGTGCCCCTGAGTTCAATCCCCAGTACCAAAAAAAAAAAAAATTGTAGAGGTGAGCTTTCAGTTGAGCCTTACAGAATGAATTGACCAGAAAATTATATATTGCATGATCCTGTTTAAATGAAATGTCCAGAATAGGAGCATCCAAAGGGACAGAAAGCGGAGGCTGGGGCAGGGAACTAGGGAGCAACTGTTTAGCAGGCACGGATTTCTTTGGGGGGTGATTAAATGTTGTGCAGTTAGATAGTAGTGGTGGCTGCAGAAGATTGTGAATACGATGGATGCCACTGGAAGTGATGGAATTATACATTTAAAATGGCTGAAATAAAGAAATGTATGTCATGTGGAAAAAAATGTAAGATGGTGCCTATCAGGCACACACACGGAGGCATGGAGTTGGGGTGTGATTGGAGCGGGGGGAGGAGGTTTCAGGCAGAGAAAGTGAGTCTGGGGAAGCGCTGAGCTAGTTCAGAATGATGGGTCCCATGGGGACTCAGACCTGTTAAAGCGGGTAAGGCCCAGGTCTCCGAGCAGCCAAGTAGGGATCAGAGGCAGGCAGGGTCTCTGGCCTTTCCAGTAGCTCAGGCCCTACCCTGCAGGCACGGGGCACTATGACAATTTGAACCATGGCCACAGTGTGCTCAGGTGTACTATTTAAGAAAGATCAAGCCGATCCCCTTATGAAGGAGGGAAACACTTGCAGAAGTGTGGGGAGACAACGAGGAAGTGAGTGTAACAATCTAGGTGAGCATCAGTAAGGAGCTGATTTGTGACCATTATCCCATATTGAAGAGCAGGATTTGTCCTTTTTTGTGGATTTCATTCATTCATTCATTTGAAAATTCCTTCAATGAACAGAAGTGGTTTTCCATTCTGTGCCAGGCCCCTTATGTGCTGGTGTGAAGATATAGCTGTGAATTGCACAAGGCTCTGCCCCTACCCCCCAGAGCAGGCAGTCTGCCCAGGCAAGCAAGCAGTAAACTCGGTGACACAATGAATCAACTACAATTATGATAGGTGCAATAGAGAAACAAGGTGCCTGTCTGTAATCCCAGCAACTCAAGAGGCTGAGGCAGGAGAATCCCAAGTTTGAGACCAGCCTTGGCAACATAGTGAGACCCTCACCAAGCAAATTAGCAAGACTCTTATTTTTAAAAAAATACTTTTTTTTAGTTGTTGATGAATCTTTATTTTATTTATTTATTCATTTTTTATTATTTATATGTGGTGCTGAGAATAGAACCCAGTGCCTCACGCATGCTGGGCAAGTGCTCTACCACTGAGCTACCACCTCAGCCCCAAATTAGCAAGACTCTTGTCTTAAAATTTAAAAAATAAAAAGGGCTGGGGCTGTAGCTCAGTGGTACAGTTCCGTTGGGTTCGATTCCCAGTATTAAATAAATAAATATACGTCTACAAATAAAATAAAGACAGACAAGGTTGAAGTCCTAGCTTCTCTTGTGCCTAGCATACTTCTCTGCAGTCAGACAGCCCTAGGTCCAAAGCCTGAGTCCTCGTCCACTCAGGCCAGAGGCCTTGAGCAAGTCTCTCAAGCTCTTCACGATTTAGTTGCCTCATGTGAAAATGTGGGTATCGGCAGGCCCTGCCCAGGGTGAAAGAGTAAGATTAAACTTAATACTGGGTATAGAAGTGTCTACCAAGCTGGGCACGGTGGTACATGCCTGTAACCCCAGTACTTTGGGAGGCTGAGATAGGAGAATCATGAGTTCAAAGCCAGCCTCAGCAATGGCAAGGTGCTAAGCAACTCAATGAGACCCTGTCTCTAGATCAAACACAAAATAGGGCTGGGGATGTGGCTCAGGGATCGAGTACCCCTGAGTTCAATCCCCAGTACCCAAAAAAAAAAAAAAAAAGAAATGTCTACCAGAGGCTCAAAAGGGTCAGCTGACTCTTCCACATGGTGGTACAAAAAATCCTGGTGGGGTAGAATTGTCTTGTTGAACCATTGGTCCCTGGCAACTGGACAGAAGCCCCTGCAAGACACTGATATGCTGCATAGAAAGTGGCCAACTGGCCTGTGGAGAAGCTTTTTAGGAAATGGTCATTTGGGGAGTAGCAGGCCTGTCTGAGTGTCGTGAAAGACACTGCCTCCCACTGTTCTGACTCCTGCCAAGCATGTAGGAAACAACTCTGCTTTGGTATCTCCTGACAGTTCCTCCCTAAGGGAATGGCATTCCATAACATATTACAAAATATCCTTTTTCGACCTTCAGAGGTCGATGTGTCCATATTTCTTGTAACTACCATGAAATTTATACCCAACCGGATCTTTATCTTGCAAAGTTGTGGTCTGGTCACAAACTCTTTTATTTTATTATATTTATTTATTTATTGGGGTACTGGGGATTGAACTCAGGGGTACTTACCCACTGAGCCACATCCTCAGCCCTATTTTGTGTTTTATTTACAGACAGGGTCTCACTGAGTTCCTTAGTGCCTCCCCATTGCTGAGACTGGCTTTGGACTTGCGATTCTCCTGTCTCAGCCTCCCAAAGTGCTGGGATTACAGGCGTGTGGCACCGCGCCTGGCTGGTCATAAACTCTTACATGCTAATATCTTCACTCCACAGTCAGGGATTGAATGCTTCTATGTGCTCTTGACTGTGCTGGGGTTGGGGCTACAATACAGAAAAGAACAAGACCTACCTTAGGCTCAAAGGCATTCTTGACCTGTGGGGAGTTAGAGAGATTCGTGAATCAGTCCTGTGTTTGAGGAGTGAGCATCAAAGTTGTGTGGGCCACAGGCATGGGAGCACAGAGGTGAACTGAGGCACCCCGCGGGGGAGGAAATTCCAGGCTGCGCTACACCAAGTTAGCCTTTGGTGTCCAGTCCTTGATAATAATAGTTGTCACTTACTAGGCACCACTGTCTCTGGCATAAAGCACTTGTTTACTTACCTTAATCCTGATGACAATTCCATGAGGAGGTTGTTACATGAACTACTACTTGGACCGTTTTTAGAAGAATGCCTGACTTATGGGAAGTGGTTTACACATGTCACTCATTATTATTGTGGTGGCTGTTGTTTTTTTCCTCATTCTGCAGTACATGAAACTGAAATCGGTTGATGCAGCTCAAGAACCCAGAGTCCAGGCATACGTTGTATACATTTCCAAGGCAGCCCCCGGAGTGATGTGGGTTTCCATCACAGTAGCATGGACAGGTAAGCAGGGGTAGATGCACGCAAAGAGGTGCTCCAGCACAGACAGAACCATGGGCGGCAGCACACGGAGTGTGGGTGAGCAGGAGGCTGGATCCCTGGTTTTTCCTGCGGGGGCTTCTCCAGCAGATGGCTGCCGTGGGAATGGAAACTGAGAGACACAGTAGAATGACCTTCTTGGCATCTGTCCCTCCTTCCTGCATCAGGAGGCTGGAAAGGTAAAATGCACCTTTCTCAACCTCCTTCACTGGCGTTGGGGTGATGAGCGTCCACCATTCAGATGTACTCACAGAAGACTCAAAGTTAGAACTGAGTGAAGTGGGGACCAGGATGAACTCACCCAGGTTTCCCTGTTGCCACTGCAGAGCTGGCAGTGATCACGGCAGCTCCTGGTCCTGGCTTGTGGTGGTGGGATCCTGGCATCAGCAGTTGGGGGACCAGCTGGGCTAGCTGGTTCCAGTGGTGTTCTGGGTGCCACTGTTGGAGACCTAGCCTAGAGCTCCTCCCCTAGACCTTCCCTCTATTTTGGGAATACTCAATTTCCTGTCATCTTTTACTGTTCAACCTAACTAGAGCTGTTTTTCCCTGTCATTTTAATCAAATCTCAATGTGAAATCTTCTGGTTTGTCAATATGAACTTAGACAAGGTAGCTAATCTTTCTGAGCCTTGGTTTCCTCACCTATAAAACAATTTCTGAAATCACTTTCTAGTGCAGGGCTGCGTAGATACCATTTGTAAAGTGCCTGTTCTGTAATAGCTGCTAGAGACAGAAAACTGCATGGATTTTGTAGAAACCGAATTCAAATCCTGCCAATGCTGCTTACCAGTTGTGTAACCATTTAAAACTTTCTAAGCCTCTGGGAAATGCAGCTGATGAAGTATCTAGGAACACATGGTCTTTCAGTGTTTGGGTGAGGACTCAAGAGCTAATATATAGAAAGATGTCCAGAACAAAGCTTGTCTGGCACATAGTAGGCTCTTCTCAAATGTTAATTCCCTTTCTTCTCTCTTCTCCTCTCCAATTCATGGTAGATAAGGAGGATAGTTGGAAAGAAACATATTAGGTAAACAGTTCTAAAGGATGAAAGTGCACAACCAGCCACATGCTTCCTGATAGGAGATGGACACATTTCTCTCTCTAGAATACAGGAAATAAAGTTATCTCTGCCATTTCACTGGGTGTGTCTGTGTGCCCTGGAGACTGTTCTGTTCACACATACCTCCTGCCACTAACTGTCCTTTCTTCTGCCACTGGAGTCACGGCTTTGCTCTGTTTCATAAGATAGGACAGTCACTCTGGGTGCCTGGGGACTGCCAAGTGAGATAGGAGTGGATTGGGGCTGGGGATGCCCTCTGAAAGACTGAAGAAAGTGTCAGTGAGGTGGAAAAGCAGAGAGATGTGATCCTAGATATGTGGTAGGTTGGCTGGTTTGCTGAAGGAGTTGTAGGAACCTGGTGCTGTGTATGGAAGAGGGTGGTCAGGTGCAGATGGGAGAGAGTGGGAGCTCGAGAACTGCTGTTAGAATAGGGGAGAGTGGCTAACTTAGGGTTCTACTGCTTGGAGAGAGAAGTAATTGATGGAATCCATTGAGAAGTGTTATAGAAGCCATCGATAAACATTTATGTTGGGTTCTGCCTCCTGGGCACTCCTGTAAGCATTAGAGGGGAAGGACAGTGGTTTATTTCATTCTTTGTTTATCTTTAGCTCCTAGAGCCTAGCAATGGTGACTTGCTCATGTGATTGACACATCATCTGTCATTTATTGGAGGTAGGGTATCTTCTGAGGAGACCAGGCTGCTTGGCCAACATTTGTTGAGTGCCTGCTGTATTCCCGTGCCCTGTTAGAGCCTGAAGATACAAAGATATTTCCTTGGTCTCTGCATACAGGGCACTTGTGTTCCAGAGGCAGAGGCAGCCTTTAGCTGTTAGCAATGCGTGTCTACTCTGTTCCTGCATTGCTAGCTTCTGGGGACATAATGGAGAACATTACCTGGCTCCTACTCTTCATGGTCCTATAGGCTGGTGGGGTGTGGATGGGGAAGGAACTGTCAGAGGGCAGCCTATTGCAATATGGGGGACTTCAAGGTAGGGTGGGTAGAAGCACTACAGAATGTGAGGACGGGGAGGGGGGGCCTCGGGGGGGGGAGTCTGGGCGAGCTGTCCCAGAGCAAAGTGTTTGGATCAGAAGGGATGAGAGGGAAGTATCCAGGTGATGGTGGTGGAGGTGTTAATTTGTGTGTGTGATTCAGCTACTGAGGGTGGGAAGAGGGTACATGGGGCAGAGAAAGCTGGCACAAAAAAGGGCCTGGGGGCCTGAGAGACAGGCCAAGTTCTGTACTGCTGGAGGGCAGGGTTAGCCAGAGGGAGTGGTGAGAAGTGAAGTCTGAAGCAAGTTGGGGCTGGATCTTGCAAAAACTTGTTTGTCATGCTAAGCAAAGAACTTGAATTCCATTCTGAAAGGCAATAGGAAAGAATAGGTGTTTTAAAATTTAGATTTATTTAATTTATTCCAAAAAAATTTTTTTTTTAATATTAACTGTGTATACATTCCTTTTTGTACTGGAAAATTCTGGAAATTTGATGGTTTGTAAAAAAGTTCTTTCCCGGTGGATTTCACGATCCAATGAGAGCGATAAATGAAATAGACTAATTGTTTTTTAAAAAATAATAATATATTACCCAGAAGACTTAAAAACAGCGTACTACAGTGCTGCAGCCACTTCAATGTTTATAGCAGCTCAATTCACAATAGCTAAACTGTGGAACCAACCTAGATGCCCTTCGATAGATGACTGGATAAAGAAACTGTGGTATATGTACACAATGGAATATTACTCAGCAATAAGAGAGAATAAAATTATGGCATTTGCAGGTAAATGGATGGAGTTGAAGAATATCATGCTAAGTGAAGTAAGCCAATCTCAGAAAACCAAATGCCGAATGCACTCGTTGATAAGTGGATGCTGATCCATAATGTGGGGAAGGACATGGGAACAATGGTGGATCTCTGTTCACAGGAGTGTAAGGGGGGAGGGGACATGGGGACAGCAAAGGTGGTGGAATATGATGGTCATAATCACTCTATCTTTATGTATGACTGCATATATGTTGTGATTCTATACAACATACAACTAACATATCAAGAGAATTGATATGTTATCCTCTATCTATGTACAATGAATCAATTTGCACTGTTAACATGTAAGCCTAAATAAAACAAAAAAAAATAAAAAAAAATAATATATTAAGGTAATATTTATATAATGAAAATACATTAAGAAAAGTCTTCATACTTTAAACAATCACACCAATAAAGATACAGTTGTGATGTAGGGCATGTTCTGTGGTGAGTGCTCTCAGAACACCGAAGGTAAAGCCCCATAATAAAGGCTGATGGTAAAAGTCACACGGTTGGCAAGTGCTTACTTTGCAGCTGTCATCATGCTTCACGCAGAATATGCCATTTAATCTCCAAAGCAATCAGATGAATGCATATGATCTTTGCATAGGAGTGTATGGCGGCCTCCAAAGCCTTACCACCTTTTGGTATTAGCAGCTGTGATAGACTAAATAATGTCCCCTCTCCTTCAATATGTCCTCATCCTAATCCCCGAAACTGGTGAATGTCACATTACAGGGCAAAAAGGACATGGGAGATGTGATCAAGCCGAGGACTTTGAGATGGAGGCTGGATTCAGCAGGTGGGTTCAAAATAATCACAAGTGTTCTTATGGAGTGTGGCAGTTGAGTCATGGAGGGAAACGCAAGGGGAACAACAGAAGGGAAGTGGAGGTTGGGGTGATGTGCTTTGAAGAAGGGAGAAAGGGCCACAAGTTGGAACTGACAAGAAAATGGATTCTTCTCTAGAGATTCCAAAAGCTGTGCAGCTCTGCCAATACCTTGACTCTAGCTCCTACAAACCACTTACATCTTCTGACCTCTAGAACCGTAAGAGGATAAGTTAAACCATTAAGTGTCTGGGCCATTTTGTTATAGTGGCAATAGCAAATTGATAAAGCAGTTTTGGGGGATACCTACTTTACAATAGCTGGATCAAAAAACCCACATCAATCCACTATGGTGTTTTCATATACAAACATAGGAAAATTATGTCAGACTCATTCCACTATCTTTCTTTTTCCTGAGTCTCACCATTATGTACATCCACAAGAACAGGGTCCTACCTAGAACAAGATATATTCCATGCTTGTATAATTATATCAAAGATGGATTCTACTGTCACGTTTAACTAAAAAAAGACAAATAAATAAATAAATAAACAAACCCACATCAAAATGTCCTGCTTTGCGTTAAACAGGGGCAGACCAAGCATTTGAGGTGCTTCAGAAGATCTCCAGCTGGGGGCGTTAGTTTGCAAGCCAAAGGAGAATGGGAGCTGGTGGGAGAGGCCACTGCAAGTGAAGGAACCAGCAGAAACAAAAGCACAGCGGGGAGGGACCTGTGGGACCATGGTGGGTGGAAATGGGGCCAGCAGTCTGGGTTTGCTAAACTGAGGGGTGCATCAGTGGGGCCTAGTGTGAATGAAGACTGGACATTTCTGGCTGCAGTCAGGTTTTGGAGCCTGACCCTTAGGTATATGAGTCTCATTGACAAGGTAGGGAAGAGTCATTTGAGGGTTTTGAGGATGGAAGTGACATAAGCATGCAATGATCAATAAAAAATTCTCTCTGTGGTTGGGAGTGGCGAGACAATGGGCAAGGAAACCAGTTCTGAGACTTTCCCTGGAGTCCACCCAATATCATGCAAGTCTGAACCAGACTGGTGGCAGTGAGAAGGGAAAGGGGAGGTTCCCTGCTACAAATAACACCGAGATAAACATTCTGGCACACCAGCAGTTCTTGAAGCGTGGCCTGGAGACATTTGTAGTGTCCTTGGGCCACTTTCAGGTAGTCCTCAAGGTCAAAACTATGTTCTACTCTCATCCTCTCACAGTGCACAGTGGAGTTTTTCAGAGGTTGCATGATGTGTGAAATCATTATGAACTCAATGCAAAAAGAAAAGTTGGTGCTCTTTTACCAAGACAGATATCAACAAGATTTGAAAAAAAATATATGCTCTAGATTTTTTTTCACAAAAGTGCTATGTATACTAATACATAATGACTTCACATTCTTTTTTCTTTTTCTTTTTTCCAGTACTTGGGATGGAACCTAGGACCTTGCATGTGCTAGGCAAGTACTCTCTACCACTGAGCTACATCCCCAGCCTGTTTTATTTTTTACTTTGGGAAAGGGTCTCACTAAGTTGCCCATGCTGGCCTCACACTTGGGATCATCCTGCTTTTAGCCTCCTGAGTAGTGTGCACCATTGTGCCCAGCCAATATTGCTATTTTTAGAGCCAATATTGCTATTTTTAGCCAATATTGCTATTTTTAATATATTGCTATATTTATATTTTTTATTTTAACATTTGTCAGTAGTAATTTCTAGTATGGTTAATACTGATAGATAGAACCTACCTGAAGAATAGTTCTTTGGGATCTTCAATAACTTAGGAGTATAAGGGGAATGTGAGACCAAAAGTTTGGTATCTGCTGAGGCACAAATATTTTGAGGCATGTCATTGTTTATTGAAAAGAGTTCCTAGACTTTAATAAGGGATCAGTCGTTTTTTAATCCTCCAATGGGCAAAGCAGATGCCACCTTTCCCAACTCACAGTTGAAGCTCAGCAGGATCTCAGGACATACACAGGTGCACTCACACCCAAGACGGGAATAAGGGCAGAGGCTTTGCATTTTCCCCCAGACCTGGACTTTCCCCAGCACCCAGCGAGAATGGATCAGCTTGCTGGAAGGAGGTCTACAGAGGATCATCCTCAAGCTGCCATCCTCAGGCTCCTGTTGCTCTGGAGGATCTGGGAGCCTGCGCCGCTTTTGGCTGGTGCTTCCCAATATTTGCTTAGAGCTCCCTCTGCAGGCTGAGAGCCAGCCTTGCATCATGCCTGATCTTCCTACAGCTCCAGCGGAACTTTTAGCCCAGAAGGAGTTTAAAGATCATGGCCACCTGACACCTTCCAGCAGTTGATGGGCAGCAAGTGGCAGCTTCATTTCCACAGGAAGAGTCTATAGAAAAGAGAAGCAGAATGTTTCAGTGGCAAAACCACTAAAGTGACCTGAATCTTGGTGCAGGGTTGGTTCACAAGTAGGAGTCGGGTCGTTTGACCCAACTCTGGGTTTCAGTTATTCAGGAGGAAAAGAGCCCACACCTGTCTAGCTACAAAGATTCTTCGAGCTCTAGCAGCCTACAATTCTAGGTGTGAATTGGCCCACATCTCACTCCAGGGGAGGGACTTGGGTCAGGGCTCTCTGTGCATTCGTGGGTTGGCTCATCCCGAATCTGACTTTAGCCCAGGTGTTTGCTGTTATAGCACTTACTGATTTTGTCCTTTAGCAAGTGCATTTTTGAAGATGTCTCTATAATTCATCCAGTGATTAAGCAAAAATGAATAAGCTGGCATTGACCGAAGCATGTGTCAGGCACAGGGCCAAGAGCAATACACATATGTTTTTTATTTAATCCACATCATAAAGGGTAGATAGTGCCATTATTCCTACTTTACAGAGGAGAAAATCAGGTCCAGAAAGCTGAAATAACTGGCCAATGTCACATAGCAACTGTATAACAGAATCAGAGCTCAAAACCAAGCAGTCTGACTCCATAGCCACAACACTGTACAAAGCCCTGATTGTAAGAGTTTGCATTTTTGAGGCTTTGCTATGTCTTGGAGCTTTACATACATTATTTCATTTAATACTCGCAGTGACTCTATAAAGTAGGTATTATCATTTTGGTTTTATGAGAACATTTATTTTCAGAACATCCAGCTACCGAGTGACAGAACTGAGATTTGATCCTGGGACTTCAAAGCATGTGCTCTTTGTTATTAGTCAGAGTCATTTTGTGCCAGGAAAGACCAACAAAGTCTTCAAGGGACTTTTATACTGTCCTTGTGGGATAATAATAGTTGCTAACATTTACTGAGCTCTGTTCTAAGTCTTTACATCTATAAACTCAATTAGTCCTCACAATGACCCAATGAGATAGATTTGATTATTACCCTATTTTGAAGAAAGCACTATATGGGGAACAGAGCTAAAGAAATTGTTGGTAGATGTGGGATTCAAACCCAGAAAGCCTGGCTCTCTTACCCATGTTTTTAACTACTACATTATCCAAAGAGCAAAGAGTCCTACAGAGATGGCAGAGGCCACTGAGCAGGGTTGAAGGAGGCTGATGGGAGCAAGCCCTGCCTGCAAGAGATCCCAAGATGGAATGGAAGGTGTCACCCTGGGGCCCTGTTCCTCTCTAGCCCAGGTGTTCAGCAGCCTTCCAAGATTGCTACACTTGAAAATTATACCTTCATCTCAAATCTAAGGACTAAAGGAGGAATCCGGCACATTTCCCCAAAATAGTTCTCTTAAGAATCTCTTGCCAAGAATTCCATCATTCTCTCCCACTAACAGAACCCACTGATTAATACTTCATTGGTGCTGGAGAAACTATGTTTAGACAGACCTAGAGACGTTGTCCTGCCCAGGGTCAGAAAAAAGTGTTATGATTCATGAAAACATTTCCACCATGGGAATAGGGGGAAACTGCAGCATTGCCATGCATCTGCTATCTCTGGAGTGGGCTCTGTGCTAAGAAGGGTAAGACTCTGGGTCCTGAGAGCAGGTGCCAACGGTGCCAATAGGAATGCAAAGGTCCAAGGAGGCTACTGTGGCTGAGAGCATGGGTGTTCTTGGGAAAAGAAGGCACATACTGGCTGGGTTTAGAGAAAAAGGAATTCCACATGTGTTAGCTTTTCATCATTGTGACCACAATACTGAGAAGAACAACTTGAGAAAAAGTTTATTTTGGTTTCAGAGAATCAGTCCATGGTCAGCCTACTCCACTGCTCTGGGTTCAAGTGAGGCAGAATATTATGGCAGAAGGGCATGGCAGAGGAAAGCTGCTCAGTTCATGACCACCAGGAAGCAGAGAGAAGATGCAAGGCACCAAGGACAAAAAATATAATCTCCAAGGCATGACCCTAGTGACCCACTTCTTCAAGCCATGCCCCACCTGCCTTCAGTCACCACCCAGTAGTCCATCTGAATCATTAATTCACCAGATGGATTAACCCACTGCTTCGATCACAGCTCTCATAATCTAATTACTTCACATCTTGCATTGACACATGAACTTTTTCGGAGGATACCTCATATCTAAACTGTAATACCAGATAAAAGGCTGTAGTGTGGGGCACCAAAGTGAGCTCATCACACTGGGGAAGGATGGCAGGGCCCTGGAGGAAAAGCAAGGAGAGGATGATTTCTTGGTCACAAAGCCATGGCAGAAAAGCCTTAAGTCCCAGGATGGGACAAGGCAAGGACCAACCAAGCACACCAGCTAGGGATTCTCTTGAGCTATCAAATTTGCTCCTCAGGAAATACAAAGCAATTAGTGCCTTTTAAATGGGGAGGATAGAGTTCTGGGATAACGTCGATGTGAACGAAATCCTGAAGGGATAGCAGGTGGAAGAGAGAAGTCATTTGGGAATAGTAGCAGTGGGCCTTGTGGAGTGAGCCTGAACGCAACAGGGTAACATGAAGTAAGGATGGAGCTGTGACCATGTCACAGAATGGTGGGAATGGTGTAGCCCTTGAAAGGGCCTGCGACCTTGTAACTGAAACATCCTGCCAATCTCTCACTGACCCTCGCCTCTGCACATGTGCTTTGCTCTGTTCTTTCCCTGAAAATTTTCTTCATGTCTTAGCCTTCTTTTTGGAATGAGGTGGCCCCTGGCTCCCACGCTCCCTTGCCATAATTCCAACCACAGAGCTCAACTGGATGTTGGTTATAATTTTGGGAAACATGAATTTATGTTATATATTTAAAGAAAAAAGGGGCGGGGAACAAAGTGGGAATTTATGAGTATGAACACACATATTTGATAATCCTCTCTTTTAGAACCCCACTAAAAACATGTATGCATATTTTTCATAGACTCACAAGGCCAGGAGGGAAGGAGGAAAAGACAGATGAACGAGTGGCAAACAGCTCAGCAGACCCAGAGAAGCAGAATCCTAAATTGACAGTGAGAGAAACTGAGAACAAACTATGTTCCCCACAGAATCTTGAAAAAGCTCAGGGACTTGTGGTACTTGGAGTGTTGGGAAATAGGGTTAAGTACATGTTAATGTAAGAAAAATTTGTTGACATCTACTTAAGATCCTTAGGTTCTCTCCCTTTCTGCTCTCAGGGCTGCTGGATTACTGTAGCTTGCTTCTCCAAGGAAGATTGGAAGTTCATTTTCTGAAGAAGACAAAACATAGGGTTTCTGGATCTGGAGCCCAGGGCACAGGGCACCAAAACAGTCATGGAAGAACTATTCACATGGAATGTTGAGGGCCTTGCCCCGTACTCCTACTACAAGCCCCCAAAAGTTGCCTGCCATTTATATCTGGCAATGGGAAGAATCCCTTCTGGGAAATTTGACCATCCCACGTTAAAAGAACTGAAGATATGGATTCCAGGAGCTTCCTATCAAATGGCTCCTGCAGAAAGCCAAAGAGTGAAACCCCAAGTCAATAAAACCACATCCAGAACTTGCAGCTAGTTTTTGTTCCCTTAATCTCTCAATCTCTCCCTCCTTTGCCAAGAGAATGTGCACTCACTTTATCTGCTGGAAAGGCTTTTTTATGGAGGTTTTCACATATAATCAGAAGAAGAGAACCTGGTGTAGCAGACTCCCAGGGACCATGCTCAGCCTCAACAACTACCAACCCTAGCAAGCCTGTTTCTCCTCTGTCCTCATCTACCCTGCAGCCCTCACTCCACACTATTGTGAACAAATTCCCAGACCTCAGATTATGTCATCTGTAAATATTTCACTATGAATTTCTAATATATAAAGATTATGCATTTAAAATATAAGCACAATATTACTATCAACCCCCCAAATTACTTATCATCTTCATATACCTAGTTGTGTGCATGTTGCTGTGATTTTTCTCTGAATGTTTCCCCTGTGCAGTTTGTTAAGTTAAACTGGGATTTTGAAGGATTCAGGACTTGATTAATATGCCTTCTGGATATTTTTAAAAATCTCTAAAACTCCTATTTCTATTTATTTGTTTACTTATTTATTTATTGGTACTGGGGATTGATCCCAGGGATGCTTTACTACTGAGGTATACCTGCAGCCCCCTCCCTTTCTTTTTTTTTTGAGATTGGTGCCAAGGTTGGCCTCGAACTTGTGATCCTCCTGCCTCAGTTTTCCATATTGCTCTGACATGTGCCACCATGCCTAGTTTAATATGTAGTTTTAAATTTTCTTTTCAATTTCAAGAAAGTTTTCTGCATTTTGGTTTTCATTATTTTTTTTTGTTTCATTGCTTTGTTTTTCTTCATTAGAACACTTATTATATGTAAATTGAACATTCTTTGTCTCTTCAATTTCTTTCTTTGCCACAAGTCCTTCTCTCTCTTCTTCCCTTCGGTTTCTAACGCGTTTACTATTTTTCATTTTCTATTTCTCTCATTTTGCATTTGGTTTACACATTCTCCGTCTTTCTTGTAGTTAGCCTTTATTCCTGAGATGATTTTTCTTCTATTTCTAGTTCTTTTTCTGAATTGTTAATTTTTCTTTTCAATCTTCCTTTTCCTGAATCATCCTATTTTTTAGTTTTGTTCACTCTGACTTATGTTGTTCTTCATAATTTCTATGACTATTCGTTTTCTAATTTGGGGCTTATTTTGAAGTCTTAGATTACAGTTTTCATGGTTCCGTGGTTTCCTGATGTTCTCCCATAGTCTTTAATGATATTATTCTGGTTATTCTCTTTTTTCTTAAAACAGTGTTGTTGTATTTGATCCCAATCCTTCCCTAGTGCTCATTTTTTTTGGGCAGGGGCGGGGGGGTGGGGGGGAGCAAGTTTCCCTCTATTTTTAGGAGGAAGCCTTGACTGGAGAGCTTCTCCAGGTTCCTGGGTGTAGAGCTCCCTCTTGCGTTGATTTCACAAAGTAGTTTTTGAAATACGACCACATGCTTTCTGAGCTCCTCCTCCTTGCTGTCCTCCCCACCTTTGACCTCTTCTTTTGTTGGCCTACAAATGCTCCTTGATTGTGCAAATTGGATTGGAGTCTTCAGTTTTGGATTTTCTTCTCAGAGTAGGGTTTTGCCCTTGAAAAACGTGTTGGTTGGCTGGTTTTGAGAGTTCACAGGGCCCCTGGACGTTCCAGCATGGTCAGATCTTCGGATGGCCACCCAGGACTAGGGCCTTTCTTCGAACTCCATGAACTTTCCAGTAGGTTCCTTCAGTGATCTGGGGTCCTTCACATTCCCACCCCTTCCTTCCCCACAGTTCCTGACATCCTCAGGGCCATGCAGGTATTATTGATAGCTGGTTTCCACCCCTTCACATTCTGTAGCTCAAGGACATCCCAGCTGCCAGGTCTGGTAGGTGCTGCCCATGGGATTTTGCTAATGTAGATGCTGTGAATGTTTTAATGGTAGAATTCAAGGATATTCCAAAACTGCTACGCCACCGAATTGTACAATTTGGTAAACTTACTAGACATTATTGAATTGTACCTTGAACATGGGTAAATTTTATGATAAATAATTCATACCTCAATAAAGTTTTTGTTTTTTTAAAAGACTGGCATCTTTTACCATTACTTTGGACATCTTCCCAGAGCCCTCCTTGCCCCGATCATGTCATAACTAATAGGGATTGCCAGTCTTCCCCGGCAGCCCGAGCTGCTGGGCACAGGGGAAGGTTTCCAGCACTGGGGACTGGTTCCAGGCAGTGCAGTGTGATGGGAAGCCACTTATGCTGTGTCCGTGGGGTGCTGTACTGCCACACCTTCCCTGTCGCCACTGCAGCCCTGTGAGCCACAGCTTCGCCTGCTCTAGGCTGGCCTTCTATACCAGAGCAAACAGAGAGAAAGGGCCATTGGGAGGAAACAGAAACATTCAGAGAGAGGAAACACAAATCTATTTTGGATTTGGAAAAAAGTTTGGAACTCTCTTCCAAACTTTTCCATCCTTTCCCATTTTGTTTCATTTTGCAACTCTGAGTATCCCCTCCCAGATTTGCTTTGTAAAAAATACATTGATATGGACCCAGGTAGATGGTTTTCCTATTTTTTTTTTCTCCTTTCTTCCTCGTGGTGCTGGGAATGAGGAGGTCACTTACAGGAATGGCTCCACCAAGTGGCCACTTTTGCAGAGCCAGTAGGACAGTCACCACTATTTACCCCACCCATCTGCTTATCTTTTCTTTTCTTTCTTTCTTTTTTGGTACTGGGGATTGAACTCAGGGGCACTCAACCACTGAGCCACATCCCCAGCCTTATTTTGTATTTTATTTACAGACAGGGTCTCACTGAATTGCTTAGCATCTCGCTGTTGCTGCAGCTGGTTTTGAACTTGGATTCTCCTGCCTCAGTCCTCCAAACCACTGGGATTACAAGCATGCACCACCACGCTCGGTTACAGATCTGCTTTTCTAACTCTTGCTGGGTCATAGGAAACCACACACATCCCTTTTGGTAAAATCAAAATCTACCATGTGAAAACCAGCAAGTGTCAAATAAGACAAGCTGAACTACAGGACTTGGCATTAATAACAGCAATGTAGGTTGTGGTCATCTCGTAAGAGAGGTGAATCCTGGGCTGATGGCAAGGGACAGTTCAGCCTATTGGTTAAGTACTGGGAACCGGGTTGAGAATGATTTTATTAGAATCCCTCTTCTCCGCCTATTAACTTTGTGGAGTTAAGCAAGTCCTTTATCCTCTGAGTCTCATCTTCCTTGCCCTGTTGCTTAGTTTGGAAGATTAAATGAGATAATAGATATAAAGGATATAGTGTGGTGACAGGCATCAAGAGCTTTGGTTAAGTGGTGGGCTGTGTCTCCAAGGTTGTCGGCATGCCTCTAGATCCCCTGCTGAGAAAGAAAAGCATCCATCTTTGTCAGCAGTCAGGGTTCTGGGTAGCATACATGTCCCTTACAAAACTTGAAGAGTCCACAGAGTTGGTGCAAATAGCATTTCAGGGAAATGTCTGCAGGGGGCAGAATTGCAATGGAGAAACGACTGTCATGAACTGTCCCACACAATTGTGTTCATAAGCTATTTTCACTGAAACAACTCTTCAGTTAAAAACAACAACAAAAAACTTGCACAGTGTGACCAAACGTTTCATGGAGACCATTGCTGACAGTGTGGATATGGTCATTCTGTGCTGCGGACACACACCTTTTGTCAGCCAGGAGCCTGGTTTGGGGTGAGGCCATTTAAGCTGCCCGCTTGGAAAGCAAACCAGAAAGGACAGGGAAAGCAGCTGGAGGCCTTCTGCGGGCTGCTGTGTTTGAAAGTTGCTGTCTCTGCAAGTCATTTTGATCTTGCAGGCATGGAACATTCGGGTGCTCTTTGCAAAAACCTTTTTCAGAGCTCGTATTGCTGATGAACTGCCACTCCACAGAGGAGGTGAACAAAGGAATTTGGCCGGACATCCGGATGGGACATACCCCATGCCCCTCCTCCCCACATGCCCAGCCACACTCTTCACCTGCCTCCTGAACTGGTTCTCCCTCTATCCTTTAGATCAGGGAATGACATCACCATTACTGAGTCACAGCACTGAAAACTTGGGTGTCCTGATCCTCCTCACTGTCCTGCTCTTCCCTGCCTGCCTGCTTGCTCCCTCTCTCTCCAAGATGGCCTGGAGAGTGAAATCTGATGGGCCCTCCCACCAGGAGCATTCAGTCCTCCTCATCCTCTCCACCACCAACTCAATGTTCAGAATTACTCTCCCCTTGACTTTGGCGATGGCCTCCGAATGGACATGTGGCTCTAACTACCTGTACCCCACCGTTTCTCCATAGTACTCCAGAGCATCTTTCTAAAACTAGGCATACATCCCTTTAAAACTTTGATGATATCACTAAAAGCAGGAAGGGAAGTCAGGTGCAGTGACACATGCCTGTAATCTCAGTTCCTGGGAAGGCTGAGGCAGGGGGATCACAAGTTCAAGGACAGCTTGGGCAACTTAGTGAGACTTGTCTGAAAATTTAAAAAAGTAAATAAAATAAAAAGGGCTGGGGGTATAACTCAGTGGTAGAGTACCCTGTGTTCCCAGTACCAAAACAAACAAACAAACAAAAGAATAAAAAAGGAAGGAGAGAAGAAAAGGAGTATATGTACTAGGAAACATAGTTGTCTTTATTGCAGGCAAAATGAGCCCCACACTGTGTGAAACAATTTACATAAATCTCTCAAGATTGCCTGCAACAGTGCAGACAGAAACCTACTTCAATGCCATTCTCTTTCCTCCAGTAAGCTTTTACTCATCTAACTTCCTTCTTCAGGCAGCAGCTAGAGATCTTAGTTCAAAAACTTGAGAAGTTTCCTTGTGGAAAACATTATTACTGCTCCTGGTAACAAAGAAGAAAATAAAGGCTCAGAGAGGTGAAGTGACTTGCCAAAAGTCGCACAGTAAGTGATGAAGCCTTTATGTTACCACAGGCCTCATGTTTAACTATTTACACTAAACTAAGGATGAGTAACAAGGTCCCTGCCTCTTAGTCACCCTTGCGCTGATAGGAGAGAGAGATATAAACAAAGAACTCTTTTAAAACATGGTATTTGTTAATTTGGTAGATATTCTGGTAGATATTCAGTTGTTTTCCTGGTCTTCTCTACACACGTCAAGCTAACTTTTACATTATATCAGCATAGTCATCACAATTTTCAAGTCTAAATATTTTCTTAAAAATAGTAGAAAATAAGCCGGGCGCGGTGGCTCAAGCCTGTAATTCCAGCACTTAGGGAGGCTGAGACAGTAGAATCGTGAGTTCAAAGCCAGCCTCAGCAACGGCGAGGCGCTAAGCAACTCAGTGAGACCCTGTCTGTACATAAAACACAAAATAGGGCTGGGGATGTGGCTCAGTGGTTGAGTACCCCTGAGTTCAATGCCCACTACCAAAAGAAAAAATAGTAGGAAATATGTAGAATTGGAAAATGGACCCAGTGGAATGATTACCCCCACCCAGCTCCGCTTTTGAGCTCCAAATTGCACCTGCACACAGTATAGGGCCTGTTGATCTTGCTATTGGAATCATGAGCCAACTCTGCCGAACTCTGACCTTGGACGTCTGAGCTGGTGGAGTTGCAAAGGATTCTGCTTTTGTGGAGTGATGGTAGGAATTATAACAGGTCATAACAGCAACTAACTCAGAACTATCCACCGTTCTTCTGTCTTAGAGGGGAAAAAAAAGCAATGGGCTTCTCAATGGGCCCTGGTCTTCATTTCTTCAGGGAGCACAGTGTGGGTGTGTCTTGGGAACTGGCCCTCTCCTTCTTTCTCTACTTCCTTTCTCCCTTACTTCCGTGCTCCTTTCTCCCTCTCAATCTCACTTTCCCTTTGTCTTCCTCCTCAAACAAGTATTAAGTACTATTTCTCCAGGTTCAGTGCTGGGAGCTGGGATGCAGAGATAAATAAGTCAAAGACCCTTCCCCAGAGAGACATTTCACCCAGGGCAGGGAAGAACAAGGACTTCAGACTCTCAGTGTGTCTGTCATAATTCCAACTCCACTATTTACTAGCTGTGTGACCTTGAAAAGCTCCTTAACCTGAGGGGTTTTGTTTCCCCACCTATAAGACAGTGTAACCTTGAATTGTTTGGGGTACAATAAGAGGAATATATGTAAGGCCTTTGAAATAGCGTCTGGCAATCACAATATCATGTGCATATTTACAGGTTGGGTATCCCTCATCTGAAATTCTTGGGACCAGAAGTGTTTCAGATTTTGAATTTTTTGAATTTCGGAATATCTGCATACACATAATGAGATATTGTCAGCACAGGAAATAAATCTAAACACAAAATTCATCTATGTTTCATATACACCTTACATACAACTTGAAGGAAATTTATACAATATTCTTAGTGCTCTGTGTTTTGGATTGCTACCATCACATGAGGTTGGGTGTGGAATTTTCCACTTGTGACATATCAGCACTCAAAAAGTATTGGATTTGGGGGCATTTCTGACTTTAAATTTTTGGTTTAGGGATGCTCAACCTGTACTGTTATCACTTTCATATATGTGGTGCAGTGCTGGAAACTATTCTGTTTATTTATATTTCTCCAAGACAGTCATATAATATGGTGAGTCACCTGGCATATAGTAAACTCTCAATCAATAAAGTTAGCAATGATCATAATTGCTGTTGCAGTTTGAATGGAAAATTCTGGATTATTTTAGGTAAACTGATATTTAATTCCTAATGGCTCAAGTGTAAGGAATGTGTTAAGGGACGATGCATATTATGTGTGAGTGTAAGTGTGCATGTGGGTGTGTGTGGTGTGGGGCATGTGTGTTGGGGTGAGTGGACAGGGAGTCGGATTCAACATTGTCAATGAGGAAGCAAATCTTTTAAATTATTCTTAGACTGAGTATTTCCATTTCTATTTGTCAGACCATTTCTTTTAAAGGTGCTATTAGGATAATCATTACTCTCTAAGGGACTTTATTTTCTTTTTATAAAGTTAAGTAATCATGTGTGTTTAAAGTAGGTCAACAAAGAGGAGATGTCTGGTTTTGCTGTCGAAGCAACTCTGTCTCTATTGTCATTTGCATGCCTTTTAAATTAAAAGTCCCTTCTAAGATCGTGGAGCAAGGACTACACACTAGTGCCTGAGATTGCTGAATTATTTACGCTATGAAATGTCAAAAGTGGCATGTCACGAACATATGCTGATAAAAAGATGATGGCTGTCCACATGACTTCATGGCTTTAAGTGTTTCTGTGAACACAGGTGGGACCAGAGCCTCCAATATTAATTCAGGAATCATATCACTGCTCAGGGCTTGGTGGGGCCCTTCAGCCTGCCTGAATAAAGAGCTGAAACTGAACCATGCTGTGTGTGAGCCAGGCAGCCTGGTGCACATTCCAATCCTGGCTGCAACACTTGCTGAATATCTTGGTCAAGTTTCTTTCTTTCTTTCTTTTCTTTTCTTTTCTTTTTTTTTTTAGTTGTAGGTGACAGAATATCTTTATTTTATTTTTATGTGGTGCTGAGGATCGAACCCAGTGCATTATGCGTGCTAGGCGAGCACGCTACCACTGCGCCATAATCCCAGCCCCTCTTTTTTTTTAAAATATATTATTTATTTATTTATTTTGTAAAATTTATTTCAAGTCATAGTACATATATAGAGCTCAATTTTTCATCTCTCTGGTTGCAAACAAGATAGAGTTACACCATCTGTGTCTTCATACATGTACCTAGGGTAGTGATGTCCATCTCATTCCACCATTTTTGCTACTCCCCATTCCCTTTCCCCTCCCCTATCTTGGTTGAGTTTCTTAACTCTCCTGAGCTTCAGTTTCTTTGCACATCAAAAGAAATGACACTGTCCTGCAATCTCTTATCTCTAATCCCCAAACCCAAAAGCTGTGAAAACTGACATCATCCTTAATTCCTTTGGCAGTGAATATGATTGACCGGAATTTATTTGGCCATAAAATCTTGTCCTGAACTGACACCAGCTTTATAATAGTCCTTTTTATTATTGGACATGAATGTACATGTTTTACTATGGAATTATGAAAGTATTAGTTAAAGTGTACAGGTCCAAATCCTCCTGGAGGAAATACAAAATACATATAATACTTGCAACATATTATTTCTCTAAAATCTGAAAATTTGTGGATTTCAAAACCTATCTGGTGGGAGGCTGAGTGGGAGAATTGCAAGTTCAAGGTCAGCCTGGGCACTTAGCGAGAACCTGTCTCAGAATAAAAAAATAAAAAGGGCTGAAGAGGTGGCTCAGTGGTAGAGCACCCTTGAGTTCAATCCCAGTACCAAAATAAATAAATAAATAAATTCTGGCCCCAAGGATCTCTGACCATGGGCTGCAGACATACACCTTCCTCACGGGATTGTGATGACGGCATGAAAGCCCCCCTGGGAACACCTGGCACCTGGTCCCCTTGTCCCTACTAGGCTTTTTCTCAGGTGCAAGGTCCTACTTGAGGCCTGCTCAGGGGCTGCTGAAGTGTTTTCTGCACTTCTGGCCCCTGTAGCCATTTGCCTGGTTTGCTTGCTAGGCTGTAAGCTCCTTCGGCGTAAGGACTATGTCCCAGCGTTTAGCGGCACAAAGACCATGCTTAACAAACACTGTGAAGATGAATTCAGCCATCAGTTATGGAGTCTCTGCTGGGGGCCTCATGGTTTCCTGGTTATGTCCAGGTAGGACTGCACCATGACAGAGGATTTACTGCAGGGTGCACAGAAGAGAAGGTGGGGAGTCTTGGAGAAGCCAGCAGGAGAGAGCTGCTCTGGGGAGGCAGTGGCAGGGACTCCCTACAGCCAGGGTTGCCAGGCACTGTCCTGGTTTATGTCTAACTGCCATAGGATAATCATTAACCCTCACTTTTACTCTTTTGTTCTGAAATTTAGATCATAAATCATGTGAAATCCTACATAAGAAGCCTGGGGGAAGTCTCAGGGGGAAAGCATTGTGTGTGTGTGTGTGTGTGTGTGTGTTTGTGTGTGTGTATGTGGTGGGGCGGAGGCTTCTCTGGAAAGAGAGAAGCCAGTGGGCATGAGAGGTAGGGGAGGCAGAGGTGAGGTTGCTAGCAACAAACCTTATTTCCTCACAGTGATAAGAGCATAGGTGTGGAGTCAGATGCAGGATCGAATCCCAGCTCTGTAACTTATCGACTGGGTAATGTAGCATAGTATGTTGAATGGAGGCCCCCACAAAAGATGTCCTAGCCCCAGAAACCTCTGAGAGTGACCTCATTTGGAGAAATGGTCTTCGTAGATATAATTAAGTTAAAGATCTTGAGATAAGATCACTCTGGATTTTCCTGGTGGGCCCAGGACCACTACAGAGGCAAGAGGAAAAGGAAAGACCACATAAAGACCGAAGAGACTGGAGTGATATGGCCACCAGTCAAGTGATGCCTGGAGCCACCAGACATACTGGAAGAGGCAGGAAGGCCTAGGTCTCCCCCTGAACCTTTGGATGACTTAGAACTTCTAGCCTCCAGAACTGTGAGAGAATAAATTCCTATTGTTTTAAGCCAACAAATTTGTGGCAGCTTGTTAACGTCGAGCCTAGGAAACCAGTATACCCTGGGTGAGTTGTTACCCCGTCGTTGTGAGCCTCAGTTGCCTCATCTGAAAATGAGGATAAAATTTGGACCTTCCTTATAGGGCTGCTGCTTTGAGCAGTAATAGAAATTAAATATGTAAATTGCACCTCACCAAGTTGTTCCTTAGTAGATGGAAACTCTCTTATGAAGGAGGCTGAACAGCAGTCGTGAAATGTTGGATTTATCCAGCAGATGGCAGAAGATGGACTTGCAAAGGGGACTTCATAAAGTTTACCGTCTACCAATGCAGCGTCAGAGCAGGCCTTCCTGGCTCGTCAAGTGACAGGGACTAACCTACCTCGGTCTCAGCTGTGCTGTGCAGAACTAAATTGATTCTGTCTTCCTTTGGCCATTGTACACAAAGAAACCAGCAATGCTGGATATAGAGTGGGATGAGACAGAAAATATCTGGGTTCCAGGCCTACCTCTGTCATCACACTGAGACTCAGTTTTCCCATCTGCAAAACAATGATAAGAAGAAAAAAACAAGCACATTGTATGCTAGAAGACTGTTGTAGGACATGCTATATGAAACTGGTGGCCAAACAAGGTGTCATATAGTGCAGAAGAGGCCTAGGAGGGATTAATTCATTGATTGCTTCTGCAGGAGCCCCAGGGTCACAGTGGATTTGTTCATTTATTTATTCACTCAGCAAATATTAAGCCAGGCATTGTGCTAGGCATGGTGAAAATGGTTCACTTTTGAGAAGTTCACTTTCTAGTTTGGGTGGCCAAACATGTAATAAGGTATGCATTAGGACCTGGTTTTCCTCTCAGGTACTGGAATAGCTTTCCAACTCTGTTTTAGCTTAAGAAACACATTAGAATGAATAGTAGCCTTCCTAATTAATATTTCCTTTTCAATTTATTTTTAAAAATTCCACTCTGTAAAAACCAACTATGTATGATTCAGTGAAAAAAGAAAATTGCAAGACAGAATGAACAGAAGAATCAACCACTTGCCTTTCTATGTAAGAGCTGGAAGGATACACCGTCATAGTGTTGAGAGTATATTAAATCCAGGGGCACTTTACCACTGAGCTACTTTCCAGTCTATATGTATATATTTAATTTTGAGAAAAATCTCGCTAAGTTGCAGAGGCTGGCCCTGATCCTGAGATCCTCCTGCCTTAGCCTCCAGAGTTGCTGGGTTTACAGACATGTGCTGCTGTGCCCAGCTTTACCTGGCTAATTCAATTGCTGTGCACTAATGATGGAGTCAGTCATCTTCCTTGTTAGAAGAGAATCAAAAGGAAGAGGAAAATCCATCTTGTTCTTTGTACTTTTGTAAAGAAGTCATCTAACCGGAAGTGATCCATGCTGTTTTAAAGTCCTCCTCTTTAAAGTGGGTTACAAACATTAACTCAGCAACCCTCAGGGATCATATAAGAGGCTGATGAGTCAGCAGGAAGTGCCAGTCTGTAGGTGCTATGTCCCAGCTGTGGTAATACCCGCAACAAGTGCTCACGGTTCTACAGTGTTCAAAGGGCTTTCTCCTGCATTATCTAGTGTAACCTCTCTGTGACCCTTAGGAGGTCAGGGCAGTCCTGCGAGTCTCAAGTTATAGATGAGGGAATGAAGATTCTGGAAAGTGAAATGACAAGTCCAAATTGGAGAAACTGGTCAGTGGCAGAGTTTGATGTCACTTTTATGTCAATGACTGCCCAGCACAGAAAATATGATCGCTAATGTCATCTTCCCATGCCACATCTTTGATTCTGGCAGTGGGGGAGGAGGGAGAGCAAGCAGTCTTTCTGTCTAATCATATCTTTCCTTCATCCTTCCCTTCTGCCCTTCTTTCCTTATTTCTTCCTTTTTTCTACTCCATTTGGAAAAGAGAAGAGGTGAGGAAGAGGACCTTGCCAGAGAGGTAAACAGATAATCACCACTGGGCAGCCTAGTTTTACGCAAATTTACATTATGCTTCAGATTTGAAGCAGCGTGGAAGAAATACATTGATTGCAGATAATTTCTGTGCAAATATTAAAGAAAGGAGAAGCTTCTTGAGTTGTAAATGAGTTGCTGCTTAAGTTTGGGGCTGGCAGACAGTGTTCACCCTTTTGCCACATGGGGGCAGTAGAATGGTAAATAGACAGCTGTCAGTCCCTGAAGTGGGAGCTTTGCATGGCCCCGGTTTTCAGGGATTCCTCCTCCCTGCCCTGCCCAGACCCCATGCCACTCTATTCAGCATGACAAGGGCACAGGGAGGCACCCGACTCAGCCTGGAGGAGAGAAGGATGAAGAAATAGCACTAGAAGGTGACCCATAAACTGAACCCTGAATCCTGCAATGATGGGATGAGATACAGTCAGGCATGTCCTCTACCCAGGCTGCTGTCTCTCACGTGTGCTTGTGCAGGTCAGCCACGAGGTCTAGGACAGATGCAGAAGCTGCTAGGCCAGCCTCTCTCTCCCGCGGTCAGAGTGAGGTGCCCATTCTCAATACCATACCCTCTTTACTCTGTTTAAAATGACTATTACCACAGCTGTCTCCCTTGCCAAACTGAATCCCTTGGGACAGGACTTAGACTTACTCTTCTTTCATGGTATGGTATGAAGCAGCTTCTCAAGAAGTTTTTTTCTTTCCGTTTAAAAATATTTTAATATGGCCAGACGCAGTGGTGCATTCCTATAATCCCCGCAGCTTGGGAGGCTGAGACAGGAGGATCATGAGTTCAAAGCCAGCCCTAGCAAAAGCGAGGTGTTAAGCAACTCAGTGAGACTCTGTCTCTAAATAAAATGCAAAATAGAGCTGGCGATGTGGCTCAATGGTTGAGTGCCCCTGAGTTCAACCCTCCTCCCACCAAAAACAACAACAACAAAACAAAACAGAAGGTCATTTCCACCCATTTTAAGTCCCTAGGAAATGGCAGGTAGGAGGCCCAAGGAACTTGTAAATCAATTCATAAGGGGTTAAACAATAAAATACACAGTGGTTAGAATAACCCATTTGTGTGAAAGATCCAAGAGATTGTGTTTAAATGTATTTTCGAGTAGATGAGACTGGATTGGACTGTGACAATAGGGAGTAAACAAAGCCCTAATTATTTTAGGAGCAAGAGGACCACATTTTAAGAAAAGGAAATTGGCCAGTCCTGGAGCATAACATATCTCAGGGGCAAATGCTGGCCCTGTCTGACCATTTGGAGTCCAGGTGAGAAGACTTGGTGAGCAGACCTGAGTAAGGAAGCTCCCAGGAGGCAAAGCAGCCCTATAGGGCAAGAACTCCCAGGGCAGCTCGGTGAGGGGCTGGTCCTAGGCTTACTTCTTGCCCTGGGTCCTTGCTCACCAATTGTCTTCTGTATAATTTGGCTTGTTGGGTATTTGTTTTTCAACAGGGAGAGAACAAGTTGCTCTGGCCACTATGAACTTCCAGTAATCTTGAAAGTTGATTTTCTCATTATAAATGAGTAAATTGGCTTTCTGGCTATAACTTGACTTCTGCAGTCATTTGCCTTGGTGGCGAGGGTGAGGGGGTGGGGGCTGGGGGGAGTGATCTGATCTCCCCACTAGAGTGTGCTGTTCTCTGCCAGCTTTCCTTGTCTCTGTCTGTGGACAGGTATTGTGTGTAGCAGCCTCTTGTGTGTGCCACATCCAACTGCCAAGGGAAGGATCCAGGTGGAGGATACCAGCAGTGTCAGGTCTCTGTGGGGTGAGAGCAGGCCCTGCAGGTGGAGAAGTCATCAAGGCAATGAATGCCACCTCCCCAGGTTCCTAGGGGGAGATCTGGCCTCTGAACCACAGTGCTGTGAGGGCCTTAATGCAGGGACCTGAAACTTCATGTTCCAGAGGAACCAGTCAGGATCCCTTCACCTGCAAGCAGGTTTTTCCAGTTTAGCTGAGAAGATCCCTGTCTCGTTCCCATTGGCATGAGACAAAGAAGTTCATAGAAGCAAACCTCTGCCATGCTGCTTCCTCCTTCAAGAACCTTTGATGACTCCCTACTACCTATTACATTAAGTCCAAACCCATGAACCAGACTTACACTTGTGGCAGGAAAACTAAAAAGATAGCTTCTCTATTTCATCAAATCAAACCCTCTCATAACTGAAAGGTGTATAATTATTTGAAGTGCTAAAAAGCACTGTCAAGTGAACTGTGACACCCCATAGATTATAATGCACATCCAATTTCAGATAGATTAAAATATGGAACATACTGAGTCTTAAGGTCACCAAAATGTGGTGCTTTTATTCTTTTTTTTGGTACTGGGAATTGAACTCAGGGGTACTTGACCACTGAGCCACATCCCCAGCCCTGTTTTGTGTTTTATTTAGAAACAGGGTCTCACTGAGTTGCTTAGTGCCTCACTTTTTTGCTGAGGCTGGCTTTGAACTCATGATTCTCCTGTCTCGACCTCCCAAAGTGCTGGGATTACAGGCGTGTCCCACTGTGCCCGGCTTTGAAATGTGGTGTTTAAAGCAAAAGCTGAGAGTTACAGTTTTTCCCTCTTAGGGGAGAGACACTTTTTTTTTTTTTTTTTGGTATTGGAGATTGAACTCAGGGGCACTCAACCACTGAGCCACATCCCCAGCCCGATTTTGTGGATTATGTAGAGACAGGGTCTCATTGAGTTGCTTAGCATCTCGCCTTTGCTGAGGCTGGCTTTGAACTCGCAAATTCTGTCTCAGCCTCCCTAAGTACTGGGATTACAGGCTTGAGCCACCGTGCCCGGCTCATTTTTTTTTTTTTGTACTGGGTATTGAATCCAAGAGTACTTCACCACTGAGCTACACCCCCAGCCATCTTTATTTTTTATTTTGAGACAGGGTCTCACTAAGTTGCTTAGGGTCTCACTAAGTTGCCAAACTGGAATTTGTAATCCTCCTGCCTTAGCCTCCCAAGTTGCTGGGATTACAGTTGTGCACTGCCACACAATTCATTTTGAAGAAAAATAAATCTGTTATTTAGAAAAACAGAATAACAGTGAATTATTTACATAAAAAAACACTGTTATTATTATTAGTAGTAGTATTAGTATTATTATTATTTAGAAGGTCTAGCCTATTCTTCTAGGTCTGGATAGGTGAGAGAAAGGCAGAGGGGGTGAGTCGGGGTGGAGAGAGCATAAGGTAACAGGACCCCAGTCGTCCTTGACTGCCGGGACAGGGGACTGAGAGCTACTGTTCTCACCAGGCTCTAGAATCAAGTGTTGAGATCAAGTCAATCCAGGCCTCCATGGAGTTTATAAGATGACAGAAGAGATAAATTAAGCAATTATATAATCACAATGGTGGTAAATGATGAAAGGAGAAGTATGTAATACTATGAGGATAATCAATAGGGAACCTGCGCATCTCAGCTTCTCAGGGAAAGTGGTGTTTGAGCAGAGCAAAGGAGAGGTTCTTGGAAGGGTAAGTGGAGAAGTAAAGGGAACAGTTTCCTGCAGAGGCATGGCAAGAGCGCCCATTGGAGGCCCTTCAGCCAACTATTGTCTGCCAGGAGGGGCCTGCCAGCCAGACAACTGTCCCAGGACCTACGTGCAGCAGAGAAAGCAGTTCAAATCCCAGGTATTGTGAAGTTCGCCTTCCAGAAAACAGTGGAGCAGGAAGAACTGAGAAAAAGGCATGGTGGTATCTTCTAGGAAATGACCTTGAAGGTTCTGACCTGCTGAATCTGTCCCGGTCATTGCTGGGCTCCCACACCCAGAACAGTACCTGGAGCACTCTCAGAGCAAATCAATTATTTGCCATGGATGAATAAAATCATCAAGCAGGGTGGGGCTTGGGCGGGTGTGGTGACTTCAAGGCAGCCTGGGTTGACACCCACTAAACTGGAAGGAGTTTTCCAGTTTACAGAAAACCTGATGGAGACATTTAACTTTCAAAGCCATTAACTACAGCTATTAAGTACAGTTGGTCTTGATAATACTAAAAGTTCTGGCAATAAATGTTCTCCATCTGCAAGTGGTCCGGTTTGTAGCCCAAATGCATTGCTATTGGCATTCTCCACCCAAGCCAAGTTGACCATGCTGAAAACCTCAGAAGGGAGAGAATGTGTCCTTCCCTTTCCAACTGCTGCCTCTCTTGTTCAGAGGTCAGGTCATTATGACCTCTGGTCAAGGATGTTAAATGAGGGAAGAGGCACAGTCCAACTCCAAAGCAAATGATTCTATTGTTTAGGAAGATACCTTTGATGAACCCTTGATTGACAGAAGGTTTCATCTCCTTTTCCATTTTTTATTATTATTTTAAACATAACAGAATGTTCATTGTCTGAAATATAAAACACAAAAAATCAATTGAAAAAATTAAATTCATCCATAATCCCACATACCAAAACTAACTAATATTTATGTTTAGGTGTATTTCTTTGCACTGGGGATCGAACCCAGGGCCTTGCATAGCTATACAAATGCTCTAAACCTGAGCCTGAGCTACAGCCCCAGCCTTACATGTACTTCTTCTTTTTTTTTTTTTTTTAAATATTTTTAGTTGTCAATGGATCTTTATTTTATTTATTTATATGTGGTGCTGAGAATCGAACCCAGTGCCTCACGCATGCAAGGCAAGCGCTCTACCACTGAGCCACAGTCCCAGCCCCTTACATGTACTTCTTGCAAACTTTTTCTCTGCAGATATACTTGTTATGTGTGTTTGGGTGTACACACACACACACACACACACACACACACACACAGACATACACACATAGAAATGAGATTGTATCGTATGTATCAATTTGCAATAATTTAAATATTCTGAAATTTATTTTAAGCACCTTTCTGTGTCAGTGGATATGCAACCACATCACTCTCGTAAATTCTGGCCTGATTTGGTATCGCAACCTCTAGATTTTTCCATCTTCAATTTCTTCCCACCCTGTGACCACAGTAGTTCTCCTGAAACAAAACGTTTTGACCATGTCACTCTCCTATTAAACCCCTTCAAAGGTTTTCCACTCCTCATTTTCTATCGGTAAAGTCCAAAATATTTCAGTTAAAATTCAAGACACTTCAACTTGATTTTCCACATTTATCTCTCACTACTTTCCCAGATGTACTTGATGCACTAGTAAATGCCTGATGTTTCCCAAGGTCCTTTCTATGCTTCCAACCTCTGCTCAAGCTGTTCCCTACCACCTGGAATGCCATTCCCATCCTACTTCCCAGCTGCTGGAACCCCATGCCACCTTCTGGGCATCAATCAGTCATTACCTTCTTTAGAAAACCTCATTCCCCCTCAGCAAATGAGCCAGGAACCAAACCAAATTTTTTATGTAAGGAAAAAAAGGTAATTTATCACTCTTTGCAATCACTTAAAACAGGCTTTGCTTCTCTAGATGTGTGTGTACACATGTATGCACTGTCGCACACATTATGGCAAATTTTGCAAAGGAAGATTTATTACAGGGTAGATTTAGAATTTAGTTTTTTTTTCTTTCTTTCTTTTTCTTTTTTTCTCTTTTTGTTTGTCCTTTTTAGGTATACATGACAGTAGAGTGCAGACTACTATTTAGGACTTCACTCCTTCTAATGTGTTTTTCATTTACAAAATTATTTATATACATCTACATATCCACAGATACAAGTATGTATATGTGTGTGTGTGTATTCATGTATATAGTATATAAAAGTGTCTTGCAATTTATTTCCTGGAGGCTGACATTTCTAAGGCACCAGGTACTCTTACAGTGTGTATAGTTTTCAGGTGACCATGACATTTCATTAGGGATCTTGCAGGGAAAAGGCACCTGAGTCATGCTTTACATAAATCTGTCCAGCATTGGGCTCCTCCTTGGTTGTGTGCTATAAAATTGACAAATAGTTCTTAATAAATCCACAGAGCTTACCTAATTCAGCTTGGAGACTGTGAGACTTGACAACTGGATGAACATTGGAAGGTGTGCTGGTTTGGGGAATCTCATAGTGAACCAGTTTGATTTCCCAGGTTAATTCTTCTAGCCCAGCATTGGCATTCCAGGGCCAGACTCCCTGATCTGCCTGAGAAATTAGATTTCCTCTGCTTCTGGAGTCAACTTTGTAGGTACCCAGCATTTTAAAACTGCAAACATGGCAAGGAGGAGGTTTTGCATGGAGTCTTTTATCCAAGAGGTGCTTAGAGTTTCCACAGTGCTCCTGTTAGGAGTTGACTTATTTAAGGGTTATCAGGATGGAAACATGCAGTTCTCTCCCTCTACCTGAGTCTGCCTTGCCAAATTGCTTGACTGACTTTTACCCTCTGCTGATCCGGTCAGCTCCCAATACAAGAGGGAAAAATCAGTGGCTCCCCTGAACCTTTGTTGTTGATGACAGTGTCATGAAGACTTTTCCTAGACTCCCCGCTCTTGGCACACTTAATGATCTTATCACTCTCCCTAAGTGATCTCATCTATGCCCCTGGCTTTTAATGCCACCTACATGATGACAACTCCCACCTGCGTACCTCCACTTCAGCTCTGTCTTCTGAGCCCATGTATCCAACCACCTACTTATCATCACCATTTGGATGTTGGCATCACAATCTCAACCTGCTTAAAATGAATTCATCAGCTGCTTTCTCTATTGGCTCTTCCCTGAGGGTTCCTAGCCAGAGGATGACAGCACCCACCACCTGGATGCTCTAGACTTCCGGGAGGGAAGTGTCATTTTCTTTTTGATAACCTCCTCTTCCTTGCACCTCCCTGCACTCCATCCTGCTGCAAGACTAGATAATCTTTGAGTTTGGCTGATTCAACAGCCTCCTGCAAAGTCTTCACTTTTGTTCTTTGCTCTTCACTTTCACCACCACACTGCACTCCAAGGCACCCCAGTCTCTTTCCTAGACTGCTACAAAAGCCTTTGGACTGGTTCCTCAAAATTCATAAACTTTGCAGGGGCAGCTATATTAACACCATTCTTGTTTTGTTCAATCTTTGCAACAGCCACAGAACATCACCGGGATACTCTGGTTCTCAGCCCCAAGTTGGAAAGCTGGGTTTCAATGCCCCGACTCAGCTAGCCTGCTGGATGGTTCTGCTAGAATAAAAATTCCCTATTTGGCATCTCCAAGGCAGGCTTTGCAAGTGGTCTTCCTGGGAATGATCTTCTCAATACTTTAAAATCCACTTGTCCTATATCTTATCAGGAGGGAGAATGACACATGTATCTGGGATCCTGAGGGCAACCGGAGGTGGATGGATTTTAACAGGCACTGAAATATTCCTGCTGGACTGCAGATTCACCCCGCCTTGTCCCTAGGGCTGTGATATGCCACCATATGTCCTCCTAAGCCCATTCCTGTTGCTTCCTCTTCTCCTTACCCATTTACTGGAAGGAAGGATGGATCCCTTCCTTCCTCTTCCACTCTCCTCTTTCTTTCTTTTACCGTTTAATTGACATATAGTTGAAATCCAAAAACAAAAAACTGCAGATATTTAGCATATGCAATTTGCTGAGTTTGCACATATACATATAACTATGTCCACCACATATATTTTTGCTGTTCTCTAATGTATTTTACACAAAGCAGCCAAAGAAGGTTTTAAAAACACAAATCAAATGATGTTGCTCTCCTATTAAATACTACCAGTGTTTTCCCCTTTCTTTCATTAAAAAATTCAAACCCTTGACCACAGTTCATTTTGCCCTGTGTGACCTGAATACACCCTCCTCTCCAATGTCACCCAGTGTCACCCTGCCCCGTTGCTCGATGCTCTTGTGTGCTTCTACACAGGGCTTCTCCAGTTCATTAGACTCGGGGATGGACAGAGCTCCTTCCTATCACAGTGGTTGTTTTCTCTTTGCCTGGCTAATTTGCATTCATCTTTCATGTTGCAGCATAAATGTCTTCTCCAGAGGAGAATGTTGTGGAGCCCCTGCGACTGGGTCAGAGAGATTACATATGGCTCCTTCTCGCACTGCTATGCAATGGCTGCTGTTTGACCAAAGTGTTTAATATGGTTTCCTCTGCTACTTTGTGAGCTCATAAAGTCAGGATCAGCATCTTTTTGTGTGGTGATGTCTTCCAGCACCCAACACAAAGCCTGGCATTCCACAAGTGTCCAATATGAATTGTGGAATTAATAAAAGATATCTTAAATATAGATCTTTCCAACGTAGTAGAACGTGTTGGTAATTTCTGTTGATGTCATTCCAGCTTTGAGTGACTCTGGCTTTGCTTGTTGCTTGACCATTGATCAGTTCTACTTTTTTATAGAACGCTTATAAATAAGCATTTACTCTAGTGGGGGTCGGGGGGTGTTGCACTGAGTCCTAGGAATCAAAGTTGAACTGAAACTCCTGCCCGGAGGAGTTTACCAGCTAAGCAGGGTATAGCTCAAGCTTACATTTTTATGGAAAATGCAGACAATGGGAGGTTTGTGGATTTTCACAGAAACAAAAATGCCTATATGTGTTATACTCAGTGAGATCATTCATCCAAGAATAGGCAGGGTGTCAGAGAAAGGGTTATGGGTTCTCTTGGCTGAGCCACTGTGGTGATGGCCAGGTTAATTAGGGTCAGAGTACAGCCCAGGGTCAGGAGGGCTGGGCTGACTCACCCAGTGAGGAGAGCCACTGGGAGTCAGGCCAGGTCAGGTTAGCAGGCTGGGCTTCACCTGCAGGAGAAGCAAACACAGAGCACCTTGAGTGCTTAGTGTTGGTGGGTCAAATGCCTGGCTGCCTCCAGTGATATCTCTCTGGCCACCACGAGACCCACTTGCCGTGGAAGTCTTCTGTTTCCAGGCTCATGGCTTGCCAGCAAGGGTGCGCCAGGGACTCCAGGCAAAAGATTGAGCAATCAGCCCTCCTCAGGAAGAGCTGGGTTTGCATCTGGCACACTTGGACACTCGAAACTCTGTGTGATTCTAAGCAAGTTAGGTTTTATGAAGCTCAATTTCCTCTTGTAAAATGAGACAAGAAAATCTGTCATCCGTTGGGGAGATGAAATAACGTGGTTGGTACTTCACTGGAGTGGATATTCTTTAGTTGTTTGTTCACTTCTGCCATTAGGACACAGGTGTGGGTTTTGCTTTGGTGGTCTTTTTCTCTGTTTTCCTTAGGGCCTGGTCCTCTCATGCCCCTGTCCCCACATTCCTTCTCCAATCTTGAAAACCTCTAGTTGTAGTGTGATGAGTAGGCTCATCCTGTGCTATGGAGGGGAACCTGGAACCTAGAAAGCACTCCATAAGTATTGGAGAGATAAATGGTCAGATGGATGGAGAGACTGATGGAGAAATGAACATTTAAATGCTTCTATTGCTGGGTGCGGTGGTGCATGCCTATAGGCCCAGCAACTCAGAAGGCTGAGGCAAGTTCAAGGCCAGGCTCAGCAATTTAGAGAGACCCTTGACTCAAAATTAAAAATTTTAAAAAGGACTGGGGATACCTTTCAGTGTTTCAGTGGTAGGGCACTACTGTGTTCAATCCCCAGTGCCAAAAATAAATTAAAAATTAAAAGTCTTCTACTGCCACTGTAGTAAACATGACCAACTCTGACATCATCAAAGTGGGGCTTTTTTTTTTTTTTTTTTTGGTACCAGAGATTGAACCCAGGGGCATATAACCCCTGAGACACATTCCCATCCCATTTTTATTTTCTATTTTGAGACAGGGTTTCACTAAGTTTCTTAGGCTGGCTTTGAACCTGTGATCCTCCTGCCTCCACCTCCTGAGCTGCTGGGCTTACAGGTGTATGCCACTGCACCAGGCCACAGAGGGGCCTTTTAACTCAGCTCCATGACTGTCAGGGACTGCTTTGTTTCCAAGTCCCCTTGCCCAAGGTCACAACCCTTCCTGGAGTGACCCACAATTAATGAATGATCACTCTCAGAGCATGCTTGGTCATTTCCACTGAGCTCTGATAACTCTGGAAAGTCACGCTACCTCCAGGGCTCTCTGGGTTTGGCTGAGGCTGTCTGGGGACCTGCCACGGGCTTCAGTTCTCCCTCTACATCTTCTCCCTTCCTCTTCTTTCCTCGAGAGCTAAAGGCTAGGCAATCCCTGATAAATACCTTGCACCCTAAACCCCATTGCAGAGTTCACTTTCTGGGAGATGAACCTACAACATGTTGACTGAAAGATCCAGGGACCATCAGGCACAGATGGTAGAAAGCTAAGCTAGAGAGGATCCCTGCCCTCACAGACTTGCCATCTAGTGAAGAAGCGATACCCTCAACAAATAAAGGCAGACTCAACATCGTCATTGCTGTTACATAGAGGATGCTAAAGAAAAGAAAGGGTGAGGTGAGAGTTTACACTTTGGGAGATGAGGCTTCAGGGTCCAGGGAGGCATCCCTGAGCAGGGGCTGCTAAGCTGACATTATTGACACCTATTATTGACACCTCCCAATCAGAGGTGACCCCACTCTATAGTTTAATATGTTGGAGCAACTGAAAGGCAAGGTGTGGGGAGTCTGAGGCAGCAAAATATTAGTATAGGAAAGGGCTTTATTTTGTGGACTCCTTCCTTTCTTTGCTTGAACCTATCACTATAAATCCTTTACCTTCCTGATCTTTCTGCTGCCTGTCAGATGCCCAGAGCTCACTTAGGCTCTCTCTCTTCCTATTCTGACCTTCTAATTTATACTATCCACCTTTACCAACTCTTTTCTCCTTCAAACTAGTCTGTTCTGTGCCCCTTTGGCTCCCCTTGGTCTTCTTTAGTGATTCCAAAAAAAATGAATGACAGTGTGTGCCCCTCCTCTGACCATCTGGTTTCTAAGGACCTTTGACGCAATAACTTGGTTGCAGGTGTGTGGAAGGATTATGAAGAGAGGAAACTGGAGGCAGAGGCCCCAGCCAAGGGGAAAAAGGAAAGGTTTTGCTGAAATGCCACACCAAGGGGGTGAGGAACAGGAGCCAGGTCCTGGCAGGAGGGAGATGGACCGGAACCAGGAAGCAGGTCTAATCAGAGACCCAATTACGGGACTGCCGGAAAGTGGAGTGTAAGGCCCAGTCAGCTGGAAGGTGGTTGATCTGTGGTTAAGGGACTTTTATAGCCCTGCCCTGGCTTCTCTTGGGAGCTGCAGCCCAAGGCACAGGGCCTCTGGCAGGTGTGAGTAATGCAGACAATGGTGGCATGGGAGGACCTGGGGCAGGAGGAAGGGGAGGCTGGGGAGGGCGGAGAGAAGAGAGATTTCTGGAGCCAGGAACCACACCTGTCTACATCTTTTAAAGCTTTATCACCTTTGCAAGTTAAGCAGTTTCATTTCCACTGAGATTAGAAAGTAAATGTGAGCAATTGGGTAAATAGTGCCTAATTTACGACTCCTGAAGGAAGTGTGAGAGAATCACCCTGAACTTCATCCCACCCATTAAATATCTTTGGTCATAATTGCCTTCTTTGTATTTTAGAATTTTGAAATATATATATTTTTTGTTATTTTGTACACACATTTTTGTAAGGATGTTTTAACGTTTTATCTTGCAAGTGTTCAGTTCACTGACCTTTTCTCACTGCGGTATTTTAGGTAGGCAGATTTCTCCTTCCCTTCTGCTGCAATGGCCAGGCTGAGAGGCCAGAGGAGGCAAGAAGCCAGAGGCGAGAGGCGTCTGTTCATCTGTGCAGACCCATCCTCCTGCCAGCAGTGCTCCTGCCTTCCAGCCTCTGCCTTCCTTGTTTCCAGCCTCTGCAGCAACTAGTCACCCTTCAACTTTCAGCTGAAATGCCACTTTCTCCAGGAGGCCTTCCAACCCCCAAGGGCTCTGCAGGGCAGCCTTTGGGCTTCCCTACTGTAGGTGTCCTTGGTGTCCTTGGTTGTCATCATGGCCGGCTCGGCTCTCCTGTGTTTTTAAGATTGCCTTGTGACCCAGGGATGGGCTGTGAAATCAAGACAGAGGGCTGGCACTGGCAGCCGTTTTGTATTGGTTTTGAATTATGCATTTTTGGTTTTAGATTTTGTATTTTGGGATCTTTTTCTATGTTGCATTTGAATATTAATAAAATCATGTTTGCTGGGTTGGTGGTGCAGCTCAGTGGTAGAGTACTTGCCTAGCAAGCACTAGGCCCTGGGTTCAATCCCCAGCAATACAAATAATAGCAACAACAACAATAATAATAGTTTAGATATTTAACTTTGTCATGTTTTACTTAATCATATATACTAAGAATGGACATTGTCTTATGAAACTGTCGTTTCCATTGTGTGTGTGTGTGTGTGTGTGTGTGTACAGTGGTGAAGAAGAGACACACAGGCCCAGACATTTTGAAACATATGGTGTGGAGCAGTGTTTTTCTTCCAATTTTTAAACTGTCACCCACAGTAAGAAGACCATTTATAATGCAGCACAGTGTAGTCAGCCCTTTGCCTCTGTGGGTTCTGTATCTAACCATGGATGGAAAATGTGTTTTAAAATTGTATCTGTGCTGAATGTGTATGTTTTTTCTTGTCATTTGCTTCCTAAGCAGTATAGTAGAACAACTATTTATATTGTGTTAAGTACTATAAGTAATCTAGAGATGATTTAAAGTATTCAGAGGATGTTAGGATATATGCAAATACTACATCATTTTATATTCAGGAACTTGAGCATTTGTGGATTTTTATATCCTTAAGAGGTGCTCGAACCAGCTCCCATGGATTCCAAGGGACAATTATTTGGATATAGACACACGCAGAATTTTCAAAGCATATTTAATATATGATTTTAGTTCGATGTGATGTGACATAGATAGTATTAACTCATTTTAGATATGAAGAAATGGAGATTGAACAAGTAGGTGATGTGTCAAAAGTCACACAGCTCATATTGTTGGAGCTCAGGACTTGAACACAAGGGTTCTGGCCTTTACTCTTCCTCACTTATGTCATTTTATATACCTACACACAGAGAGCCAAAGTATGACAAGCTTTCATAGCTAATCAACATAGTCAGAATTGGGATTTATTATATAAAACATGGTTCAAAATGTAGCTGCACCACTGTGGCATGAGCAGTCGTATGCAGCAGCACTAGAACTTGGGCATGCAATGCAGAGTTTGGTAAACAGTACACAAGGTCCAAGTCAATTTTTGTGTCCACCAAGGAAAGCTCATTATTTGGATTTTGACTCCAGTGTTGAAGTGGAACATCCAGGAAAGAAGTGATTATCACAGGCTTCTCTAAGAGCATCATGTTTCATTCTGGGCAGCACAATTGGTAACTAAAGAAAAACAGGTTGTTTAGAAGAAAATGCCATGAGAGGTGAGAGGGCTCATAGCCATGCATAAAGGACAAGCTGGAAAAACAGGCCTGGAGAGGTACAGGCTGAAGGTGGGGAGGAATGGAAGCCTCTAAACACATGAAGGGCTGACCTGGGGACTTGGGCTTTGCTTCCTGTGGAGCAATTTCCAAATGGCAAAATTACGGTAGATCTTTGTGGCATTTGCCTGCTTGGTAGCTGCATTTCTTTCTTCTGGACACTGAGCCCATGTATTGCTTAGGGAGCAGCGCCAACCCTACTCTTGGTCCTCACCATCTGTTTGGGTGGGCTGACTTTGTCCTTTAGACCCTGTAAATGTAAGACTCTGATCTCTAATTGGCATAGTCTGTTCTCTCTGGCCTCAATGATTAGCTCAAGAATCGACTTGTGGCTCAAATTAGTTGAATGAGAAGTAAATTTTGAACTCTGATAGAACTGTTGGTCAAAGGAGTCCTCCCACAGGATCTAGGGCAGCACTGATGCTGCTGGTGACCACTATGGAGAGAAACTAGTGAGAGTGAAGTCAACACAGAGCCAAGAGAAGGGATGGAATTATGGCCGATGCCATCCTCCTAAGTCCCTGGAACCAGGTGTGCCTGATGGCCTCTGGATGCTTTCATTAGATGGACTAATATGTTACAGATTTGTTTTGGGGAAAGTGGACTTTGCAATGGGTTTTAGGACGCAGGATATTTAATAGGGAGTGCCTAGCAGTCAACACTTGAAGAAGGGAGAGAAAGGGAGCAGGAGATGCAGAAGGAGGATTCAAGCCCAGGGAAGGCTCCCAGATAGCCCCAGCTGAACCCAGAGGGCCCTGGAGGTGGCATGGCCTTCCAGTGTTATCAAAGGTGAGTGGAGATGACCAGGCATTTATACTCTGACAGCAATCATTTGCTACTTGTGGTTTGTTGTGGATAGGCTGCATCAGCAAAGGTTCCAGAACAGGTTGATAGTTTCTCCTGAAGTTCTCCAATTTCTGGAGCTGAGAACCTTTAATGGGGGTGCTCTTGGTGGCACACCAAGGGTTCACTACACAACACATTCCTTTTTTATTCATTAATTTATTTTTGTTAAAGACCGCTTCAACTGGGCTTTTTTTTTGTCACTAGCAACTGAAGAGATCCTTCAGTTATATGATAAGGGAACATTTTCTAAAGTTTAGAGCTGCTCATAGACTTAAGGGGCTGCCTCAATAGGTGGTGAGCTCCCCATCAGCAGAAGTGTGCAAGTACAGCCTGGCAGATCACTTTGGAATGGATACTTCATTCACTGCAGGGACACTTGAGCCAGATGAGGATCCCATGACTTCATATCTTCTGGAAGGTACGGCCTAAAGAAATTCTGATCATGTCCACTGGACTGATGTGGGCACGTGAGGACATCCAGAGCATACCAGCTAAGGATTCTTCCAACTAGACACTTGAATGTCATTAGGAGGTATCCTAAAGGAATCTTGCTGACAGTACCAAAGGCAGAAGAGGTCTCAGCTGCCACACCCCGAGAGGGCTAGTTAGGCTGAGTTAATGCTGTCTTGGAGTCTCCTCAGTCCAGACCTCTCCCTTCTCTGTCTGCCCAGTTCTGAGTGTCTTCATGTTTCCTTGTCTCACTTCTCATGTTGCTGTGTCTGTCACTGACCAGCCTTCACCAACTGCATGTTCCCTTCTGCCCTTTGATACTAAGACCCCTGGCCTCACATGTCCCTCTGGCCTTGCCTTCCAGGGACTTGAGGTTGAGTCTCCCCACCCTGTGTCTGGGCCCTTGCTCCCTCAAGCTGTGGGATTCCAGCGCCTGCTTGTCTGGTGGATCTTTCAGTCTCTGCTTTGGCTCTCTCTGACCTGGGTGTGTCTCTAGCCACATGGTCTCAGGTTCAGCTGAGTGTTGTCACTTTGGGGCAGGGAGAAGAGCAGGCAGATTGTACGTGGCATGAGGAAAGGGCCCTGGCTCAGTGTCTAGAAAACCTGAGCTTAAGCCCCAGCAGGCTTTGTCACTCACAGGGATCACTCTGCATGTCAGAGCCCCAATTTCTTCATCTATAAAGGGAGGAATCTCTGCTCTGCCTCACAAAGTCATGGAGGGGATCATCACAGTCCTGGCTGTTCCATGTGCTAGGCATTCGGCTTAGCACTTGACTGTCCTTCTTGATCCCCTCTACATAACACATGGAAAATGACACTCTCCCCTGACTTTACAGATGAGGAAACAGAGGATTCGGGGAGGCTGAGTAACTTACTCAAGTTTATACAATATGACTAAATTCGAACCTTGCTCTGTCAACTATGAAATTCTTGCCATTTGTGTACTTCATTATAAAATTAGGAACACAGAAGCCTTTTACAATGGTGACATGTCTTTTCTGCACATCAGTATTTATTACTATTTTTAAATCATCCCTGGGTCTTTTTGGGTCTCAGAGGCACAAGGACCGTCAGATAGGGGTGGTGCTGGCACAGAGTGGGCAAACTGCAGGGAGAGCCATTTTGAGTTTGAGGTCCTTCACATCTATAATTCCTTCATTTTCTGGAAACATTCACCTACCAAGAAGAAAATAAGACTTCCTGTCACTTGAGATGGATTAGAACACTCAAACCGGGAGCTTGATTTTGATATCACCTTCGAGGTAAAAAGTTCAGTTGAGGTCAAAATGACTAGTGTCATTGCACTGTTCAAATACACCTGTGATATGTGGTTGAGCTCCTGCAGGCACCATCGCATGTGCTCCATGTGCAGGGGCCCCTGAATGCCTCTGTGATGTCTTCAGCATCCTCATCCCAAGAGCAGAAGCAGATGCTGGGAGAATGTTCCCATTCATCCAAGCAACAGAAGGATCACAGGCATGCTGCTGGAGACCAGTCACTCCAAGTTGCTGCACTTCCTGGAGTTTCCAAAGTGCAAAGGTCCACGGTGGATCTACAGGGGCATCACACCAAGAAAGAAGCTGCCCAGAAGGTGAGCACTGTGGCTGCTGCCAACTCTTAGACAAGGAAAAGTGGAAAGCAAAACATTAAAAGCCAACTGCCCCCTCATGGAATTCAGCACAAGATTTGAAGTATTCTTAACTTGTCCTATTAAAATCAAATCCAAGAATCACAAATTACAGACATAAAAGTCCTATTGTACCAGAAGGTAAATTATAAAGTGCCTAGACTTTCTCAATTATATGAATATGTTCACTGGGTTCTCTTTTGGCCCAGATAATGATTTTCTTAAGTTTGTGAGTTTTTATTTCCCCAAGAAATTGATTTTGTTTGATGTATTTAAGTCTAAAGCATCTCTAAAAAGAAAAAGAGGAAAAAACGAGTCCCCTGGAGTTGGGGAATAGACTGCGTGGGAAATGACTGTCTTGGCAGGTGCCGGTGGTAAGTAACCAGATGGTGGCGCCAGAGAGGCAGGGGTGCTGAGGGCAGGAGAGCAAGGGGCTCCTGAAATCTTGTCTTCAGTTTCCAAGTGCCATTTCATTTGCCAGTTGCTCTGCATTCCTTAGGTGCCAGCAGCCTGGCTGCTCTTATTCCTCACAGTCTAATGACGTGTCCTGGGATTTGTCCCTAACTGGTCACCCAGCGTCCACCAGGAAGTGAGAGCAGTTACCTTCCGCTGCAGAGACACATATTCCCTTTGGAAAGACACACAGGGTCACCACGATGGGCCCCTGACACACTCGCTGTTCCTTCCTGTTCATAGGTTTGTCTCCTGCTCTGTATTTATGGCAAATGCTTATGGAAGGCTCATGTTGGCCCAGGTGGAAGCTGAGTGCTTCTACATCTGTCTAGCCCAAACTTCCTACGGTGACATGCCAGAGCTGCAAGTGCCTCAATGTTTGATCCCCCTCAACGTTGGCTAGGAGTAGAATCACCTGTGTTCATGATGCAATAATTTGTACTGTGTATTGTGTCAGTATATAATACCAATATTATCTATTTTCTCTGGGTGCCATGATATAAAAAAGCTGGGAAAGATTGCCCTCACTGAATCTTTGCAATAACTTATGGACTAGTTACTATTAACATCCCCACTTCACACATCAGAAAATGAAAGCGCCAAGAGGTTGCTTTATTGGAACAATGCCCCGCAGCTAATAAATAGTAGAAACCCAGACAGCCTCCCTCTAGAATTTCCATATTTTTGACCTTTGACCAGTTTTCAACCCTGGCTGCTTATGAAATTCCAAGGAACTTAAAAAAATACCAAAACCAAGAAATTGTCGCTGCCAAGAGAAGCCTAATTAGACATTATCCCCTAAATGGGATCCTGGGACAGGAAAAGGACGTTAGAGAAAAAAGGAGGAAATTTAAATGAAGTATGATTTTCACTAATAATAATCAGTATTAGCCCCTTATTTATGATAAATGTACTACACTGATGTAAGATGTTAATATCCAGGGAAAATGGGTGTGGAATATACAGGAACTAGACTCTGAACTCCCTCTATAATACTTCTGTAAACCTAAAAGCATTCTAAAGTAAAAAGTTTTAAAAAAAAATGCTGGCCATGCCTTGTAACAATTAACTGGAGTCCCTGGAGGTCAGAATTTAAAAAAATGCTTGCCTGGCCTCCCTGAGGGAGATGTGATGCACCATTAGTGAGGGATCTGGTCACATTCATTTTCACACCTGAGCACCTAACAATCCTGTCAGTCCACATTTGATGAGGAAGTGAATGAATGAATAGGTATTGAACGAGTATTTTGACCTTTCCTCAATTAAACTTGGTTAATCACCTCTAAAGAGAGTAAATGAAAACATTTACTGTTGCCAGGCAACCAGCCCACCACTGGGTACTGGTTATTGTGAGGAAAGAGCTAGGTGCCACTGCTAGAAGGACAACAGGAAGCTACAAAGGATATTCAGGCCCTGTGGCAGTGGGTAAGCTGCAGGGTCTGAAATCAGATGGTCCAAGTTCAAATCTCAGTTCCTCCATTTGTGTTCAGCTTTGTGATCCTGGGTTCGAGGGAACCACAGGGGAACTAAGGGCCACGTGAAATTGCAGCAGAAACTGACCCTGTTGCTGTGGGAAGCAGAACCCAGGTGTGGAAATCTGAGAGAAGAAATGGCTCAAATGGGGCATATGGTGGGGCTTCCTTTCGTTGACTGCTGTCTACTGGATGGAGTTCCTGTCATGGACACTGCACCTGTGTCCCAGTTGGAAATCACCTGCTAGAGGGACAGGAGCATAACAGCTGGAATCCTGGCTGGGCCAGGAGCTTGGGAAGGGAGGAAGGAGGAACTTGGGTCTGGGCCCCTGAGGAGGTGGACTCCTCCTGGCCCTGTTGGGTTCTGCCAGGGCCAGAGTTGCCTTCGGGCATAGGGGAGTGGAAGACTGAAAGAATGGTCACTGAAAATACTGTTTACAAAGGGCCAAATGTGCAACAGAAGTTTTCCATAATGCTGTATTTGCTAGAGATCATTTAGTGTCCACGACATCCACATGAACAGATCATTCTCGTTTTATCATTTCCATTTTATTGATGATGAAACTGAGGCCTGGAGTTAGATAACTCATCTGAGGTCACACAGCTAATAAATGGCAAGACTAGATTTCAACTCAGGTTGTCTGGCTGAGTGGGTGCCTCTAGCCACTGCCCTACGCCCTGGCAAGGGCGATGCAGCCTGGTTTTGCAAGAAAGGCATCCACTCCAGAATCAGGCAGAGAGAGGATCTAATTTGGCTCTGCACCCTTGGATTTGGCATTTAAACTTCCTTTCTGTAAAGTGGAAATCATATCAGAGTTGTTCTGAGGATTAAAGGAAGTAATATAGAGTCATTCTCTTTCCCTTCCTCCATCTGCAGACTTTCTTCCCATACCCCTGTTTTACTTTCACATTTCCTTACCTTTGTTTTTTCTTCCCTCTGTGTGTGTGTGTGTGTGTGTGTGTGTGTGTGTGCGTGTGTGTGTGTACTGATATTGAACCCAGTGCCTCATACATACTAGGAAAGTGCTCTACCACTGAGCTTCATCCCTAGCCCTGGATGAAGTCTTCAAAAACTACATATACATGTATACATACATTAAATATATGAGCATATATAACATATACAATATACATTATATGTGAGCATATATAATGTATGTATTCAAATATATTACATATATGTAATTCATTATATATGATGTTTTATATATGTGTGTGTATGTGTATATATATATATATATATATATATATATATATATATATATATATGCCAAAGGAGACCAGGCATGTTTCTTAGAGGATGCTACGTTGGAGGGCAGATTTGGTGAGGTGGAGGGCACCAGCTGGTGACATGGATAAGACCTGAAGGAAAGGAGCAGAACATTGTCACAGTGTTCCTGGTTAAATGCATCTCTGAAGGGCCTGATGAGCTGAAGTGTGGAAAAGAACAGGACCAGTCAACCCATCTGTGGTCTCCTTTGATCATCTTGACAACCTGTATCATTATGTCCATTTTACAGGGAGGTTAAGTCACTTGCCCTAAACCACATGTTTAAGGAAGAGAGGCGCCAAGTTATGGCTGGTGCCACACAGTCTTGCACACAGAATATATAAGGAGAGGGGGCCTGCTGATGTGGAAAGAGGGGCCAAGAAAACTGCAGCGCTGGGTTTTAGAACTAAATATCCTTTGTTATGAGTTTAAATGAGATCATGCATAAAAAAAGCTTTCATTGTGAAGTGGTATGCAGAAGGAAGATGTGTCAGAACCCAGAATAAAGTTGTAACTACCTGTACTTCAGAACAGCGTCTAATGCAATTATGCAAACCCTGGAGGTCTGCAGATTCCTGAGAACTGGTGGTAGAAGCATGTGCCTGGACTTTGGCGTCAGGAAGATCTGGGTTCTAGTCCTTGCCTTCCAAGATCACTCACTAGTGTGCAGCCTGAGCATGCTGCCTGAGCATGCCCTTTCTCTGGGCCTCAGACCCTTTGTATTTAAAACGGAGACATTGAATCCCCTGTGTTCCAGGGTCTCTGCTGGCACTACAGATGAGGCTCTGGTCTGCCCTTACCAGACACCCCAGTTGGGCTCATTCACCTTCAAGTTGGCCTGCATTAACTCAAAGGCAGCCTGTCAGTCTCAGAATTGCAAGCATTATCATGACTTAATAAAAACCCTCAATTACTCAATTTATTATGAGTGGTATATGTGCGAATTCAGAAAATAAGGACAAACATAAAGACTATAGAGTCTAAAAAGTTCACGGTTGCTGGAAAATATAATTATGAACATGAAATTGATTTAGACCTAGACACTCTTAATTTCTTGGTGGGTATCACTGCAAACTTTTGATTAAACAAAATTCTGATCCTTTCCTTTTCTATAATCTTCCCTCATTTTAAATATAAGGGGCAAGTTTGATATATAGAAACTGGTTTTAACAACTCTGGTTGGATTCAGGTAAGCAACCAAACAGTTTTTTATTTTTTATTTTATTTTTGGTACTAGGTATTGAACTCATGAGTACTTTACCACTGAGCTACATCCCAGCCCTTTTAATTTATTTCTTTATTGTTATTTTTTTCAGTTTTTTCTTTTTTTCCTTTTTTTTTTTTATTATGAGGCAAGGTTAGGGTCTTACTAAGTTGCTGAGTCTGGCCTCAAACTTGTCATCCTCCCACTTCAGCCTTCTGAGTCTCTGTGATGACAGGTGTGTGCCACAGCACCTAGCCAGTTTTTTAAATTAGTTGAGCATTTTTAATTAATATCGATTATTCAATTGTTATTATATCTGCCAAATAGAAGGTGAAAAGCCCATTTGATTGTTTAACTATTCTCAACACTCTGCAACCTCTTTTTTTTTTTCATATTAAACATCTTTATATGCACTTTCAATGAACAGTATATATATACATATATATATTTATATATATTTTTTATCAACCATCTTTACTATACCCATTCCCCTTTCCTGCCCCCCCTCTCCCCTATGTCGCGTCCAGTGTTTCTCTATTTCTCTTATGTTTCAAATTCCCACCTCC